>CM031596.1:126138317-126220817 GCA_018398815.1 Conus ventricosus | reverse complement strand
GAAAAAAGGGAAAAGGCAAAAAAGACTCCAAAATGAAACAATCCAATAATTGAACGAAAGGCTCCTGGCCCTAAGCAACATCAAGTGCGACCAACAAGCCTTCAAACCAACTAGGAAAATATATTCGCTGAAAAACAGCCATACTTTATTTTACACTTTTTTTTTTTTTTTACTTTCTGTTATCATTTATAATTTTTGTTTTGGTTTGTTTTTAGGCTGCAATGTCAAGTTTTTTCTTGCGCCTACTAACTGCTTCGGCAATAAACATTGCCATGGACCTTATATATTCTGTTTTATCTGATTGTAGCAAAGCGACTAAGTTACGCCTCCTTGCAGACGGTGTTCTAAAAACATCATATTTCTCTCGTATATCTTTATATTCTTTACAACAAAAGAAAAAGTGGAATTCATCCTCTCTATTATTTTCTTTGCATACTGGACACCTAACAGCAGTTCGGGTTTCAGTTATATACCAATGTTGGCTTGCGTCGAGACCAAGTGTCCTGGTACGGAATCGTGCCATTGAGTCCCTGTGCCATTTCCGTGTAATTGTTAATAAATATTTTTCAGGCTGTAAATCACTATTAAACTGTAAAAAACCATGTATACTTTTCGTTATTTTCCATCTCGGAATGCCAAACCTGCCGATAGGATGAGATCAGACGCTCTTTAAATTCCAGAATAAAACGTTTGTCGTCCTCGACTCCCTGGTTGTTCCAAACAAAACCAAAACCATTTTCGAATAGAAATTTCTTTACTTGAAAAACCCAGTTTCGTCTTCCGCTTTCGTGTTGATATAGTAACATTGCATATGCCTGCCTACTAATCCTGGATAACGGGAGTTTAACTAGACGAAGCCAATACCTGATACATTTAATTTTTGCACGTATCTGCAGAGGGTACCTGCCAGCTTCTCCATATACCATTTTGTTAGAACCATGTATAGGGATCGTATTCAAGAAACGCTTTATTGCTAGTGTGTGTACTTTTTCCATGAATTGATTCTCAAGAAAGCCCCATATTTCGGCACCATAAGTTAGCATTGGTTCCACTTGGTATCAAACAGCTTCCAAAAGATGGTAGGGTCAATACATCTTAACTTCCTTAGTGATCTCAGAATTTCAATCACTCCCTTTTTTCCTTTTCTACACATATCTAACCATCCCTTACTCATGTTTAATTTTGTTGTAAAAAATAAACCTAAGTATTTATAGCTATGGTTACCAACACTTCTAAATTCCCAAACCACCACTTTTCCCGAGCTGCTAGAAAACCTCCCTTTCTGAAAACTATAATCTTCGTCTTATCTATATTAATAGCTACTTAAGTCTTTCTGTTTCTTCTTTTAATGCATTTAACTGATTCTGTAATCCAACCACCGTGTCTGAAAAAGGATTACATCGTCTGCAAATAATAAAAGGAAGACTTCTGCAGCATCAGGTATTAACTGTATTCCATGTCTTCCCTTCTTATTTATTTCACGCGCCAGTTCATTAATGAAAAAGGAAAACATGAGCGGACTCAATAAACACCCCTGCTTCACGCCTTGTGGACAATGGAAAAAAATCAGAGTATAAGCTTTTGTCTCTAACACAAGCTATAACTGAACTATAAATTCCTTTTAATGACCTATACAACTTACCTTGAACACCAGACTTTTTTAGTATATCCCATAAAATATTTCTATTAACTGTATCGAAGGCCTTCTTGAAGTCAATAAAAGCAATGTACAATTTTCTGTTACTTAATAAGTATTTTTGAGCCATGCATATAAGGTAAATATGTGATCCATAGTACTATAATCTTTTCTAAACCCTGCCTGCTCTTCAATAATTTTTCTTCCCATTCGGCCCATGCACTTAATCTTTTATTCAAAATGGAAGTATAAACTTTGCTCACAGCACTAGTCAAGGCTACCCCTCGATAATTGTCTGGATTATTGGCATCCCCTCTTTTGAAAATCGGAACAATTATAGATTTGGACCACTCCTTTGGAAAATAACCAGAATTAAAAAGTCTGTTGAACAAAGTTTCAAGATAATCAATGATACTGTCAGCTGCATGTTTTAGCATTTCACTCACAATCTTGTCTGGACCAGCACTCTTTCCACATTTCAAGTTTCTGATGCTATTCTGAATTTCCTCCTTCGTTATATAGTCGTCAAAGAGAGGCTCTTGATGTTCTTGATCTTCATTCTCAAAATATAAACTATCTTCTCCATCCATGTTATCTATGTTATCAAAGTCATTGAATACGCTATAAAAGTGATCCTGCCACTGTTTGATGCCAATGTCATTATAAACTGTTTTTCTGTTTATAAGCTTCATTGTTTTCCAGAATAATTTTGGTTCATTGATAGCGTTTGTTAACTTTGCAAGTCTAGCTTCATCAAATTTCCTCTTTTTATCCTGTCTAAGATCAGTGTATTTTGTTCTCTCCTTTATATAGAGTTCTTTCTGCTGGTTCCTGTAGGATTCAGTCCTCGCTCTTTGGAAACTCTCTAATAAACGTTCAACTAGCGTTCTTTGTTCTTTACATTCCTTATCGAACCACTCATTGTCTTTTGATTTTTTAGGACTCGTAGTTCTAATGAGACAACTAGCCGCTGTATATAAAGCGATTGAAAATATGTTCAAAGAGTCATCAATATCTTCTTCAATCTTATTACAAGCATGATCAATGTGTTCCTTGAAATGTTTGGAACTTACTTCATGTATAAATGTGTCTTTGAAGTCATCCGACCAAACTATCCTCTGTTCTGTCGGGTCATCTGACTTTTCTGATGATTTTTCTACATCATGGTTTCCTCCATGTTTCCATGTCAGCTGAACTGGGAGGTGCCAAGAAAAGAAGCAATTATTTACAAACAAATCGCAAAAGGGAAGCAAATCTTCTGACAAAATAAAATAGTCAATGACACTACAGCCTTGTGGTGCTACAAATGTAAATTCACCCTCGTCATCACTATTACACGAACCATTGACTATTTTTAAGTTAAAGAGAGAACACAAATCCAATAGTGATTGCCCAAAATTATTAATTACTGAATCTTTTGAAGAACGACTCTTAGATAAATCGTCATAATAATAATAATAATCATCATCATCCTCATCAACAGCAAAACCAAACGTAAAATTATCTATGTTCTCTATTCGTGTCTGCTGACACCCAGTTCTGGCATTAAAATCACCACACATCATTATGTACACATCTTGTTTTCCAAACTCGGTATGACAAAGCAACTGGTCTTCCATGGCAAGGATTCCGTCTTTCAGGTTACTGTTGGCGTATGCAGGTGAACTCTCTGGAGGAACATAGCATGCTATAAACATTACATTTTTATCAATATCTAGTAACTCTTTATCAATTTTTATCATTATGAAATTATTGAAATCTACATTTATCCGTTCAACATGCTTTTCATAAAATTATTTGTTTTTAATAAGCACTAAAACACCACCTGAGCCTCGTCCATGTACTGACAGTTTTTTTTGCCGGGGAACTGAATTTCAAAAAGCCCGGAAAAAACATTACTCAAGTCAAACTGTGGTCCAATAAACGTCTCAGTCAGACAAACAAAATCAAATTTATTTATGAACTGTAGAAAGGAAACATCATGCATTTTATTGAACAGATTTTCTACATTGTAATTAAGAAATGTAATTTCCTGTGCCTGTGGTCGCGCGTTGTCCTATTTCTGGCTTTGGCCAGATCTCAGGCTCCTTTGGCTTGAACGGGATGTGTTTGTCACTGCCCCTTCTGTGTAGGAATGTCTGCATACAAGCAGAGAGAGAGAGAGAGAGAGAGAGAGAGAGGAGTACGGAGGAACCGCTCTCATTTTCCAAATTATTTGTAGGTGTTCTCTCATCTTCAAATTCATACACACACAATGCAAGAATTTGTCCCCCCACCCCCACCCCCTCCTTTTGCCCCTAAGCAATACACGAACACTATTTCACAATTGAAAAAAAGAAAGAAATAAAACTGGTTATAGCGACCGACAGAGAGAGAGAGAGAGAGAGAGAGAGAGGGCGGGGGGACTTGAAGGCGGTGGTTGGTGTGTGTGTGTGTGTGTGTGTGTGTGTATGCGCGCGCGCATTCGTATGCGCGCGCGCGCGCGCGCGCGCGCGCGCGCGCGCGTGTGTGTGTGTGTGTGGTTGTGTGTGTGTACGTATACAATAATTACCCCCCTTTTCCACAAACATAAACAACAACAGCTCCTCCGTGTAACAACTTCCGTATCTGACCGAAGCAGAAGAGACACGACGATGAGTTGAACGGTCCCGCTGGAAAACGGGTAGCTCACTGAGTTTACCTTCATGCAGTCTGGTCAGAATGGGAAACTGTCTCACAAAATGCCTCGAAAAGTGCGGCGGAAGGTAAGATACAGTTTGTGTTGCAGAAAGGTAGAAACTGGGCAGACGACAGACGAAGACTGAGTGAGTCATGATTTTAGTCAGTTGACTGAGTCAGATTATTGATAAGATTGATTTAGACTCGAGCCTGAATGTAATCCAGCAACTAGAGAAGGCCAGTGTGCGAAAGCGATTCAGTCAACACGGCATTTTTGAAAACCAGAATCTGCTTTTAATTTCAATATAGATGTCCGCAGGACCGGACCAAAAACAACAAAACATCTCAAGTAAAGCATGGATATTGTATCCATGGATCATTGGATGTTTGATTGTAATGATCAACCCGACTTAACTGACTCAATCAGTCAATGATAATGTTTATTGATGGAGATGCTGATGACAGTTATAATGATAATGATGATGATGTGGATGATTGTGGGGAGGGGAATGAAGAGGGAAGGGGAGGGAGGGATAGATAAGAAATGGGTAAAAGTTTGTGTGTGTGTGTGTGGTGGGGGGGGGGGGGGGGGGGGGGGGAGAGGGGTAGGAGGGAGAATTAATGGTGTGTGGGGTGTGTGTGGGTGTGTGGTGTGTGTGGTGTGGTGTGTTGTGGGGTGTGTGTGGTGTGTGTGTGTGTGTGTGTGTGTGTGTGTGTGTGGGTGTGTGAAATGTCTGTTGCCACTTTGAGTTTCATGTTTTTCATTTGGTAGTCCCTCTGATTCGGTGCTGCTATAGGAGTGAATCATCCTTTAAGCATTTCAGCATAGTTCAGCCTTTCCTTTTTGTTGTTGTTGTTGTTTTGTTTTTGATTGTTTTTCTTAGGGACAAGGTAAGATTACCTCTGAAAACTGACTGATTTTGTTGTGATCTAAAACAAATGATATTCCTGGATGCCACATTTGAAAGTCGTTGCTGTCAATGGAAGCAAACAAAAGAAATCAGATTTCAGATAGATGATGACAAGTTTGCTCGATTAGCCAATGAAAATTAAAGTATTTTTAAAGTGATGACATAGTACACAAAGAGCCGGAATAGCTCAGTTGGTAGAGCGCTGACTCGTAATCTTGGTGATCCTGGGTTGCGGTTCGAACCCACCGCCGGGGCGTTTCGGTACAGGGGGATTTTTCCCTCGGAGTTAACATTGGTTCTGACTCCATTTCCATACAGTCCTTCGAACTGAGACTATAAACCGAGGTTCCTGTGTGAACGCATGCATAACATCTTGCACACACGTAAAATCCCATTACCAACTTTCGGAGAGAGGCCAGTTTGGCCGTTGGTATGGATGACACGTTACACATAGCATGCACCTGCGTAAGAAACAGAAAGAATGAAGGAAGTAAGGAAAATGAGTGATCGATATTGAATGATACTGACTGGATGACACGGGAAACGACTGAATGAAGCGCCAGCTGGCAGCTCTTCAGTCGGCACTACCAGGTAGGCAGCCCGTTGTGTAAACGAGTGTGGATTGTAAAGCGCTTAGAGCTTGGCCTCTAGACAAGAATAGGCGCTATATAAGTATTCATTATTATTATTATTATTATTATAAAGACAAAAAAAACTTAAGAACATCAGGCTGTATGATTGCTTGCCAAACCACTCTTAGCAATGACCTGACCTAAAAAGAGAGAGGTCTTTAGCTACTAGCCTGTCACATGTCAAATAATGCATTTGAGCTGGTAACACTAATGTAAGGTTATCAGATTACATTTAGAATGGCTGCATTCATGAAATGACTGTTTTGTTTGGTCGTGATTTACATCACACTGATCTATTCATGATCTGATCACTGACCAGTGCTACCTCTGTCTCTTGAGATGCTAATGTTTTCTCAGTACTCATTCTTCCTCTCCTCTCAACATTCTCAGTTCTCTTTCTACAGCTCTCTCTGTCTTTGTCTCCCTCCATCTCTGTCTTTCTCAGTCTCTGTCTGTCTGTCTGTCTGTGTGTTCTCTGTCTCACTCACTCTTTTCTTTCTGTGTCTGTCTGTCTGTCTGTCTGTCTCACTCACTCTTTTCTTTCTTTCTCTCTCTCATTCTCATCACTCTCTTTCTCTTTCTCTCTCTCTCTCTCCTCCATCCCATTAGATGCTATATGTGTGTGTGTGTGTCACGTGGTGTGTGTGGTCATTGGACGGCAGTCATGATTATACTTCAGGACTCCATCGCTATATGTATACATGACTGTCAAAGCAGCACTTACCACTCTCACTCCTTTAATAAATATAGGTGAGATGTTGAACATCAATTGTGGATTCACTAGAAGGGGAATGTCAATGGGAATCAACTAGGCACAAATTTTTAAAGCAGAAACTGGCATTCTTTGTTCATATTCAGTAAGTTATCTTTTGTGATCCTGTAGATAATGTGCACTGCCTTCAAAACATTCATTCCTAGTCGGGTTTAGATCATATTCCTGGCTGAGTTTCACAACAGTCTGGTTGGGTTATAAGTCATGCATAGATCTCTATTTCAAAATTAAAGACTAGTAAGCAATCACAAAGTTCACTGAAAGCATCAAAGCTGTCATTCATAGTCATCTATGAAGTATTTCTGAAGATACGCAGTATAAAGCATGCCATCTGACTTATTTGGTTGGCTTTGAATCAGTTTGTCCTTTAAAAAGCTGGGCTGGTGATAGATTTTCAAGTGTTTTTCCAATTGTCCTCTCTTTCTCTCTCTCTCCATCCCTGTCTCTGTTTCTCTGTCTCTTCAAGAGTCTCTCTATTTTACACACACACACACACCACACACACACACACACACACACACACACCACACACACACACCACCACACACACACGAGTATACAAACTTTTTACACACCAAACAACAATCAATGTTCTCATCATTGTTTCTTTTAGTGGTGGCAAAAAGTCTATGCCATGAGTGAAAAAAAAAATGAGTCACCGTTTTTGACAAGGTATGAAACACTCTTATGAAGAATCCATCTCATTTAGCCCAAGCTCTGACAGTGGGTCCAGTCAAATTACAATGTAAAAGTTCTTTAGCTTCATGAACCGCACAGGTTTTACATAGGTATATACATAGCAGGTCTGTAGTGTACTGCGCTTTCTAAGGCACTGAAACAGTTGAAGTCTTGAGGTAAAAGAAAGAAACCCAAGTGACTTTCAATCTTGTAATACCTCCTTACCTAAGCAGTTCTTTATACAAGTTTTGATGATGATAAAGGATTAACACATGCACATGTATAATTTTTTTAAATTATTTATATGACTTGGGATTAAGATAGAACGACATTGCTGCGAAAAACAGTTTTGATGGTATTTTAAAGTCATAGAACATACTGACTGCTTTGAGAAACAAAATTTCTATTTATTATCACTCTGTTTGTCTGGATACCTCCCTTCTGTCTGTCTCATTGTCTGTCATTATTTTCTGTTTTTCGCTGCCTCTCCCTTTCCCCCCACCCCCCTCACCTCCTTCCCCATTCCTTCCCTCCATCCCTACCTGCCCGTCTCAGGCTATGTGAGCAAACGCATCAGTGTGAGCATAATGAATGCACCTGCAGTGTTCAATAAAATTGTTGAACTCTCTTGGGTTACAGAAAGAACTATTTAAAGACCAGATACCATACTGAAAGAAAACAATCCATTGAGGTAAGTGCCAGTTGTACTACTTGTATAAATTTTATGGATAATGCATGCCACAATGATATAATGTTATGCAGTTGTTTTAGGTTTTTTTTCATACTCTGGTGTTTCTGTGCCTGCATGCTTGAATGTGTCTATGCGTGTGTGTGTGTGTGGTGTGTGTTGTGTGTGTGTGTGTGTGTGTGTGTGTGTGTGTGTGTGTGTGTGTGTATGGGATGTATGAGTATGCATACATCCATGTGTAAATATGTGTAGGCTAGGCATATAACTTGGACAACAGGGTTTGATGTAATTGAGAATGGGAGTGGGAAGCAGTAAGTGTTACTCACATACTGTTAGTACAACAGTACAGCCAATTGAGAATGGGAGTGGGAAGCAGTAAGTGTTACTCACATACTGTTAGTACAACAGTACAGCCAGTTTAATTGCTTTTGCACCTGTTCATCACTTACACACTTAATTAGCTGTGATTTTTATTGTGTTATCATACTGTCACTGATTACAAAGTTAAGTCTTAGTCTCACTTTTAGGAAAGCAATGTAGTTTCTGTCTTTGCAGAAGCTACAGTCCTGTATAAAAGAATTGGATGTGATGGAGTGGGGGACTGTTTTACCTCTCAGTTGCACACTTTTTTTTCAAGTTCTTCTCTTGAAACAGTTTTAAAGATCATAAGTTGTGATGATGAATTTATGGATACAGTTATAATGTCAAATACCAGAACATAAATATGATATTAGTAACTAAAGACCAGCTAATTCAGTTGTGTAAACTCCTGGTTGTAGAGATGAACAGCATACTACGTACTATAGAGAACAAGAACCATATTTGCCATATGATCTGCCTTCTTATTACCCATCTTTCATTGAAGCAAAGACATACTGATAATCTATGATGGTGTTATTCATATTTGTGGAACTGTAAATTCTAACTCTATTTTATCTTTTTTCAGTTTGAAAGTCTTATGGATGACGTAAGTACAATTTTGAAATTGTTATGTTTCTAGATAACTTGATGTGCATCAGATAAGTCTTAAACAACAGTAGCATAAAATCATTGAAGAAATTCTGAATTTTTAGGGTTCTTTTAGTTTTCATGTTTCCATATATATCTAGATGTGCACCAAATTGTTTTGAAAAGACAAATGGAGATAATAATTGAAGACAGTGAAATTTTAGCTTGGAAGGTGGATAGTCAGTTTTTCTCCTGATATATAGAGAGGGAAATAAGCAAATCTTTTGTGTGTGTGTGGTGTGTGTGTGTGTGTGTGTGTGTGTGTGTGTGTGTGTGTTGTGTGTGTGTGTGTAGGACAATAATGTCTTAAAATGTTTGTTGAGTATGTGGATGTCTAAGCTTATTTTTACTAAGGCCAGACGGTACCAAAAAAAGTCTGTATTAGTGTGTGTGTGTGTGTTTGTGTTGTGTGTGTGTTTTGGGTGGGGGTTTGTGTGTGTGCAAGCTTTGAAAAGTATCACTCCCTGCATATGCACATGGCGTTGCATTGGTGTGCATGAAAGTGTGTTACTGTTTGTGTAAAGTGAAATGTGTATCTGGTGGTGTGTGTTTTTGCGTGTAAATGTGTGGTGTTGTGTGTGTGTGGGTGGTGGTGGTGTGTGGGGTGTTTGGTGTGGGGGCGCGCCCCAAAAACCTTTCAAGCTACAGTCAAGGGGTTGTTTTTTTTTTTCTTCTTCAGTTCTTCGGATCACGTGCATATATCTCTGATGAAATATTTTAGCAATGGTTTTAATTCCCTTTTCTGTTTGTGACAGGAATACCCAACTCGGGCGAAAGGGCATAATACTTTGTTTGATTTGGCCTTTTTCCTTTGTGAGTGGGAGGGGGTTGGGGATGGGAGGGTTGGGGGGGTAGGGAGGGGAAAGCAGGGATAAAGTATGGCTAAAGGGGGTTGAAACGAGAAAGAGATGGGGAATACTCAGAAGGGGTGGAGCCAGAAAAGCCTTTCTTTGCAATGTGTGTTGTGGTGTGTGTGTGTGGGTGTGGGTTGTGTGGTGTGTGTGTGTGGTGGTGTGTGGAAGGGGATTTAAAGGATGTTTAAAAAAAAACAATCTAATGGCTTGATTGAGAAAAAGTCAAAAAAAGCAAAAGTCCATTGCAGTCGTATGTTTTTATATTTAACATGCCTGAAAAACACATCACACTTACATACCAGCAGCTTTTCCATCCACACACACCACCCCCCCCCCCACCCCACAGCCACACATAACAACACACATGTATAGTGCAGAAAACCACCAACCCCAAAACCAACACAACCACCCCCACACACACCACACACACACACCCCAAACACACACACACAACACACCACACACAAAAATAAATATATAATAATAAAATATATAAAAATATATAAAAATAAAATTTCCCCTAAAGCACACACATGCAACACACACACACACACACACCACACACAACCACACACACAATGCAACACACACACCCCACACAACACAACACACACACACCACACACCAACACCAACACACCACAAACACAACACACATTTTCCCTCTCTCTCTCTCCCCCTCTTCTTCCCCCCCCTCTCTCTCCCCCACTCTCTTCCCCCTCCTCCCCCACACACACACACACATCACACACACACACCCACACCACACACACCACAACACACACACAAAAACACATACACACACACCTCTCTCTCTCTCTCTCCTATCTCCCCCCTCTCTCTCTCTCACACACACACACACAAAACACACACACACACACCACACACATCCGTGGGCCCAGTTGAAAAATCCAGCCTGAAATGCCCATCCCCCAGAGGACATCTAGAACAACCCCAGGACCTTTTACCGTCTTTTTCTTATGAAAGAGGGGTACGTCGCCAATCTCACATTTCCACAATCGCGTTTTGCTTTTTATGGCTTTACTGTTTTTCTTTCCCTTTTTTTCCCCTCAGTTTTTTCTGATGAAGCCTTTTATTGAATTTTTTAACCCCAACATTGTGAGGGAAATTCTGCTAAAATGAGGTTTGTTGAAAAATGTAAATGACACCCTTTTTTTGAACAAAAACCCCATCGACACACCCTTAAGCCATGCCCTTTGTCATGATCACATCTGTGTTCAACAATCGGGTGCCGTTCACAAGAAAACCCAAAACCCGTGAGAATTTTGGGGCATAGTCTGCATTAACGATGTAGCTCTAACACCAGTCAGCATTACTTGTTAAAAAACAATTTGCAAAAAATTTCTACTTGAAAACCAAAGAAAGAAAAAGCCAGCAGAGCTTTAAGTTCTTTTTCAGATTATTTCTTTTAAGTATTTTAAAATGCTATGCCTAAGATTTAAATGCTTCACTAATGTAGCATGGGGCCATAAATCATTGGCAAAGTTTGGGTGAAGATTTTTAAAATTTTGCGAAACAACCAAACAATTATTGCGGGAAAAGGAAAACATGGGATTCTTTTCTATTTGATCAACTTTTGTTAAAGGTAAAGGTTGAGTTTAGCAGGGGCACCAACCGCGACATTTCCTTTTGTGGCACCCAGATTTTAGAAAATTTTTTAAAAACTGGTCATTTTTATCACAATGGCTCTTTGAACTATACGCCTCAAAACATTTTGGAGTTCTTTTTTCTAGCACAGCGCTGTGGGATCGCATCCCTTCAAGGGAAATTTTTTCAAAGTGAGTGTGACGGGGAAAACAAACCCCCAACAATTTGTACTATATTTGGGGGAAAGGCCATTTATGTAGGCCCAGGGTTCAGCTGGGTCAAAGGTTGACAAATCGTGAAAACCCAAAGGCCGTTTAAAAAGTCAGGAAAACAGCCAACAAGCACTCAAAAAAATGTAGTGGAACTTTTGCGTGGGAAAAATTCCAATATAGGTTGCATTTTTTTTTGGTTTTTCTTTTTGATTCACCGCAGGTGTCCAGGGCACTGCTACATGATTATTTTCTTTGATGTTTCCTTGTTTTTGCTTTTTGTAGTACTTTTTTTGTCCTTTTTTTTTAACTTAAAAAATTGCTCATTCAAAAGTCAAAAAAGGTTTTTGGGCTGGATATTTTACTGTTTTTTTTTTTAAATAGTCAGCACTTTGTTGTGCGTAAATAATGGCTATTTTTCTCATGTTTTGGGGGGTGGTGGTGTTTTTTTTTTTTATTACCGCATAGACTATGGATTTTTTCAGCTCATTCCCAACCTGTATTTCCCTTTCTTTTTGAGTACATCATTTACCCAAAAGAATCTTTGAAAAAGTGACTTAAATGAATCTGTGGTGCTTAAATCATTGAATGAAGAAAAGTACAACAACCTATTTTGGTTTTTTTGGTCCCCCAAAATTTCTGATGTAAATGGTTTTGAAAATTTTAAAGGTAAAAGGTAGGTTCTAATCTTCAACGTATTTGAAAACTGTACTTTTATTTTCTTTGGGAGAAATAACACAGAAAAGATGTTGAAAACCCGTTCGGGGGAGTCCAGTTTGAGGTTTGATTTTTTTTTTCGTTTTTTGCTGAAAACTGAATAATTTTTTCCCCCCCCCCCCCCCCCCCCCCCCCCCCCCCCCCCGTTTTCCCCTTTTCACCGATTTTTTCCCCCAAAAAGCCCCCCCCCCATTTTTCCTTTTTTCCCCATTTTTGGGAAAACCACCAAAACCCCCCCCCCCTTTTTTTTCCCCGGTTTGGTCCCCCCCCCAAACCCCTTTTCCCCAAACCCCCTTTTTCCTAAGGTAAAAGTTACCCCTCGGCCACCCTCGTAAATTTGCTTTTTAGAAAAAAACGGTTTTTTTTGCATCCTCCAGATGTTTTTTCCTTATCCTTTTTCTTTTTTTGTACGCTTCTAATTTAAAGTTTGTTTGGCAAAGGGCTGATTTATTTTTCTTTTAAACCAACGTAGGGATTAAGTCTTAAATTTTCAAAAAATCATTTTTTTTATTTGCAGAAGATCAAACAATGCATCTTGGCTTATTCCTTTTTTTTTTCACTTGCAATCTCACAGAGATGATTATTCACCGTAAACTTTAGTAGTAACTGCAATCGGATATTTCAAAACCAAGAAAGGAGCAACGGCTCACATAGTATAGTCAGGTTATTGCTGAAGTGAATGCTACATTCATGACAGAGCTGTGGTTCTTGGCTGTGCATACATGTCACTCGGCTGGACTGACAGTCAGCTGCACTGACTGTACAAATCACAAACAGGCTTAAAGTGTTACCAGTAAGCCACAAAAAAAAAGAAGAAAAATTTCCACCTTAAATCAAACAAGACTACAGAGAAGGAGCAAACGAGATAGCATGTTTTCAGTACAGAAAAAAGACAACATTAAATGAATTGTTGATGCCAGATTTTTACACACTGTCCCTTTGATCTTTTGTTCTTTTCTGTAACCATTGTAACAAAGTGACCCACAGTCTTAGAAGTTACGAAAAAAACAAACAAACAAACTGTGGTTGCTGTGCATACCTTGTGTGAATGACTGTGTTCTCTGTGTTTTCCTCCAAAGATTGTTAACTGACCGAGAGCGGCAGCTACTGATGGCTGGACAGTTTGATGCTATTGTGCTTGAGCAATCCCAAATTGATAAGCAGCTAGATAAACAGGTAATTAAGTGCTGTGTGGAACATATTTCATTTTGCTTTTGAGGATAGATTGCAAATCAGCAGTTACGTTGTGCCTGTCACTGCAACCCCCTCCCCCTTCCCAACCCATTATGCCTTCAGTACCCGTGTCCACTTCCTTCTCCTCTCCATCACCCCTTCCCCATTTCTGCCATCTTTGCTCTCCTCCCCCTCCTCCTTTCCACCACTCCCTCCCTTTCTCATTTTTCTTTTTGTTCTGTTTACACCCTGATCTAACTTGTCTTTTTTGAGGATGTTCCAGAAATTAAGACAGATTTTACAATTTGTTATCAGGAGAACGACCATTTTGATTGTAAAAACTTGCCGTAGATCATCATGAGAACAGCCATTTTAGGTCACAGAATTTGAGTTAAAGAACAGTTATATCATTCTTGTCTGATTGAGGAGATGAAGATGCCTTGCAGTTCCATGTTAGTTTAAACGGATGTAACATGGCTGTACTCTAAACTTCCTTTCACTACGTTTGATTGGCATGCATATGAGGGTCACTCAGAAGCATGCCTTCCAAACAAACGAGGTAATCAATTGAAAAGGTTCAAACCTTCAGCCTTCTGGTTATCTGTCCATGACTGGAACCACTGTCACAGTCAATTCAAATTCAGGGGACTATAGATTCCACTCAATTAAAGAAAGTTTGAGGTTGGTAAACACTTTGTTCGTGGTGAATATGATTATGTGTGAGAGACTGCAGCATTCTTGTGATGGAATGAGGCAGAGTAGGTGACCAGGAATGGTTGTTTGTCTTGACTTGTCATAAATTCATTTTTCACGCATTCAGTCTGATGAACAAATGCAGGGAAGTTTCCCCCTTTCATAATTTAAAAGTCAAGTGTTAAAATCAAATGTTATTCAAATAATTATGACAGTCGCATTTTCCATGAAAACATTTTCATATCAAATCATTATAGTCCTGTTGAGGTTTTACAAAAAAAAACGAAAAAGTTTTTTAAAGGTCAAGTCACTTTGCTTTTGAGTTTGTGTTTCTTTTAACTTTCTCTTGACAGTCTCAAAACCATGGTTTAACATTGATTTAAACTCTTTATTCTTTGGGCCTATGCTGGAAGGTTTCTGTAAAAAAAACCAAATTGAACCACCACATTTCCAGCCCACTTTTAAGAGAAAGGCAAAACAATCAATCAAATGAACAAAAGAAGCAATTCTTTACATAGTTTCTTCCTCTGCACGTCTTCCGGTCTTAAATATCACTGTAAGCTTGTACACGTTATGTACACGTTATGTACATTATTATCAAGACATCCCTGACATCAGAAAGTCTCAACGATAATAAAACGGTGGGGTGGAGGTGGGGATGGGGTATATAAAAAATTAAAGCCCGCTTGTCTTTGAAGAAATGAATTGAAAACAGATCGCCAAACAGCTCTTTAAAGCAAGCTCTGTTGCTCTTCCAATCTGTATGCATCGATGCGCTTCCAGTAGAGGTCAGCAATGAGGGTGTTCAGACAGCTGTTGGAAACACTCAAACCATTTATGCTAACTTACTAAAGTGTCAGCACATCTGTTATCAGTTAATTTTTTTGTTTGGTTTTGGACTGCATACTTACCTAAGGTGCATTCAATTCAATGCCTGTTTCCTTACAGTCATCTGATGCCAGGTTGTCCAGACAAAATGGACAAATGGACACTTGCCTTGCCAGCCACGGCAACTGTGAAAGCTGTTTGTAGTCAACCCATCCTGACAAAAATAACCAAACATGTATGAAGTGTATGCAATGGGGGGGGGGGGTCTTGACCAATCTTCTTGCTAGCTTTGTTATCTCTGTAGACAGACTTCTGACAAGAATGTGATAATTAATTTTCCAATAAGGAATAGAGATATATGCACATGTTAAGAGCCCAGTGATTTATTGATCCTGTCTCTTAAGACATTTACATGCATTAAAGTTGGTATGTTTTAGAGATCAGGAGGGGGGGTTGGCATGGGGAATGGTGTGCTTTCCATTTATGGGAGCTTTGTGTATGTTACAGATGAGCTAAATGTTGCATTTGCTTTGAGGCTGTGAACAGCTAGAAAGAGAGTTAACAGCATGTTTGTCATGTTTAGAAAGTAGAATAGCAAAATCATTTACAAGTGGGTTTTCTCATGAAAGTGTATGTGGACATTCCAAGGCATCTTTTCTTTCCTTGACTTCTTTTGTTATTTGTTTCTTTCTTACTTTCTTTTGCAAAGTTTCTCTCTCGCTCTCTCTCTCTCTCTGTCTCTGTCTCTGTCTCTCTCTCTCTCTCTCTCTCTCTCTCTCTCTCGCTCTCTCTCTCTGTCTTTGTCTCTCTCTCTCTCTCTCTCTCTCTCTCTCTCTCTCTCTCTCTCTCTCTGTCTTTGTCTCTCTCTCTCTCTCTCTCTCTCTCTCTCTCTCTCTCTCTCTCTCTCTCTCTCTCTCTCTCTCGCTCTCTCTCTCTCTGTGTCTTTGTCTCTCTCTCTCTCTCTCTCTTCTCTCTCTCTCTCTTCTCTCTCTCTCTCTCTCTCTCTCTCTCTGTCTTTGTCTCTCTCTCTCTCTCTCTGCCTGTCTGTCTCTCTGCATTTTCTCTCTCCCTCTCTCTTTCGTCCTCCCCTCATTCTCTTTCCTTCTTCCTTTCTCTGTCTCTTTCACTGTCTTTCCATTTTTCTGCCTGACTTGCTCTCTCTGTCTCTCTGTCTCTGTCTGTCTGTCTGTCTGTCTCTCTCTCTCTCTCTCTCTCTCTCTCTCTCTCTCTCTCTCTCTCTCTCTCTCTCTCTCTCTGTGTCTGTCTCCACCACCCACCCCACCCTCCTTTCTCTCTCCCTCACTTGCACTCTCTCTGTCTTTCTGTCATTGTTGCACTGTCCCTGGGTCTCTGACTCCATATGTCTGTCTGTCTATGTTTCTTTCTGTCAGTCTCCCTATCTCTGTCTGTTTCTGTCTGTGTCTCTCTCTTTCTCTCTCTCTGTCCCTCCCTCCCCCCCCCCTCCTTCCTCCTCTCTCCTCTCTCTGCCACTGTCTCTGCCTGTCAGTCAGTCTTTCTGTCTGTCTCCCTTTCTCTGTCTGTCTGTCTCCAGGAACTGTGTTATATTTCTAAGTGCCATTTGTCTTTGCATACATAATTGTTAAAAACATTGATATATCTGTTAATGATGTTTCATCCTTTTTTTTATTGTCCAAATGATCCCTGTTCTGAACACAACAAAGCATGACAGGGGTTAGGAGGGAAGTAGTATGCCATGGATAAGTGGGTGGGTGGAAGGGAAAACGAAATAGGATGTGATGGAAATTAAATTTGTATGGAGAAGAACTTTATATATTATTCTCCAGGTCTTGATTTTCATAATGTCACTTAATACCAGCTCAAGATATTTTAATATGTTTTTTCATTTACATTTTTCTTCTTCTTTTTTTTTTTTAATGGTAAGTGAATACTGCTTAACTGACCTGCAGCTTGCTGAGCAAGAAGAAGACCTGAGGCGAGAAGAGGAATCCTTTTATGATGCCAAGCGTGAAGCCGCACGAGTGGCCAAGCTCCAGCGAGCCAAAGAGAAGTCGGCCAAGAAGAGCACCACGATCAACGGGGCCAGAGCATGGCTGGCGGAGGATGAGGAATGGGAAGTGTGAGTTTGGATACTTTCTGGTTCTGTCTTTTTTTCTTTTTTTTTAAAGAGTTTTCTTTTGTTTTCTTTTTTGTTTTGTTATCTCTAATTGTGTTGATTAATGCAGATGTGGCATTAGTGATTTATTTGTTGTGTGTTAGTCATTTAGGATATATTGTGGTTTATTCAGGAGTGCATGCACATACACAGACACACAGACAGACACATACATACACACACACACACACACACACACACACACACACACACACACACACACACACACACACAGAGGCACACACATACACAGAGCCGCACACACACACCACACACACACACACACACACACACACACACACACACACACACACACACACACACACACACACACACACACACACACGCACACACACACACACACACACACACACACACACACACACACAGAGGCACACACACAGAGGCACACACACAGAGGCACACACACACACACACACACACACACACACACACACACACACAACACACACACAGAGGCAGGCACACACACACACACACACACACACACACACACACACACACACACACACACACACAACATACACACACACACCCTATGCACTTAAACAAGATTACCCATGCAGGTTAATGCCTCTGCTCTCTCTACATTTATTGGATTGGATGAATATTACACAGAGCATAATTATTCATTTTCAATAGCCCTATTTGAAAATTGTATAATGATACAGAAACATGAAATAAGAAACCCTATAACATCAGAAATATCTGATTGCCAGTTTTACATTTCATGTTGTTCTACAGTTAAGGAAAGAAATGTAAAAAAAAAATTAAATTAAAAAAAAAAGGAGAAAAGGAAAAATTTGAAGATTTTTTTCTCTGAGTCCTTTCCTTGAAACCATCTGAGAAAGCAAGTGTTCTTGAATATCTGTTCCTAATGTCAATCATTTTTCTTTACACCATACCATTTTGGGAGTTTTTATTATTTTTTTTTCTCATTGAATCTGCATTTTTTGTTAAAAGGAGGGGGAGGAGGATGTGTGTGCAAAAGCAGCCTCTCCAAATCACAGAATTTGTCATGCATGAATGGATTTGCTGGCGTTGCAGAGCAGGAGGAGGAGAAGAAGACTTTGAAACCTTCCTGGCCAATGTGAAGGCCCGGTCACTGGCGGCCAGGGCCCAGCTGCATGCTGGTCAAGGTAGGACTGGTCCTGCCGTGGGTAGCCTTGGGCAGCTGCTTGTTGTTGGTAGCCTTAGACAGCCGTTGTTGTTGGTAACCTTAGACAGCCGTTGTTGTTGGTAGCCTTAGACAGCTGTTTGTTGTTGGTAGCCTTAGACAGCCGTTGCTATTGGTAGCCTTAGACAGCTGTTTGTTGTTGGTAGCCTTAGACAGCTGCTTGTTGTTGGTAGCCTTAGACAGCTGTTTGTTGTTGGTAGCCTTAGACAGCTGCTTGTTGTTGGTAGCCTTAGACAGCTGCTTGTTGTTGGTAGCCTTAGGCAGCCGCTTGTTGTTGGTAGCCTTAGACAGCTGCTTGTTGTTGGTAGCCTTAGACAGCCGTTGTTGTTGGTAGCCTTAGACAGCTGCTTGTTGGTAGCCTTAGACAGCCGTTGTTGTTGGTAGGCTTAGACAGCTGCTTGTTGTTGGTAGCCTTAAACAGCTGCTTGTTGTTGGTAGCCTTAGGCAGCCGCTTGTTGTTGGTAGCTTTAGACAGCCGTTGTTGTTGGTAGCCTTAGACAGCTGTTTGTTGTCGGTAGCCTTAGACAGCTGTATGTTGTTGGTAGCCTTAGACAGCTGTTTGTTGTTGGTAGCCTTAGACAGCTGTTTGTTGTTGGTAGCCTTAGGCAGCCGCTTGTTGTTTGTCGCCTTAGACAGACGTTTGTTGTTGGAAGCTTAGACAGCCGTTGTTGTTGTTGGTAGCCTTAGACAGCTGTTTGTTGTTGGTAGCCTTAGGCAGCTGTATGTTGTTGGTAGCCTTAGGCAGCCGCTTGTTGTTGGTAGCCTTAGACAGCCGTTTGTTGTTGGTAGCCACTGTATGTTGTTGGTAGCCTTAGAGAGCTGTATGTTGTTGATAGCCGTAGACAGCTGTTTGTTGTTAATAGCCGTAGACAGCTGTTTGTTGTTGGTAGCCTTAGACAGCTGTTTGTTGTTGGTAGCCTTAGTTTGTTGTTGGTAGCCTTAGACAGCTGTTTGTTGTTGGTAGCCTTAGACAGCCGTTTGTTGTTAGTAACCGTAGACAGCTGTTTGTTGTTCATCATGGAATTGTCCTTTTTTTAAAGCTTTTGGGCAAGAGCTGAGAGGGGAAGTGGGGGTGGAGGTGTCTGTCTCATTCATACAATCTCAGTGTCATGACTTCCAGTTTGGGATCCTTACCATCTAAAGGACATTGATAACCTCGAAAAGATTCAGAAGAGAGCAGCACGGTTCGTAACAGGGAACCACATCAGAGAAAAGGGGAATACTAGGAAGAACATGAGGAAATTAGAATGGAAACCCTTAGAAGAGAGAATAGCTTTTATCAAACTTAACATCTTCTTCAAAGGCAGAGCTAAACTAATTGATATTCCAATGGAACAACTAGTATTGAATAAAAGTAGCACCAGGAGTGGCGGTCAATGTTATACCATACCTGCATCAAATATTGACAGCCACTTACATTCATTTTATCCTAGTTCTGTACGGCTGTGGAACTCACTGCCGGGTGCCATCAAGATTGCCACAAATGCAGTCTCATTTAAAAAACAAATTGATATGACAGTTTTGAGATCTGTATATTGACGATCTTCTATTTTAACTTCCCCAGATATGTTACTGTTACCTGGGCCTGAATTTGGCCATTGCTTTTAACTTCTTGAATATCGAGTGCGACCCCTTGTTGCCAAATTTGTTCCAGGGGCCAACAGTCTGAGTCGCACTATTTTATGTTATTTTATTTTACTTTTTAACATGCGCGCTGGTGACCTACTCATTTTTGAGTGAACCAGTATTTTAGGAAGAAGAAGAGAAGAAGAAGATCTCAACTTGGTGCCAAGGGAGCACAGACACAATCATCTGGGTCTCTCCGATGAGTCCCATCGAGCGGACGAAAGGCCTAGGAGCACGCAATAATATGTATATATGTATATATATATATATATATATATATCTGAATAGATCTGTCTTCAAAAGAGATTACAGTGGCTCCCATATGCTGCTAGCGTAGGGTTTAACATTTATAAAATAGTTCCCTAATTTTATGTTCTAATTTTTTTTTCTCCATCCCATCCCCCCCCCCCCCCCCCCTTTTTTTTTTTCTTTTTTCTTATATTGAAATCTTTGCCTAGTCATTAATGTAATGACAGAAGTATTTTAGTCGGCACACTAGTTTTCCCTCACTAAATTGTTCAGCATCATATGGATAACTCGCACAATTCCAAAGTGTGTCATGAAAGCTAAAGTTAGCAAAATCATTTTTTAACCAGGTTATGGCCCATGGACCCTGTGTACTGCATTGTTCTCATGATAGTGTGTTTTCCAGGGGATGCCCAGAGTTCCAGCAGTTCCAATGCTCACACCAAAGATCGATCACTGACGGAGGGCTCTTCCCTAGACTTGGAGTGGGACCATGAAGCAGGTCAGTACTGGCTGGAAGGTGTCCAGGAAGGGCTGTGTGTGTGTGGTCTGTATATTCCATCACTCTTTTACCTCATGCTCTGTTTTCCTGTCCCATCTTCTGTGCCACCTTAGTGGCAGTGCACCCACGCCGCCCACTCCGACATCCCGTCCACAGCCACAGCCCAGGCAACGCACAGGAGCGGTCAATATCAAGTAGTCAAGAGGCAACCCACTGGAGGAGACGCTGCACTGCTGCCGAGTCACTTCAGTGGTGTTCATGGTGCCTGTTTTGATCCAACATACGCAGGACACCACCTACTAAGCCCCCTACTGACGACAATAATTGCTTAGTCGCGGAGACAGCTTGAGTGAGCTCTCCCTCCGGAGGGCACCTCCACATCTGTCCAATGACAGCTCCCATGGACTCGCTGATACCCGTGACCTCGACGGAACCAAACCAAGGCCACAGACATGGTGAGGACATTGAAACTAAGGTCACCATCACCATGGGAGCAGGGAATGAAGGGCCACAGAATTTGTGACTTTTTTTTTTAATGCTGATCGATGAGAATGAGGATGAGGAAGATGATGCTACTGATTTCCATTCCGGTCTGAGACTACATGACAGGGCTGTACTCCACGCTTCCTTTCATAATATATCCCGGCGTCAACCAAGCCGAGAGATAGAGACACCTGCAGTGTTGGTCAGGGAATTTGAGCAACACTCTCAGAGACGCATCCATTAAGTGGATGAAACTCAACTGTGTGGTCCCAGTCTTCCCAGCTGAGCCTGTAACAAACTCAGCTCTGGGAAGGAGCTGGTCGGGGAAGAAAAATCCCACATGACTCTGATGGGAATCGAACCCACGACCTCCAGGCTGGGAGTCCGCGATGCTAACCACTTTGCCACGGCGGCTGGTTTTAAACTCATGCTCTTTATTTTGTTATCTTATACACATACACACACTTTCTCTCGTTCTTTCTCTCTCTCTCTCTCTCTCTCTCTCTCTCTCTCTCTCTCTCTCTCTCTCTCTGTCTGTCTGTCTCTCTCTCTCTCCCTCTTTCTCTCTGTCTCTCTTGGTTTCTTCCTGGCACTCTTTATCTCTGTCTCTCTGTCTCTTATTTCCTCGGTCTGTCTGTCTGTTTGTCTCACTCTCTCTGTCTCTGTCTCTCCCCCCCTCTCTCTCTGTGTCTGTCAGTCTCTCTCTCTCTTTCCCTCTCATTTTGCTGTTTTCCTTCTCTCTTTCCCTCACTCTGTCTCTGTCTGTCCCTCTAGAATCATTGCTATTGAACTCCAGACCTGATCAGTGTCATAGAATTAACGCTTTTACAAAGTAGTCTTTGTTTATTGGGATGACTTTCACAGTCCAACATACTTCATACACTTTTGGTATACTTTGAATACCTATTTTTCTTCTTAATTTAGTGAATACATGACATAACCAGGATGTGGTGTAATTTATTTACAGTTAATATTCCATTTAATTTCTCTTCATTTCATTACGTACATTTTCACAATAAATGCTGCCAATTTGAAAATTGCAATGCTCTTAACCTTTGTTCCGATCATGCTCAGATGTATGTAATCATTAAATCTGAAACCTTCAGACTTTACACAGAGATATCAACTTTACCTTTTCATTGTAAATGTTCTTGATTACAAAATTATGAAGCTCTTAACATTTATTCTGATCATGCTCAGATGCATATGTTTTTCAGATTAGAAACTTTCAGTCTTAAACACATAAAGTTTACATTTTCACAGTGAATGCTGTTGGTGTTGAAATTGCAGAGCTCTTAGCTTTCATTCTGATCATGCTCGGATGCATACGATGCAATGTTGATTAATTTCAGTGTCCTTTTTGTTGTTTTCTTTTGTTACACATTTCTTTGACAATCAACTCTCTTCTCTTTTTGTTTTGTTTTTGATTTTGTTTTGTTTTTGTTTTGTAGATGGAGGATAAAGTCAACTGTTTACAAACTACAACAAGCTAAAAACAAAACAAAACAAAAAACAAACAGAAAATATGTCTCCTATTGTGGTAAGTGGAGTGAGGCATCGCACTAACAAAGCTTATCATAACATTGCTTTGAGATGTGCGACTTAATCATGTCAAGCATGGTTTGTATATATAGACCTCACTGCAATTTTCAATGAAAGTGATATTATTTTGGAATACAGTTTTTAGATGGGGTTCCATGCTGTAATCTGGCCTGCAATTTGCTTTGCATGTTGCAGATATTAAAGTAAAATTAACGTCCAGGACACAGGGTGACATGTTTTGTTTCTTTCACTGCAATGCCTGTTGAACAACCTGTTGAGATTTCTTGTTTGATTATGTCTTTTACTTAGCATGAAGACTTTTATGTTTCACTTTTGTATTTGATAAGTCTTTGCAAATGTTTTTACTTAGCATGAAGACTTTTATGTTTCACTTTTGTATTTGATAAGTCTTTGCAAATGTATAAGTCTTTACAAATGTATTTCCACATTCCAGAATGTGTGGCAGTGGTTAGCACCACAGAACTGAGGTTTGTGTGGTGATGATTTTGAAACCTCATGGGTCATGGTGGAATTTTTGGTTCATGATCTGATCCGATTCGGTCAGTCATATGATATTGTTCCATTGGGTGCATCTTTGGGAGTACATCTCATGTTTGCATACTTTTTATGCAGCCATCCATCATACACCTGATTGACTATAGGATATAGTATGAAGGGACTTGTAGAGCCATGTCATCCCAAGCCAAACTGGATCTCTGTTGTGGACTTCTTACCATCTTTATCCTCATTGATTACAGAGCTGTAGGAGAAAGGGTTAATTTTTGTGTCCGTTCATGGCTGTTCTTATGTAACCCCACCTTTCATTCCTTCTCCACCATTCCCATGATCAGACTCAAAGCTTCTTGCATGGTTGGTATGGTTAAGTAAGGTATGGCTGGAGGGACATAATGAAAATCTGCATTTCACAGCAGTCAGTCAGTTCTCAGTCTGTTTCCACGGCTAGACGATGGTTATTATATGAGGGTGCCTCACTGGAGATGTTCTAGGTACTCTTAATTGAAAACTGCTTCTGACGATCACTAAAAGTAGTGTCTAATAGGCCTAGAGAATATATGAGTCTTCTTTATTCAAGGGTTCCTGGTTCCATCCCACATAAGATTGCCATACAAACCGAGGTTGCATTTGTGAATGCAGGCATTAAAACCAGAAACAAACATAAGAGTCAGAATTATCTTCATGCGCAGTAAACTCTCTCTGTATTGGAATAAACTGTCATGTGCTGGTGGGATGGAAGACCAAAAAATGTAAGAAAATCAAAACTTTATTCACGCTTGTGTCATGCTCAGATACCATTCTTAAAGAGGGAACATTGCTAACTGAAAGGTGAGATCAAAACCAGACGCATTCACAATAATCCTTCTGATGGTGAACCTAGGAGTTTTAGCTGCGAAACGAGTTGGGAAAAGGAGATGAAGTCCTTGGCAGCTGGGCAGTGTCTCCTCTGGTGGCTGTCCTTAGGAAAGTCTGAAGTGTAAGCAGCCTGTGGAGTGTGGGCACTGGGACTGTAACAGAACTACTGTTGTTCTGTGTGTCGCTGATCACTGACTTTAGCAGAGTGATGCCAGTGACAGGGCATGAGGTATAAAGTAGGACATGAGGCAGAACAAAATATGTCATAAACACCAGATCATGTGACGCTCCTAACATATTTGCTGACATCTTTCCTTTTCTTCTACACATTTTATTTCCTGAACATATGGTTAATGCACAGGCATCTTGTAAACTGTAAGTTTTGTTTGCATGTTTTTCACATGTTTGCTGTTTCATAGTTTGCCTGCACTTCAGTTAGTCTGTACTAACATTGTTCATAGTGGTTTTCAGTCATAATCATTCTTAAATGCTCGGCTTACGATAACTACTTTGACATGATATCGACTATGAATTCCTTTCTTGATTAGAGGCAAGTTACGGAATACAGTTCTGTTGCAGTCGCTGCTTGATGTAAAGTTACATCCATAAATGATATGAAGTTAGAAATTGTAAGACAACCACTGACAATTATGCATTTTTGTTGTTGTTGTTGTATTGTTGGGATACATACGACAACAGGCATTACCAGTGTAATGCAGATTCCACAAAAAATGTTGCTTAAAAAATGTTCCACCTGATGTGATTTTTTTTAAAGGAATATTAGTTGATCTGATTTAAACTTGGTGGATGACAAATGTTTTAGATTGGTCTTTTAGCTGCAGAACAAGATTTGATTTTGAGTTTTAATCATGACATTTTCATTTGTACATAGACCTGTTTATGACTGACTCTCTGGTCTGATGTGGCTGGTGGTCAGTCTGGCTGTAAACAGAGAGGACTTGATTGGAAGCGAGAAATCAGCGCATGTGGTAGCAGTACAGTAGCGGATGTTTTCAGAAGCAGAAGGCAATGAATACATCTTCACGGTAGCTGTACAGTAGTGGATGTTTTCAGAAGCAGAAGGCAATGAATACATCTTCACGGTAGCTGTACAGTAGCGGATGTTTTCAGAAGCAGAAGGCAATGAATACATCTTCACGGTAGCTGTACAGTAGTGGATGTTTTCAGAAGCAGAAGGCAGTGAATACATCTTCACGGTAGCTGTACAGTAGTGGATGTATTCAGAAGCAGAAGGCAGTGAATATATCTTCATGTGATCTTGTCTGGGATATAGTGCAGCAGTAGACTGTAACCTCTTCCTACCCTTTCCTCTGCCTTAGACAAAAGGAGGAATTTCCCTTCAGGAACTGCGTATTGAATGCCTTTTATTAAGAAGAGAAATACTCTAAACTCTCTGTGTGTGTGTGTGTGTGTGTGTGTGTGTGTGTGTGTGTGTGTGTGTGTGTGTGTGTGTGTTACAATGATTAGGCCTACAATGCCTGTTGATTATGCTGTTGCCAGGGTGTGTTTATATGTGTGTGTGTGTGTGTGTGTGTTGTGTGTGTGTGTGTGTGTTACAATGATTAGGCCTACAATGTCTGTTGATTATGCTGTTGCCAGGGTGTGTGTTTATATGTATAACTATTTATATACATTTTATGTTCTGTGAAAATGATATTGGCAAACAGTTCTTGTTATTGCAGTCTACTGCATCATTTCTAAGCCCTTACAGATGGAGCTAATTGTATTGTAGGTTCAGGTATAGAAATATATTGCTCCACAATTTTATGTAACTGGTGATTTATTGTAGTCTATTACATCTTTTCTAAGCCCTAGCAGATAGGGTTAATTGTGTCATAGGTTTAGGTGCAGAAATGATTGAAGCACAATCTTCTAACTGGTGATCTATGTCCTTTTGCCGTTTTAATTTTGGCAATGTTCAGATAAAAAGATCCCAAAGATAAGTCATTGACCTTTCATCAGGTTTCCATTACAGTCTTTTAACACGTTACTGAAGACCTTTTGGATATGTAAATATTCAATGTATATTTGATATTTGTTACACATGTAATAGTCATTATGTCGTTTGTAGCAGTATTCATCAGGTCAGTATGACAAAATTGAATGTAAGCTTTGTCAAAGCTATAATCTCCTGCTGCGCTCAGTGTGTGCCATGTGCTGTTTTTTTTGGTTTCTTTTTCTTATTGTCTCAAGACGGAAGAGTGCAGGGGTGGCATTGACAGATGTTTGTGCAGTCAGGGATCTCTTCAGCCCTCTTTTCTCTGTCATGTGCAAGCTCAGGGCACCTTGTTTTTTGTGGGGCCTCCATCCTCCAATCTTTTCCTACATTGATTTTTTTATTTACTTTTTCTTTTACACCTAGGAACTGTAGCAAGAGTGTGTTGTCTGCTACTGCATATGTATATAGACATTTTGCTTGACATAGTCATTTGTCTCATTTTACTTGCATGAGATGTGGAAGGTCTATCTAAAACAGCTGTTGTTAGATACCTTGATGTTTGTTCAAGATCTGCTGTTTTGTATCCGGCTCTCTCGTTCACGGAGGATGAAGGATGTTGTCACTGATGACTTGAACAGCTTTCTCATTGCTCAGTCAGTGGTTGTTTTACACAGAATGTTGAGTCTTGTCCTGACAGACATAGGCAGGGCGATCCTGGTCTTACAGAGGGTGAAGGATGTCACTGATGACTTGAACAGCTTTCTCATTGCTCAGTCAGTGGTTGTTTTACACAGAATGTTGAGTCTTGTCCTGACAGACATAGGCAGGGCGATCCTGGTCTTACAGAGGATGAAGGATGTTGTCACTGATGACTTGAACAGCTTTCTCATTGCTCAGTCAGTGGTTGTTTTACACAGAATGTTGAGTCTTGTCCTGACAGACATAGGCAGGACGATCCTGGTCTTACAGATGGTGAAGGATGTTGTCACTGATGACTTGAACAGCTTTCTCATTGCTCAGTCAGTGGTTGTTTTACACAGAATGTTGAGTCTTGTCCTAACAGACATAGGCAGGGCGATCCTGGTCTTACAGAGGGTGAAGGATGTTGTCACTGATGACTTGAACAGCTTTCTCATTGCTCAGTCAGTGGTTGTTTTACACAGAATGTTGAGTCTTGTCCTGACAGACATAGGCAGGGCAATCCTGGTCTTACAGAGGGTGAAGGATGTTGTCTCTGATGACTTGAACAGCTTTCTCATTGCTCAGTCAGTGGTGGTTTTCCACAAGATGCTGAGTCTTGTCCTGACAGACATAGCAGGGACGTCCTGGTCTTGACTCTCTTTGCTCAGCTGCCTTCCTTGGCCAGAATGGAACCAATGTACTTGAAGTGGTTCAGTTCATCCGGTGTCTGTCCGTTCAGTTATCACTGAACGTTGGCTGGAACTGTGGACCAAGGCTTCGAGTTTCCTCTCAACTGACTTTCAGTCTGTATGTACTTGATGCTTTCTCTGGTCTGATGATGACTTCTTAACAGGGTTGATTTAAACTGGGCTCGTTCCATCTTCATCCGACAAATCTTCTTGCTTTGTGAGCTGTCAATTATTTGAAGGGTGAAAATATTACAAAAACAAGCAAACAAACAAACAAGAAAATGCTTTTGTGATGTCATTAGAGTAGTTCGCTGTATTGGTCTGCCCCTCCTCCCCCCCCCCCCCCCCCCCCCCCCCGAGTTTTTTTTTTAACTTCCTGCGTTTTAGCCTCCTCTTCCCTTTCTTACTGTATCTTATTTCTCTCTGGAGTGTGTGGTGTATGTGTGTGTGTCTGTGTTTGCGCGCGCGCCTGTGTGTGTGTGTGTGTGTATGTGTGAGTGTGTGTGTGTGTGTTTGTGTGCCTATGTATGTGTTTCTATGTGTCTCTGTCTGTCTCATTGTGTACATGTGTCTGTCTGCATGTATGTGTGTATTCTAAGCATTCTTTTCATTTTTATCTGGAATCATAGAAACAGACTGCACTGTCATATTACTACCTGTTCACTTCACACCGTTACTGCTCTTCAGGTGTGGAGCCTGACCTTCGCCCTCGCTCCCACACCGAGGAGGACCTGGCAGACCTGACCTCCCTTCATAACATGACCGCCGCCAGCTCCCAGCATTCCAGTGACCTGGAGTGGGACGACAGCTTCCTCAGCGCCGACGAATTTGAACAACGACAACTGCTGGGCATGTCTGGTCCACACAGTTCCGTCAGGTGATGACAGTGCCGATGCTAGCTTTGAGACGGAGTTTGTGTTGGACATTAGGGGGAGTGAGGGAAAAGACTGAGGGATGTTTTAATTTGACTGGTGATTGAAGTGATTGAATGCTTGTGGTGATTTATGGAGATAGAAGAAAAGAGATAGACTGCTTTAATTTTGATGGGAGGATTAAACTGATTGGGTGATTTATAGTGCTTCATGTTGAATGCTGGAGAATGAACGATTTTATATTGTGCCTAGTCTTTCAGTTTGTCTGTGTCAGTGACATGAACCTGCATGTGTGCAGAGGCATTAGCATGTGCACACTCCCATCTGTTCATTCATGGGTGCATTTGTACACAAGCGTACACATATGCTTACACTATCTGAACAGTCTCTCCCACACCACACACACACACACACACACACACACAAACACCATTCACAAACACACCTAGATATCTCATTGTCTTGGTTATAAGATTTTTCAAAAGCTACTATTTAGAAAATTTGCTTATGGAATCAGCAATAGAACCGGTGATCCTTTCGATCAGTGTTTTAAACTAATGTACTGTTGTTGTATTTTTTCCCCAAAATTTTTTGTAGATCTTGACTTTTTTTGTTCACATACTGAACCGTTGTAGCATTTACCTTCATCTGGTTTTGCTGTGTGGACCAAATTAGAATGACAACAAGATGTAGTTCACTGCCTTGGATGGAATGAAATGCAAGAGATGCCTTTTATGCTGCCTTGACATCAGACAAAATATGTGTCGAATTAACAGTGTTATGATTCAAAGATATGGTCACACTAACCAGGTTGGTATGCTGTATTGCACGCACATAAACGTACAGAGAGATGTAGACCCTGGCACAAACACAACACACACACACAC
Organism: Conus ventricosus; assembly: GCA_018398815.1. Classification (NCBI taxonomy): domain Eukaryota; kingdom Metazoa; phylum Mollusca; class Gastropoda; order Neogastropoda; family Conidae; genus Conus; species Conus ventricosus. Next base: position 126,191,562 of record CM031596.1, on the reverse strand, counting down.
ACCACACACACACTCACTTGCATGCATACAATCTTCACTCATATTCAGCATTAAAAATACATGTAAAAGAATTACTTTGAAAAATGTCAGACAATCAGAGAGTGTTTATAAAGAGGTAACATTATATTTGTTAAACAAAGATTATGGGTTTGGGATGGCAGAGGAGGGAAAAATGTCAGACAATCAGAGAGTGTTTATAAAGAGGTAACATTATATTTGTTAAACACAGATTATGGGTTTGGGATGGCAGAGGAGGGAGAAATGTCAGACAATCAGAGAGTGTTTGTAAAGAGGTAACATTATATTTGTTAAACAAAGATTATGGGTTTGGGATGGCAGAGGAGGGAGAGGAATGGTATGTGGGGGAGGGGAATAGGGGGATGAGGGAGAGAGGAATGATGAAGGGAGGGGTAGGGAATCTAGTGTGGAGTGGAAGTATGGATTTTGTGTATGTGTGTTCTATTGTTCACACCTGTCAAAGCAGAACTTCCTCTTTTTTTGAAATAGCATGGAACATTATTTTTAGCAAAAGACATTTTTAAAGCTGATTACTTGATTGGATGCAAGTTATACCCCATTTGCGCTGTAGGAGATATTCTTGTCTGAAAAGTTAACAGCTCTTGAACATAGAATTTAAGCTTGCTGCAATCGGAATGAACTGATTGTGCCTAAACCTGTAGAAGTCAGGCTTACTGCAATCAGACTGAACTGATTGTGCCTAAACCTGCTGTCCATTCATGTTATGGTTGAATCTGCCATTCATTTCATTTTTTTTTTACACTTAAGTTTATTCAGATGACTGACAACCACACAATAGATCATGGATGTATATGGGTATGCCAGGAGCTGTAATCGCAGCTTTTGTGCAACAGTTCCAGACCTGTTATGATTTGTCCATAGTTTGTGTTTCAAACTCCCAGCTTACAGTACAACAGCAAGTTAAACTATGATTTTGCCAGCCATGAAACCTACAACCTTATCTTGTATGGTGTCGGGTTGCCTAAGTTGATATTACCCAATTCTTGGACTCATAAAAATGATAATCATGTGACCCCAGTGGCAGAAGTAGCATCACTCGTGCTGTGATATCGTGTCAAAGAAACAGGAATTTTTTTTCCGAATCAAAGCTAGTCACAAAGTAAGAAGCCAAATAGAAAACCTCACTGGGGCTGGTTCCAAAAACTAGACAAGAAAAGCGTTGGCAGTTGCCAGTCTGTGATATATATTGAAGTATACTGGCAAGGATTGGGGAGGGGCGAAGGAAAAAGACATCTTGTGCTGAAGAGGAATACAGTGATGCAAGTGAGCTTGTGTGACAGCCATTTTGGATGGGGGAGGGCGGGGACAAATGTCGATATAGAATCTGTCAAACATCTAAGACAGATTCCGAAATGTTGACACACAAGATGGCATGTACCTGCTGAAAAGCCACTGCAGTAAAAGTTTTGTAAGTGGGTGTTTTTAACATTTCGATTTTTTCTCTTCCTACCCATCTGGGTTTTCTACTTTTATAACAGCTTTTTATTTCTAATACTTCAACAGGAGGGCCAAATGTGCTGGAGTTATCTACATTGGAAATGCGACACACACACACAGCTTTTATTTTTTATTAAATGAAACCATGAAAGCTGTTTGATGAGAAAAGACGGCAATGAACATCGTCTTTGTGACTGAAGAATCCAGAGCAAAGCGAGTCCATGCGCAATGAGAAAATTGGACTCTGGTTGCCGAGAAGACTCTTAACTGACCGTACAATCATTAAGATAATGTATAGTAGAAATGTTGTCAGTGTTCAGAATTGATAGGTATTTGAATGTAAGAAAAAGAATGACAACTCGTTTAACCTCGTGCCAGAATGCTTGGGCACTGAGGAACAACGCCACATACCTGCACTTCGCCATTTCTCAGGCATATATCACTGATGACCTTAGACTGGTTCCACTACTATGAAAATTTGCAATGGTTAGCAAACTTTACCCCATGAAACGTTTTTTTTTGTTTTTTTTTTCTAGAACATTTAAAATTTGTGAAGTCTTTAGACCAGAACTGTTTCTTGCATCTTAGTGGAGTACAGACCTGCCTACCTCATGTTGTGCTCATCAGTAATAACCACAGAGATTTTCAGTAGTTTTGCATTTTCCTTCAGTAATTCCACGGACGCGTAATACACGGCGTTTTTGAACAAATAATGTGTACAAAACTCCAACTACATTTTTAACATTTTAACAAAAAATATAAACAGTAAAAAAGGAACAAAAACAACAAAGCAGAATTAAAATACCTTGGGATGATGGCTGATGACAGACTCAGGACAGGAGTTTCAGGTCAATTCAAAGGTGATATACTTGACAGTTTGTAACTTACACAGCAGTCACCACAGATGACACCACTGATGAAGAACCTAATGTACAATCCCCCCCCCCCCCCCAAAAAAAAACTACAAAAATGTGTGTGTGTGTGTGTGTGTGTTGCACTAAGCCTTGTATTGTGCCTGAGAGATTGCCGAGTCTGGAAACATCCTTTTCATTTTCGCCACTATCTTGTCAGCACAGCTCAGGGACAAGTTGTTTCCGCAGATCAGCTCACACAACAGTCTTTCTGCGTTGGTGATCTTCCGTGTGTGGGTCCGACGGCTGCTCTCGCTGGATTTCGTAAACAACGATGTGATCTTCTGACTGGAGGCACTGGCAGCTGTCTCTTTGTGCATTTTCCCCCGAGATATGGCACTTGCAGTCATTTGCTCCCCCATGTCCGATGGAGAAGTCTGAATTGCACACCGAGCAGTATACAAATCCAGGTCCATGTTTTTTGGATTGCAAAAGACAAGGCCAAGTCCGCGTGTATTTACTTCGGAACACTTGCTTCTTCGCCTTCTTCCGTTGTGGCACAGCGGTTTTCGAACCCTCGTCGTCGGTTTCATGCAAACGTTTAGAAGATTTCTCCGCCATTTTCACAATTGCCGGCAAAAAAATCGGTTGAAACTTTGTCTTACAATGGCTGAACAAAAGGCTTCGAATGGCGCGCACAGATGTGATGGCGCGTCGTGTTGGCCCACAGCACCACATTGACCAATCGCAAGTTCCCAACCATCTGTGGTTTCGGCTTGAGTCAAGGGAAGTTACTCTGTGGTCTCGGAAAGGTCTAGCAGTCGACAATTTTTCGAGTCTGGAATTTGCGTAGTTTTTCAATTTTCTTTTCCGTAATTTCGCACGGAAAATCGTACCTCCGTAATGGGGGGTTAATTTCCGTAAGATTACGGACGATTACGGAAGGGTAGGCAGGTCTGGGAGTAGTTTTCAAGTTAGCTAAAGTGAAATTTGGTCCATGTATGTTGCCTTCTGTCATACCTCAGAATACACAGGCTTTGCTTTGCTATTTTTTTTTAAAGATTGGTTTTAACTGTTATATTTCTTCCAGCCAGTCTGTTGGTTACAGCTTTAATGTTCGTTTGTTTCTTATTTTTTGAGAAACCCCCCCCCATAATAGTGCGGTTTGTAGCGTGGAAATTACAGTATTATTACCTCTGACAGGGTCATCGAGAGCAATCCATGCACAGTCATGAAACGCTCCAAACCTTGGTGCTTTTCTTTTTTTTAACCGAGGTAACACGCTGTGCTGGACATAATTATTAGACACAGGCAAAAAACAGTGTTTGTGCATAATATCATTGATCAGTGATGAGCAGGAGCAGCAGTTTAGCGACATGTAAGTAATGCCAGATAGAAGAGTGAGGTAACCATGATGTTCTGTAGCCCCCAGAGCTTTTGTGCTGTAGTATGCATGTGATTGTTAGTTCTTGGAAAAAAAATGGCGTGCTAATATCTGTGATTTTGTAATGACGAAACATGTGGAGGCCGTATTGCCCTATTGCTGTCAAGTGTGCATGCGATTTTTTTGTAGTTCTCAAACAGAATGCTGTGCCCATATGTGACTTTGTAACGACGAAAAAATGTGGAGGCCATATTGCCTCATTGCTTCGAGGTGTGCATGCGATTATGAGCAATTCTCAGAGAGATGGGCTAAAACTGAATTTGTTATGACGAAAAGTGTGGAGGCCGTGTTCCATGATTGCTCCGAAGTGTGCATGCGATTATTGGCAGTTCTCAGAAAGAATGGTGTGCTAAAACTGTGAATTTGTAAGGACAAAAAGGTGTGGAGGCTATATTGCCCTATTATACTTCAGGCATGGCAGAATTCTTTTTAGTCCGACTGAAAGTGGTCCTCAACAGCCGAGTCTGGTACAGCTGATTCTGTTGGAAATTTTGTTTGATGTGCCGTGATAGACTTGCAGTTTTTTGTTTTGTTTTACCTTATAATTGATGCCCATGTGGTATAGTAAAATTGTGTTTTTATGTTTGAAAGTAAGCATTTTGCAGATTCAGATTAATTTTTTTCCTACAGCTTGTACTCCAAGGTGCTCCAAAATATGTGCGATAATGCAGTTGAAATTTGTGCTGGATATTTTTTTTATTTTGTCTTACGTTTTCATTGGTTTTTACATGTTCATACATTTTAGCACCTTCATAACTGTCGCATCCAAGTCATGCTACACAATAAGGAACTATTCAAACATATATTATCAAAACAACAGTCAAGAAGCTCTGTCAGTATAATAATTGATATTGCTTTTTTCAGTCAGGTTTCTGTGTCTTGCAACCTGCATCCTTTACGGTGAACTGTTATTGAAAATACCCCTGATCCATTTGCCTCTGCTGTGAGCCGCTGAATGTACAAATATGGAGCCCCGTCAGAAACAATGCTGAATGTTCTTACGAAAGCAATACAGTGTTTGGACAGGGAAAGGAACCCTGTTTAAAATGGTATTGTGGATTTGTTGTTTGTTCTCAGATGAAAGCAATACCTTCTTTTCCCTGTCCAGAAAGTGGCGGCTGGTCCATCAGAAAGGCTTTCAGGTTGTGATGAAGGAAGATGAATTGTTGTGATCACAACCCCAGGCTTTTCAACACAGTCTCTGATGTCACCACATCCAATCATTCAGAAGTCTGTCATGACAAACCCTGGTTCCAGTTTTGCCGATTTTCTTCTTTATTTGTCTTTCTTTTTCCTGTTATTTCATTGGTTTTGAATTTTAACCACGGACAAACTGAAAACGTTAGAGCTGGAACTTGGGAGACAATGTAACATACTTTAAACTTCCCTTGACCGACAGTTGAAGAAACGAATAAATATGCATTCAGGTGTGAAAGTAAACTGGAAGTGTGGGTACACATAAAATGTGTGTTTGTATTTGTGCGACAACAGTTCATTGAATATTTTTGTTGAAATTTAGATTTTTCTGAGCTGCATGAATGCATTGTCTGTGCTCAGATTTTTGGTTGTGTGTTTGAATGTGTGTTTGTGTGCGCGTTTGAATGTGTGTGTGTGTGTGTGTATACTGTGTGTGTGTGTGTGTGTGTGTGTGTGTGTGTGTGTGTGTGTGTGCATGCGAACGTGTGTGCATGTGAACGTCTGTGCATACAAACAAGATAACTTGTAAGCAGTGAGATTAATCTTCATCCAGTTTTGGTCACGTGGCAGCGTTTACCATGGTGGCAGATGCGCATGAGATTCAAGCGAGACTGTGGTCTGAACCTCACATGAAGGAACGAACTGTGTGACAGCATTACTTTAAGACTCCTTGATATGCGAAGTTAACATATATCGGTGCATATAAGGCTGCCAAGAAGAAGAACAAGTCACAAGGTCTTATGTACTCAGTCTGAGTACTGTCAGAATTCACTGCAGTTTCATCTTTTTTGCAAACAAAATCATCCTTGCATATCAACATGGGCTGTTCAGCATGCAAAGGGCCGCAACTTTCCAACAGCACATGTCAATATGGAGAGTACACTGGCTTGCCTGTTTGCTTCCCTTTGTTTGCACGTGAAAGGACTAATGATCTTTGAGATCGCGAGAGAAAAGAAAACTTATCAGATTCAAAAGGTGACTAGCTTCCTTTAATTTACTCAGGAGAAGCAAGAGAACTGGGTCAGTAGTGGAAAAGTTATAGCTATTGCAGAGAGTAAAGCAGTTGGCACTGGGAAAACATTGAACTGTGCCACATCTGGTGGTGAAAAAGTTAAACTGAGCTATTTTAGACGTGTTGCTTTGCAGCTATGTGGAGTTCACGATAGAATCAAGACCGATGTTTTGTGCTCGTTGTCATTTTCTTTTAACATGCGTAGTTCTGCAGCCATGTCTAGCTTTGAGAATGTTTGGGGCAGGTGTTCATGTACACATGTATGCTTCAGTGGTGAACCGTCTGTTTGTGATATGATCAGGTCTTTCAGAGACATATCAGTTTTCTGTTGTCAGTATTGTCACAAAGGCCAACGGCTTTGGAAGAATTGTCTTGACTGTTTACATTGTTTGACAAAGAAAATAACTGGATTATTTTGTACCTGATAATTTTTTCAAATTCATTTTTATATTGTTTCATTATGTGCCAGCAGAATGTTTGAGGGTTTCCTTTCGAAAATCAAACCATTTGTCAGTTATTTTAACCGATAATGTACTCCTGTAAAAATCTGTTCAGGAATGGTTTGTGTGTGTGCGTGCGTGTGTGCGTGTGTGTGAAAGTCAGAAAATCAAACAACTTTTCTATTTAATTCATTCTTTTAGAAATGTTTTATGATGGTTTGAGAGAGTTACAGAGAGCAATGGAACGATTGTGTGCATATGCATGTAGACTATAATGTTATACACACTACGACTGTTTAAAATGCATCAGTTTTGCTGAATTTTTGCTTAAAGTGAAAATTAGCTCAAAGAAACAGAAACGGCAAGTGATGAGCTTAGTCAGCAGCATGCCTCAGTCTAGGCACTCCTAGTGCTGCACAGCATGTCTCAGTCTAGGCACTCCTAGTGCTGCACAGCATGCCTCGGTCTAGGCACTCCTAGTGCTGCACAGCATGCCTCAGTCTAGGCACTCCTAGTGCTGCACAGCATGCCTCAGTCTAGGCACTCCTAGTCAGATGCCTGTGCTGCACAGCTCTTCTGTGTCATCATGGATTACACTTGGACCTATGGGGGGGGGGGGGGGGGGGGGACTTTTAGGGTGTTCCAGTCAAATGCTTGGCAGAGAGTCGAACAAATTGTTTGGAAGTCTCGTGTCTTAGTCAATTTTTTTACATTGTCACATAACCTCATAAGAGTTGGATTTACCAATCCATGTGTGTATGTGTGTTCATATGGAATGGGGGGGGGGGGGGGGGGGGGGGGTAGGGTGTGTGTGTTTGTGAGAGAGAAAGAGGGAGAGAGAGAATGCATTTCTTTGTATGTGAGTTAAAAGGTGATATGTGTCTTCAAAATTACTGTTTACTGAAATACAAATAAACAAAGAGGGGGAAAAAGCCAGAGAGTGACCATACACTTGATTTGCGACTTATTCTAGTATGTGAGTACATTGACTTATCGTACGAAGTATACTTTTAACATACTTTTGTTTTTATAAACTTTTAACATACTTTTGTTTTTATCGAGCATGTGCCTGAATGAGAAATAAGAGAAATGGTACAGTTTTACTTTGGTCTAGCTACAATTGGATAAATGAATATAATTATGCAGTTCCATCAAACTGAATAAGCCATAAGCGTAAGAATCAATGTGAAAAAGTAACAAAAAACTGAATAATGCATTATGAGTGATGCATTATTAAGGTCCATACAAGTGTGTCATATAGTGTGTCTGTGTGGTAGATTGCGGTTTAAAGGAACCTTGGATGAAAGATGCAATAAACAGTCCAATATTTCTTGCCCTGATGAAATGACCTTGTGTACTGAATGGTGATGTACAAGAGGGAAAAAAAGGGGAATGAATTTTTTCAAAAAATGAAAAGTAAAAAAAAAAAAAAGGAAAGAAAAAGGCACGGTCCATGTTTTCCTTTGGCTGAAAGCCACCTGCCAGTGGATTTTTTTGTTATCGATATTTCTTTTTGTCTGTCAATCCATCTGTCTGTCTGCCGGTCTCAATTTTTTTTCTATCCTTGTCTCTCTTGCTGTCTCTGTGTGTCTTGTCTGCCTGTCTCTCAGTCTTTGTCTCTCATTGTGTCTTTCGCTGTCTCTCTCTGTCGGTCTTAGTATTTGAAAATATCAGTACATTTCTAGATACAGTGTTATTCTTTAAATGTGTGCACATGCGCACATGCGTGCGCGAGTACACACTCATATGTATATATACATATATATGTATGCACATGCACACACTCATACATTTATTCAGACGTGCCGATACACATGCTTACAAACACAGACGCATATGAACGCACAAGAGCTTGCATGAACTTACCGCATGTACAACACATGCACGTGCGCATGCACAATGAAGACCTCCTCCTCTCCCCCCTCAGAGAGAGAGACACACAGACAAAGAGAGACAGAGAGAGAGAGAGAGATCTACAAGATTTACAAGATAGCGAGAGAGAGAGAGAGAGAGAGAGAGAGGACAGGGCATAGGGATTCCCAAGGTACAGAGTTCCAGAATATTGACAAGTCATCCGGTGACCTCAAGCTGAATAGTTTGTGTTGTAGGCATCGTACATGGAACAACCAGTTCTTCCCAAATAGATACCTACTGCCATGTTTGAGTATACTCTGACAGGATGTGGTGGTTGAGTGATTAGAGCAGTTGCCTCTCGGTCTGAGATTTGGCTTGAGACCCAGATGGGTTGAATTATGGCGCAGGGATTATTTTTGTCAGGTCGGCATTTGTACAGACCTTGTTGAGAATCTCTTTGATCGTGTATTGGAACGTACAAGATCGCATACGCAGAGGTGTCAGCTTTTGCCGGATTATGGAGAAACAAAGGTATAAAGCATGCGCCCTAAGGACAGTGTTAGAGACGTGAGGGACAGTGCCAAGCATTCCGTATTGTCTATTGAAATAAGGCGAGGAACATTACTAAAAGGTTACAAACATTCTCAGTAAATAACGATTTGTGTGTCACGACACTCCTATGATCCCGTCACTAATCTCTCTCCATCTCTGTCCGTCTCTCTCTCTGTGCGCGTGTGTGCATGCACAAGAGAGAGAGAGAGAGAGAGAGAGAATCACTCTTGGAAACACGGTAAAAAATAATTCTAACAATAACGCATCATATTTCCTGACATAGTAATCACATACAGATGAGTGATACAAAGAACACGAAATTTCAAAAAGCAACACACCCTTCAAAAAGTGTTGAAAAGACATGCAATGTGTTAACAAGTCAGAATTACAGCACAGGATAACCCATCGTCTTTGGACATAGGTCATTATTTTGTTCCGAGTCGGAAATCTTCCTTTACGTCAGTTTTCCCTGCACTGCACAGTAAACATTCAACAACGATATTTGAATTTTTTTTTTAAATAAAAGGAAAAAAAAAAAAAACAAGGATTACCGTGCTTGCCTCGTTTCCTCCATGTGAGTATATGTCAGACGTATCGGGCTTGGAACGAACTATTTTACCATGACAGCAAGAGTTGTCTTTCTTACATGCAATTCTGGATTACTAGAACGAACTTAAGGAGTGAAAATTTCATCTTGTTATTTTCTAAGTACGTTGCATAGTACATGAAACCCAACATCATTGTTAACAGCTGAAAGTTAAAGTGTAGACGAAAGGCAAAATTCAACTGAAAGATCCAAGCTATGTTTTGAATAATTCACAAATGAGTAGGTAAAACCTTTTCATCGCATATCACCTACAGAGGCCTCTTGTAGAATGAAAATAAAACTACACACAAGTAAACCAACGAAAACATTACAATTCAACTCTGAAAAAAAGGTATACTGCTACAATATTGTGTACAGCTGTTTTCAAAAGCATAAACTATTCTATTGAAAATATTTAATGGCACAGTGCTATGCATTGTTGATTTGTTGATCAAAAGAGACGTGAGGGAAAGGAGTGGGGGTGAAAGAGTGTGTTGGGGGGGGGGGGGGGGGAGGGGGGAGGTTGAGTGGGGGTGGATGGAAGACATGGGAAAGGGAGAAAAGAGAGAGAAGGGACAGGTGGCGAAGGAACGGGGGAAGGGTGGTGGTGGTTAGGGAAGGGATCCAAAATAATAATCATAGAACTGTTTCTCTGACTCAAGTTTCACAAGGGATCCAAAATAATATTAATAGAACAGTGTTTCTCCGACTCACAAGTTTCACAAACATTTTATCAATAAAACATTTCATCATCCATGTTGTCATATAATAATAAGTGTCTTTGATATGAATCATATATATGCAATATGTGTTAATGTAAATGTTTTATATAGGGCATAATTCGATGCACTCTCCAAGATCATGACTTCGGGAAAAAAAATGCTGTAGAGAACTGTTAACACAAATCACATTAACGAATAGTAAGGTCATATAAAAAGACTGAGCATGGTAAGTTAGCAATACATGCTGCCCAGACATTTTTTGTTGGAAAAATCCGTCATTAAATGGTGTCAAGTGATTTTCAAGACCAGACAAACACACCGAAGTGATGATACCACACATTGCTTCAAACTTTACAGACAAGAAACCCTCCTCTAGCTCAACTTACTTTTTTTTTAAAAAGTTTGTTTGCTGCATACTTTGAGCCGCTCATTTTCAGCATATTTTCAAAAACGTTCAGGAGACCTTCATTTACACGTTCTGTCTCTCTCTCACACACACACATATACATATACACGCACAAATACATACGGACGCATGCCAACACACACACACACACACACACACACACACACACACACACGTGCGCGCGTGTGCACACTTAAGACATTTACGCTTGTCCATACAATACATCACTGCATGGCTGGTGTTTATGTGCCCCCATAGCAGTCTGAAAACGAGTACACGTGTGAAAATAATGGTGTCGACACACAATGTTGTACTCCTGAGTGTATTTCATTTTCAATGCTTTAAGGTGAATGGCAAGTAATCTGGAAATGAATTAAAGTGGATCTACGTCAAAACAAATTTTCAAAGAGAGATATGAGCCATTATGAAAAGTTCTCTAGGACGGATGTCAAAAGACTTAACACGATATTAGAATGAGCTTATTTGTGTTGCTGTTTACGAACGCATGGACATTGTAAGTACTGTTTCTTGCAGAAATCACTTTCTGTTCTTGAGAAAAACAATGCGAGTACTCTTCAAAAACGCATTTTCCCTGTGTGTCAAACAAAATATTGTCCACATAAACACGATGATTAGTGAACATAATTATCATCATCACAAATGTGCGGAAGACAAAAGATGGTCTCAAAACGACCACCTTGAGGAATGGGTCTTTAAAACAAAGACACACTTAAAACTATCGCTGCTTTGTCCATTTCATCACTGTGTGAGTGTACATTCGCAATTGAAGCACACAGGAGCAAGACACAGAAACAGTGTTGCTCGACATTCCCTCTTAATCTTCTCTCACTGGTGCACACCACCTTAGGACATTTCATAAAAGATCCTTGTTGAATGGAACTACCACATGAAGCGCCCAATAGAGAACTATTTTTTTTACAAGGTAGCACGTCAGAGTCCTTCATGAGCAAGCGATTCCATGTTCTTTCAAAAACGCCCGGAGCGCTGCAACGATAAATCATCTACTTTCTTGATGGCCCTGGAAAAGCATTTCTTGGAGTTCCAACCCATGCTTTTCTAATCAAGGTACCTCTTCTTTCAAAGTTTTGCTTCGCTGTAGCTGACTTCAGGGCATACAAAACGAATGGGACTGAAGCGAGTTTCTGTATTTACATCCGTGTCAACAGACACAGCGGTGCGTTGTACACCGAAGCACACACACACAATTCATCTCACCATGACTGCCTCCAATATTCACTCCTCTTCTCCACAGTTCATACGAGGCATCAACGTTGCAGAGTCTGGAAACCTCAAGGAACCCGGCCCATTGCCTTGACCCCAAAGGAACGGGCTCCGCCCCAGCTTCTCTGCATTTACTGAGCGATGCTAACATTTAAAACCACGTCCGTTGTCTGCAATAGCATTACGACTCTGGTTTCCCGTGCCTAATAGCCAACACCCACTGAAAAAATTGCTAATGCTGGCTGGAATCCAGCAAGATCTGCTCTTCACATCAAGCAGTCTTCCCTCGTATGCTTTTCACAAGAGCGTCAGGGCACAGCGCTGTAGTGGGGACAATCTGTTCATAAGTGGAACTGTGATACACAAGTATTATAGACCGCTCTCGTTCTCCATTACCTGTGTTCAGTAAAGACTTTTTTTTAATCTGCTGATGACTTAAGAGAACGGGAAGGTTTAAGGGCAGGGGTGGATGAAGGTGGGAGAGGTGGGGGAGGGAGGGAAGGGGAATACAAAGACGTGCTGGTCAGGATTACAGTATCAATGCTGCTATTGTTTCATGATTTATCACTCGTATTCGGTGTTACAAGACGTTAAAGCCAAATTCCTTGGATGATGGACTTGCACTGTGTCACGTGGGTGAAGTCACGTGGTAATTGTTCAAGGGAAACGCTATGATCAATCCCAACTCAATCGCGCTAACCACTCAAACATCAAATCCAAACACGGAAATACGAGTACAAAAAACTGAAACTTTACTGTCACAAAAAACATAGATGTTCACACCACGTTTACATACATATATAAGGACGGGTATACATTTATAACTCCAAAAGGGCTGTAAATATAATGGAAGGGACACACACACACGCACACACACAAAATAATCGAATCTCTCTCCACAAACATTCACGTCCCGGTCGGATTCTGGGTGGGGCCAAAAGGTAAGGTAGAGCCGGAATGCAATCAAAGGGGTCAAGGAAGACTTTAAAAAAAAACAGAAATGCTTGCCAAAATCTGATCCCTCAAAAATTAAAATAGGGATGATCAGGATTGCCAAGATGCAAATCAGCCTGTGGGATGAGACGGGATTACGGTTCAGAAGGAGAAATGTTAGTACTGGATCATTAAATAAGAAAGGCCAAAACAAAGGGGAGCGTCTTGGGCAATACCCTTAGAATGGGGTAGTATACTGGGGAAGTTCAACTGCTAAGGACTAACTAAACATCCAACATTAATTTCACTCTTTTTAAACGCTAACAGACGAAGGAACAGTTCATCACAGAAAGATTGATAAACAGTGCATGGTTAAACTTGGCAAGATAGGTAAACTGGAATCCTGCACACAAAAAAACGCACCATACAGCGGCGACAACCCTGGAAAGCAAGTATATGTGGAAATGCAAAACAAAACATTCATATTAGGCAAACATAACTATAATAGAATTATAAAGCGCTCTGCTGACAAAACTGATTTAATGCCTGGTTTTTATCTCTGCAATAATTAAACGTGGATGCCAGACTTACGGACCGACCCCCCAAAGCCTCAACCGTGAGACAGTCCTGTGCGGGTCCGGCGAAGGGAGAGCGCGTCCGCCCGTCGGATACACACCACGTCGCAGACAGGATAGCGTCCTTTCTCCTTCCAAGGAGATACAGTTACACACAACGACGAGGCCACGAAGGTTCGAGGGTGAAGGTGAGATGCACTCAAACCAGGCACACAGGTGTGGCGGCCGTCCAACACCTGTATGCAGCAGGTAGAGCAGTGGCACCAGCGACCCACGAAGCTGTAGGGGTAGAGAGTGGGGTCGCCGGCGCAACACAAGATGAAGAGATCAGGATGAAGGTCCTCTCTCCAAAGATGGTGCACGGCGGACTGGTGCGTCCTCGTTCCGACCCCGGGGCGAGGAGTCCTTGCGGGTTCCCGGGAGAGGGGCGAGGATGAGAAAGGGCTGAAGACTGGGAGAGGAAAGGGGAGGGATGATGTGGGCGACGAAGAAGATGGAGGCAGCGGGGTCAAGCCGCGGTCGCAGCAGCAGCTGCGGTACCGATGGCGGCAACAGCAGAAAACCGGAAAGGAGGCGAGACCGACTACAGATGCAAGGTCGGCGGCAGCAGCAGCGGCACACAGGTAAGTCAGCCACTGGTGAGGGAAAAGAGGAAAAAACCAACAAGAAGAGGAAGAGGAAGTCCTGGAAAACACACAAAAAGATGGTTTCCCATATAAACAGGTGCAAAGCAAAAACCCGTAAGCAGACATCCATTACAGAGAGTAACAAGGACAGGCACGGAACGCACTGGCAGAGCGCTTGCTAATTTCAGTTCTCAAATAGTATTAAATACAACATTTCCCCGGTTCAGACACTTTGCCTACATACACATACCCAATAAACGTTCACAACCGTTTATGTCAAACACCCCGGGGTTGGCTCTCTTGAACTAAAAAAAAAAAAAATAACGAATCATCTCCCTCGGGACAACTCTCTTTTCCGGAAACAAAAGCCGGAGGCATTAACAGCGCCACATAAAACTTATGGGCGCCCTAAATATTTACAAGAATGACAACAACAAACATGGGAAAGAAAAAGCCTAAGTCCTGAACAAGCGCATTAACAAGTGACGACCACTAACACACAAAACACGTGTGGCAAGACACATGACCCGGAATGTGGTACAGGCACGCGACAACACACAGAACACAACACTACATATTTGGAGGGGAAAATGCATAACACGCCCTACTGCTGTAAATGTAAAAAAAAATGGCCTAGAAGTAAATGAATTAAAAGTTGGTATAAACGAAATGGTAATAAAATGATAAACGAAAATAATACTCAAACACAACAAAATAAATAATGAAAGAATTAAAGTAATAGCTGGGAGGAAAACCAATTCTTTAAAATAGATTTGGAAATAAATAAATAATAAAAGAAAAATAGATATGAACCAACTACGCAACATACTCACCAGCCAGACTTGTGAACGGGACTCCCTGAGGAGCTGGAATAGCAAGCCCTGCACGGCTCGTATCTGAACCCTGGTCAGGGCCTACAAATTTAGAAAAACAGGCTTCTGCCTCAAGTGAATACGGGGATTCACGACTGTGATACTGATCACAGGAATACAACCAAAAGGGTAACTTGACAAGATGACAGCACTCGTATGGAGTACTACGGTTTGGTTCCACCCAAAGGTAAAAACCTGATGCCGAGAGCGGGAGATATGGATCTCCAAAAAAAAAAAAAAAAATGCAACGCAGTTTCCCTCAAAACAGTGGTGGCTCCCCGAGGGATATGGATCCCTCACAAAAAATACAGTTACCAGAAAAGACTGCAAGCATAAGGCTTGCACGACACGTTGTCCTCACTCCCACTCTCCCATCCCAACCTCGACTGCCTCGGTCGGCTTCCAAAAAAACCCTGATTGGCAGGTGAGAGGAAGCTCACTCAGCCTACGTTTAACCCCCCGTGCAACCCGAGTCCACATGGAAAACACATGACAATGCAGGATGGAAGGTGGGTTGCAGAGAGTTTAAAAGGTAAAGTAAAACTAAGTTGTTTTTTTTATAGACACATGACACTCTGCTTAAGGATATCCTTGAACAAAACTAACCCCCTACACAAATTCTTCCCTCTAGACAAAACGGACCTTGAACATGACAGTTGGAAGAAACATGCAGTGCGTGACACACTGTGTGTGTGTGTGTGTGTGTGTGTGTGTGTGTGTGTGTGTGTGTGTGTGTGTGTGTGCGTGCGCGCACGCGTGTGCATGTGTACGTAACTGTAGGGGAATGGGGCAGGGAGGGGGATCGGAGGGGGGGGGGGAGGAGTTACAAAGGTGCATCAGCGTCATTATTGTCTTCGGCATCCCCGTTAATGTCCAGGATGGAAGACCTGGGCTCCTCGTCATTCTTCGCCGACGCGTGTTTGGTTCTGAAGATCTTCCACAGCTAAAACCCGGTCTTTTTGGCGCCAGCCCCCGAGGATTGACCCCCCCCAAACCCTGAAGGGGAAGATGCCGTTTTCCCCCTCGTTTGTTCTTTGGCAAACCTCGCGGCAAAGGGTTTTTTTTTTTCGTTTTTGTTGGGGTTTCTGGTCAGTGAGCCTGAGGTTTTTCTTCTTGTTTTTAGGGTTCTTGTTGTCCCCCCCAGGACCAGAAGGGGCCATTTGCGCCGGGTTTTTGAACCCCCCCAGGAAGGCCCCCAAGGAACACCCCAAAAGAACCAAAGGGAGGGGAAAATTCTTCTCTTTGGGACCGGGGTTGATTTTTTACCCACCCCCCCTGCCCCGGTTTAACCCCCCGCTGTAAAAAACAAGCACGCGGCTGTGAAAAAAATACGCGCCCGGCCTTTACTTCCCGCGGCTGGGGGGGGAAACCCCCCCGGGAAATAAAACCCCCCAAGACTTTTCCGGAAGGGTTCCTGTGGGGAATTTTAAACAGCCCCGAAGGATGGCACAGTCTACTTCGCACCCCCCAAAAATATATTATATATTTTTATATATAATATTATATATATATTTATAAATTTATATATATATGTTGTGTTTTTGTGTGTGTTTGTGTGTGTTTATTTATGTGGGGAGGGATGGATGGATGGCGAATTATGTTTATGACCTGCGAAGATCCCTTTTTTCCTTTTGAAAGGGGTAAAAACGCCGTAGTCGCACCTTTCCCCACCACTTTAATTGGGGGTTTTTTTTTGGGGGGGGGGGCATTGGGGCAGGTTGTTTTCACTAAGCCCCCCGGGAGCGGAAAAACTGGCGCTATTTTTTCCCAAAATTTTTTTAAATTTCCCCGGCCTCCCCAAATTTAAAGGAAACCCGCGGGGGCTAGCCCCCTTCCCCAGTTTGGAGGATTTTTAAGGCCCCCCCCCAAAAGGGAAAGGGAACGATTGGGCCCACCGGGTTGGATACCCCCTTTTGACACTGTTTCCAAAGGCCTTTTACCCCAGCCAGGGGTTAAAGGGCCCAAAAGCATCCACCTGCCAAAACGGAGTGTGTCAGCTACGGCCCCCCGGGTTTTCCGGGGGTTAAATTAGGGCCCACACGCATCAAGGGTTTTTGGGCCCATGCTTTCAAATCCCTTTTTTGTCAGGGCCCCCTGGGGGGGCCCTATCCAGCGAAAACCCGCGGGGGAGGGAAAACCCGGGGCCCCTTTAGCCCCCCCCAAAGGGGGCCCACCAAAAGGGCGCCCGGGTGCTCTTTTAACCCTGACGGTGGGGGGAAGGCGGGGAAGAAAGAGCAACGACCGGGGACAAACCCAAACCCTTTCTTCCTTACCCCCTTTAAAAGTTTTAGCTCAGGGGGAATGAAAGGGGGGGGATTTTGGGGAAAAAAGAAGCCAGAACTCCCAAAAGTTTCTAAGAAAAAAACCCCCATCGATTTTTCATCTGCATAAAAAGAAACGCACTTGAAGAAAGATCATCGACGTTTTTTTTTTTGTAAGGGGGCCTAGGGCCCTTTTCCCCAAGACCGGAAGAAAGACACAAGGGGAAATTTCTTTTCCCTTGTCAGAACCTCCATCCCTGCATTTGGGACAAAAAGTCAAGAGCCCAAAAAAACAGAAAAACCCTGACTTCAAGCTCTTGCTCCCCAGGGGGGGACCTAGGGTAAACTAACGTTAACCCCCATAAACCCCTCGTCTCAAACGCTACACCCCGTGAAGCTAAAAAGTTTACAGACACCTGGGGTTTGGGGGAGGACTTAACCCAGCCACTCGAAAAAGTGGGGATATGAAAAAATTGGTTTGGCCCTGGGTTGGAGGAAGTGGAGGATTGGGAGGGGAAAGGGGGGGGGAAAAAAAACAATTTTTGTACTCATAAACCCGGGGCGGAGGGACAAACCAACGGGGTTTTCTCCAGGGGCCTTTGGAAAAACCCCCCTCCAAAAACCAAACCCCGGCAGTGCAAACCGGGGGAAACTTCAAAAGTCACGTCCAGAGAATCGCACCCAGCTTGGAAGGAGCACCCCCTCCCGGGTAAATTTTCTAAAACTTCCCCACCTGGGAATGAAAACTGAGCGCAACATGAAACCAACTGGAACTTAAAACAAAGCCAACGGGCCCCTTTCTTTGCAAAAAAAGGGTGACCCCCCAACCAAAAAAATTTGCTTTTGAAAATAAACCGGAAAAAAGAACGTCCAAATTTCATTTGTTTGCAATTTTCAGGCAGCAAAGCGGGCAACCCCAAGGGGGCAAAAAAAGATTTTTCCTGCCAAGGGGGTGACCACTGGAACCGTTCACACTGAAATGGCCCAATGCCAGAGAAAAACTATGGGAAAAAACCCCCACTCCGGGAAAAACCTTTGTGGGGCCCAAAAAACCCCCAAAAAGAAGCTTTAAACCACCCAGAAGAAAGCTGAACCCCCCAAAAAAGGCGGAAACGAGAAGACCGCAGCCTCACAGGGGAAAAGGGACACCAGAAAACTGGGTGGAATCTGACAAAAGCCCCTTTTTGAGACCCCAGAGGGGGGAAAAACCCCCAAGAAAAAACCGGGTCACAAAGGAAAAACGGTACGAAACCCACGGGGGAAGGAAACAGCAAACTTTCCTTTGGCGACTTTTTACAAAGGGGAAAGAAAAGCAACAAAAAACCCAAGGGCCCGGTTTTTGCGGAGTCGGGGCCAAAAAAAACCCAAAGGGGAAAAAGGGGCTAAAAACCCAGAAACCCTTTCCACCGTACCCCCGTCCATGATGTCAAGCCTTCCCCAGACTGAACTCAATGCAGCCATTAAAAAAACTAAAGCCAAAAAAAGGGCCCCGGGGGGGGAAAAAGGGGGTTTTCCCCAAGGACATAAAATTTGGGGAAAAATTTTTGGAAACCCACAGAAAAAAACAAACCCTTTTCTGTTCATAAAACCAGTCAGGAGCCGGGGGAAACCCCCCCAAACCCGAGGGAGAAAAGGGAACCATTAAACCCCCTTTCAAAAAAAAAAACAAAAAGCCCAAAACCAAAAACCCAGTTTCCCCCCCGACCAATTTCAGCCCCTCAGTTTTTTGGGGCAAGGTAGGGAAAAAATGGTGAACACAAAAATGTGAAAAAACCGGAAAAAAATCACCGGGCTCCCAGCAACACACAGTCGAAATACGGGAAAAAAACCCCCAGTAGGGGAAGCCCAAGCTTGTGCACCTCCCCCAACAATCGAAAACGCCTTTCGGGGAAAAAAGAAAAAGGTACCGCTGCTTTGTGGACCTGCCCAAAGCCTTCGAAAAGGGTTTAGGGAAAGGAAAAGGGCTTCCCCCTGAAGCTGCAAAAACAAAAAGTGGAAGGGAATATTTTCCCGCGGGATACGAAACCTTCCTCATACCGCACAGCAAGATTTCAACTTGAGGGGAAAATTGGGCCCTTTCGAACCCATCTCCCAACGGGTGACCACAAGGGGGAGTCTTTTCCCCCTCCCACTTTTTCCCCATTCATTGACGAAAATCGCTGAGAAGCCCCCAAAGCCCCTTCCAGAGCTCTCCACCCCGACGATTTTTGCTGCCTGGAGTGCTGCAAAAATTTTAAAAACCACAGCCATTTACGGATGCAGGAACACGGGAACACGTGGGGGAAGGGGGCCTCTAAACTCGGGGTAGAAATAAACGCCCCAAAACTTTCCCCCCGTTTCTCCTGTCGCCCCAGAAAAACCATCAGCCTAAAATAAATGGAAGGGCTAAAACAAAAAGGGAAAAACCCAACATACTTAGGCTAAAGCGGGCAAGGGGCTTACTTGGAATCCACACCTCAAAAAAACATTGAAAACAAAGCATCAGGAAGCTCCCCCATCATGAAAAAGGGCGGCCCCCCCCCGGAAACGTCCTGGGGCGCAAACAGAGCATCCTGCAGAAGGGTATGTGGGTACGGGCAGGGCCAACCCCGGGGTATGGCAGTTCTGCATGGGGCCCCTGCATCCAAGAAACCCAAAACCGTCCCTAACAAAAATGCAGAATGCAGGATTTCGACTGATTTACTGGTTGGGGTGAAACTACCCCAATTCAAGCCCTTTGGGAAAATTTACTAGTCTACATTCCCCCGAAACAGACGCGAGGAGAAGGGGTTTTTATCCACAAATGAAAAGGTTTCTGCGTATTCCTTTTCCCACCCCCGGGACACCAGATGCAGAAAACCCCCCCAAAAAAAAGGGTTTTAAAAAGAACAAGTTTCAGCCACCTGTTTTAAGAGGGGCCCGCCTCGCAGCAAAGAAACCCCGCTGCCCCGCTTCACCCCGCCGAAATGGGGAGCTTCCAGATTTTGTGGGAAAACCCGACAAACACCTGGAGGATTTTGGGAATCATCAAAGAAGTTCCCTGGCATTAAAAAATGGGGCCGTCAACCCCTCAATAATGAAAGCTCTAGCACAGGAAAGATTGCCAACCCAAAACAACCCCCGTGAGTGGACCCCGTTTTACAGATGGATCCTCGGAAAAGGGGCATCAAGAATGGGGAGCAGGGTTTTTCATCGGGCACCCCCAAAGGAAAATTGACCACAAGGCCTTTTTCCCATGGGGAAAAATCCCAACTACAGAGGGGGGACAATTCAAATGTCCACGCAGTGAGGATTTTTTTGGGGGCCAGAAGCCCATCACAGAAGGTTTTTCTTTTTCAAGACTGGCCCATCTTCCCGCTGCAGGGACCTTTAAACAAAAAAATGAACAAATTTAAAGCAAGACATCAAGGGGTGCCCCCTGAACTCTTTAAAAAAAGTCTGTCATTATACTTTTAGGGGATTTTTTCCCTCTCACTGTGGGATCATGGGCAACCCCCCAAAAAAGGGTGCTTCTCCAAGGGAGGGAGCAAAATGGGCAGTTCAGCCCCCCCGTGACCTACAGGAAGGCCCCGACCATCATCCAAAAACCAGTTTCAGTCCCAGTGGAAAGAAAGGGTGGGGTGCGAGATGGTGCTGACCCGATCCACCAGCTCCAAAGGCACCAGCGGGAAATTTCCCCTTTTTAACTGAGGGCCGGCCCTTTCAGACTGCGAGCCACCCTTTAAACCCCCTGAAGATCACCTACACTGACCAGTGTCCATGCACCGGGGCCCCCGACCCCCGGGAAAATGTCCCCCCTGCCTTCCTAAATCACGCCGCTCTACGATCAAAACCTGGCCGGGGGGGGGGAATTTTCAGGGGCAGCTTTTTGGGGGGCCCGTTCTGCCTGGAAAAAAGCCGCGGCTTCAACACGGCGGCCGGGGTTTCAATCTACCCATCCCACTTAAATCGAACGCAGAAGAAAAGTATGTTTATGTACTTTTAGGGGCGAGGGATTTCAGTTAAGGGGGCAGGGCATATTCCTCTGGCCCCCTTTCACGAAACCTTTTGTGTAAAATGCCCCCATCTTTCTTTTTCTTTTCATTGTCTTTGTATGTCCATTTTCTGCCTTTTTCGTTCATTTTGGGTTTTTTAAACAGATGACTTTTCGTGTGTATATATTATAAATTTTTAAAAATATATATTTTTTATATTTTATATATATAATTTTTTTATTTTATTTTTATATATTGGTTTTCAATACACATTCACAGGCAAAAAAATTGACTTTACTTGGCTGGGCTTTAAAATTCCACACCCCCAGATCGCTAACTGGCCAGAACCCGGGGGATGTTGGTCATCTGACGGGTTAGGAAGTCGCACAGGGGCCCCGGGAAAGGCGTTGTGGATGGCTTCCTCTCCACGAGGACCCCGTTGAGGACCTCAAAGCCGGGAAAAAGGTTGTACTCCATGGACAGGGAAAGGGTTGAGCAGGGAAAAAATGCACCACGATGTTGAGGGGAGTAAAACACCTTGAAAGAACAGGTAGAAGCCCCTGAGGAACGAGCCGTCCCTTTTTGGGTAGCCCAAAAAAGCAGATCAGCCTGGAAAAGACAAAGAGATGAAAGACGGGAAAATGCCGAAGGTTTTTCCTTGAGAGGAGGTAGTGAACTGCAAGAAAAAGTCAGAAGGGAAAGGAGCTGTGGGGGAAAAAATAAAAAAAGGTTGAAAAAAGAAAGTCTTTCCCTGCCCCCCCCCCAAAAAAAACAAGAGGAATAAGAAAAACAAAAAAAAACTACTAAAAAAAAAAAGTTTTGGGCAGTATTCCTTTAAGGGCTGAGGGAGGGTTTTGCAAAGGGGAATAAAACAAAGAGGGAAAAAAAAGGGAAAAGGGAAAAGGAGGGACGGGGGGGAAAAGGGGGGGGGGGGGGGGGGGGGGGGGGGGGTTGATAGAGAAAAGAAAAAAAGAAAAAAGAGAAGAGGAGGGATAGGGAAAAAAAAGAAAAGGAGGAAAAGAGGACAAAAAAAGAAAGAGAGGAAGAAAGAAATCAAAGAAGAGGAGGGGGAAACAGAAAAAGTAAGAAGAGGAAAAGACAGACAGGCACGCACGCACGCACGCACGCACGCATGCACGCACGCACGCACGCACGCACGCACGCACGCACACACACACACACACACACACACACACACACACACACACACACACACACACACACACACAAACACCGAAAAAAGAAAGATGAAACAAGACGACTGAAAAAACAAAAACAAACAAAACAAAAAAGAAAAAAAGAGAAAAGAAGAAAGAAAGAAAGAAGGAAAGAAAGAAAGAAGACATAGAGACCTACTCTGCTTGTCAATAAACTCCCGCCTCCTTCCCTGCCCCCGTCCTCACACCCATCCCCCCCCCTCCCCCCCCCCCCACTCCTTCACCCCCACCCCTTCCCACCCCTAGCCTCCATTTCACGATGGAACCGAGCTGGAAATCAGAAGACATTTTTTTTTCTACCTGTCCCTCTCCAGTGCCATGTAGGTGCTAATTACCCCCCCCCCCCCCCACGCCGCCCATTCCGCCAGCCAAAGCCACACGCAGAGCCTTTCTCTCATGGTCCTAACGCCGACACGCCACTGGGTGTACAGGTCTCTGTGCCAGACCGTTGCAGCCCACTCACCGGAGGAGGTACTGCAATGCTACTAGCTATGCCACTTTGGTGGCGTTCATTGATACCGGTCCTAATCCACCATGATAGTTATAGAAATTCTGGACATTACTTTCTCACACACGCACGCACGCACGCACGCACGCACGCACGCACGCACGCACGCACGCACGCACGCACGCACGCACACACACACACACACACACACACACACACACACACACACACACACACACACACACAAACACACACACCCTTCCTCTCGTGTTAAAGCATAAGCATTCTTGTCGATACACCCCAGCCCCACCCTCTGCCCTTCCTGTCCAACCCCTCCCCCCGACTCCACCCCCCCCCCCCCCCCCACCCCCACCCGAAAGCGTGGACGTTAATAGACTGCAAGTTGGAAGTCGTTAGCTCTGTTCACATTTTAATTTATGTGTATGCACACACAACCACACACACACACACACACACACACACACACACACACACACACACACACACACACACACACAACAACGAAGCTAGCAAACAGAGAGAGAGAGAGAGAGAAGAGAGAGAGAGAGAGAGAGAGAGAGAGAGAGAGAGAGCGATTACAACGACTGAACGAGAGCGAGAGAGAGAAAGCGAGAGACAGCGAGATTTAGAGCGATTACAAACGAGAGAGAGAGAGAGAGAGAGAGAGAGATGTGGAGGAGGAGGAGGAGGAGGAGGAGGAGGGGGGAGAGAAGGCTATTACAACGACACGACAGAATTACAGACAAGGACGTCCATGCTATAATGTCATGTCACCTGAAAGTTTCTGTCGCATACGGGTGATTCTGTTGTTTCGATAGGGGCGGTAGGTACGCAGCCAGGTGTCGAGGTACTGCGCCAGGTGCAGCAACTTGGTGTCTCTCTCCTCCAGACTCTCCACCTGTTGGGTCTTCTCCGCCAAGGTGATCACCTGCAGCCCGCAAAACATTGTCATCAACATCACCACCATCATCATCATTATCTCATCAACAACAGCAAGCAGCAGCAGCAACAACAACCACAACCATTAATGTGGCCAGTTCACGGTCTCTCTCAGGGCACCTGCGTACTTTATGGCTTTTGTGCAACTTTGTGGTCTTCTCTCTCTCATGTTAATCACCTGTCGCTTGAAAATGATAATGATAATGATGATGATCATCATCATTAAGGCCAGGTGCAAATGAAAACATAAGAACTCTCATAAAATGCCTAATGCATTCTCAGTTACGTTTTGAAATTGAGTATATCTATCAACAGTACCAGAAAAGTCTTTACCACCCCATCCCCCCCCCCCCCCAACCACATACACACTTTCCTTCTACACCCCCCTCCCCCCTTTTTTCAATTGCAAAATGAAAATATGCTTGTGCTAAGATATGTTTTCATGTATTGTTATCATACGTTCGATGTTGCAGATAATTTTGTTAAAAAAAATGTTGACGAGCAACTAGATCTATCTTTTCTCCTAAAGACGGTGAAATGTTGTTTGTTTAAATTTTTGCTTGGGTTTAGTTTTACGTTCAGTATTGCGTGCACAGGCAGTAAGCCCATGACTATAAACAGTCTGCTAACCAACTGAAAGTGACCTTGCTGGCCATTTACAACTACTCAACAAACCGATTAGCAGTAGAAAGAGTTCCATTCCTTTAAACCGCCACTGATTTTACATGTTAAAAATATAAGTGAATATAAACTGTAAGCGTCCAACAACGGAAAGGAAAGTACTTTATACAATTATTCATATCATGGAAAGATTC
This sequence comes from Conus ventricosus, assembly GCA_018398815.1. Classification (NCBI taxonomy): domain Eukaryota; kingdom Metazoa; phylum Mollusca; class Gastropoda; order Neogastropoda; family Conidae; genus Conus; species Conus ventricosus. Next base: position 126,167,120 of record CM031596.1, on the reverse strand, counting down.
TTTTCCAAACAGCTTTAACGTTTTTTTCGGCATAAGAAATCTCACAAAAACAAACAACTCTTGGTCCCATGATGAAATAAGTAAACGCCCATAACTCCAAACGAATACTGCTAACGACACCGAATCGCCTAGCAGATATGACAGCACAGAGCACACAGAACAAACAAGGAGACGTCCCCCAAAAAGGATGTTCCCGAGCTAGCTCATATACCCCTTACCTGACACATCTACATAGCAACAACTGCAGAAATGAAAACAACAACAACAACAACGACAACAACAACAACAACAACACACACACAATAACATTTATTCAAGACTGGCACAGTCTTTTTCATCCTGAACCCAGTTAAACAAAACATACGGACGAACAGTACCAGTTGCAAACCCCGGTTTGATTGGTATGAAATGAAATCTTAACTGAGGCAGGGAACAGTAAACAGTAAAGTAGAAAGAAACTCGTGGAAAGCGTGGCAGCAGAGAGTCCTCAGAAGAGAAGCCCCCTTCAAGCAAGTGTTTCGGCCCTTATCTCCTGACACTCTAGGGGGGTGGGCCACACCCGGTTCATGACTCCGGATGTCCCTCTGCTGCCCCTTTTTTTCCCATCTTGGGACGAGCCATGACTGGGATTCGAACCCATGAACATTTGGACATGCTCATTGTCCACTTAATGACTCGCACTCTAACCACTGAGCCACTGGGACACCTGATATTTGTAGGAAAGTTAAGCCTTATGAAGTTCACGTTTGTTCCTCCTTGACCAGATCCAGCTTGAACACCTCTCTGCCGCTTCTGCCATTGCTTTCAGGGCTCTGGTTCTTTCCCTCCCTGCAACTGAGAGCTGTTTCATGAGGCTGTATGCAGACGTTCCTGCAAACCCCCTAGCTCCAATTTCTGCAGTGAGGACTTTCACCTGATAGCCTTCTCTCCTCAGACTGTTTGCCAGATCAGCATACTTTTCAGTCTTGTAGATTTGAGCTGCCTCCATTCTGTTCTCATATGGCACCGTGAGCTCGATCATGATCAGCTGCTTGGTTGACTGAGAGTGGACTACTATGTCTGGTCTCACGCCACTCTTGCTGATGATCTCTGGGTGACTCTTCCATTCTGGGAGGTCTGCAGTGCACTCCCAGTCATCTGCCCCGTCCAGCAGACTCTGCCTGCATGTTCCGAATGGCACTGTTGTTCTTGGCCATGATTTGCTGCCTCCTGCCGTGAAGAATGTTGCGGGTGCTTTTGGAGTCCTGATTTTCCATTTTGTGGTGTTGGTACTAGCCCAGACTACTTGTACAATCTCTTTGAGCACTTGGTTGTGCATCCATGTGTACCTTCCTTGAGCCAGGGCTACTTTACATGAGCTTAGGACATGCTCCACTGTTTGTTTTCCATGGCAGAGGGGGCATGCAGGATCGTCTGTTTTTCCCCACTTCACCAGGTTTGCATTTGAGGGCAGAAGCTCATATACAGATCTGAGAATGAAGCTGATCCTGAGAGGGGCCATGTGCCAAATGTCATTCCAAGTGAGACTTCTTTGGAATGCATTCTCCCACGTTGTCCATTGCCCTTGCTGGCTCTGCTTTACTGCTTTTTGGAGTCTTTTTTGGTTTTCATCTTTTCTCATCTCCTGAATCATCATGTCTCTTTTGGCTTTTCCTTTGGCCTTTGACCACCATTCAGTTTGGGTCACCCCCAGTCTTTGTCTGTTGGTCTGTGTGTGTCCTGTTATTTCTCTGATCTTGAGACTTTCTTTTGCAGAATCCATCGCCTCTTGAACTCTCCATTTTCTGCCTGTCTTCAGCTGGGGCTTGATTGCTTCTACCACCTTGTCTCCTGAGTCCTCCAGCATGCTTTGAAGTCTGATCTTCCCTGCTTTGTATTCCTCCAGGATGGATTTCAGTGGTAGTTTCAGCTTTGCTTGGCGACAGTACATCGCTATGTCAGTCAGACAGGGTGGGACACCAATCCATTTCCTTTTGAACTTGTTGATTTTGGCTTCCATTGCCTCCACTTTGCTGGTGCAGATGTCGTATATCATCAGAGGCCATAGGAGCTTTGGTATCAGCATAACAAACAAGTGGCGTAAGTCTTGCTCCTATGATGAAATAAATACACGCCCATAACTCTAAAGTAGCACGAAAGTTAAGAGAGTTATACCTATAGTTACTTTCTTTTACAGGAAGGAGAAATGTTTTGGTCAGTGTTCGGGGTTACAGAAAAGGTCAAATAGTAACAACAAACTTTGAGCAGATGAAAATCACCCTGACTCTGTCAAAAAAAAAAAAAAAAACCAAGAAAAAGAAGAAGAAAGAAAAAATTTGAATGTGAAAAAGATGACTTTATCCTGGAATTTGGGGTCAGTGTATTACTTCAGTGCCATAGGTCAGCAAAAAAAAAAAAAAAAAAAGAAAAGAAAAAAGAAAAGAAAAAAAAAATGATCTGAGTGATGCACGACTTGTGGACTCCTTGTGTTTCTACGCCATTGGTAGGGCACTAGGATTTTGGAGTAAAAAGTCTAGCAGACGACAGGAAAATACAGGGTCACATGGATCGTGCTTGCATAGAAAAAGGAACGGACATAAAATCTACCTCAGTGTCAGGTATGGTATGGGTCAAGGGCTGGACTGTGCGATGAATATGTTTTGGTACTGGCTGATCTTCTGAGAAAACACAGGCACAGCTTTGAGCGTAATAGAGAATATATAGCATTTGGGGCCTAAATTGTAACCGTTGAGACACCGTCCTTTTCAACAAAGAGTACTCATAATTCATAACGTGTTGAAGAGGACAGAGGAGCGAAATACTCGAAGAGCTTCCCAAACAATGAGCGAGGGCCAGACAACGAGATAACTCTTACTTTCTCCATGTTAAGTCCTCTGTAGGGGTGTCCCAGCCGCCAAACGACATTGGGCATCTTGAAGAGCAGCGCCATGAAAAGGACGATAATCGGCACCCATTGGTAGTAAGTGATCTCCCCTTCCTGCCGTCTGTCGATGTCTTTGGGAATGATGTCTTCAGTAGGGAGGTAGTACGTATTGGAGACCCAGCATATGCTCTTTGCATATGATACGTGGAAACCTTTCCAATAAAAAAAGAAAGACGAGATCACCATCGTCATCATCATCATCATCATCGTCATCATCGTCTCGTCGTCGTCGTCGTCGTCGTCATCATCAGTTCAGATATTATTTGTGTCCTTGGTTTGAGAGCCAAATGAACTGGTTTCTGATCAGATGTTTAACAGAAAAATATTTGCGCCAGAATCGTGGTGTGTGTGTGGTGTGTGTGGTGTGTGTGTGTGTGTGTGTGTGTGTGTGTGTGTGTGTGTGTGTGTGTGTGTGTGTGTGTGTGTGCGTGCGTGCGTGCGTGCGTGCGCGTGCGCGCGCGCGCGCGCGCGTGTGTGTTGTTTCCATGTAGAATACAGTCTGTGCCATTCTTTATCAGTACGTCTGCCTGTCTGCGTGCTTGTCTACTTATCAGAATATAGATCTATGCTTACATTTTCTTCTTTGTTTGCTTAGTTCTTGTTTGCTTTTTTTTAAACAAGTAAACAGCACGCAGTCTGGTAAGGATAATGAGGAATGATGATGATGATGATGATGATGATGATGATGATGATGATGATGTGATGATGATGACAACAACGATGACATGACAACGATTAATAAAGACAATAATAACAAAGGCGACAAATTTGGGACGTTTGACAACGTGTGAAGAACGTAACCGATGGAATCACCACATTCATTACTGAATGGATCTGACAGTGTGGAGATGCGCATTTGAAATGATGACTTTTACTTATTTCTTATTTTTCATTCGTTTATTTATAAATTTATTCATTTATTTGTTTATTTATTCATCGATTTATGTATTTATTAGAGCGTTATTGATGTTGCGATGTCGACACAGTTGCCTTTGTTCAATTAGCTCTAGTTGAAGCAGCTGAGTAAATCATGAAAAACACGAATGAATGTTGGTATGGACGCTTTTGTCACACCGTCAACATTGCTCTGGCTAAGAACTGATGACATGTGATGATGATGATGATGTGATGACGCCCGGAAAGGGGGGTCCCCAGCCCGGGCCCACCCCCAAATTTCCCCCGGGGGACTTTTTTGGGGGCATTCCTTGGGAAAAAAAAAAAAGGGGGCCCGGCCTTTTTGAAAAGGACGTTTTTTAAAATCGGCACCTTTTGGTTTTTTTTTTTTTTTAAGGGGGGGGGGGGGGGGAATCTCCCCCCCTTTGGGGGCCGGGTTTCTGTCCATTTTTTTCTTTTGGGGGAAATTTAAAAAATTTTTTTTTTTTTGTTTTTTTAAACGTAAAAGACCCAGTTGGGTCAAAGGTACGGGAAATTTAAAAAAATAAAAAAAGAAGATCCCTTGTATTAAATATCTCATGCCAAAACCCCCGTGCTGCTAACTTTCATTCAGATATTTTTAACCGGGAAAAAAATTTAACGGTTTCCACAGTTTTAACCCGAAAAATACCCAAATTTATTTGTGGTTGCCCGTTTTGGGGGTTGTGTGTTTTTTTTTTTTTTTTTGTTTTTTTTTTTTTTTTGTTTTTTAAAACTCGTTTTTTTTTTTGGGGGGGGGGTTTTGTTTTTTCATGTGGAAACATTTGGGCCTTTTTTCTTCGTTTTGGGCGGGAAAAAATTGCAACCCCCCGAAAATGCATGTTTTTTCCGGCTTTTTTTTTTCAAACCCCGTAAACATTGCTCTGGAAAGGGAAATGGGGAAGTGTTGGTGAGGGTGCTGATGTGATAAAGGGAAACGTTTTAAACCCAAGTTTAAACTTGGGTTTTAATGCAATAAAAAAAACCCCCGGACCAAATTTGTGGCGTTTCCCGGTGAAAAAACTAAGAGGAAATCACCCCTTTACTAAGGTTAAGGGGAAGTAAACATTTAAAGGGGTTTTTGAAATGAAGGTTTTCCCACCCAACCGTTTTTTTAAAAATTTATTTTCAAGGGGAAAACACAAAGGTTTTTGTGAGGATGAGGGCAGCGCCCGGCCTTTGAATAACCATTTTTGGCTGATTTTTGCAAAAAACCAAAATAAAATGGAGGACGCGGCCAAAACCCCGCAACAAATTGTTTCTTTTGGAAACGGCAGGGGAAGGTTTTGGATGGGGCGCCGAGGGAAAAACCCGGAACGGGGGGGCGGTTTGAATGCAAAAAACCCCCAAGGGTTTTAAAAGGGGGCCCGGGTGGGCCGCCCGTTGGGAAAATTTGGGGGAGCGGGGCCGCGGCGGGCGAAGCCAGTTGGGAAAAGGGTTCTCGGCTTCCCCGAACCCCAAAAACGGGAAAAGGGTAGAAAAGGGGAAAAAGGGGAATGGGGGTGGGGGTGGAAATTTGGGGTGGGGGTTGGGGACAAACGGGAGGGAGGGTAAAAGGAAGGGGTTTGGGAGGGGGGCCCCCGCCCTTCGGGGAATTTTTTTACCTTGGGGCCTAAGTTAGCCTTGGGCTTTTTCTCCAGGTAAAATTCCGGGGTCGCACCATTTGTTCCCCTGGCCCCCCTTTTGGGCAAACAAACCGCACCCGACTTTTACTACTCTGGCAGCCAAAACCAAAAAAAAAAGGGGCCCCCAAAGGGGAGGAGGGAGAGAGGGGGGGGGGGCGGAGTGGGGGGGGGGGGGGAGAAAAGGGACGGGAGGGGGGGAGGAGGAAGGGGTGGGAAGGGGGAGCCGAGGGGAAGACAAAGGTTTTTGCCCCCCCGGGCCCAGGAAAGGAAGGCGGAACGAAAAAACCGGGCCGAAAAAGAAAAAAGGGGCAAATGCAGGAAGGGGGGGGGGGGGGGGCAGGGGGGCAGAGGGAAGGGGGAGAGGAAAAGGAGAAAGGAAAAAAAAGGGAAGGAAGGGGGGGGGGGGGGGGAGAAGGGCGGGGGAAAACCGGGGCCCGGAGGAGGAAAGAAAATTTTGTAAAGGGGCTCCAATGGGGAGGAGGGGGGGAAGCGGGGGGGGGGGGGCCCAAAAAAGGGGATGGGGGAGACGGCAAAGGGGAAAAGCCCCCCCCAAAAAAAAAAAAACAAATTTAGGGAAAGGCATTTGGCCCGGAAATTACAAGTGAACTTTTTGGAAAAAATTCCGGCCACGGGGGGGGCCGGGGTTAAGGCAGGGCCCGGGGAAAAAACCTTTTAAAGGGAACCCGGGACGCCCAAAGGGGCCCCCGACCCCCCGCCCCGCCCCCAAAAAAAAACCCCAACCCAAAAAACCCAAAATACCTTTGGGCTTTGGCCGGGGACGTTCCGGGGGCCCGGGGAAGGAAAGGGGGAAAAGGGCCGGGCCCAAGGGCTTTGGGGGGCCCCCCTTTTTTCCTTTTAAAAATTTTTGGTTTTTTAAAACCCCCAAAAGGTTTTGGAGCTCCCGGGTTTTTTTCACGAAGGGGGTTTAAAATTGTTTCCCCCGGGAAACCTGGAGGGAACCCCCGGGGGACAAAAAACGGGGCCCACGGGAAAAACCCCCAAAAAGGGCTTGGGGGGGGGGTTTCCCCCTCCCCTAAAGTCCCAAAAAAAAAAAAAAGTGTAAGGGTTTCCCCGGGAAAGGGGGATGAGAAAGGAGGGAAGAAAACCAGGGCTTTAAACCAATCACCGGAAACCCCAAAATTTTGGTTAAAAATGGGAAAAATTTGAAACAGGGTCGGGGAAAGGTTTTTTTCCCCCAACCCGGGGCCAAAAGAAAAAACAAAACAAAGTTTGGGAAAGGGTGTGAAACTAATCGGAAACAGACGAACTGATAGGGGAAAGCCGGGGAAAACCAAAAAATCCCAACAGTGGGGGACTTTGTTTTGGGTTTGGAGAGGTTTTCAAACCCTAAAAGGCGCAAAACCAAAACCTCCCACGAAAACCAAACGAAGAAAAAAATGGAAAAAACGTAAAAAAGTCCAAAAGGGGAAAATCGCACCTTAAAAAAAAGACCCAAAAGGGGCCAGTGAACCAAAGGGGGGCTTGGAAAAAAAAAAAAAACCTGTCCGACCCAAAAAAAGGGGACAAACAGGCCCCAAAAGGCCCTCGGCCCCAATAAAACCCCTCCCCCGGTTTAAAAAAGGGGGCCCCCCCCCCCCCCCCAAAGAAAAACACCCCCCCCCCCCCGGGGGGCCAAAAAAAAAAGGGGAAGACAAAAAAGGCCCCCCCCCCCCCAAACCCCCCAAAAAGGGGCCCCCTTTCCCATTTTGCCAGAACATGTTTGAGCACCCCCCAAATCTGGGCCCCCTGTAGGGGGAAAAGGGTTTCTTGGCAGCTTGGGGGAAAACATATTTGCTCACAGAGCAAAGCACCACCCCGACATTCAAGGTTGGTGTGGCAACCCCCCTGAAAAAAGGGTTCCCCGGGAAAAGGCCTCCAGGGTTGGGGGGGGAAAATCAAAAAGGTGGTCGAAAAACCCCAAACCCAAAAATCATCCCCGGGGCCCCAAAGGGGGAAATACCTTACCAGCTTCAAAAAAAAATTTTCCCAAGGTGTGGAGAGGGGGGCTCCACAGGTTTTCTGCGATTTCCTTGGAGAAACCAAAAAGTTTCCGGGGCCCCGGGTGGGGGCGGTGGTGTGTCCCCCCCAAAAGACCCAAAAACTCAAGTGACATCACCCATTAGGCCCCAAATATCACTACTAAACGTCGACGGGGAAAAACTTCTTCTTGCCCTGGCAGCAAGGGCCCAAGTACCTGGGGGAAAACCAAGTACTTGGTGTGTCGCCCAAAAAAGGTGGCACCCCAGGGTGGCTGGCTGTGTGAAACGCCCCAAGGGTTCGGGGCCGAAACCCAAAAAAAGCAAAAAAAAAAAAAAAAAAAGAGAGCCCGGGACTTTCAGTGGGCTTGTTTTTGGGAAAAACGCAAAAGGAAATTGTCCCCCCTGAGATGATCCGGGTTGGCTTTTGGGTTCCCATGTGCCAAAGAAATCTGCGCCCTGCTAAAGAAGAAATTAAATGGTTTTTCCCAATGGGGGTTCTTCCAAGGGTACAAAATGATTGGACAATTTGGGAAAGGGGCATTCCCCTGGGCCTGTGAAATTTTCCCCGATATTTTTCTTTTGCGGGCCCAATGGAATCATTTTAAAAGGGCAGCAAAAAAACCCAACGCGGAAAAAACCCCCCTTGGCGATGGGGATAAAAGTGCCTCCTTCAAGGGCCCTTCAGGGGATGACCCTACAGTGATTTCTCCAGAAAAGACGGCCACGCCCTTGTGCGGGGAGAGGGGGAAAGGACTTTGTTGCCTACCCCGAATAAAGTTAAAACCCAAAAAAAAAGGGGAAGTCTTCCCCGGGGGGAAGGAAAAGTGGGGCCGAATCGGGTGGGTTTTTCCCGTTTCCCAAACCCAGGCCATTAAACAGTCACAGAAGGGGCCGTCAAGAGCCGGGGGAAAGATGGTTGATGTTTACGCTGAAAGACACACAAAGGGGCAAAAAAACCCCAAGCGGTGGCGGAAGAAGGTTTGGGGGGCCTTGCCCCAGTGTGGGCTCCCGGGGCAAAAAAGGTTTTGGTGCCTGCATTTTCAGGGCTGATAAAAAGCTCCTAGGGCCTTGATGAATACGACTTTGCACCGCACGGGATGCAAGGGGAAGAAAAAAACCCCAACAGTTCAAAAGGGAAAAATGGCTTGGTGTCCCACCCTTTTGGGTGACATCGCGCGGGACTGTCCCCAAAAAAAAAAAGCTAAAAACTACCATTTGGAAACCCCACCCCCCGGGGGGAAAGGAATAAAAAGGAGGGAAGATCGATTTCCCAAAGGCCATGCTGGAGGATCAGGAGAAAGGGTGGGTGGGAAGGGAAATAAAAACCCCCCCGTGAAGCCCGGGCGGGAAAAAAAAGTTCAAGAGGCAAATTGGTTTCCCAAAAAAAGTTAAAGCCCCAGGAAATAACAGGCCACAAAAGCCCAACCCCCCGGAATGGGGGGACCAAAACGTTGGGGCCCCGGGCCAAAGGAAAACCCCAAAGAGAATGCTGTTCGGGAAAGTTTGAGAAAAAAGAAGCCCCAAAGAAGACTCCAAAAAGCAGCCCCGCGGGCCCCCGAAAGGGGGCAAATGGAAAAGTGGAGAATGCACCCCAAAAAAAAGGTCAAATTTAAATTTTGACCTTTGGAAAAGGGCCCCTCCCCGGATCCGCTTCATTCCAGATTGCATAGGGGCCCTTCTGCCCTCAAATCCAATGGTGAAGGGGGGGGGGGAAAACAGCGATCCTCCCATCCCCCTCTCCCATGAAAAAAAAACCCAGTTGGAGCATTTTCAAAAGTCATAAAAAGAAAGCCCTGCCCCGGGAAGGGTAAAATGGAGGCCCCCAACGTGCCCCAAAAAAAATTGTAAAAAGTAGTCTGGGCTGTACCCAAAAAAACCCCCAAAAGGGAGAATCAGGACCCCCAAAGCCCCAAAACCCATTCTTCAGGGCCAGGGGGCGGAAAAATCGGGCCCCAAAAGAACAACAGTCCCACTCAAAAAGCAGGCAGGGTTGCTGGGGGGGCAGATGACTGGGAGTGCACTGCAGCCCCCCCAGAAGGGAAAGAGTCCCCCCGAGACCCTCACAAAATGGCTGAGCCCCAAAACCCCTTTGTCCCACTCAAAGGGTCAACCACGCAGCTGTCATGATGAGCTCCGGTGCTTTATGGAACAAAATAAAAGGAAGCTCAAATTCCCGGACTGAAAAGTATGTGTTCTGGCAAACAGCCTGAGGAGGGGGGAAGGGGAAAAAAATGGGGGGGTTTCTAAAAAGTCCCCCCCTTTTTGCAAAAACATTGGGGTTCTGGGGGGAATTTTTTAAGGAAAACGTCGGGATACCCCTCTAAAAACCAGTTTCCCCGGTTCCCAGGGAAAGGAAAAAACCGGGCCCCCCGGGAAAGGGCAATGGGAAAGGAAAGGCGGAAAAGGGGTGTTCAAGCGGGGATTTGGTCAAGGAGGAAAAAAAAGTAAACCTTCAAAAGGGGTTTTAAAATTTCCCTACAAATATCTTTTTGTCCTGGGGCCCTCGGGGGTTAAAAAGCGCGAGCCCTTAAGAAAAAAATGGCATGTCCAGGGGGTCAGGGGTTTCGAATCCAGCCTGGTGCCCAAGATGGGGGAAAAAAAAAGAAAAAAAAAAAAGGGGGCACCCGGGGGAACCCGGGAAAAGGGTTCTTTGGAACCGGGTGTGGCCCCCCCCCTAGAGTGTCAGGGGTAAGGGGCCGGGAAAAACATTGTTGAAGGGGGGCCTTCTTTTCCCTGGGACTCTCTGCTGCCCCGTTCCCCGGTTTCTTTTACAAACTTCTGTCAATTTTGTTTTAAAGGGAATTAAAATTTTTAATGACTTTTGCGGTTTTTTTTTCTTTGAATTTTGATCCCTCGGAGATGTGTTCGGTGAGGGCCCCCTCCCCCTTGGGGGGGATGCCAAAGGGGCTTACCCTTTTATGAGCCCCCGAAAATTTCTTGCTTTGAAAACATTTCCCAATAACCTTTTGGTTTTTCCCAACCCCCTATTCTTGTATTTTTTGGGTGTTTTCTTTTCCCTTAAAATTTTTTCATCTCCCATTTTCTTATCTTCACTTTTTTGGGTGTGAGGGTTTTTTCCTTGAAAAACCCGTTTTTTTTCTTTAAACTGCCTTATCCCCCTTTTCCCGTCACCAAACTTTCCCCCGAGAGGGTTTCCCCCCTTTTAGATCCTAAATTCTTTTTTTTAGGAAATCCATAAACCAGACATTTTTAGAACAGGTACAGAACTTTTCTTACCTGTTCAATATCAAATCGGGGGCCCAGCTTATGCCCTAGAATTTTTAAAGTGTATTAAAAAAATTGGCCCAATTGGCATTTTTTTCTAAAATTTGGGGGATTGTATAAAGGTTTGTGTCTTCAAGATTAGGGGGCTGAATTAATTGAAATGTGATTGGTATGTGTTTCCCCCCCCAAAGGTTTTCCCACTATGTTTATGCCCCCCCCCGACAAACCCAAAATTTTAGGGGGAACCCACCCTTTAAAATCAATAGCAGTAGGTTATGGTGGGTAATCAGGCCTTGGTAAAGAACCCCATTGAGTAAAAATAAATTTTGGGGGTCTACAGTTTTTCCCAAAACCCTATTATATAAACCTGTGTGCCCCTTTTTTTTCCAGAAAGGAGATACCCTTTAAAAACTCCCCCCTTACAAACCCATTTCCCATTATTTTCTTGGGTTTTTCTTCCATTCAGTTTGGGGCTTTTTTGGGGCCCCTTAGGTAATATCCCGAAGCAAAAATTTACTTTTCAGGGCCCCAAAAAATTTGGGCCGTTCCGCCCCTTTGAAAAAACCCCATGAAAACCCCCGGCACAGGTGTTTGTCACAAAGTGGGCCCCGTGTGAAATAGAAGCCCCAATTTTACTTTTAACCATTTTATCGTATTCCCCCTGGTGGATAGTATTTTAAAGTTCCCCTCTTGGTTTTTTGTTTTTTGCTGAAAATTCCCCAGCTGGGTTAAAGGAAATGGCACCCCGATGACAAAAAAAATTGCCCGTACCCCCCAAACACAACACCCCCTATTGAATAGAGAGGCGGCCCCAAAAGGTTCCATTCCCAAATTTTTTTATTGTTGTTAGTTTTCCCTTTTTGAAAAAAAAAAAAAAAAAAAAAAAAACCCTAAAAAAGTTTTAAAAAAAAAAAAAAAATGTTGCTTTAAACACAACTGGGCTGGTACAAAAAAGCTTTAGGCGGGTTTTATGCTCCATTTTTTCCCGCACAAAAAAAAAAAAAAAAAAAAAATGTCACCGTTGTTTGAATTAAAAACTATTGGACCGGGGAAGGGGGCCTTTTGGGTTCTAGGGAAGGGGGTGGGGGCGGGGGTTACCGTAACTTTCGCCCCCCTGTTTTCCCGGGGGCCGTTTAAGAAGGGTTTCCTCAGATCCCCGGCCCAATATTTCCCGTGATGCTGCTCCTCTTTGGGGGGCAGTAGGGATGTAGCCTCACGGAGGTTGAAGGGGGGGGCTTGTGGTTTGGGGAGTGAGTGATAAAGGGTTTGTTTGTTTTTCTCATATTCAGCCTGACCCAAAAAATTTGCGTTTTTTACGCCCCCTTTGTATTGGTTGGGGCCCGTGTGGGAAACCCCTTCTTATGTTTGATGGCCCGCCCCGGGTTTTTTTTTTTTTTTTGCTCCTCAGCACTTTGCCATTTTTCCCGGGAAAAAAATTTTTTGGGGTTGCTGATTTTTTCCAGGCCCTTTCGACCCCAACGTAAAAAAAGGGGTTAAAAGCATCCCCAAAAGGGTTTTTTTTTTTGCCGGGCCTGCTTTGGGGGTTTTTTTTTTTTGGCACCCTGTGGTGGGGGTTTTTTTTCCTTTTTTTTGTTTTTGCAATTTTTTGATGACTTTACCCCCGAATGCCCTTCCCCTTGTTGTTTTTTGTTGGACATTTTTTTCCCCCCGGGGTTCATTCACAAAAAAAATTTTTTGGGAAAGGGGTTTAAATTGGGTTTTTGGTTTGTCCCCTTGGGATTGGGCCTTTTTTAATTTGGGTTTTTTTTGTTTGTCTCGGGAAACTTGATCTTTTAAGTCATTGCCGTTTTGTTTGTGTCTGGACCGGGGGCATTTTTCTCGCACTGCCCCTTAGACTTGGCTTTGACGCAGGCGGCCGCTTTTGGCTTTATTTTTTTTCGGTTTTTTTTTTCCAATTTTTTTTTTTTCTATTTTTTTTTTTTTGTTTTTGGTTCCCTTTCGGGTTAAAAGGGGTATTTTTGGTTTTTTTTCGGGTTTGGGTTGTTTTCCTAGGAAAGTTTTTCAAACTTTGATGAAAATTTTGGTTTTAGCCTTTTTAAAGGGGAGTTGGCCCCTTTAAGGGAAAGGTGTTTGGGGTTTTGGGGGTTGTTTTTTGTTTTTAGCCTTTTTGTTTGGGTTTTTGGGCCGGGCCCACCCCCTTTCTTGAACCAGCTGGGGGCCCTTTTTTCCACCCCAAAGCAAAATTTTTCCTTTTTCCGTTTTTGCGGTTTGTTTTGGTTTTTCCCCGGAGGTGAATTTGGTCGGGTTGTGGGTTTTTTTTGTTTTTTTTTAAAAAATGGTCCCCAAAGCCTCCTTGCCGGCCGCGGGGGCCCCCTTTTAGAATTTGAAATTTCTTTTTATTTTTGTGTTTTTTTTTGTATTTTTTGTTTTGCCCTCGTTTTTGTTTCCCCGGGTTGGGGGTGGTTTCTTTTTGTTTTTTTTGGAAAAAACTTTTGCTTGCAGGTCTTTTTTTTTCCCGTCGCGGGAATTTGTGGTTTGTTTGTTTTTTGGGTGGGGTTTTAGGGTTTTTGGGGTTTGGGGTGGGGGGGGTTTGGGGGTTTTGCTGCGTGTTTTTGGTTGTGTGTGTCTGTTTTTTTGGTGTGTTGGTGGTTGGTTTTGTGTTTTGTGTTGGGGTTTTGTTTTTGTTGTAAAAGGGTTTTTGGCTTGGAAATTTTAGTTGGTTTGGGGTTCCCCCCGGTCAGTCCCAGTCAGTCAGTCAGACAGTGTGTGTGTGTGTGTGTTGTGGTGTGGTGTGTGGGGTTTTGTGGGGTTGGGGGTTTTGGGGGTGTTGGTTTTTAACTGGCGGGGGGTTTTTTGCTTTTTGAGGGGGGAAAGGCGGTGGGGGGGCCTCAAAAATGTTCAAAAGTACCCTGCTGTAAAAAATTGGTTCGTGTCATTGGGGTTTTTCTTTGTGTTTTATGGTTTTGGGAAACTAATTTAGTTAGCATGCCTTTTGGGTGAAAATGTCGATGTTGATTTTTTCGTTAAACCCTTATCTTCTCTTCTTTTTTTCTTTTCCCCTTTTTCCCCCCTCTCCCTTCCTCCCCCCCTCCCCTTTTCTCTCTTCTCTTCTCTCTCTCTTCTCTCCTCTTCTCTCTTTTTTGTGGGTTTGAAAACACACACACCCACACCCCCCCAAAAACACCCACCCCACACACCCCCCCACACAGGGCGCGCGGGGCGCGCGCGCGCGCACGCAACACCAAAAAAACCCCAAAACCCACACAAATAGAGAGAGAGGAAGAGAGAGGGAACAGAAAAAAGAGTTGAGCCAAAAGTCAGCGAGGGAGGGGTTTTCCCCAATTTATGTCTCACCCCTGGTCTTTTTGTACCGCCCCCCCCCCTTCGTTTTTTATGGTGAGTAATTTTAAAATAAAAAAAATTTGTGGAAATTGGGGCCATGTCCACTTTTAGATTAGGGGTGCGTTAATCGGGGGAAACCCAAACCCCTTATTTTTTTGGGTTTTTCTTTTAAACTGACCAAAAGGCAAAAACCCTCCCGTGGGGGAAAAAAAATGCTTGCCCCCTCCCCTTTTCCCCCTCAACGCGGACCTTCCAAAAACCAAAAGGGATCCCAATTTGCCTTCAGAGCAAACCCTTGTTAGGGAGTTTTTTAACCCGGAAAGCTTTTTCGCGGGCAAAAAATTCGTGTTTTTATTGAACTTAAACGCCCCAATGAAGGGGGTTTTTTCGTCCGTTCGTTGTTGCGCCGATTTTCTAAATCAAAAGGCCCTTTTTTTTTTTTCCGGTCCCTCGATGAAAAGGGGGGGGTTTGCCCCGGGGGGGCGTTTTTGGAAGGGGGGTTTTTGGCCCCCGTTTTTCCCCCCTTAGTTGGGCAGGGGGCCCCTTTTTTTATCCTCCATTTTTTTTGTTTTTACCAACCAAGGTGAGTTTAAAAATTATTGTAAAGCTTTCCCCGCAAACATTGCTTGCTGGCCCCAAAAAATAAAACCCAAAAAATTTTACCCCCACCCCCAGCCCCCGGGAAAAAATATTTTCTTTGAGGGAAATTTTTCCCCGAAATATTTGGGGAGGAAAATCGGTTTTTCCTTTTTTTTTCCCCTTTTCCCTTCAAACCCCATAGAACGAAAAACCCTATTTTCAAAATGGGGGGGCCCAAAAAAATTTAAGGTTTTCCCCCAGCAAAATTAAAATCCCGCCCCAGGGGAGCTTTTTACAAACTAGCTTCTAAAAAAGGACCCGCGGGGAGGGGGAAAAAAAAGTCCTTTTTATTTTAACAACCCCTTAAAAAAGATGGAAGGAAGAAAAGTCCTTTTTACTTTTAAAATCTCCTGAAAGTTTGGTTTGGAGAACCCGGTCCTTTTTCCCCTTACCTTCCCCTTTAAAAAAACCCAAGAAAAGCCAAAGGTGGCCCTTTTTTTCCCCTTTCCTGGGTTTTGGGGGATCTTCGGGGCATTTTAAGTAAATGTTTTTGGATCGTGAAAAAAAAAGGTACAAAATTAACAACAAAGGAAAAGGTGTTTCAAAACCCCCGGGAAAGGTCCCGGGGTCTAGTGATTTTCTGTTGGGAAAATATAAAGTTTTTTTAAATCGGGTTCCCGTGGTGGGGGTGGTTGGTGTTTAAGACTTACAATTTAAGGGAAAGGGGGGAGGATTCAATCCCCCGGGGCCCTTTTTATTTGGGTCTTTGTCGTCCCCTGTGGTTTTCCTATCGAGGGGGTTTGTTAAGGGTCAGATGGGGAAAAATGGAATCGCCAGCCCAATTCAAATCTGGGTAAGGGGGAAAGGGTTTTTTTTTTCCGAGTGTTCTCAAATTTCCGGGAAAACCCCTTTAGGGGGTCTGTATCTCTCGCGCTGGTGACCCCCCAAGGGTTTTCCTACAAAAAAACATAAAATTAAGATAGTTTTACAGCGCTTTTGTTTTTGTCCCGCCCCCCCGGACCCTAAACCGAAAAAAAAAAAAAAAAAAAAAAAATTCATTTTCTCACCCCACTTTATTAAATTCAATACCCCCCAGTCTCACAGTTTGGGGCCCTTTTCTGTTCGGCGGTTTGTGGGGGCCTCATTTATGGATCTATCCCTAAGCCCTTTGCCCGGGGTTTCCGTTTTTAGTAAAGTCCGTGCCCGTGGAAAAATTTTTTAAAAATAAAGGGCCCGTGCCCGGGAAATTTTTTGATAAAGCCCGTCCCCCGTGGTAAGTTTTAGAAAAACGTCCCTGCCTTTGGTTTTTTAAGTTTTAAAAAAAATTTTTTCCCCCCCCTGGGGCCAAGGAGCCATGAGGATTTTCGGTGGTTGGGGAAGGGGGGGGCGGGGGGGGGGGGGGGGGGGGGGGGGGGGGGGGGGGGGGGGGGGGGGGGGGGGCTCTCCCTCCCGCTTGCCCATGTTACGCACTATTTTTTTCCGGAAAGGGTTTTTTAAAAGGTGATGTCCTGCATGAACTGTCAAAAAGGGCCCATAAAACCACCGAAGTGTTCGAAAACCCAATGAAAGTGTGTCCTCTGGGGGTTGCCTCATGACGATTTGTATTGCCTGTTTCCCGTATGGATTGCTTTGGTGTGGGCTACGACGGGGCCCGGTGTTTTGGCGGGTTGTGCTTGGGAAGGGGGGGGTGGAGGGGCCGCTTGGGGGTGGGTACTGGAAGAAAAAATGCCAAAAAAAAAAAAAAAAAAAAAAAAAACCCTTCGTGGGGAAAGTTTCCGAAAAAACCCCCCTTTCCCCCCCCCCCCCCCCCCCCCCCCCCCCCAACAAAAACCCCCATCACCCCGATTCGGTTTTGGGGGGGATGCACCATTGATACTTCGGGGAAAATTCCCTCTCATTTTTGGTTTCGTGCCTTTGGGAAAGCTTTGTCCGCTCTCAAATTTCCCCCCCCTCTCCCCCCCCCCCCCCCCTCTTTTTTTTGTTGCTTCTTCTTTGCCCCCTTTTGGCTTTGTCCTCTGCGGGTGCTGCTGCTGCTGCGCTTTTGGTTGTTGTTTTTTTGTTCCCAGGCCAGGTATCTTAAAAAAACATGTCCTCCCCCCTTTTCCCCCTTTTTTCCTAAAAAACAATGGCGAAAAGGGTTTTGTCATAGGGACCTAAAGGATTTCATCTGTCCCCTTTGAAAAAAATTGGGGGTATTTGATCAAATGATCCCGGTTTTTTTTCTTTGTTGTTTTCTCGCAAAAAGATAAAGGTAAAAAACCCCGGGGGGGGGAAAAAAAAAAATTTTTTGCTTTAAAAGACGTATTTGTTTGTTTTAAACAAAACCCCCTTTTCCAATTTGGGGTTTAAATAAAATTTTCCTCTTTTCTTTTTCACGTTAGTGGAAAGGTTTTTGTTGGGGTCAAAGGATTTAATTTTTTCCCTTTTGACAAGAGGGGAAAAAAGTCATCAAAATTGATGAAAAAAATTTCCATGGGTTATTTCTTGAAAACCCCGGTAAAGACCCCATCTTTGATCAAAAAAATTTTTAATTTTTCCCCTTTTTGAAACAGTGGAAAAGTTCTATGGTCGAAAAAATTTAATCTTTCCCCTTTTGGGACACCATGGAAAAGACATCATATGAACTAATTCCATTTCATTTTTTATTTTTTGGGGAAAACAGTGAAGTTCGTTTTTGATCGAAAAAATTTTTTTTTCTTTTCCGTTTGCCCAACCCGGGGAAAAGAAGGGCCCATCATTGATCGAAAAAAATTTCTTTTTTCTGCTTTTGAACACATTTGAAAATTTCCTCTCTGATCGAATTAATTTCATATTTTACCTTTTTGGCAAGGGTGAGTAGGTTTTCCCATGTTGTTCAGGACCGTGGGGTTTTTTTTCCGATTTTTTTCTTTCTAAGGTTTTCTTTGTCCCAAGTTTCTTGATTTTTTTTTTCAAGTCTGGGGGGAGGATCCCCGGGAAAAAAAAAGAAAGGTGCGCTTGTAAAAAAACCCCTCTTCCTAAAGAGCACCCCCCCCAAACCCACCCACACAAAACCCACACACACACACCCAACGGGAACCCTAAAACCCGTTTGATCTCATGGCCTTGTTTTTTTTCCCAACTGGGGACCACCCAAAACATATCAAAAAAGTAAAGTACTTTAGAAAAAAATTTTTTTGGGAAAAACCCCTTTAAAGGAGAAAGTAAACGGGCCCAACCATGACTTTTGTGGTGGCTATGCGGGAAATCCCATTTTGAAAGTGGGAATATAAAAAGGTTTTAGGCCCCCCCCCCCCCCCTTTTTCTTTTTCTTGGCTTAAAAAAATCAGCCCAAAAAGGTTTTAAAAAAATAAAACCGGGGAAGAACTTTTTGCGAAAAAAGACGCCCTTTCCCTTTTTTTAAATTGATTTTGTATTTTTATTACTTTTTTGTTTTTTTAAATTTTTTTGGGGTTTTTTATCTATTGATTTGTTCGCCCTTGCCCAAAATTAAAAGAAAAGAAAAATCTACGTAAAGGGTAATGAATTTTTTTTTCTTTCTTTCTTTCTTTTCCGTTTTTCTTTTTTTCCCTGTTTTTTCTTTTGTTGTTGTTGTTGTTGTTGTTGTTGTTGTTGTTGTTGTTGTTGTTGTTGTTGAAACGTCACCACCTATAAAAACCACAAACTTCGATATACTGCTAATGGATATTACAGAAAAAGAAACACCAAACAAGAACTTTCTATATACCCTGGAAGCATAAGCGGATAAAGGAACAACAAAGGGCCATTACTGCCGCCCGGGCGTTCGGTTTCCTTTTCAGTAAACTCCCCGAGGTGTTTCTGCGTGTTAGTTTTCAGACCGAATCCAGGTACGCCGGAATCTTTTTACCTACTGATTTATTTGTTCCGTCATTTATTTATTTATTTACAAAATGGTTGAACAGATTCAGGCAAGAGCAGAGTCTGAAGCAAACTCCAGCCTTTTTGCACCCGTTTAGAAGACATAAGTGACTGTCTCTTCGTCCCTTTTCACCGTCTTGAATATTGTTTGCCTTGCCTGAGGAAACTGAAAAGGTCGAAACGCGTTGTCTTTGTTTTGATTTTTTGTGTGTTTAAAACTTTTGTTCAGCGGCACAGCACTTCTGTCTTCACTCTTCTTGCACTTCATAAACAAAGCAAGCAGGAGAGGACTGTTAGATAGATCAAGGCGATCATCGTCCACAAAATGAATTGTTTGCTATGAGGCCGTCAAGATGAAGAACAAGAAGTCGTTAGCTTTTGCACTTTTGTTTTTAAGTACTGCCAGAACGCACAGCTGCTTCGATTTGTTTTTCCCCTAAACACATCGAGGTTGCTCTGATAGCATAGGACGTTGAGCATCCACAGAGCCGCACTTTTTCCATAACGGGAATCGACCGGTTGAATTTAGTCTTGCTGGCTTCAGTGTCTCTTTTTTATACACTTGTGCAGGAAATCTCTCAATAGAATGGGAAACGTTCACGATGTGAATTCAGCTAATTTAGAAAAAGGAGGTTTGTTTGTTTTGGTTGGTTGGTTGGTTGTTTTTGTTTTTGGTTTTTAATAAGAAAGAATAGCTTCGGAAGCAATAGTTTATGTCTTACGCGCCATAGTGTTAAGTATAGGAAGGGGATTTTTACTTATCTGTCTTCAGCCGGAGCTGTTTCGTGCATAGCTGCACACACACACACACACACACACACACACACACCACACCACACACACACACAGAGAGAGACAACACACACACACACACACACAACACACCCACACACAGAGAGAGAGAGAGAGAGAGAGAGGAGAGAGAGGAGAGAGAGAGAGCGAGAGAGAGAAGAAGAGAGAGTTGATGGGGGGTGGGGGTGGGGGGGAGACAGACCGACAGAAAGAGGAGTGCAGGAAAGCAAGCTGTTAGTTACTTGGCACTCATTCCCACGAGACTCCATTTCAAACCAAAAGGTTTTTATTTCACAGTGAACAGACAATATATTCCTAACACAGGGTGCACAGACAAACACAAACATAAAAATAGCAGAAAACAAATCACATCAACACGACTCATGGAACAGAGTAACAAAGGCTGCAATAAGGCCAGTTCCAAACAAAAGGTATGCATTCCAGTATTTTAATATTTGATTATTTTCTTTATTTATTATGACTATTCGGAGATACTGTGAGATACTGATTTATGTTAATCATCTCATCTTATTCTGCTGACCCTAGTATCGGAAATTTTATATGAACTGAGGAGAAAGCTTTTTTTGTACTCCAGTTCTTATAGAACAGGGAGTACTTTGCAATGGGATGAAGAAATGCTGTCTGTGTGTTGTGTGTGTCTGTCCGTGGTCAAATGTGTTCCACTCGCTCCAGACAAAATTTCTGGGCCGATCTCTGAAAATCTGTAGGTATGTTCATTATGGGTCACGGATGATGCCCGATGTTTTATTTTTACCAGAAATAGCCGTTACTAACGGCTATAACGGCCCAAAACGGTTTTTCTTCTTTATGGAATGTCTCAGAAAGTACTTGTATTCAAGATAAACTGGGAGTACGCTTACATGATTTGCATATTGTTTTCTTTTTTAATAATTTCTACGTTTTCTTTTCTAATAATTTCTACGTCTGACACTTTCTGTGATGCAATGCATACCATTTCCTCATCAGTCCTGTCTGACTCTTTCCTGTGATGCATACCATTTCCTACATCAGTCCTGTCTGACTCTTTCCTGTGATGCATACCATTTCTACATCAATCCTGTTGCGGCCTTAAAAATCTTTCCAATCAACATGAAATCTTTAGCCTTTATCTAATTTAAACATTTTTTGCTCCTTTGTCCAAAGCGCTTTATACAAATGTCCCCATATGCTCTTATTGCATGCATCCTTTACCCTTATCTTGCAACCCGGTGCGAATTTTGCACACAGAAAGCTCTATGTTGTTCTGCGTACAACTATTACAAGAATGATACGGGTTTTCAGAGAGAGAGAGAGAAGGGGGGGGAGGGAGAGAGAGAGAGAGAGAGAGTGAGAGAGAGAGAGGAGAGACAGAGAGAGAGAGAGGAGAGAGAGAGAGAGAGAGAGAGGAGAATATCAGAAAATTGACATGAATCAGAAATAGAGGTGGTATTATTTGCTCGTACTCGAGCAGTCCTAATTCGGCAGTTTGTCTACAAGAATGACTTATTCCCGATTGAATTTTATTCCGATTTTTCACAAACCCTTTTGCGTTTTAGTCTATTTCTTACATAATAAATTGAAACAAATTTGCGCTCAGTTGCCTTGGTGACTGCTTGTCACAAACCTATTTTCGTTTTCTTTGTGTTTTTATAATTATACAAATTTACCCCACACGCTGTATTAATGCAGTCATATGCAACGAGAAGTTTCAGCACCGTTCTGATACTTTGCCTCACTGGTTTGATCGCAAGATCCCATTCTTTATCTTAGTCACCATCTTAATCTAATTCCACATTGCTGCTGAGTACGTGCGTATAGCCCGCCCACAGATCTCTGGCACGAGCTAGTGCGCATAACCTCGGCCATGAAACTGACGAAAACAGGCAGCATAATATCAACGGCATCTAGAATGAATCCAAGCCACAACACGTTGCTCGCTATTCATGTCGCATGAGGGGAAAATGGCATGACATAATTGTCATACATTTCCTTTGTAAGCTCTTTAAAGACAACGTTTATCTGTGTGTGTTGAAATTTAATGGAGTTCAGACGGAAAGATACTGAATCAGAGTCAAGTTGTTGAAAAAGTTATCTATGTATCGATCTATGTCTCGATTTTAGGTTAGATCAATAGGCGTGGCAGATCTCTGATTCGAATACTAGTTCGACTCGATTGGTTTCAGTGAACAGGAATGTTCATGTATTGCTCACGCTTTGTAATTCAGAGTTCTTACGCTACAATGAACCCTTCTATATATACATTGCCTGACATGGAAACCGTCACCCCTCGCTAGATACACTTCTGTACACAAAATGTCACACCAAACCTTTGGTCATGTGAAGAAAGCAGCGTGACTTTTGCAACTGCGTAGACAGCAACAAATGGTGCGCAAACGTAAGTCAGGGGTTGGTTGTTCAATAAATGAATAAATAAATAAATGAATAATTAAGTAACATAATGATGATCTAATAATAATGATGATGATGATGATGATGATGACAATAATGGTAATAATAATAATAATAATAATAATAATAATAATGATGATGATGATGATGATAATAATGATAATAATGATGATAATAATAATAAAATAATAATATCATCACAATAATAATGATAATAGCAAAAAAAACAATAATAACAATGATGATGAAATGACAATAATTACAGTAGTAGTAGTTGTGTAGTAGTAAGTAGTAGTAGTAGTAGTAGTGTAGTAATAATAATATAATAACTACAGCAACAACAACGATGACAACAAGAATAATAATGATGATGATAATAATTAATTATATAATAATAATAATAATAATAATAATAATAATAATTAATAATAATGATAATAATATAATAATAATAATATAATAGAAGAAGAAGAAGAAGAATAGTACGATAATAATAATAATGATAACAATTAGTATGATAATAATAATAATGATAATAATAATAATAATAATCACTCTAAATATCGACAGTCACATGCCTCTACATCATGGTGATCTTGCACACACAAATACAGTAGCTAGTTTACCTCTCTTCACAACATGGAAAGCGGCTTTTTGTTTTAGCAAACAATGCAATTCAAGAAAAAGAATCCGTGAACCTACCTCCCATCACTCCCACAACTGCTTCCCCTCCTCTCACTCCCACAAGCTTCCCCCTCCCTCGCACTACCAAAACTGCCTTCCCCCTCCCTCGCACTCCACAACTGCCTTCCCCTCCTCTGCACACCCACAACTGCTTTCCCCTCCCTCGCACTCCCACAACTGCTTCCCCTCCCTCGCATCCACAACTGCCTTCCAAAAAGAAATTATGCAAACCAGTGAAAGTGTGGGAGTTTGGAAACCGAAATTGGACTGTCAAACATTTGAGACAGACGGAAAAAAAAAAAGAAAGAAAGAAAAGCGCTTTGGGCGGGTTGAAAAATATGTGTATAATTATTATATGGAAATCAATTAAAATTCGGGAATGTCCAAAAATATGTACAATTGAGATCTTCGTCCCACGATACGTACATGTGAGTTTGTGCATGTGTGTGTGTGTGTGTGTGTGTGTGTGTGTGTGTGTGTGTGTGTGTGTGTGTGTGTGTGTGTGTGTGTGCAGTCAATCTTGATATGGCGACTGCAGTCGACTAGACTAGACACAACCTGTTTAGGAATGAATGGTGCTATACGAGTCTTAACTTTTGGGGCTTCCGAACAAATTAATTCAATACAATAGACCCCTTTTCCCCGCTCCTGCTCTCCCCACCTCTCCCCCACACACCCTCTTCCCTATCCCTGGTCCCAGCTCAATTTTTTTTGATAAGTTACAAATACCACTGTCAGTATCTAACAATGATTTAAAAATTTCAGTTTGCTTCTTTTCAAACTTTACCCTGTATTCATTTGTCTGTAGAAAACTTTCTGTTCCCAGCAGGAATTGTTGTAAACAATACTTACAGCTCCAAACAGCGTTCATAAAAAACGTAGGTGAATAAAATGTTGCCGGTAACAGTAGCTAAAATATAAAGGTCGCAACACAAATGCAGGAGGCGACCTGACAATATATATCAATGGGGTTCGGGCAATTGGTAAAATGTACGAATAGTGATGCTTAATATTCAAGATTCTGGCAGCAAATGTATGCTTAGCGTGTGTTGTATGCTTCACCCGTTCGCGCGCACGCCGCAGACAGACAGACACACACATACACATGCAGGCACGCATGCACGCACGCGCACACACACACACACACACACACACACACACACACACACGCACGCACGCACGCACGCACGCACGCACGCACGCACGCACGCACGCACGCACGACGCACGCACCAACCACAACACACACCACACACACACACCACATCACACACACACACCATAGCGCCATTAATGCAGAATGAAGTGAAAAAGAAATTGTTTGATCAGGCCGAAGGACCGCAATGTTAAGATGGATGGGTAAATGCTCAGTGTGTTTGCACCTCGTCGATGGATGCGGATAATAAAATAAATAGGCCTAAATACTATGGGCCACATGATCTTCCGACAGCTTAATGCAGTTCACTCTTTGCAACAGCATGTAACACGAATAACCTTTTAAGTTCATATTCCCTGGGATCGAAACATCATTTAGTCATTCATTCCACCCCAAGCTCCCTTCAACCCCCCCCCTCCCACTACTCCCCTGCTTTCACCCCATTACATCTCCACCGCTGTCTACTGTCTCATTGTTGGGTGTTGAAATTGGGGTTTTCATTCCGATGCGCTTCAAATTGTAGCTATTCTGTGTTTGATGCAAATTGAAGGGTAGCTACTCTTATCTTGTGTTTACGTTTCACTTGAGTGAATAGATATGAAACCAGTCTTGAACTAAAAGTTATTAATTCCTAGCATCCCGCCACCAAACCACTTACCCCCCCCCTCCCTTAACGCTCCAACCTCCGCCTTTCTGGTTTCCCAATACCCCGAGCAAACATGGTACTGCCTGTAATTTGTCGGCTGGAGAACATGTTGAAAAAAGAAAAGAAAAAATCTAAGTCCACTTTGCTTAGAGTTCACTTTGTTTGTTTCTGTTTTGAGTTCATCTTTTTCCAAAATAAATAATTTGAGGACTGGACATTTCAGACATGTTCCAATAACCTACCTACAAGGCAGGTATATCGGATGTGGGTTTATGTACAACGTTGTTCAGCACGGATACACCGCCAGTAACACACTAGTTGCATACATCAAAAAGAAAGAAAAAAAAAGTACCACCACACACCGCTGTTAGATACAACAGCACAGCAATGTTAAGAAATACGCTTCACCAGACAAACGTCTCCAATGAAAGTCCACGAAGAGGAGTCAGTACTAAGAGGTTGTGATGTAGACATGATCAAACAATGAATGGACATCGTGTTCAGGTGTGACCTCCAAACAGAGAACAGGTGTGAGGAGCCCCTCGTGTGCACCGCTCTCCTGGGTTAACTGCACACACAGGAATCTCTGGAATGCCACAGCTTTTTTTTTATTTTTTAGCGGAAACATGACCATGGAACAGTCAAAGCAAGTTGTCTAACGACTGCAGTGAACCGTAGCAGTGACCTATTTCGCGTCGCAGATGCCTCGGAGCAGCCGATATACAGAAATACACTCGCCGTACCGCACATGAAAAGCAGCCGACGTATCCTGTTCACTGCAGGGGTAAGTGCATTGTCATTTTGATACAGAAACTGTACTCCTTTCGAATATACGATGTTCCAGGGAGGTAATCTGCGTCAAAGCTCGCTTCAGCGAGAGTGGCCCTCCGTTTTCATGGGACAAATGTCGCTGCTGGTTACGCTCAAAGCAAATTTGGACCCACCGGTCAGCTGAAGAGTTCAATCAGGGAGAGAGAGAGAGGAGAGAGGAGAGAGAGAGAGAGAGAGAGAGAGAGAGAGAGAGAGAGAGAGTAGAGAGAGAGAGAGAGAGAGAGAAAGCCAAAATATGGATGGAAAACGGTGCGGCTGTCAACGTAGACAGTTGATATCCCAGGCGTCTGCTTCAGTTCAAATATATGACTCTAGATCTGCTCGCTGGATCCATAAACTGAGAAAAGGCAACTCCATTGCAATGGAAAGACAGATGTTATCTTCACCTAATTTTTAAAAAACAAAATCCAATTTTTTGTAGAGAATTCATATTCAGTGAACGTATCACAGTATACACGATGTGATCGACGTGAACACGCATGGAGAGTAAATGTAGTGAAACGTTGCGCATGGGATTGCTGTGCAGTTAAGGGCGAGATGTGCACATAAGGGGTTCAAAGACGCACGTGACACCCAATTGCCGTGTGACATCTGACAGCTGAAACCAGACTGTGTGACATCCATCTGACAGTTGAAACCAGACTGTGACCTGACATAAACCATACTCGACAGTTGAAACCAGACTGTGAGACATCTGACAGTTGAAACCAGACTGTGTGACATCCTGACAGTTGAAACCAGACTGTGAGACATCTGACAGTTGAAACCAGACTGTGTAACATCTGACAGTTGAAACCAGACTGTGTGACATCTGACAGTTGAAACCAGACTGTGTGACATCTGACAGCTTGAAACCAGACTGTGATCGAGGAACCACTTCATTGACAGTTAAAACCAGATTGTGTGACATCTGACTGTTAAAACCAGACCAATACATGACGATGTATCACTAATACCAATGTTGTGCACGTACCGAGATGTGCATACAAAAAGAAAAGTAGACGATACGTGATATGTGATATCAAACACACGCATCTGATAATATAGCGAATGATTCTTCAACACATTGTGACCCCCATCATTCATGATGCAAAACAACGCAGCTCACCCGGTGCCTAATCACGTGAATGGGGATGAAATGTATACAGTGTGAAGTGAGACCAAACAAACAAAAAATAGACAAGCAGACATAATTCATTAAGGAAAAAAACAACAAAGACGGCAGTCTGGTGTCTGCTTGGAAAGAACTGCATGATCAGACTGCCCAAAGGTGCAGGACCACCCAACCTTACTTAGTACAATGATATATTTCTCCTTTTTTTCATATTTCACTTTCTACGCTTCTGGATTATTTTCTCAAGACGCTGCTTGTAACACATTCCAGACAGCATTTTCCAATCTGACAATACATAGTATAATTTTAGTGGATTTTCTTGCTATAGGAGTAGTTGTGGTGATGGTGGTAGTAGAAGTAGTAGTAGTAGTAGTAGTAGCAGTAGCAGTAGTAGCAGTAATAGAAATAATAGTAGCCGTAGTAGTAGTGGTAGCGGTCACAGGTCACAGTAGCAGTAGCAGCCGTAGTTGTAGTCTTTGTAGTTGTACTAGATGTAGTAGCTGCAGCAGCAGCGGTAGTATTTATTGATGGTAGTAGCTGCAGCAGCGGCGTATTATTGTGGAAGTTACATCGAAGCGCCAAGTTATAAGCATGAACATTCTGGAATAGATCATCACCATGGGGAAAACATTGCTGGCAGAGGAGGAGTAGTAGTGATAGTAGTAATAGTAGTAGTAGTAGTAGTCTTAGTAGCAGTAGTAGTAGTAGTCGTAGTGCAGTAGTAGTAGTAGTAGTCGTAGTAGCAGTAGCAGTAATAGTAGTAGTAGTGGAAATAGTCGTAGTAGCAACAGCAGCAATAGTAGTACGGTAGAAGCAGCTGCAGCAGTAGAAATAGTAGTAGTAGTAGCTAGTAGTAGTAAGTGGTGGTATATTAGTAGTAGGTGTGTAGTATGTAGTAGTAGTAGTAGTTGTAGTATATAGTTAGTAGTTAGTAGTAAGTGTTGTGATAGTTAGTAATAGTAGTAGTAGTCGTAGTAGCAGTAGCAGTATATAGTAGTAGTATGTGGAAATAGTGTAGTAGCAGCAGCAGCATAGTAGTACGGTAGAAGCAGCTGCAGCAGTAGAAATAGTAGCAGTAGTAGTAGTAGTGTAGTAGTAGTAGTAGTAGTGGTGGTATTAGTAGTAGTAGTAGTAGTAGTTAGTAGTAGTAGTAGTAGTAGTGGTGGTGGTAGTGGTGGTTATTTTCGTTGTTGCTGTTGATGTTGTTGTTGTTGTTGTTGTTATAGCCGATAACTGTATTGATCCCTACTGTTACTGCGATAGCATTGTACAGTATCTTTGAATGCTACAAAATGCTACCAATTACAAAAAAAAACAACAACCCAACCTCTGTTTCTTTGCGCGATTGTTCATGTGATACGATCATCGAGAGCATTCACATTGCACAGATGATGGAAGAACTCCACAAACATCTGTGAATTGATCGACAAAAACAAAAACAAAACAAACAAAAAAATTAACACCCCCCCCCCCTTTCCTCCTTCTACACCCTCCCCTCTCCCTCTTCCCCGTACGTACCCCAGTTTTAAAAAAAAAAAACAACAAAGCAAAGTCACGTGACACACAGTGCTGCACCCCTCCCACCCACCCCCACCCCACCCCCACTGCCCCGGCCCCATCACCCCTCATCCCCCATAGCCCTAACACCTGACGAAGACGGCGGCATTGACGTGGGGCGTGGTGGGGTACTCGCACTTGACCTGTTGAAACCTCATGTCCATGATGCTGAGCGAGGACTTGGAGGGGGCCAGGAGGAAATCGCTGAACACGTCTCCGCTGACGATGGCTCTCTTCACGGGGACGGGTACCAGTCGGACGAGGTCGCTTTTCGATTTGTGCCTGGGTGGGGGAGGCGGTAAGGAAAAAAAAAGAGGAAAAAAAAATAAAACAAAGGAACAAAATATCAAATGGTTGTGTGTAGTGTAGTGTAGTGTAGTGTGTGTGTGTGTGTGTGTGTGTGTGTGTGTGTGTGTGTGTGTGTGTGTGGTGTGTGTGTGTGTGTGTGTGTGTGTTTGTGGTGTGGGGTGTGTGTGTGTGTGTGTTGTGTGTGTGTGTGTGTGTGTGTGTGTGTGTGTGTGTGTGTGTGTGTGTGTGTGTGTGTGTGTGTGTGTGTGTGTGTGTGTGTGTGTGTGTGTGTGTGTGTAGTGTGTGTGTGTGTGTGTGTGTGTGTGTGTGTGTGTGTGTGTGTGTGTGTGTTTGTGTGAGTATACGTTCGTAAATCTAATTAAAAATGGTTTGAATCTAACTACTCTCTCTCTCTCTCTCTCTCTCTCTCTCTCTCTCTCTCTCTTTTCTCTCTCTCTCTCTCTCTCTCTCTCTCTCTCTCTCTCTCAAATCACCAAAATGACTCCAAATTAAGATTTAAAACAAATGTATGAAACACACGCCAGTGTGTCTTCACACTTCCGTAAGGGCAATCACATCATCATGAAAATTGCCGTGCACAAGGAAAAGGACATGACCAACAGGTCTTACGTTCCTCAGACTCTACCATTCCCCCTTTCATGTCGTGTCCGTGGTCAAGGCCTCTTACAAGGCAAACATTCTTCACGGCGCCTAGATACTATTCATTCAGAGCTGGAGCACCTGAATACCTACATGCTTCGGTGTGTTTAAATTGTTTATTTGTTTGTTGCTAGTGCTTTATGCATACTGTTTTGATGTATCAATTTCCATTCCGGGAGAATGGGAAAGGGGTCGGGGGCGTGGATGGGGACTGGGGTGGAGGGGGAGGGTGTCTGGGGGTGGGGTGGGTGGAGGATGGGGGG
>CM031596.1:126128317-126133317 GCA_018398815.1 Conus ventricosus | reverse complement strand
TCTGACCAATCAGAAAGAAACCTATGTGAGCACCCTACGCTAACAACAGCACCGTATCCTTACAGAAGTCCCAAATAGAGCATGCTGCAAATATTTTCGGCATTTTTGCTACTCATTATAAGTATGTGGATTGTAATTAGTGCACTGAGTACGGAATCCACCGCATAGAATTGATATTTAAAACGAAAATACATACGATTTCCTTAACATCACAATGCACTGGCCAAATATAAAGACAATTAATTGTCCGTGAGTTTGCTGGAAATCAGACTGCAAGATATATCTATAATGATTAAATGCCGGGCTGGCTTCCTGATTAAACGAAATACCAGGGAAAAACAGCAAAAGGAATCAAGAGAACATCCTAACTTTTAAAGTCTTCTTAACACCATTGTAAACCACTTTTTAGAGGGCAAAGAGCGGGATGGGGGATGCCTCGGAGAGGATAGAGGAACATAAACTGTTCTCTGAGACATAGACATTTCACAACATTACAATAGAAGAAAAGAAAATAGCACACACACACACACACACACACACACACACACACACACACACACACACATACACACACACACACACACACACACACACACACCACACACACATATGGACTTCGACACATGGACGGATTTCCACATGAATTACCACTACCTCATTAATAGCTCTATCTGTGACAGGAAAAGGCAATCATTCCTAATTTAATTCGGAGTCTGAAGCCATCCACATAAATCACCAACACCTAACTGATAACTATATTAATTTTGTGACAGGAAAAAGCTATCATTCTAATTTCCTCCGAAGTCTGAAGTCATCCAGTAAATGACCACAACCTAACAGCAGATATCCACAGCTTGGAACCTCAGAGCCCCCACCCCCCACCCCCCACCCCCCCGCCCCCCTTACCTGTCAAACCGTTGCCGACAGTTGTGTGTGGACTACCCGTGCTGGATGTACTTGCTGGCATCTCGGACCACCACCATGGTCTTGTTGCTCTCCTCCTCCTCCTCCCACTGTTCCAGCATAGACCCACACCTGGTCCAGGTGAGTCACGTAGTGCACCTGCATGGGCTGCCGGTCTGTGGCGATCACCTGCACGTGACATGGTGCTCAGGTGATGTTTGAAATTCTTGAGTTTGGATGGATTCCGTGTATTGTTTTAAGCTTACTTTCTATTCTTTCTGGTGAGTGATGTGTCGGGTTGTCTGTTTTGAAAAGTCCTTTTTGGCTGAGTATTAAA
This sequence comes from Conus ventricosus, assembly GCA_018398815.1. Classification (NCBI taxonomy): domain Eukaryota; kingdom Metazoa; phylum Mollusca; class Gastropoda; order Neogastropoda; family Conidae; genus Conus; species Conus ventricosus. Next base: position 126,132,077 of record CM031596.1, on the reverse strand, counting down.
CTGATGTATATAAAATCAAAACAACCCAAAACAAACAAGCAAATCCTCTGCAAAGTACAGACATGTAACGTTATCTCGGGAAGAATGTAGCTCCCTAGCCCCATCTACATTCTCTCCATTAACCATGATCATGGGAAAGGTCTTACTATTCTGTCTTCTTCCGCTCCATAAAATGTTTATGACCCTCTCGTGAATATAATGTCCATGCCTTTTTCCACTCTATAAAATGTTTGTGACCCTCTCGTGAATATAGTGTCCAAGCCTTCTTCCACATTATAGAATGTTTGTGACCCTCTCGTGAATATATGTCCAAGCCTTCTCCACATTATAGAATGTTTGTGACCATCTCGTGAATATAATGTCCATGCCTTTTTCCACTCTATAAATGTTTGTTACCCTCTCGTGATATAATGTCCATGCCTTTTTCCACTCTATAAAATGTTTTGTTACCCTCTCGTGGATATAATGTCCATGTCTTTTTCCACTCTATAAAATGTTTGTTACCCTCTCGTGATATAATGTCCATGCCTTTTTCCACTCTATAAAATGTTTTGTTACCCTTTCGTGGATATAATGTCCATGCCTTTTATTCACTTTATAAAACGTTTGTTACCCTCACGTGGATATAACGTCCATGTCTTCATACCACTTTATAAAAATGTTTGTACCCTCCCGTGCAAATAGTATTAGTGTCTGTCTTAAAAATCGAAGACATAGACAATAGAAACAACCGCTCAGAGAAAGAGCCCTTACCTCTTTGTGATCAAGAAAACATTCGTTTGCAAAGCCTGAATTATAATTATCGCCAGCTGTCACTTCCAGTTGGATACACATCAGACGAACAATGAAATTGTGACTGCATATTTCTGGAAACCCAAGCCCAGTCTCCACACGTCAAAACCTGCACACTATGAGACCAGAGCGTACCCTCACAAACGATGTTCACGGATCCTAACAGATATAGGCAGAGTCGAGGACCAGAGAATTTCTAAAGACCAAAAGATCAGCCAGTCCTCTTTCTTTACCACCTCTTTCTTCAAACCTTTCTAATGACCAAATCACCGTCCCATAACAAATGGATCGAAGGGGTACCGCGACAGACATATGAACAACAGAGTTGTTGCTATCTTTGTAGCATTTATCATGGTATTTAGTGAGCAGTGGAGAATACGTGACCTCCTCTCCAAGTATTCGTCTATTGCTGCGTCCACAACCCACCGATCACTGTCACAGGTTACAGGATCTTCAACGTGCGCAATGTACAATATGCGGTGTCATCAAAGATGGACTTCATTTTCAGGATGGGTGCGCTAAATACAATATTGTTAAGGTTCAAATTAACAGAAAGTGTCTTTTGTTATATAAAACCCAAACTTAAAGTACGTGCGTGAAAGTGAAATGCTCTGGAAAGACAACTTAACAGATTTATCTTGCGAAGCAAGACGGTATGGCGAAATCTGACGAAACAGGGATAATGCACCGCATGAGGGCTCTTGCAATTAATTTACGGAAACGTGAATCTTGATCTGTCTTGACATTTTTCATCACCATCGCGTGTCTGTAGATCTGCAGGATCCCTACAGTCTGCACCCTACACAGAGACAGAGATAACCTTGGTATCATCACAGTCTGCACCCTACACAGAGACAGAGAAACCTTGGTATCATTACAGTCTGCACCCTACACAGAGACAGAAACCTTGGTATCATTACAGTCTGTACCCTACACAGAGATGACCGTAGAATCATCACAGTCTGCACCCTACACAGAGATGACCTGTAGAATCATCACAGTCTGCACCCTACACAGAGATGACCTGTAGAATCATCACATCTGCACCCTACACAGAGATGACGTGTAGTATCATTACAGTCTGCACCCTACACAGAGATGACCTGTAGAATCATCACAGTCTGCACCCTACACAGAGATACGTGTGTATCATTACAGTCTGCACCCTACACAGAGATGACGTGTAGTATCATTACAGTCTGCACCCTACACAGAGATGACGTGTAGTATCATTACAGTCTGCACCATACACAGAGATGACGTGTAGTATCATTACAGTCTGCACCATACACAGATATGACGTGTAGTATCATTACAGTCTGCATGCACCATACACAGAGATGACGTGTAGTATCATTACAGTCTGCACCCTACACAGAGATGACGTGTGGTATCATTACAGTCTGCACCCTGCACAGAGACAGAGATGACCTGTAAGATCATTACAGTCTGCGTCATACATAGAGACAGATGGACAGTCACACGCCCCACCTGCACAGGGATCCAGTTCTTTGGCAGCTTCGATGACCACCACCCGGTTGAGGCGGGCTGGTGACGTAGAGCAGCGTGTTGCGCACGTTCACCACGTGGCCCCAGCTGCACCCCGCTCCCCCCGCACTGTCACACAGCCGCAGCGGCCGGTCCAGGCTGTCCGGGATGAACTTGAAGTAGCCGAAGTCTCCGTGGACAGTGTGGTGCTTCAGACAATCGTCCGGGTCGTAGACGGTGTAGCCGTGGTCGTGGAACACCACGAACTTGCCCGTGTCTATGTTGGTGAACCCCACTGGAGGAAGCAACACGAGGACAGGAGGCGGGTGGGTGGGTGGGGTGGATGTGTGGGGGGAGAGAGAGGCAGGGGGTGAAAGATGTTATGTCAGTACATAGAAGCTGGGAGTCCCTTTTTCGCCCTCCATCCTACCCTCCCTCACATCCCCACATCATCTCTTTCCACCCTGCGACCTTTTAGGGTCTCTCTTTTCCCTCACACAAATAACAATCTATATATATATATATATATATATATATATATATATATATATATATATATATAATATATATATATATATATATATATATATATATATATATATATATATATAATTGTTTCTCCCCGCGAAGACTTGAGATCTGGACACCAATATACTGCTCTTAACTGTCTTTGCATGTCTGAAATATAATAGAGGTTTGTATCATCTTGAATGATGATATTTCTGTCTCGTTTCACCCTAGAAACTGGTTTTCGGCGAGCAGGCATGTTGCATTGAACAGTCACACATAGACAAAGGAAAGGCCGCACAGGGCCAATTTTGATTAAATGCAGCAAATCACCTTTTTTCCTTTTTTCCCCCAAGTGTTTTATGTACAAGAACTGCCTCTAATAGATACCTGAACCCAATTGCTGACTGTGCTGTGTTTGACAGCCTTACAGCCACTGTTTGTATCCTGTTTGATAACATTGTACTGGCTTTGTTGATGAAAGTTTGGGACCGTGGCGAAAAAAAAACATAATCAATCTGTCATCGGTTAAGCTTTAAAAAAACAACAACAACAACAACCCAAACAACCCATCATGAACAGAATGATGAACAAAATAAAACTGTTACTGACTATCCACTAAAACTCAGGAGTTAAATACAACAAAAAGAAAGGCTTTGCTCTTAGGAACAAAAGAACAGTCTTTTTTCTCTCTCTCTCCTCATTTCCTACTTGAAACATGAATGCAGTAAATCACAAGGTCATACACTCGATTAGGTGAAAGCACTCACTGGAGACGCCTCGTTGCCTCAACCAGTCTTGCAGAAAAAGGTAAGTCACATACATTTGCATGGGAGGCATGTCGGACAACTGAGCCTGAGTGAGGTTTGGGATGTCGGAGAATAGACCTTTTTTGAGAGAATGCCCAAGAAACGAGTCGTGGGCATCTTCAAGCGATTTGAGCCTGAAATCAAAACGAGCCGTGTAGTCGGTC
>CM031596.1:126115817-126120817 GCA_018398815.1 Conus ventricosus | reverse complement strand
CCACTCCACTACCCACACTACACTCCACTCCAACCCCACCCACTCCACTCCACTCCACCCCACCGCACCCCACCCACTCCACTCCATTCCACTCCACTCCACTCCACCTCCACTCCACCCACTACACCACACTCCACTCCACCCACCCCACCCCACTCCACTCCACTCCACCCCACCGCACCCCACCCCACTCCACTCCACTCCACTCACTACACCACACATCCACTACCACTCCACTCCACTCCACTACAACCACACCTCACCACCCCACTCCACTCCACTCCACCCCACCGCACCCACCCCACTCCACTCCACTCCACTCCACCACACTCCACTCCACCACACTCCACCCACTCCCACCTCCACTCCACCACTCACTCCACACTCCACTCCACTCCACTCCACTCCACTCCACTCCACTCCACCCACACCCTACACTCCACTCCATTCCACTCCACCCACTCCACTCCACCCCACCCCACCCCACTCCACTCCACTCCACCCCACCACCACCCACTCCACTCCACTCCACAACACCACACTACATTACACTCCACTCCACTCCACAACACCACACTCCCATTCCACTCCACTCCACTCCACCCCCCACTCCACTCGACACTCACCCACTCCACTCCACTCCACTCCACTCCACTCCACCCCCCCACCCCACCCCACTCCACTCCACTCCACTCCAACTCCACTCCAACGCCACTCCACTCCACTCCACTCCACTCCACTCCACTCCATTCCACTCCACTCCACTCCACTCCACTCCACTCCACCCCACCCCACCCCACTCCACCCCACTCCACTCCACTCCCCCCACTCCACTCCACTCCACTCCACTCCACTCCACTCCACCCATGCCACTCCACTCCACTCCACTCCACCCCACTCCACTCCACCCCACTACACTCCACTCCACTCCACTCCACTCCACTCCACTCCACTCCACTCCACCCACCCACCCCACCCCACTCCACTCCACTCCACTCCACCCCACCCCACCCCACCCCACCCCACCCCACTCCACTCCACTCCACTCCACTCCACCCCACCCCACTCCACTCCACTACCACTCCACTCCACTCCACTCCATTCCACTCCACTCCACTCCACTACACTCCATTCCACTCCACTCCACTCCACTCCACTCCACTCCACTCCACTCCACTCCACTCCACTCCACTACACTCCACTACACTCCATTCCACTCCACTCAACTCCACTACACTCCACTCCACTCCACTCCACTCCACTCCAATTGACTCCACTCCACTCCACTCCATTCCACTCCACTCCACTCCACCACACTCCACTCCACCACACTCCACTCCACTCCACTGCACTCCACCCCACTCCACTCCACTCCACTCCACTCCACCCCACTCCACTCCACTCCATTCCACTCCACTCCACTCCACTCCACCCCACCCCACCCCACCCCACCCCACCCCACCCACTCCACTCCACTCCACTCCACTCCACCCACTCCACTCCACTCCACTCCACTCACCACCCACTCCACTCCACTCCACTCCACTCCACTCCACTCCCACTCCACCCACCCCACCCCACCCCACTCCACTCCACTCCACTCCACCCCACCCCACTCCACTCCACTCCACTCCACTCCACCCCACCCCACCCCACTCCACCCCACTCCACTCCACTCCACCCCACTCCACCCCACTCCACTCCACTCCACTCCACTCCACTCCACTCCACTACACCCCACTCCACTCCACTCCACCCCACTCCACTCCACCCCACTCCACTCCACTCCACTACACCACACTACATTACACTCCACTCCACTCCACTCCACTCCACTCCACTACACCACACACTACACTACGCTACACTAGAGTATGCAACACATACATTGCACTACACTTTAGCTACACTATTTTACACCGACCAAGCACACCACATGCCTTTCACAAACTCAACACACGAAGCCTGACTTACTTTGCACTTTAAGGGAGTGAACTTGCAGCACGGAAGGATCGTTGACATTCTGGCAGGAGTAGTTTCCCATGTGATGCACGCCCATCTTGCTGAAGAACAGCGATCCATCTTCCAGAACCTGACACGATTATGAGAGTATGAATAACGCGTCCCACACGCGTCCCCCCCCCCCCCCCCCCCCCCCCCCACATACACACACACACAAAAGTTTAAACCAGTGGATGGCGGAGAACAAAGTCAGAAAAAGTAAAAGAGAATGAGAGAGAAAAGCGGAAATTACAAGCACAGACTCACCAGACCGAGGCAATACAATTTCTATTGAGAGACTCCCCAAGAGTTCCAAAGGACGGGAGTATGACAGATGGGGGATAACTATCAGAGGAGATCGAGAACAGGGGGAACTGCTCAACCCGACACACCCGTACAAGAACGCCAACACGTCAAAGCAAAGTGCTGTGAACGTATATGCTGGGAGCCAGCAGCCGGATTTGAACTCTAAGCGTCTGACCGCTAAGCCTAGGGGTCTACCGCCGAGCCACCCAGTAGACCCTTCACTCCCCATTCTCCCTGGTATAAACCCACCCTCCATTTCCCTCCTCCCCCAACCCCCAGCCCCCGCCTGCCCCTCCCCCCTCCTGCCTTACCCAGACTCACCCCTTTCCTTCACACACTGGTTTAGACATATTCAGATCCAGAGTACTGACGTCACATTTCTTTCTTGTTTTTTTTTTTAACCCCATCATCTATACCATTCTCCACCTCCATCCCCTCCCCCCTCCTCCCTTTATCTCTCCGCTCCACCTTCCTTCTGCATTTCTCTACCCTTGCACATTCTGAAACAGAAATGCCCAAGTTTCATAAATACTTTGCGGTCGCCGTGACTCTTCCACATCATCTAAACAGCAGCATCGTCATCATCATCATCATCATCATCATCATCATCATCATCATCATCATCATCATCATCATCATCGTCATCATCATCATCATCATCATCATCATCATCACCATCGTTTTCATTCATCATCACCATCGTCGTCATCATCATCATCATCATCATCATCATCCATCATCATCATCATCATCATCATCATCATCATCATCTTCATCATCTTCATCAGCAGCAGCAGCAACAGCAGCACCACGAGCATCAGCATCAGCACTAGCAGCAACAGAACCACCAGCCCCCCCACCCCCCTCCACCATTACTATCACTGTCACCACCACATGTACATCCCAAACCACGCAGCTCTCAACAGCCAACCCTGTCGCCCTCTGTCCTTCAGTTAGCAGCGTTTCGCAGAGGACCAGACCGAACGGGGCAGACTGGTCATCTCTCTTCCAGACCTCATCCCATCTACCACCTTCATTACAACCACCCCAAGCCCCCACCTCCTCCCCATCTTACCCATCTTACATTCACACCCACCCACACAAAAGACTCCCCCCCCCCTTCCACTTCCTCCACATTCCCACCTACCCTGTCCCACACCCACCCCCTTCCTACTCCCCCCTCCCCCTCCCACCGCCCTCTCTCGTTCCCCCATCCTCCTCCTCTTCCACCACTCATCCTCATCCAGACCACCTCACCAGCAGTTCAGACAGATCCAGGTCTCGGATGCTGACGCCGTGCCTCTTCCAGACCACGTCGGCTCCACTGGCTTCCAGCCCACACTTGAGTTCCAGGCCGTTGCCCACCGTGGCCAGGGTGGGGATGAGGTTCACCACGGGGGAGGAGGAGGAGGAGGAGGAAGACGAGGAGGAGGGGTTCTGTCTGGGGTTCGGGCGGTAGCTATCTCCTTTCACTGCTTGGAACAAGTCCGCTGAAACGGGAGGGGACAGAATGGGAGACAACCGTGTTGGTATGCATGAGGTGGAAAAGGGGGATGGATGGTAATGGTGAGGTAGGGAGGTGGTGGAGGGAAGGGGGAGCAGGGGCTAGGAAGAGTAAGAGGGGGGAAGGGGAGGGGGCGGGTGAGTAGATGAAAAGGACGGGGTGGTGGGGAGGGGGGGAGGGTGGAGGGGGTTTAGGAATGGAAGCGTTTGGTTTGGGGTGGTAAAGGTGTTATGTTATGTGGTGTTTGTGTCTTGCTGTCAGTTTTGTTTGCTTGCGTATTTATCTATGCACAAGCAGGCACGCACACACTCACACACAGACACACAGAAAGCCAAACAGACAGACAGACACATACTTACCTGTATATTTATACACACACATGCAGAGAGAGAGAGAGAGAGAGAGAGAGAGAGAGAGAGAGAGACAGACAGACAGACAGACAGACAGACACACAGACACACAGACAGAAACAAGAGGAAGCCCCCAGCACAACTCACAGAAGGCCTCGGAGAACTCCTGAAGCGACAGGCGACCGTCGACATCGTCCACGTCATCGTTCCAGATGAGGTCGGTCAGCTCACACACCGTGCTCAGCTGGGGGAGTCGGGGGGAGGCCTGACGTGTGCGCAGCTCTCGGTAGGACACGTAATAATCCGTGTCCATGTCCAGGTAACTGAAGAGCAGGTTACTCAGGTATTCTCGCTCTGCAAAGGATAGGGAAAAGACATCACTGGAGTGTTGAAAAGAGAGAGAGAGAGAGAGAGAGAGAGGAGAGAGAGAGAGAGAGAGAGAGATTCAAATCATAAAGGCCCATACTTCCTTCGAACGGAGACGTGCATAGATATTCGAGTCGCAAATGGACGTTGGTCTTCATAATGTTACAGATACTTTAAATCTGTTTTGTTTCAATGTCGTTCCACAAAATTAATCTACAGATATGTAGATATACGTGGGATACATTCTACACGGCAGATCTACAGGTGTGCAGAGTTAGATCGATTTTTGTTCTCTGTTCAGCACTACTACGAACAAGGCCAATCAAATCCAGATGACAATTTCACAGTTATATAGGGTAAGCCAAAATTAGCTCAATCAAATAGTTCTATAGATATCTAGAGTGGGGCCTCATGAGTTCTCCCAGACAGTTCTACACATGTAATTCGAATTCGTTTCATCGGAAGCTCTACAG
>CM031596.1:126095817-126105817 GCA_018398815.1 Conus ventricosus | reverse complement strand
TCTCCACGAGCTCATTGACTGGGGCGGAGAGCACCGACTCCAATCCAAACCCATAGAACTGATCCAGAGTCTTTTGCGCGTTAATCGTGTTTTGTTTTCCACGTTCTTCCCTTGATGACTTCGAGCCTTCGCGGACATCTTTCTGTTCGGGGTGCACGTGGTTTCTGTCATCATTATGATGGTGATCAGCTTCCTTGAGCGGTTCCACGCTGTGGTTGTGGTCAATGTACCTGCCCAGTCCTGACTGATGATGCTCCACTGGTGACGGTCCGGACCCTCGTCCCGAGGACCAGGGAAGGGAGCAGGTTTGGGGTCCTCGAAGGGGCTGATCAAGACTTCTCCGTCCCAGGGCTCGTGTTGTTCCATGGGCGACTCCGCGGCCGGCATGAGGGTATTTCTGTGTTCCGGTGTTCCCTTCCTCCCCTCTGCTTTGGCTTGCAGGGTCTTGCTTTTGCCGGAGTCATGGAGGACTTGAGAGGGGCAAAAACTCAGCTTTCCTGTCCTCCTCCTCCTCCTCCTCCTCCCGGGGATCCTTGTTCATCCGCTTCTCCTGGCCTCTGTAGAACTCAGGTTTGTTCTCACCTTTCTTTTTCTTGTTCGTATACTTTGTTCTGCTGCTGCTGCTGCTGCTGCTGCTGCTACTGCTGCTGCTGCTGCTGTCGTCGTCGTCATCTTTGGGGAGCCCACCACTGGTCATCTTTCCAATCTTCCTCCCACCAACGTTTTTTCAAGGCTTTCTTCTGTAACAAAGAAATTGATTGACGTATTGCATGCATTGTATTGAATACATTTTCTGACAGGACAAATTTTTTTAAATTTTAAAAAACCCGGACTGCCGGCCGGCAAAGGGCATTGCCAAATGCAGCCCCATGCTTTAAAAAACAGATTACCCCTGACTGCGCTTTTTTGGGTTTGTCCTTTTCCCAAGTGGATTTGTTTTGGTCCAAAAATTATTTTTGAAAGGGAGAATACTTTTGCACCGTAATTTTACGTGCGCCTAGTGCACGCCGCAAAAAAATCGGGGGGTTATTGCCCCTCTTTGGGAAAGACTAACGCTACAAACTTTCAACTTACAGAAAAGGGGCCGGGGAAACCCCGACCCGAGACTGACCCCGGGCCCCATGAATCAAGTTGATGGCCATTTTCCAATAGGCTTTTTTTTTTCAATACATTTAAATGAACTTTTTGTATGGGCCAACCCAGATCGTCTAGTTTAAAAAATGGCCATTTTTTGACGAAACTTCCCTTTTGGCCCATTTTGTGATCTTTTTAATTCATGAAAATTAATCACTGATTTAACACGCCCAAGTACGACCCCAAAATTTTGGGGCCATAAGAAAAGTCCCATTAAAGCATCTGGGGCCCAACTGTCAAAAGGTTTTGGAAATTCCAACTGAGCTTTTCTCTTGTTTTGGAAATAAATGTGTACTTGCTTCACCTAACTATGGCGCTCTTTCTTTTTTTAAGTAAACGCTGTAACCAAAAACGGCCGCAGTGTTAAAGTTCACTACTTTTTCCTAATTAATACAGTAAATTTTTTTTGGACTAAAGATTGCTAAGTTTTAAAAAAATTTAGAATTTTTTCCAAAAAATTTCCCCAAACTCAGTGCCGGCCCCTCAGTCAACCCACCAACAAAGAATTTGGGGGCTGAGTGAAAGGCTTTGCGGTCTGTCTTTCCATATAAACCTTTTCTGTAACAAAACATCTGTTGAACGCTTAAACCCAAGACAGTATGTGCAAAACACGCCCAGGAATAACCCGAACCCGTTACCATCATGATTAGCCCATATGTTGTATGTATGTAGGGATTATGAAAGAAAATGAAATTTAATGAAAGTATGTTATGTAGTATGCATGAAAGAATGAATTATTTTAAATTGTGTATGAAGTATGTTGTATGAAAGAAAGTAAAAATATTTTAAATTATGTATTATAAAAAATTAAGTAGTATGTATTATGAAATGAAAGTTTTGGATGAATTTTTTGAATGTATTATGTTTTGTATGCTTGTTTTGTAGTATTGTTTTTGAATGTTATGTATGTAGTTGTATGTATTATTGTGTATGTATGGATGGATGTACGAAAGTAAAAGTATGATGAATGTATGAAATGTATGTATGTAGTATGTATGAAATGAAATGTAATTTTTAAATGTTGGTGTTTTGATGTATGAAAGGTGTGTTTTTGGTGTGTGTGGGGTGTGAGTGTTTTTGTGGTGTGTGTGTGTGGGGTGGTGTGTGTTTTTGGAAGAAGCGCGCGCGGAGCGTGAATTTGCATATGTAAAGTGTAATCCCACCTCTCTCTCCCTCTCTCTCTCCCCCTTCTTCTCCTCTCTCTCTCCCCCTTTCACTCTCTCTGTGTGCTTTGTGTGTGTGTGTGTGTGTGGGGTGTGTGTGTGTTGTGTGTGTGTGTGTGTGTGTTGGGTTTTAAACAACAAAATAGAGGAAAACAGCTCAAAGGTAGTAATAAGTCCTTCGGGAACCTTCAGGAACTGGAGAGAGAGAGAGAGAAAAGGGGAGAGAGAGAGGGGAGAGAGAGAGGGGAAAAGAGAGAGAAACAGAGAGAGAGAGAGAGAGAGACAACGGGCCAGACAGAACAGAGGAGACAGAGAGACATAAAAGAGAGACAGAGAAAAGGCACGATTCTGTTTGAAAAGGTTTGGCATGTGAAAAACAGACAAAACAACGTAAAAAGCTGGGAAAAGTTTAATTAAAACGGTTGGGCGTGCTACTAGCTAGCTAGACAGAAAATAAAATAGATAGTTTAGATAGAAAGACAAACAGCTAGCAAATTAGATGGAAACGAGATAGATAGATGAATAATAGTTTATAAGGGATAAATAATAAAACAGATATTTTGTGTGGGGTGCGGGGCGGCTTTGCGTTGTGGGGTGGGGTGTTTGTGGGGTGTGGTGTGTTGTGGTGTGTGTGTGTGTGGGGGGTGGGTGGGGGTGTGTGTGTGTCGGGAGGGGAGAGAGAGAGAGACAAGAGAGGAGAAAAGAAGAGAGAGGGAGAAAAAGAAGAGAAGAGAGAGAGAGAAGAGAGAGAGGGGGGGGGGGAGAGAAAGAAAAGAAGGGGTTTGGGGTTAAAAAGGGGGGATGAGAAAAAAAAAAAAAAAAAACAAAAAAAAAAAAAACCCACACATTTCTTTTTTTTTTTTTTAAGGGAAAAAAAAAGAGAGAAAAGAACAAAAGACAGATCAAACTTACTTCGTCTTGAACCCCCTTTCCAGCCCCCCCCTCTTGGCCGGGTTTGCTCCCCCCTTTCCGGGTCCCCCCGCCCCATCTTCCATTGCGGTTTGTCGTCTGCTTCCTTCCTTTTGTCTGCACCTGGTTCCCCCTGAAACAAAAACGAGTCTGTCCAGTGAGTTCGGGATGAAAAAACTTTAAAATTTTCCCTGAAAACACATAAAGATCAGCCCGCTACTTAAGTTTGACCCCCGAGTTTTCACGAGATTTGGGGAAACGGTACAAAAAAAGTGCCCCATGACAATCAACCCAGAGACCATCCCCAAGGGCCTTTCGACCCGGGAGATTTCGCGAGATTTTGGGAGGGTTTTTTAAATTATGCACATGACAATCAATCAATGACGAAATTGCCCAAGCCCCGGAACCGAGATTTCCCGGGGAGACTTGGATGGCATGAATTAGTGCACGTGACGCAAAATCAATGACGCCCCCCCCATTTTTTAAAGTTGTGGCAGTGCGTGGGGTCAAAAGGTTTTTTTTTTTCCACATTAGCCCGGCGGGGGGTTAGAGAGGGGAAAGGGGGAAAAAAAGGGGGGGGAGGAGGGGGAGGGGAGTCTAAACCGGGCCCAAATATGGCACCCCAACAAAAAAAAAAAAAAAAAAACCACTGCAGCCCTTCCAGTATTTTTTTTTTTTTATGAACGCGGGTGGAAGTGGAAGGGGGAGGGGGGAATAGGGAAGGACCTCAGGGCCCCAAATTTTCAAGAGAGAGAGAGAGAGGAGAGAAGAGAGAAGAGAAGAAGAGAAGAGAGAGAAAGAGAGAAGAGAAGAGAGAGAGAGAGAGAGAGAAAAAGGGGGGAGAAAAGAACAACACGAAATTTAAAAAATTTATTGCAAAAAATTTTAAACATGTTCATTGCAATGTGAATTGAATTTTTTGTAAAAAAGGGACTTAGGGCTAAACTCACTGATGCAAACCGGATAATTTCAAGTCTTTAATAAGCAGGGGGAAAATTCAAAAACAAAAGTTCTTAATAGCACTTTTTACAAAAAACTTAGATTGGGTTTTAGAAAGTCTAGCTAGTTCATGCAGCCCTTTTCCTTTTTTTTGGGAACCTGCGCAATCTTGCTATTCGGTTTTTCCAACCCCGGGAACAAAAACTTACCCGGGTTGACCATAATTGTTTCATTGTCTGTTTTCAGAAAATTTACTTTTTCTTCGATGTCTTTTGACGCATGTTCACACCAAAGTAACTTTCCCTAAAAATCGCCCAAGACTGGGCTTTCCCGCTACCAAAAAGGGTTTTCCCAATTTTCCCTGTTTTTTTGGGGGCAAAAAGGGCACGTCTACAATTTTTCAGTTGACAAATTTTATCCTTTTTGCATAAAATGGAAACCCCCACCCCTAAACCCGGGCTAAACACATCTGTACCCCTAAAAACCCTTTATGATGTCAATGAAACCCGGGCTAATGCAGCTTTTAAAGCTAGATAACACTGAAATTGCCCACTGTTTTTTGGAGGGGGTTAAGCCACCGCAGCCCAAAATTTGTTTAAAGGGCGTTTTTTAAAAGTTCGCATAAAGTTCTTCTCATCATCACGCCCCCAAACAAAAAACCCAAAGCCAAAGCCACATCGCCAATACGTTTTCAAAAGGGTTTAACCCCATTTCCCACGACCTCTTTCATGCATCCCCAGCAATGATAAATAGGCCATTTTAGATATCGTGTGTAAACCTGCTTCAAAACCCGAAACCAAAATACGAAACGCATCGGCCCTGGATTCAATAGAAAAGGGAAACCCGGCCCCTTAATCACCATATAAAATATCATTTGGGGCCCTTTGGAAGGCACATTAATGAAGAGTTTGCAGGGTACAAATTCCCTTTTTAAATTTTGGGGATTCTCCTTGAAGCCCCAAAGCTCTGATCGTACAGCAAGGAAGGAAAAATTTTGAGAATAAAAACAATTTAAAAAACACTTTGCTTGATACGGGCGAAATTTTTTTTTTAAGGTTTTTTAAAACGACTTATGATTCCCCCTTTTTGCACGAGACCAAAATCTTCAGTAGCAATATTAAAATTTTACCCTTTGTTGAAAAATTTAGGCCCAGATACCTTTTTCCCCCCCCACCACTTCAATGTAGTCCCCCACCTAAGTGCCACACCTCTCTTGCTCCCCGTGTCCTCCCTTCGGAAAACAAAAATTTTTGGTTTTGTTTACTTTTTATTTTAAGGGCCCAAAAGCCCTTTTGAAAAATTTTGGTGCAAAAATTTGCCCCGTTTTTTGGAGGCCGCTACTGAAAAAAGACAAAAGGGGCAAAACCCAACACGAAAAGCAGGAGGTAAAAGTTCCACAGGGTTTTGGAAAAAAAGTTTATCCCATGCCTGCCGCCTCTGATTATGCCCATTTGCAATTTCATTAATAAAATAACTGAAAGGTTTAGGACTGCAAAAACTTTCCTTGCTTCACCCCCTTTGGAAGGCATTCAAAAAAGTAAAGGAGCTGGGCCACCGGGGACAGGGGTACACAAGATTTTATGCTAGCATACAAAATTTCCCCGAAGAACATTTAGCAAACCTGCCCTGTACAAACCCGTCCCCAGAGACACCCTCCAAGCATTGAATGAGAAAATAGTATCAAAGGGTTTATAAAAAAAAAATCCCAAAACAATATATAGTTTGGGGTGGGTTTGGGGGGGAAAAATTTCTTCTCTATGAAGGCGTACAAGGTAAAAGTAGGGTCCACATAATTTGGGCCCGCCTGAAACCCAAACCCCTTTAGCCTCAGTTTTTGGAAAAATGTGTCTCTGCCCCAAAAATTTTATCAGCCTACATTCAGAACTCCTGTTTAAAAATTTTGGGGACACAGCGGGGCAAACTGATTCCCCCCCATATTTTTCAGACTGTTGGGGCCCCCCCTTTTTTTACAGTGGTACTATATTTTTCTTGGGGGATTCTTTAAGGGGAAAAAAACCAGTGATGGAAAAAACGGTTGAAAAGTTTTTTAAAAAAAAGGGGTCCCCCGAGACCCCCCGCCTTCTGTAGAAATTCCTTTTAACCCAAACAGGGGCCCCGCAACTTTCCCCCTTTGAGCCTACAAAGTCCCCGACTACTTCCTGTTTATTTTTCATGGGGTCCAAAATTTTGTCGAAAATTCCATATCAATTTAAACCCCGTCTTGTTCACCTCATCAAAATCTACCCCCGAGATTTAAAAAAAACAAAAGAAATGATTTTTTAAACCCTTTTGGGACAGAAAACCCCACCGTTTCTGGCCGAGTTTTTCTTTCACTTTTTAACTTTCTTTCCAAAAAAATCAAGGGGTCGGTCGCGACTGCTCGTTTTGCGTACCCCCCTTTTGCTCTGAAGGCACATTCTTTTCACTTTGGGCAAAGTTTTATACGTTTTTTTTTGGGCGTATAAATAACTTTTTTCTCCACTGAGTGGGGGGCCCCCCCTATACGACCCCAAAACCCCCTTAAGGGGTTTTTTAAATGTTTTATGCACCTAGATCAAACCACTTACGAACTGGGGGGCCTCCCCTTGGCCCCAATCGTCTTTTTCATACACTGGCCCCGCCGAAGGAGGCACCCAACAAATGTCTCCCCCCCGCCTTTTCAAATTTTGTGTCCCACCCTCTCACATGCATCTCTAAACGCAGCCCTGCTCTCTTCAGGAAAAATTGTTGTACATACTTTCAGCCTTATCTGGCTGCCATATATACTTTTCCCCAAAAAAATTCACATTGCTCATCTGGCATTCCCTTTTTAAAAGAGACCAAAGGGTTTTCTCTAAAGGGATGGCCCGGGTTCGACTCTTTGGGGCCAAACCCTTAAACTGAGTAAATCTTTTTTGAAAAATCAATGACGTTATCCATAACAAAAACAATTTCCCCATGCCAAAAAAATTTAAAAAATAAAATTTTCCCTCTCCTGTTCCCCCACCCCCCGCTCCATTATTTAAAGTTATGAATAATCGAAACAAAGACATAGGCCAAAAAGGGTTTTTTTCCCAAAAACATTTTCTTCAGCTCTTTTTGAAAATTTTTCGTTTTTACTCAGCAGAGCATCGGGACTGAGGGGGATCTGCAACCCGGCAGCACTGAGTCCCGCCTCCACATTTTTCCTGGAACCAAACCGTTTTAATTTCAGGTCTCCCCAAACAAAATAAAAGGGGAAAATCTTTTTGTCTCCATAAAACCTGCAGGATACAGCCCGTCTAAACTTTCTAGGGGCCCGTTTTCAATTTTGCAGGTCATAATAGGGTGGGTACCCTTGGGGGTTTCGTAGGTAGCAAACATTATGAAATCAGTGTTGTTTTTTTTTTAAAAACATCTTTTTGCTATTTTTAAAACCACCATTTGAACAGCATTTTCAGTTATCACTTCTATAAAGGTCTTTAAAAACCCTATCTTTACTAGAACTACAACGCCCCCCCGAAACGTCTACCCTGGTCGATAATTTCACTGCAAACAAGCATGTTTTTCATGATCAGGAAAATGCTTTAACAAATCCCCTATGATTTCCCCTGTAAATGTTTCAACTAGTACGCAAGCCCTAGCCCTAATGTTGGGTTTGCAGTCCCCACGCTAGTTTTTTCTATGTAACCCCTCCACATTCCCGCTGAGAACACATAATTTTTTGGTTTTTCATTACTTTTTTGCTTATTTTGCTAACTGTGGGTAAAACAACCCCTACTTTTACTTTCCACGTCAACTGGCTAGTTTTTAAAATGAAGGGCCCTCACTATGAAGGAGGGTTTTTTGTAAACGGTCGTTTTGGGGGACATTTTCCCCCCCAAAAGTGTTTTTTTTATTGCCTTGTTGGGGTTTTGTTTGTTTGCGATGAGCCCCTTGCGGTAGTTTTGTGCTGGGGGCCGGGCACTTTTGGGGTGAACTGTGACTGGGCTGCACACCCCCCCTTTCCCGGGGGGATTGAGATGCTTGCTCCCCCCGGGGGCTTCAAAGGACTGTAAATTTCAGGGTTTTTGATGGCCATAGCACCTGGGAGGGCAGCTGCGAATTTGTGGGGAAATGCCATTGGCTCAGGTATTTGTTGGGGGTGCTGCCCCCCCCTAGTGCTGGGCCCTTGCAGGACTTGGGGCCTGTTTTCAATAGGTTTGGGGCCTGGGGGGACTCGAAAGCCAACCGGGCCCGTGCCCAAACCGAGTTTTCGCTAGCATGCCTTCCATGGGGACATCAGCCTTCCTGCCCCTGTCGTTTTGGGGCCCCTCTGTTTGGGTTTCTGGTTGTGTGAGGCACCCGGGGGGGCGCCAAATGGACCCCCAGGCTCCTTTGCTGCCAAACCTGTTAGTGTTTTTTCCCTTTGGGTTGGGTGAAATTTTCCCCATTCTGATAATCTCCTCCCCTGTGTTTTAAGGGTAATTCCGCCACCGTGAACAGCCCCCCTTTCTCTCAATGAAACCCTCCCCCACCACTACGGGCTCCCCTTTTTAAAAAACCAAAATCCCTTGCGACGGTTTCCGACCTCCTTGGAGAAGTCCTCCCTGATGGACCCGCCTTTCTGGTTTGTTGGAAGTTCCGTTCATGGGTCAGGACCAAAAACCCCGCGCTTCATGGACTGGAAACGCACCAAAATGGCATTGCCAACCCAGTAAACAACACAATGTATGGGCGGCCCCTAATGTTTTTTCTGATCCCGGAAAAAGTTCTATAAACTGTTCCAGGAAAGCACCAACTCCCATTTGCTATGCCAAAGAAAGGGGAAAGGGTTTGGCTTCCTTCGCTCGGGGTCCAGCCTCTCTATCCTTTGGGGGACAGCCGTTTAAATGTCCCCTTCAATTTTGTTGGTTTCCCCCTCGACACTTTCCTGCTTGTCACAAAAGTTTTGACAGGTCAAGGGCCCAAAAACCCCGCTGCCCCCATTGGGCCAGCTTTTTGTTCAGCGGGGAACTGGAGGATTTCCCCGCTTTTTGGGCCAAGCTCTGGGGGTATTTCTTCTGCCCTTCCTCTATCGTTTCATTCCCACTGTTCAAAAGACTGGGACAGCCTCGGGGAGGGCCCGCAGCCCCGCTGTTCTGATTTTCCCTTTCGTGAAAAATGGTTTAGGGTGCTGTTGTCGCTGGAGTTGCTGAATTGACTGTCTTTGGGGGTTTGTTGGATTAAAAACCATCATTTGATTTTCTTAGCGGGGAGATGGCGGGCTGGGGGGGAGGGAAAGGGGGCCCCGGGTTTCGTTCTATCACCCAAAACACTAACCCTGACCAAAAAGCCGTCCCAGCAATAAAAACTGGATAACTTGTCCACTCGAAAACCTCGTACTCTTGCTCGGGTAATTTTTCCTTTTTGGTTAAGATTTTTTTGGAGTATTTTTTCAAAAAACAGTCCCAAATTTTGTTCCCGTATAGCGAAATTGAACAACCCATTTTTGACGTCACAATCAAAACCCTTTTTCTTTTCACACCCAAAGACAAGCGAAGGGTGAAAAAGCAAATTCCCTTTCCCAATTTGACCTTTACTCTAACATTTAGAATCTTTTCCGGGAGAAACAGCGCCTGCGAGAGCTCAGTAGGACAAATCCTCTCACCTCGGCGGTCGCGGTCCAAAATCGAGAGAGAGAGAGAGAGAGAGAGGGGGGGGCGAAAAATTTTTAAAAGGGGGGGATGGGGAGGAAGAGGGAGAGCTAGCTCATCTTCCCCAAATTTTTTATCAAAACGGGGAAGGGGGGGGGGGGGGGGTTTCCCAAAATTTTGGGAAAGGGGGGGGCGAGGGAGTCTCCTTTTCCAAAATTTTTGTGGGGGTTCCCCCTTTATTTTTGGGGGGAAAGGGGGAGGGGGGGGGGGGGGGAGGGGCGC
>CM031596.1:126078317-126093317 GCA_018398815.1 Conus ventricosus | reverse complement strand
TCGCTCTCTCTCTCGCTCTATCTCTCTCTCCCGTTGTGTGTGTACTGATCTTTTTTCTCTTTATCTATTTACTCGTATTTTACATGTCTTGCATTGTTATCTGTGCCTTCTGTCTATGCTAATGATTCAGTTACTTTATTTATTACTGCTGTTTTATGGACCAAACGCCATTGCCTTTGTGTATTTGTATTTCTGTACGTTTCTTTTACTGGCAACCAGACATATTGACATAAAGAGGCAAGTTGTTGGTTTTCGTTCGTTGAAAAAAAAATCGCTCACTCGTTCGTTGTCTCTTTATAACGTCCTTCTGTCCGTCTGTCTGTCCATTTGCGGGTTCGTTTGCTATCTCTGTCTATCAGTTCTCTGTCTGTCTGTCTGTCCTTTGTGTCTGTCTTCTGTCTGTCTGTCTGTCTGGTCTGTCTCTCTCTGTGTCCTGTCCGTCCCTGTCTCTGTCTGTCTGTCTGTCTGTCTCTGTCTCTGTCTCTGTCCCCGTCTCTGTCTGTCTGTCTGTCTGTCCGTCTGCCTTTCTGCTCTGTCTCTGTCTGTGTCTGTGTCTCTCTGTCTCTCTGTCTGGTCCTCTGTCTGTCTGTCCGTCTGTCTTTCTGTCTCTGTCTGTCTGTCTCTCCCTCTCTCTCTCTCTGTCTCTGTCTCTGTCTCTCTCTCTCTCTCTCTCTCTCTCTCTCTCTCTCTCTCTCTCTCTCTCTCTGTGATATATATGAAACACCGATCCTGATGGCGAGAGGTAAAGTACAAACAGACCAAGGCAGGCGATAGCTCGGAGAAGCTGACGTTAATCTCAAATGACAAAACGTTAGGGGGTGGACATGGATTACTCTGGGTGTCCGACTACGCAAAGATTCCAGAGGGATATGCCAGAAGCACGATGTTTACAGCCAGTTGGCCTCCAGACAACAGAGATGTCACGTGAAGGCCACGCCCTTGGCCTCCAGACAACAAAGATGTCACGTGAAGGCCACGCCCTTGGCCTCCAGGCAACAGAGATGTCACGTGAAGGCCACGCCCTTGGCCTCCAGACAAAAGATGTCAGGTGAAGGCCACGCCCTTGGCCTCCAGACACGAGATGTCACGAAGGCCACGCCTTGCCTCCAGACAACAAGATGTCAGTGAAGCCACGCCTTGGCCTCCAGACAACAGAGATGTCACGTGAAGGCCACGCCCTTGGCCTCCAGACAACAGAGATGTCACGTGAAGGCCACGCCCTTGGCCTCCAGCAACAGAGATGTCACGTGAAGGCCACGCCCTTGGCCTCCAGACACGTGAAGGCCACTCCCTTGCAGAATGTGGGACCTCTGGGCAGAAGTTGTCGCCGGCGACAATGTTTGCCGTCCACATCGGCACATTCTGTCACCGGCCCATGAAAAAAAAAAGAAAAAAGAAAAAAAAAAATCACAAAAACAGGGTGGAAAAGGTAATCCTAGGGAACAGAGTGACCAAACGTTTCGGACTTAAGTCTGTTCTCCATGGTAGAGAAATTCTGAAAAATCAGAAATTTTAAAGATGGAAAGGTGGACACAAGTCATGGTAGGAACAAACTCAGGTAAGTGGCTGCAGGGCCGAGTAATAATCAGATGTGTTAGAAGAATGGAAAATGAAGTTGAAGAGAGAGAGAGAGAGAGAGAGAGAGAGAGAGAGAGAGAGAGAGAGAGAGAGAGAGAGAGGAGGGGGAGGGGAGCAGGGGGATCCGGGAGAGGAAGAGAGAGAGAGAGAGAGAGAGAGAGAGAGAGAGAGAGAGAGAGAGAGAGAGAGAGAGAGGGTTATGATGGAGTCCTGGGTGGGGTGAAGCTTTGATAGAGAGAATGAATAAGGAGAGTATGAGACAGCAGAAGGGAGAATAGGTGAAGGGTAAAGAGACCAAAGGTGTTATTCTTTGATGTGAAGACTCCCTGGCTGATGGTGTGCAAGTCGTTGATACCAGGATTCCATGAATATTCCATAGTCACTGCATATTGAATTACGCCAGACAGCAGCAACTCTGGCGTGAATACTGGGTGGCAAGGCCGTTAAAATGCACTCCAAGTAGGGTTTTGTACGATTAAGCTTGTGTGTCGCGGGCATAGACTGCCTATAAAATTGACTGCAAGATGACGTGATAATAATAATATATTAATAGCCAGATCATACTTACATACGGTTATATACACAAAGAAAAAAGTTAAGCACCCCCAATGTTTTTTAGTTGGAGAAACTGAAATTCTTTTTGGAACTAAACTGTTTAATGTGGAACATTTTGTTCTTTTGTTTTTATTAAATAAAGATATTGACAACATGAAAACACAACAAATGATATACAAAATCATAAACAGAATGTGGTATTGCTAAAGAAAGATCAATGACATTTTCCCATGAAAAAAATACCCATGAAAAGTATGGTCAATACAAAATCATAGTGCTCAATCAAAGTGGCAATTTCATTTGAAAACATTGCCAATGAATCTCCATAAACCAAAGAAAAATGAAAATGTTCAGTAGCGCGTGAATCCGCCCTGAGCCTGGATGACCGCCTCAACCCTGCGTCGCATCCCTCCAGTCAGTCGCCGGATCTGTTGCATCGTCAGTTGCTGCCACTCCTGATGCAGTGCAGCTTCCAGTTGATGCAGATTTTGTGGAGGAGGGTCCAAGGACTGCAAACGACGGCCAATCATGTCCAGATGTGCTTCAGTGGATTGAGGTCTGGGCTCATGGCAGGCCATGGCAGGGTCTGCACTGCTTCTTGCTGGAGAAAGCCTGTTACTGCTTGAGCACGATGAGGCCTGGCGTTGTCATCCATGTACACTGGTCTGGTGGCAGTGGGTGGTTGTCAAAATGGGGCACAACGACCGGCTCAAGGACATCTCGGATGTACCGTCCGCCATGTGAGGGTTCCTTGAATGGTAATCAAATCCAGCTTGCAGTCGTGTGAGAGGCACCCCCAGACCATTATGGAACCGCCACCGTGAGGAACAGTTGCCTGTATGTTCCTGGGCGCATAGGCTGTATTTGGGCGTCTCCAAACCCTTGATCTTCCATCAGTGACGTGCAGCAGGAATCGGCTTTCGTCCGACCAGTGTATCTTTCTCCAGTTTCCTCAGGTTCCACCCCCGCCGAGCGAGACACCAGTCCAAACGCCGTCTTTTGTGGTGGTCAGTCAACAGAGGGCGCTTGATAACCCTCCTCGCCTTATATCCGTGGGCTTTTAAGCGGTTCTGCACTGTTCTTGTGGAAAGTTGTCTGTTAGGCATCCACTGTCGTTTCAAGCTGGTGCTTGTGGCGAATGGCTCATGGTGTATCATGCGAAGTAGAGCCCTGTCTTCGCGCTGTGACGTTGCATGTGGTCGGCCAGATCGTGGGCGGTCCTGCACATGGTTGGTTTGCTGGTGTTTCCTCACCACCGGCTGATGCCAGTGTAGTGGAAGCCCAATTGACGCCCGATTGCTTTGAAGGACATTCCAGTGGAATGCATGCCAATAATTTGCCATCGTTTGGCCTCTGCTATCCTCCTTCGCACCATATTTCTTTGCAAAGAATATTGTTTCTTAAAACCAACTGTGATTGCTCAACTGGATGACTCGCCAAACCTCAATTTTAAACATTTCAAAAACCGTAATGCACGTGCATGCCACACCATGACTATGCTTCACATACACGCCTGACTGGTTTTATCCTTTCAATGACACACCATTCTTGACAAAATTGAAAATTTTTGGGTCATACTATGTTGTTGTCAATTCTGACAGTTGAAAATATAAGGGGGTGCTTAACTTTTTTCTTTGTGTATATATTTCTTATTTATTAATATACGAGTGATATACATATGCATGTATGCATCTATGTATCTATATGTATATGTGTGTATGTAGTGCATCAATGTATCTATATGTATGTGTGTGTATGTTGATGTATATGTATGTAATATATGTATGTTTTGTATCTATCTATCTATTGTTGATCATATGAATGTGTGCAGGTGTGTAGGTATGTCTGTGGAGGGGTGCGGATGGCACACGCGCGAGTGCATGTGTGTGCGCGTGTGGTGTGCGTGCGTGCGTGCGTGCGTGCGTGCGTGCGTGCGTCGTGGGTGCGTGCGCGCGCGCGCGCGCGTGTGTGTGTGTGTGTGTGTGTGTGTGTGTGTGTGTGTGTGTGTGTGTGTGTGTGTGTGTGTGTGTAGATCCTGAAAAAAGGTCCATGAAGGAGCTGCCAAGCCTCATTGGGAACACAGATCTCAGGGCGAGCATCAAGACAGAGCCAGAATCCAGCCAGCAATGTCTGGGCAAGGTGCAGAATCAAGCGCTAAGGCCCATCAATAGACCACTCAGGTTTTCTTCAGAGAGAGAGAGAGAGGAGAGAGAGAGAGAGAGAGAGAGAGAGAGAGAGAGAAGAGAGAGAGAGAGGAGAGAGAGAGAGAGAGACACACACACACACACACACACACACACCACACACTCTCTCTCTCTCTCTCTCTCTCTCCTCTTTCTCTCTCTCTCTCTCTCAAAGCTTAAAGTGAGAGAGAGAGAGAGAACAACTGAACAGAGAAAGAAGAAGAGAGGAGAGAGAGAGAGAGAGAGAAGAGAGAGAGAGAGAGAGAGAGAGAGAGAGAGAAGAGAGAAGAGAGAAAGAGAGAAGATGAGAGAGAGAGGAGAAAAGACAGACAGACAGGAGACAGACAGAGAAAGAGAGCTTTAAGATGATCAAATGAGAGAAAGAAGCAAGAGAGAGAGAGAGAGAGAGAGAGAGAGAGAGAGAGAGAGAGAGAGAGAGAGAGAGAGAGAGAGAGCAAATGCTATTTAGAGGAATCAAATGGCGAAAAAAACATCCCCTCCCCCCCCCCCCCCCCCCAACACACACACAGAAAAGACCAGAATCCAAAGACTGACAGATGATCTTCATCAAAGGCTAGCACAACAATTCAGTTCCTGAAGCGTCGTGGAACTTCTATTTCTCATCCAATCAGTTTAAGCTTTCTTGCCCTTTAAACAGAGCACCACCGCTTTCACTCTTCATCTCCCCCCCCCCCCCTCTCCTCGCCCTCCTCCCCCCGTCCCCCCGATTCCCTCTTTTTATCACCATCGCCCCCCCCCCCCCCCCTCCCACTACGCTTTACTCTGCCCTTGCGTTTCACTACCTCTCCACATTGTTCCACCCCTGGCAGAATATTAAATTGGCAATTTTTTCTCTCCCTGATCTATTAAACTACTAAAAAAAAAATATGTGGGAGAGAGAGAGAGAGAGAGAGAGAGAGAGAGAGAGAGAGAGAGAGAGAGAGAGAGAGAGAGAGAGAGAGAGAGAGAGAGATGGATTGGTAAGTATATACATAGATACATTGATGAAGAAATACAAATGATTGATACATGTGTGTGTGTGTGTGTGTGTGTGTGTGTGTGTGTGGTGTGTGCGTTGCTGCGTGCGTGCGTGCGTGCGTCGTGCGTGCGTGCGCGCGCATGGTGTGTTGTGGGTGGTGTGTGGGTGCTGTGTGTGTGTGGTGTGTGTGTGTGTGTATGTGTGTGTGTGTGTGTGTGTGTGTGTGTGTGTGTGGTGTGTGTGTGTGTGTGTGTGTGTGGTGTGTGTGTGTGTGTGCGTGTGTGATTTTGCATTTAACCTACCCCCTCCTCATATTGGTATTTACGATAATTGTTAAAACATTCTCTGTCGTTGCCTTGTTTAATATGATTCTCTGTCTTCTTATGTATTTACGTAGTTGGTGTATTTCTTTGTTTGTTATTTTTCTCATTCATTTTTAAAAATTTGATCTAACTAAATTCAATTTCATTTTTCTGTTTAACTTCTTCTCTTTGGTCACATAATGTGAAAGGGCAGATATTCGAAGCTGGCCACACACACACACACACACACACACACACACACACACACACACCACACACACACACACACACACACACACACACCACACACACACACACACACTCAGATGAAGTTTGAGCAGTTTAATCAAGTAGGACAAAAAGCAAATGCGACACGAAGACTGAAAAGAAAAAATGCATCAACAAAGAAAAGAAGAAGAAGAAGAACCCCTCATCACCCCATCCGTCCCTCCCCTCTATCTATCTACCCCCCCCCCCCTCCCTCCCAGCTCTCCCTTCCTCTGCATGAAGCGAATTCCTGAGGCAACATGGCGAATGTCATTTCTCATCATCCAAAGCATGGAAGCTTTGCTGGCCAATCTCCAATATCCTTCTCCCTCCCCTCCTCCTCCCTTTACCCTCCCTTGGCCCCGTCCACCTCCTCCCTCTTCTCCTGCCCCCCCCCCCCCTTTCTTCCTCACTTCTGTAGAACAGAGCATCCCTCTGCCTGGCGTTCCTATTACCTATTCCGCAAAAAAGGGAGAAAGAAGCAAAGAAACAGCGTGTTATTTTGTGTGTGCATAAAATGACACAGAAAGATGAAAGAGATGCAGATAGAACAGGGAGAGAGGCCGAAGCAAAGGGGGGGGGGGGAGAAGAGAGAGAGAGAGAGAGAGAGAGAGAGAGAGAGAGAGAGAAGAGAGAGAGAGAGGAGAGAGAGAGAGAGAGAGAGAGATTCATAAGAATATGGCCCCTTAGAAAAGGGACACAAATAGATTGCGTTATACTTGTATGTACAACAGAAAAGAAAAAAAAGACTGGCTACACCTTTGCAGTTTTAAACCTTTTCGTAAAAAAAAACTGCCATTTATTTTTTTTGTTGGGCCAAAGGGGGACAAAAACCGTTACAGAAAGAGGGTAACTTGAGGAGATTTGGACGGAATATATACAACCGTTTTAACACCCTTTTTCCCGGACCCGAAAAAATGGAATGAAATGCTTTTCCCTGGGGATTCATGAAAAAACCGAATAAACTTTCGTAAAATCATTAATTTCTTATCGTTGGGGATGTACATTAAAGATTCAAAATTAATTTTTTCTATTTTTCGTTACAATAATCTCAATGTCTTTTAATACCCCTTAACAAATATTTAAAATTGAAAAGGGCCTTTCCCAATTTGATATTCTTTAAATACCCAAACCCTTGGGTTTTGGGTTCGTCTATGTGAATTTTTTCTTTACCAATTGCAGTAATAGCTTTTGCTTTTTGGGATTTTCCCTTTCTGAAGCTAATCCATGCAGAAAAAAGTTCAGTCCCTTACATCACAGATTTTAATTCTGAAATTTTGTGTTACCCGGGCCCGCATTCTGAGTGAAACATTTGGGGATGTTTTTATAAGGTTATCCTTTGGGTTTTGGGTCCCCTTTGGGGGCCTGACCGCTCATGAATACTTTCCCGCAACAAAATTTTTAAGTAGATGTTACCTTTTTTGTCTGCCCAATATTGAGTAACGTGGTGTTTTCCACCCGTACCCCAAAGTTTAAATTTCGTGTGACAAAAAAACAGGGGTTTAGTTAACCCCATTTAATGCAAAAAAGCAAAAATTTAACCCACTCGTGTTCTTTCTTAAAAAAAAGCCTGGGTTCTTTTTTAAGAACGTGAAACCGTTTTTTTAAAAAACGTATACCCCACTTACAGCAGTAAGAAAAAATATTTTTAAATTATTTTTCAAGCTTTTGCCATTAAATACATTCCCATGACCTATTTTCCATTTACTTTTTCACCCAGGAAACCCCAACTGATTTAATTTTTTGTATTCTTTATGTTTTTAATTTAGTTTGATCTTTAGCGTAAGGGCCCATATTGTTTTCAGTTCTTTTAAGGGACACCCCGCTACTGTTTTTAAAAAAAATCTCAAAAGGGAAACCCTCATGACATTTATGAAAACCCATTCCCACTGAAGGCCCCCCAGGTGAAAACTGTCGTAACCGGAAAGATCTTTCAAGAACATAATGTGAGAAATTTAAAAGCAGCGTTTTCCCCTGGTGTCTCCAAAAAATTCCCTATTTCTACTTTTAAAAATGGGCTTTTGTTCAGCTTTTTAAATTAAAAAAGTAAAAACATCAAATAGTTTAAAAATATTTCTGGTTCAAATAAAAACCCCAAGTTATATCATAAAATGTGGTGTGTGTGTGAGAAGGAGACAAAAGAGGAGAGGAGGAGAGGAGGGGAGAGAGGAGGAGAGGGGAGAGAGGGGAAGAAAAGAAAAAAGAGATGGGGGGGAATGAGAAAAGGGAGGGGAAGGAGAGGAGAGAGAGAATCATTCATTAAACCCAAAGGAAAAGAAATAAAGAGGGCTTCATGAAAGTAATATTTTTAAAAAAAAGAGAATAAAAATACTTTGTGCACCTTAAAAGGTACAATTGTTTTCCCGAGTAAACCGTTACGGCCCATGTAACCAGACGGCCCAATCTTTGGGGCACATGGTAACTCAATCTGTCCGCCCATCCCATCACAAAAAATACCAGGGTCGGGGTTTTTTAAACAAAAGACGCAAAGAAAGTGGCAGTCGTAGGGTTTAAGAACGATTGCCCTTTTGGACGAGTAGTGGGGGAGAGGTGGGTTTTAAAAAACAAAAGTTGAAACCTTTCCTTTTTCTCTCCCCCCCTCCCCTCTCTTGCTGATGTTTTAAAGAGGATCGGAAACCCTCAATTTTTCCTTGTAGTTGCTCTCCGTACGGGACGGTTTTGGGGGAAAAATAAAAGGGGGTTTAAAAAGGGAAAAGAAGAAAAAGGAAAAGGGGGGAGGGGGACACAAGGGAATGGTAGTAAGTGGCAATGGGAAAAAACCAGAGGTATTTTTTGGGTTTTCCCATGCCATTAAACTTCCATATGTACGTGGGTATAAACCCCAAACCCATTTTCACAGAGGGCCATTCACTTCCTTTCAAACAACCACACGCGGCGCGCGCGCGCCAGGGCATGCACAGCGCAGGGCACACCCCATGAACTTTACAGCTTCTCCCGGATTCGACTGAAAAAACCGAAGGGGAGAGGCACGGGAGAAAACCCGGGACAAACAGAAAAGAGGGAGGTCGATCTCAGTCAAACGTTTCCCTTTTGGCACATTTTTACAGGTCAATTGGTTTCCCGTGTAAAACGTATGGGCCCCGCACGTAAAAAAAGGGAGGGCTTTTATAGGCATTTGGTAACTCAATCTGTTCCCCCACCCCTTCCCCAAAAAATCCCCGGGGGGTTGTTTTGCCCAAAAGAGTGGAAAAACGCGGGGGGCCAGGGGTCAAAAAGGGATTGTTTCCTTTGGAGCTGGGGAATAAACAGCTCCCAAAGTAGCCCCCCCCCCACTTCTTTTCCCCTTGGGAAGTCTGAAGGGGATTTGGGAAAACTTTTCTTCCTTTTTGATGTCTCCCGGTACTGAAACTGTTTGACAAGGGGGGGGAAATTTAGGGGTAGGGGGAGGAGGGGAGAAATGGGGAGAGGGAATGAGGGAATGGTAGTGAGTGGCGTAGGAAAAACAGGTTTTTTTCTCAGTACTTTGGGGATTGAAAAACCTATGTGTATGAACATACACAAAACAATTTCCCCATTAAAACAAAGACACACAACAAAACATGAATTGGGGGAAAATAAACACAGGCCAAAAATTGCACATACACAAACCCCCATACTTGCCAAAAAATGCACATATGCCCGCATTTGGGTTTTCCCCATACAAGCTCTGACACAAATACACACACACACACACAACCCACACCCAACACCCACACACACACCACCACACCCCAAAAACACCAAAACACACACACACACACGCCCTTTCCACCAACGAAACCACAAAACACACCCCACACCCAACACACACAAACACACACAAAACCCCCAAAAAACACACACACGCCCACCCACACAAACGCACAATCTTTAAAACAATGCCCCACAAACCACACTTTGTTTTTTATGCCGTGAAATTTTTTCCCTGAGCAAAAGGGGAGAGAGAGAAAGAGAGAAGAAAAAAGGGGAAAGAAGAGGGGAGAGAGAGAGAGAGAGAAAGAAGGACAGAGAGACAGAGGGGGGGGGGGGGGGGCAGAGCCCGAGGCAGGGGAGACCAGAGAGAGATTGATTTATTGATTTTTCTTTATTTCCCCAAGGATGAAGATTTTAGCCCAAAATGTAGTCTTGCCCCTCCCGTCCTTGTCATGACACATTGTTTCAAAACAAATAAATTTTTATGACAATTTTAACAAAAACAACCCTTGTAATTTTAATTCTACAAGATAAGCAAACTATTCTAAAAGTTTAAAAATGACTGGGGGTGGGAAAAAAGAAGGAAACTTACAAAAAAAAACAAACCAAACCCAAAAAAGCAAACAAAAAAAACTGCGAGAAGAGAGAGAGAGCGAGAGGGAGAGAGGAGGAGAGGGGGAGAGAAGAGAGAGAGAGAGAAGAAGGGGAGAAGAGGGAGAAAAGAGAGAGGGAGAAGGGGAAAAGGGGAGGTCAGAGGGAAAGGGGGGGGGGGGGGGCGGAGAGGAAAGGTAGGTTGGGGGGGGGAAGAGGGGAAAGGTAGGGGTGGTTTGAAAAGAGGGGAGGGGAGGAAAAGGAGAGAGGGAAGAGAGAGAAGGGGGAGAGAGAAGACAGACAGACAAGGGGAAAAACATTTAGAAAAGGGCGGGCCGACAGGGCCGAAAAGCGAAAAGAGAAGAGGGAGGCAGAAATAACCAGACAAGCAGAAAAAAAGAGTTTAACTCACAATCACCGGGTTTTACCTTATTTTGAAAAGAAATGTATGCCCAAAAGAAGAAACAAAAGGAAGAAGGAAAAATACCCCGTTGTTTGGTTTCACCCCTTTAGAGGTATATTTGCTTCACTGAAATAAACGTATTTCGGCCCCCAAGTAATACCCCGGGCGGCATCCTTGGCACGGGGGTTTAAATCTATCTGTCTGGCCCCATCCCATCACAAAAAAATGCCCGGTCTTTGGGCTCTGAAAAAGGGGCTTGTAAGTTTCCCTTTGGGAGGGTTTAGAACGATTGATCTTTTGGGGCAATCAATGCTGTAGACAGGAGGCAGTGGGGGGAAAAAACGTTGCCCAAAAGTCCCCTTTTTCTCACACCCCCCCCCCCCCCACCCCCTCTTTTTCTTGATGTCTGAAAGGGGGTTGGGAAAACCCCTCTTTCCCTTTCCCTTTTACATGTCGCTCTGTACTGCCCCCGTCTTGGCAAGTGTGGGGAAAGTTAGGGGTTTGGAGGGAAGGAGAGATGAAACGTGGGAAAATGGCCGAGGGAGGGTGGAGTGAGTGCTGATAGAGGTACTTTCGTAAGTGTGTGTGAACTTTATATGTGCAAGGGGAAGCACACCCCACACCACACCCCCAACACCACACACATTGCTGGTGCCCCGGGGACACACAAGAAAAACAACCCGGACCAAACACACCCAACACACCCCACACCACACCACCCAAACACACACCAACACCCCACACACACAACACTCATAAAACAAAACATGTGCGTGGCGCACACCACACAAAACACCCAAGGGCCCAACACACACGCACACACCACACACCACCCACCCCACAACACACACACACCACACACACACCACACACACCTGCCGCTTGCAAAGCACAAAACCCCATTAAGCACACCAAAATACACCCGAAACACATCATCCACACACCACCCCCCGCGTTTATATATCTACTGTAGGTGGCGTACTCTGAGAGAGGGAGAGAGAGAGAGAGAAGAGGGAAAAGAGAGGGAAGGAGGAGGGGAGAGAGAGGGAGGAGGAGAGAGAAAAGAAGAGAGAGAGGAGAGAGGAAAGGGGAGCAAAGAGGGGAGAGGGGGAGGAAAAGAGAGGGGGGTTTAAGGGAGAAAAGAGAGAAAAGAGAGAGAGAAGAGGGAGAGAGAGAAAAAAATAGGAGAGGAACAATAAAAGCAAACAGAAGGAGATAAAATTTTATCGCTCTTTGAACTTTATTTTGAAAACATCTATCTGAGAGACCGAAAAAAAGACGTGCAGCGAAAGATAATGAGTGTAACTGTATTTTCTGCACCCTTTTCAAAGTTTCAATTGCTTCCCTGAGGGAAAGGTTTAAGGGCCCCCTGTAAAACCCAAAAAGGACTTCATTGGCCTGTTGGGAACTAATCGGTTTTGCCCATTCCATACAAGAAAGCCAGTGTTGTCTTGACAAAAAGGGGTTTTTGGGGCTGTGGTCGTTTGGGTTTAGAAAAGATTTATCCTTTGGACGGGGTGTAGTAGGACCCCAGCTGGGGAAAAGGGAAAAAGGTTTTCAAAATCAAATTTTTTCCCCCCCCCCCCCCCCCCCCTTTGATTTTTTCTTTGTTGTCTCCAGGGGACTTGAAAAAACCCCTCTTTCTTTTCCCTTTTAGTGTCTCTTTTGTCCCAACCCGTCATGCAAGAGAGGGTGAAAGTAGCGGGGTGGGCTTTGGACGGGGGGAAAACCCAGGAGGGGGACATGAGGGAGTTGGGTGGTGAAAAGGCGATGGGAATAAAAAGTACAGGCCCTTGAAGTTCATTGCGTGTGGCCCTTTACGCTTGTAAATTGCATGGCCTTTTTGCACAGATTCACAAAAACACATGCATCACACAAACACACACCGCACACCACACACACACACACACCCCACACACAACACACAAAACCCCCAAAACACACATAAAACACACCCCACGCGCGCGCGCGCAACACAACCCCACACAACCACACAAAACACACCACACCACACATGCAAACATACAAAGGGATGTACGCCACAAGCAGTTTGTTTCATGCATTTCTTTTCACACCCAAAACATACCAACTATTAAAAAACAACACACCCACACACACACACAAAACACCACACCACACACACAACACAAAACACACACCTTAAAAAGCATTAAAAAACACATTAACCGCAAAGACCCCACCACCCCCCACTTGGTACCTTTCTGCAGATTTTGTTTTTGCTCTAAACGAAAAAAAGAGAGGAAAAGGGAGAGAGGGGAGAGAGGAGAGTGAGGAAAAGGCCGGGGAAAAGGGGAAAAGAGAGAGAGAGAGAGAGAGGAAAGGGGGAAGACAGACGACAGACAGAAAAGACAGAGGATGGACAGACAGAGGCGGCAGAAAAAACCAGACAAGAGAAGGGGTGGTTTTATTTTCCCGTCACACGTTTACTTTTCCCCCCGTGCACATGTAAAGGTTTTAATTGCTTTTTCTGGGTAAAGTACCCCGGGCCCCAAATAAAAAAGACAGGCCCTTACAGGGAGTGGTAACTCAAACTGTCTGCCCCATCCCCTCCCCAATAATGCCCGGGGTTGTTTTCTGACAAAAAACGTTTTGTTAAATTGGGAGGGTAGGGGTTTGAAAAGATTGATCCCTTTTGGGCTGGTTTTCAGGAGGGCAGGGAAAAAACTGGGGAAAAAAAACCCCCAAAGTGTCTTTCCCAAACCAAAACCAAAACCACCACAACCCTCTCTTCCTCTTGTGCCCCCAAGGGGACTTGGGGAAAACCCCTTTTTTTTCCTTGTAAATGTCTTCTGTAAATGCCCCTGTCTTTAAAAAGGTGGGGAAAAATAGGGGTAGGAGGGAAAGGGGGGGGGGAGAAGAAAAGGGGGAGGGGGGGGGGCCTTTTAAAGAAAGGTAGTAAGCAGCAATAGGAAAAACCAGCGGAAAGGACTGTATAAGGTTTCTGATGCTGTGGGTACGGGGGCCCGCTGTAAGGTTCGGCCCGCTGTAAGGATACAGGGGGTGCTGTAAGGATACGGACTGGTAAGGAACAGAGTGCGTAAGGATACGGTCTGCTGTAAGGGGCACGGACTGCTGTAAAAGGGCACGGGGGCCCGCGACTGCCCGTAAAGGTTTCGGCTGCTGTAAGGTTCGGATGGTGGGAAGGATACAAAAGTGCTGTAAGGAAAGGTACTGGGTGTAAGGACAACAAATGCTGGGAACGGACTGCTGAAGGATTCGGAAATTTCGGGGGATACGGGGGCGCTGTAAGGGTACGGGCTGCTTTCAGCGTAGGGGGGCCCCCGCTGTTTAGTGGCAGGGTGGGGTTTTAAAAAACGGTGATCCTGTAGGGGCCCGGGGTAGCAGACAGGAGGAAAGACTGCCAACCCCCCTGCCTTTTCAAAGGGGGGGGGGGGAACCCCCTGTGTCGCTCGTGGATGTCCACATGTACTGCACTATCTAGACCTGTCTGGTGAAAGTTAGGGAAAGAGAGCGGTGTGGGGGCTATAGGATATGAAAGAAGGGAGAGTAAGTGATGGTAGGAGTAGCAGTGGTAATCCTAGCGCCATGTGACGAAGGTTACTTCCCATTTGGTCTACTCCCATTTCGCCTACTCAGAAATGTGTGAGCACGACTTGGCCTAACGGCCTTCGTTCATTCGTCCTTCGTCCTCTCTCGGGCTTCGCCCTACTCTAATCTAAAGACCATCGATTCTGCTTTGGAGTAGACTGGGACACTGGTTACGCCAGGGGGGAGCCTTGCAGTATGGGTCAGTATGGAAATAGACGAAATGGGAGTAGTAGACGAAATGGGAGTAGACGAAATGGGAGTAGACCAAATGGGATGTCACCACGAAGACATACAGACCACAAAGACACACAGATGCGCACTCATCACACGCACACGCACACACACAAAACACACACACACACACACACACACACACACACACACACACACACACACACACAAACACAAACAGAGAGAGAGAGAGAGAGAGAGAGAGAAGAGAGAGAGAGAGAGAGAGAGATGCACAAACTCAAGAAACTCAGACACAAGCACAGGGTAACACACACACACCACACACACACACACACACACACACACACACACACACTCACACACAACTACAAAACACACACACACACACACACAACACTACACAACACACACACACAACACTACACAACAAACACACCACACACACACAACACTACACAACGCACACACACACACACACACACACCACACACACACACACACACACACACCACCACACAACACACACAGGGGACCCCCATCCTCCCCACTTCTGTGAGTCAGGGATAGGGAAAGAGGGAAAGAAAGTAGGTAAAAACGAGAGAGAGAGAGAGAGAGAGAGAGAGAGAGAGAGAGAGAGAGAGAGAGAGAGCCGGGGTGACAGGAGGGAGAGAGCCTCCCTGGAGGATC
>CM031596.1:126061094-126078217 GCA_018398815.1 Conus ventricosus | reverse complement strand
GTTGCGGAAGGCTGGCCAGGCGACTTGGTTTATAGACATATGTCAGGCCTTCACAGCACATCTGTTGCGTTCAGATGTGTCCCGTGCGACTATGTGTCCATTCAGTCATTGTCCGACTGATTCAACGCTTCACAGCCACTGGGATTGTCCATGAAAGATGCAGATCTGGTCGACGAAGAAGACAACCCCACATGACGATCGTCTCATTGAACAACAAGCCCTGCAGACAAGAACAGCTTCTTCCAGCATCATTCAAAGGCAGTTCAGGGTGGCTACTAACATCACATCAGCCAGCAGACCATACGGAACCGCCTACATGGGTTTAATCTCCGTTCTCGTCGCCCGCAGTACGGCCACGCTTAACTCCAGCCCATAGGGCAGCACGCCGCGCCTTCTGCGCACGTCACGTGAGGTGGACACGTCATCAATGGTCCCAGGTCCTGTTCAGTGATGAATCACGCTTCACCCTTCACCACAACGACGGCCGACTGAGGGTCTGGAGGCGCCCAGGGCAACGCTTTATTGACGCCACTGTCCAAGAAAAAGGCGGCCTTTGGTGGAGGTTCTGTAATGGTCTGGGGGGCCTTCAGCCTTCACCACAGAACACCCTTGTATCATGTACAGGGTAACCTGACTGCATCCAATACCGGATGAGATCCTTCGACAGCTGGCTGTGCCTACACTGCAGCAGATGGGACCGAGGGCTGTCTATCAGGATGACAACGCTCGCCCCCACAGGGCAAGGGTGGTCAACGACTTCCTGCAGCAGTCTGGAGTCAACAGAATGGAGTGGCCAGCATGCAGTCCCGATCTCAACCCGATTGAGAACCTCTGGGATGAGCTGGATCGCAAAGTGAGGAGCCACCCCCCTCCCAGGGATGCCCAACACCTCTACCAGATGCTGCAGGCTGAGTGGCAGGCGCTTCCACAGAGGATCTTCACCAACCTGGACAACTCGATGAGGACTCGCTGCGTCGAGTGCCAGAACAGCCATGGTGGTTACACGCATTACTGAGCTTTTGGGAGCATCAGTATGCCCTGTCTTGTGATTTCAATGACTTTGGGAAATCAAACTTGGATACGTACCCACTTTAATCAAATGTACACACCAAACGATTGCTCAAGATTGAAGGCAATTGTGTATCGTTATCACTAAAGAATGGAATTAAATGTTGGCCAAACTTCAACGCATTGACTTTCTTATTTTGACAGTTATGAATGTTTGTGAAAGTGATCCTTAACTTTTGTGTGTAGTGTATGATAGAAAAATGCCACATGTAAAACAACTGCAGAAGATATATGCGAGAGTAAAGTACATTGAATGTGAACAAGCGTGTTGTATGTATTGTCAGAATAAAACCACAAGTAACGGCCGATTTTTCTTTTAAAGTTGCAAAACTAAGGAAGTCAGGTCTATGATGTTAAAGGGAGTCTGGACTGTTGACCTGCACGTGCACAATGATAGGTGCTGGAACTTTAAATATGTCTGTCTCGGAGCAGTTTTAACTGAACTTTGTGACCTTTTGGTGCCACATTTAACACCGGATCTGCCGTTTTGGTCTACCTCTCGTCGCCATCATTGTGTCTTGCACAACGAACCAAAAAAAACAAAAAAGTTTTAAAAAACAATAATAATAATAATAATGAAAAATAAAGAAGAAGAAAACCTGGTCGCTCGTCTTCCTTATTTCCAAGTTATCATTTTCCCACTAATGAAAAGAACGAGGATGCAACGACAACAACACAGAAAAAAATATTTCAAGAAGAAGAAGAAGAAGAAGAAGAAGAAGAAGAAAGAAGAAGAAGAAGGAAGAAGATGAGATGATGATGATGATGATGATGAAGATGATGATGATGATGATGATGATGAGATGATGAAGATGATGATGATGATGATGATGAAGAAGAAGAAGAAGAAGAAGAAGAAGAAGAAGAAGAAGAAAGAAGACGAAGAAGAGGAGGAGGAGGAGGAGAAGAAGAAGAAGAAGAAGAAGAAGAAGAAGAGAAGAAGAAGAAGAAGAAGAAGAAGAAGAAGATGATGATGATGAGATGATGATGATGATGATGATGATGATGATGATGATGAAGAGCAGGAGGAAAAAGAAGAAGAAGACGACGACAACGACGACGACGAAGAAGAAGAACAACAGCAAAGAACAACAACAATAACAACAACAACAACAGTACCAACGAGAACTACAATACCAACAACAAAAGTAAGAACAACAACAACAACAAGACCAACCACCACCACCACCACCACCACCACTACCACAACAACAACAACAACAACAACACCAACAACAAAAGGAACAAGCACAAAGCAGAACCCAGCTGGTTGCTATCTGAACTTACTTGTCCTCTCCCAGCCTCTCCCTGTTATTTTTCGGCTTGCCTTATTTTTGTTTCTTTTGGTTTCCATCTTCTGGCAATTTGTTTGGACATCAACGCATGTGCGTGCACGTACTGTCGTCTGTCGGTCTCTCTGTCTGTCTGTCTGTCTGTCGGTCTGTCTGATGGGGGTGGGGTGGGGTGGGGATGGATGGAAGGAAGACCAAAGGGGAAGGGATGAGGAGCGGGAGCAGCTGGCCGGGGAGGAGGTGGCAAGGGATGCTGGGGTGGAGAGGGATGTGTGTTTGCTGTTGTTTCAGTTGTGTGTGTGTGTGTGTGTGTGTGTGTGTGTGTGTGTGTGTGTGTGTGTGTGTGTGTGTGTGTGGTTTACAGAGAGACAGAGAGAGAGAGAGAGAGAGAGAGAACGAGAGAGAGAGAACGAGAGAGAGAGAGAGACAGAGACAGGAACAGACAGACAGACAGACAGACGGATCATATCCTTTAAAGGGGCCACATCACAGACTGGGATGTCAGGGAGATGGAGGCATCTCGATCTCTCTTCACGTCCCTCTGTCTCACGGGAGATGACAGAAGAGCTGCCTTCCCTGGATTGACGGCTGACTTCATTCCAACCGCCTGTCGTGTGGAAGGTGGCAATGCTTTTCATTCATCAACGAATTTCCCGGTTGACTGCACGCAGGAGGTGTCCATGCCTGTCATTCATCATGTGCAGTCATGCATGAGTGCATTTTGCCTCGGTGTCGTGCCACAGGTTGCTGTAATGGTTTTCACGGTGCAGATAGTTTTGCAGTTGACTGCGTTTTAACTATGTGATGTGTGGAAGGTGATCATGATTTTCATTGCTTAGGTGGCTTCCTGTATGACTATCTTCTGTATGGGTGACGTGTGGAAAGTGGTGATGACTTTCATTCATCAGGTAGTTTCTCTGGTTGACTGTATATTCTGCATGACGGCGTGCAATAGTGATTTTCATTCCTCAGGTAATTTTCCGAATGACAACATTCTTTCGAGCACTGTTTGGAAGGTGACAATAATTTTCATACATCGGTTAGTTTTCTGGTTGACAACACTCAGTGTGAATGGTATATTGGAGGTAATAATGATTATCGTTAATCAGAATGTTTACCAGTTGCGAGCATTGTCTCTAAGCGCTTTGTGGAAGATGAAAACAGTTTTCAACCACCAGGTGATTTTCAAGTAAAATAATTCTATTTTAAACGTTGTGTGAAGGGGGATAAATGCTTACATCGACTGCCTATCATCTGATGATTTTAATTCATCAGGAAATTTGACAGCTAAGTGCAGTCTATGTAAGCGTTGTATGGAAAGCAAAACAATATCCATTCATCAGGTACTTTATAGTTCAAAACGGAGTGAGTGAAGGCGGAAAATGAAGCAAAATTTGGAAAGAGAGGGATTAATTACCGCCAAAAACACAGACAAACAGAGTACACAGGACTTGACATTATAACTGAAATCAAAATAAGACTGTGCAAGTGGAGAGATAGGTAGAAGAAGAGGTCGCTAACGTTTACTGTAAGTGCGCATACGAGGCGTGTGTTCGCATGTGTGTCTTGTCCTGTACTGTGTTTGTCTGTGTCCTCGGCGGTAACTAACCCCCTCTCTTTCCGAATTTTAGGTACTTTTACAGTTAAGTGCATTCTATAGGAGCATCTTGTGGTAGAAAAATTGCTTTTCGTTCACCAGGTAGTTTTCCAGGCGATTACAATTTTTAGGAGCATTGTGTGGAAGGTAACAAGAATTTTCATTTATCAGTAGTTTTCCGGGTGACTGTATTCTAAGTGTGCGTTGTGTGGAAGGTAATTGTGAGTTTCATTTATTAGTAGGTTTTTCTAGGTGACTGCATTCTATATTGTATGTTGTGTGGAAGGTGTTAAGAATGCTTTCTGGTTGAGTGCATTATTGTGACAGGACAGAATAGTTGCCCATGTAGACTATTTGTCGTCTGTCTGTCCCTATTCACTCTCTCTCTCTCTCTCTCTCTCTCTCTCTCCTCTACTCTCTCTCTCCCTCTCCCTCCCTCTCTCTCTCCCTCTCTCTCTCTCTCTCTCATCCTCTCTCTCCTCGCTCTCTCCTCTCTCTCTCTCTCTCTCCCTCTTCTCTAAGAGTCAACGAATTCCACCTAGTAACTTCATCCTTTGCTGAGACAACAGTTCTATTCAGCCGGCTCGCAGCAGGAAACACAGCCTGCTGACACTTCCTGGCTTTCATAAATTAGCCTGACAGACGCGTCTTGGAAGTGGGCCTTCTCGACCGGCGAGACTAATTGATACCACATGGTCAGTCGTGGACTCTCTGCCTCCAGATTAGGGAACTATTTTGGACTGAGGAATGACCCCATAACACTGTAAACAGGCTTTCAGCCAATGATTCCAGGCAATGTAGGAAATGTGGCGTGGGGACAGAGAGGGAAGTAGTCCCAAGTGTTGAGATATACTTTCTTTTGCATCGGAAATTGGAAGAAGGCAGACGTGTAGAAAGACTTGTGCAGAAGATAGCCTCTATGATGTATTGAAAGCGAAGTTGTAGATGTACTGAGACAGGATGTCAAGAAAAATGAGAACAAGACGGCTCCTATGAATTGTGTGAAAATACTGAGGAGTAGACGCGTGCATTGGGTTGCATCACTGCTGTATGAAGATGACCGATGAGTGAAGATGCGCTCTGGCAGAGTCACTGCCCAGGATGGTTTGGCACGATTTGATGTAGAATAAAAAAAGGGAAAATGGAGAGTAGCAAGCTGGCGTGTAGAAGATGTCCTCCCTATCCCCTCTCCACCGCAGGCACCATACCTCAACCTTGCAACCACACCACCTCCTCTCCCCACAAGATGGCGTCGCCGACAGATGGACAGCCAACCCTGGGGCGCGGGGAAGAACGCCTCGACACGATGGACAAGAATGTACTGCGCCAGACCTGGTGAAGTACAGCATGTGAAAAAAAGACTGTCGAATCTGTATGTGAAAGGAAAGATAATTAGTTCCATGTAAATAGTATTCAGAGTGATTTTAGTGTATTAAACAATTTTGTATGAACTGGAATGTTGCGTGAAAAGGCTGTTAGAAAACCCTCTTCGATTGTTTATTATTGATGATGAGAATCAAAAGTCATGTCAGAGTCTGAGACGGAGGAAGCAATGGACAGTGCGAACGGTTTCAACAGACCGTGCACAACTTGTTGAAGGTGTTGTCGCAGAGCAGAAGCAGAGATGGACAG
Organism: Conus ventricosus; assembly: GCA_018398815.1. Lineage (NCBI taxonomy): Eukaryota > Metazoa > Mollusca > Gastropoda > Neogastropoda > Conidae > Conus > Conus ventricosus. The sequence goes on along the minus strand of CM031596.1, from coordinate 126,072,628 downwards.
AGCATCTTGGAGAGCTAGTGTACATGTACAACTGCACACCACATGCCTCCACAGGATTCTCTCCATTCTATCTACTGTTTGGGAGAGGACCACGTCTTCCCCTGGATCTGTTCCTTGAGAAGGACGTCAGACTGGACTCCTATGCCACCCGTAGAGTGGCTGAGTGATCACCTGAAACGCCTCCGGCGGTCCACGACACAGCGGGGGAGCGTGCAAGGAAAGAGGCGGACAAGAGAAAGGCAAGAAGTGACCAGGGTAATACTGAGTCAGATCTGAGGCCAGGAGACAGCGTTGCACCAAACAGCACTACAGGAGTCGTTGCAAGATCCAAGACTTTGGGGGAAAGGATCTCACAGTCACTGAGGTACCAGGACCAAGTGGTGGGCCATACACCATCCGCCCCAGAGATGGCCTGGACGGTCCCACAAAGGTGAATCGAAGTGAAATACGACGATTCTTAGCCCCACCAACAGCCAGGGCCATGGGTACAGCGACCTTCAGCCGATCGCTGAAACAGAAGCGAATTGACAGATGTGAAATACCTGAGTGGCACATAGTTGTGCCACAAAGACCACAGTCCCGCATACCGATTCGCCGGTCCGTCCAGTCCAGACCCTCGTGACAGCAACTGTCAGGGCCCCAGTCAGGCTCCCGCGTCTCCAACACGCACACCTGTAGCACTCCGCCGATCTGGCCGGAGTAACAAAGGTGTGAGACACTGATAACGTAGTGACGATGGCGCCAGAGAACAATGCCATATGTATGAAACCATTTTTTGGGAGGTTTCATTTTTGCTGGAAGCTGTTATTTTTTAGTGTGTGCTCCATATTTTTTGTGTGTGTGCCCCAATTGCTATACATGTATTTTTGTGTGTGTGCTCCAATTGCATTTTTTGGTATTCCGGTTATTATAATTGCTTGTGCTGGTGTCCAGTTGGTCATGCTGGATCGATTTTTTGTGATTATGTTTTGATGTAGAAGCCTGGTTATACAGGGGGACCATTTACCGAACAGTATCGGTTGTTATTGTCCTCATATTTGGAAGTTCATACAGAGGAAATGGTGTGGATAGTGTCTTCATAAGACAAACATGATTTTTGGGCCTAAACGCACATCATGTTGTCAGTGGCATAAGCTAAGAAAATCGCACTGTATATGCAGTAACCTTTTGACCATGCAGGTCAGAGTGGGTGTCTACTTTCAATGATAAGGAGGTAACTTGAAACAGTCCTTCCTGTCTGTGGCTTAAACGCCAAAGAGAGTAGCTTCCCTTTTTCTTTTGTTTATGGAGTGGGTGGCAGTGGACGATCGCCACACTGGACTGAAGAGAGTTCAGAAAGAATGGCCCTGTTCGGACCCAGATGTTGTTGTTGTTGTTGTTGCTTTGGACGATCAGTTTGCCAAGCTTAACAGCTGGTATGACTCTGATGGTCAGGAACTTTTGTATTTTTTAGTCCTTTTTGCAGTGATCAGTGTGTCACCTGGGTGAAGCTCTCACTTTGATGTTTTTTTTTGTTTTTGATAGGTCTTTTTTTGCATTGTATGTTACGTCCGATGGTGTTACCTTTTTTTTTCGGATATGCTTCCTTTTTGTGGTATACACATTTTTGCTCGCCCATACTTTTTGTCGAATCTTCAGTTTTAATTAGGATGTAGTGACATCTTTCGTTGATATTCATGGGGACCATGAATCTTAGCGGGGGAGATTTGTGACAGGACAGAATAGTTGCCCATGTAGACTATTTGTCTGTCTGTCTGTCCCTTTCTCTCTCCTCTCTCTCTCTCTCTCTCCTCTCTCTCTCTCTCTCTCTCTCTCTCTCTCTCCTCCCCTCTCCCTCCCTCTCTCTCTCCCTCTCTCTCTCTCCATCTCTCTCCCTCTCCTCTCTCTCCACTCTTCTCCTCTCTCTCCTCTCTCTCTCTCTCTCTCTCCCTCTTCTCTAAGAGTCAACGAATTCCACCTAGTAACTTCATCCTTTGCTGAGACAACAGTTCTATTCAGCCGGCTTCGCAGCAGGAAACACAGCCTGGCTGACACTTCCTGGCTTTCATAAATTAGCCTGACAGACGCGTCTTGGAAGTGGGCCTTCTCGACCGGCGAGACTAATTGATACCACATGGTCAGTCGTGGACTCTCTGCCTCCAGATTAGGAACTATTTTGGACTGAGGAATGACCCCATAACACTGTAAACAGGCTTTCAGCCAATGATTCCAGGGCAATGTAGGAATATGTGGCGTGGGGACAGAGAGGGAAGTAGTCCCAAGTGTTGAATATAACTTTCTTTTGCATCGGAAATTGGAAGAAGGCAGACGTGTAAAAGACTTGTGCAGAAGATAGCCTCTATGATGTATTGAAAGCGAAGTTGTAGATGTACTGAGACAGATGTCAAGAAAAAATGAGAACAAGACGGCTCCTATGAATTGTGTGAAAATACTGGTAACATTTTTGCTTTTTTTTGCAACAATGTAACCTTTTTGACGTTGAAAATTCATATTCACTTGTTGACTGATGATTGTTTTGTTTTAATAATTGCATTTCTTCATTAGACGATTGATGACTGGGTTGTGTACTTGCTTGTATTAATTATGTTTCCTAGTACGCAATGAGTACATGAGTATTATATACTTTGTGGCTAGGATGGAATGACGAAGTATGGTGTGGAGAGATAAGATTATGAAGTCCCATGTGGTTAGTCAGTGTTGGAAGATATTAATTGTGTGGCCCTCATCTTGATTGTCTTATGGTAATGCATAAATTTTATATTAATGATAAACAGAGAGGTATAGTTGTGTGTCGGAATTTAAATTATATTGCCAGAGTTTAATTCCATTTTTTGAATGCTAATATGACTTAAGTATTGTGAGGCATAAAGTGGGCCTATAATCCCAGAGTGTTAGTGGTGTTTGTAAATAAGACTGAGAACGAAATCATGGTTAGGGATCGTAATGTAAAGTATATTTCCGGATTGTTATAGCGCTTATTAACGGTAATATATCCAGGTTCTGACGTTCAAAGTATGGTTCCAGAATTCAAATAGCAATCATAATTAAAGCTGAATATGGTACTATGAATGTGGATCAGAGACTTAAGACAGAGATCTCTTTCTTGCAGTCAGCTTGAAGTACTTCCTTCTTTCTTGTACAGGCCATGTCTGGGAAACTAATTAACCAGTCACTGGCGCTGGACTGTTAGCACTGTCTCTAAGTCCGTACATTAATTGCCCGTGTTCTAAGGATTCCCCTCCTGTTTGATATTATACTACAGCTTGTGTCATGAATGTTTACAATGCGGATTACTTATTTAATGAAACTCTCATTTTTGCTTGGATAAAATTTATAACTGTAGTACTATAATTTTGGGTAAATGACCTTTTATAAATATGTTTTGGATGAACGCTTTTCATTTGTTTATTGTTATTGCCATTTCTTTATATAGGTTTGGGAGGAATGAGTTGTTACTTACTAGTTTAAATCGTCATTTTTGCTGTAATATTATTGGTAACATGTAGATTGATCAAGGATGGTAATTTGTTGTAACGCAGATTTCTTACTTTTTAGTCAAAAGTTTTGTATTACGTTGGTAGGTTGTTCACTATACTTTTTTTTAACATAGTTTGAGAACCTACTAATTCCACTAAGGGAAAGGCCCTTATACATGTATACATATGCATGTGTGTACTGGTTGAAATCCTCCCTTATTACATGACTCAGACACTAAGTGGGGAAGTGCCTGGTTACAGATGGAGTAGACGCGCATTGTGGTTGCATCACTGCTGTATGAAGATGACCGATGAGTGAAGATGCGCTCTGGGCGAGAGTCACTGCCCCAGGTGTGTGCACACTCTATTTTTGGTTGTTGCTTAGTTGTTGTTTTAATTATGGTTTGACGATTGTATTTTTTGTAACTGTTTTTGTACGGACACACACATCCTTGGTTGTTGTCATAATTATCCTGTTGCGTTAAGCAAGAAGTGGTTGAAATGTGAAAAGAGGAATACACACACTCTTTGGGGTTTTTGTTATATCTTGTTTCATTAATTAAGAAATGATGGCGAAATGTGAAAAGGGGAATAATGTCCCCCTTGGATTGAGGTTGATTACTAGATGCCGATCAGACGTTCGAGAAGAAGAAGATGGTAGACACCTCAATTCTTGTATTTTTTATTCTCAATGTTTCCCCTTTCAGCCTTGGTTCGAGAGTTGCACCAGTGCTGACTATTTGTGACTTGTTGTTTTCTCATTGATTTTTCAGTTTGTTCGTATAAAATGTCTTTTTTGTATTTCCAGGTCCACTGGACTAATAAAATGACCTTTCTTGTATTATGATAAGTTGTTATTATTATTAGATGAAATTCACATATTCGATTACCAACTTGTTTTTCTGTATTTCTGTAATTGCATATTAGTAATGGTTTTCCCTATTCTGAATATATTCCAGGATGGTTGGCACGATTTGATGTAGAATAAAAAAGGAAAATGGAGAGTAGCAAGCTGGCGTGTTGAGAAGGATGTCCTCCCTATCCCCTCTCCCCACAGGCACCATACCTCAACCTTGCAACCACTCCACCTCCTCACCCTACATTATGTATGACAATGTGTGGAAGGTGGAAATGATTTTCATCACGATCACAAGGATCCATGGCTGACTGCATCCAGTCTGACTATTTTTGAAGTAAATAACTATTTTAATTCGTCATACTCGTGATTCAAAGCATTCTTGCACAGTGGTGAACAGAAGATGGTAATGATTTTCTTACATCACGAACTTTCCCAGTTGACAACAGTTTGTCTGAGAGTCGTGTGGAATTTGAACATGAAGAGGTAAAGACAGACAGGAGTGCAGACTGCCGCCAGATCACATATGCTGACAACGGAATAGACAGACAGAGAGGAGAGACAATCGGTGAGATCGATTGATGGAAACACAAAACACAAACTCATGTGCACTTTCTACACTATTGCGGTTGTGTTTTCTATCTGTGTGTGATACTGCATGAATATAAGCTCCTCAAACACAACATGTACATGTTCATCTCTCTCTACTCTCTCTCTCTCTCTCTCTCTCTCTCTCTCTCTCTCCTCTCTCTCTCTCCTCTCTCTCCACACACACACACACGCGAGCACACGCCTCATACGCACTCTTACAGTAAACGTTAGCGACCTCCTCTTCTAGCTGTCTCTCTATATAGCCAAGTCTACATTAAATTCAATTTTCAAAAAGGCATTTAGAACACACGTAATCAGACAGACAGACAAGTAAAGAGAGACAGACAAATACAAAGTTGCTGAAGAACCCAAATACTAGGGAAAAATAAAGTCAGGAAAGATCGAAGACTGTACGGTGTGATGATGGAAGAGGAGGCCAAACATGCCTGCCTTCTCCTCAGCTCCTTTCTCGCTACATCTCAGAGACAGCCACTCAGCAGCAGGTGTGTCTGGTTTCACGCTTGATTACATTCTATCTGGACGACCACATGGGAGGAGGAGGTGCTAACGATTTTGAGGTGTCACGCATCAGCGATCTGCTTCTCCTATCTCCCCTCACTGCAGAACTAGTTTTACTTTTGTGACCAGAGTCGTCTTCCAGTGGCCTAAATCTGGCACTTGCTCATTCCTGAATCATCCAAAAAAAATTTTCGGGTGCTTGTTCCACTATCAGCATCTCACATGGGTTGTATTACTATGAGGTCAGTCATTAGGCTACCCACCGGAGCAGACACCGCACTGCTGCCAAGTCAGTTCAGATCAGTGATCTTGAGGATGCCTTTTCCAATTTACGTGGCAAGACGTCATCTACTAAACCCCATCCCCACCCCCACTTCCACTATCCCCACCCTTCCTTTCTGTCATACAAAAAACAACAACAACACAACAAAACGCTGTGACAGAGCAGCTGATTAATCAGATTGAACAAGCATTTCCAACTGACTGATTAAGTCACTAGCAGGATAACAAGCCATTGATCGTTGAATAGCCATGTCATAAGCAGCCAACTAATAGCCACAGCAAATCCATGAACACTGAGAGAAAAAGACCAAACTCCTTCACGGCTAAACCTGACTGCCAACCAACGTAAAATATCATTATCCCTACACTGGTTTTGGCTTGCTTTTTTTTTTTTTTTTTTTATTTTCCCCATAATATCAACAGCTTTTCCAGAGCAGGATGCTGCAGATTTCCTGCAGTCCACAAAATTCTAAGAGTTCATCTTCACATGCACTTCACACTGGAGTTCGTATGCCTCCCCTCTTTTCCTCTCTCCCTTCAAATGTTGACAGACCACCGTCTCTTCTCACTTTGGCAGCCTCCTTTCCCTCACACGCTGGAGATCTTTTCCGTCATCCTGATCTTTGAGAGCGTGTGTGTGGTGGGTTGCAGTGGATGGGGCGGGATGGGGCTGAAGGGCTGTGATGTGAGTAAGGGAGGGGGAGGGAAGTTCATCTGGATCACAGTTTACGAGGTCAAACTGAACAAGAAGAGACTGCAACAAACCTGATGCCAGAAACCTATAAGTTATCACAGGATGTTCATAAAACACACACACACACACACACACACACACACACACACACACACACACACACACACACACACACACACACACACACACACACGCACGCGCGCAGCGCGCGCACGCACGCACGCACGCACGCACGCACGCACGCACGCACGCACGCATGCACGCACACACACACACACACACACACACACACACACACACACACACACACACACACACACACACACACACACACACACACACACACACCTAATCAAGGATGGAGATCTTTCCATTGAAGTAAAGCAAAATGGAAGCATTTTGAGGTCAAATTTTGGAAAAAATATGCTTTTCATTCTTCTTTTCTTTTTTGTTGTTTATTTCTTCGGAGCACTTTCTTCCATCCACACCATATCATCTATTTTTTAGAATTTGATATTCGAAAGTACAAGAACTTCAGATGCCAATGGGTTTTTTTCCACGCATAATCTTCCACCTAACTTGACACCTGTTAATGTTTTGGACAGCTAGATTGGGGACAGGCAATGAGTTCTGAGTTCAGATGTCAAACCTTAAAAAAAAAGAGAAGCTAGCAGATATGAAGGCTGCATAGCATCTACGCATTTTACACTTTCGACAAAATGCAAACCATAACGCCTTCCATCTCCTCTCATCTACTCCCTCTCCCTCCCTCCTCCTCCCCCCCCCCCCCCCCCCCCCCACCTCCCCATACTGCCTCTGCACGTCTTCCCGGTCATTTTCTGTAGGTGGCGCTGGTTCACAGATTGTGATTAGCCCTTTCTCCGCTTCAACTCACACACCCTGTTACAGCTGTCTGCCTATCCTGCTGTGTGTGTGTGTGCGTGCGTGCGTGTGTGTGTGTGTGTGTGTGTGTGTGTGTGTGTGTGTGTGTGTGTGTGTGTGTGTGTGTGTGTGTCTTATTCCTCTCTCTCTCTCTCTCCTCTCTCTCTCTCTCTCTCTCTCTCTCTCACACACACACACACACTCACACACACACACACACACCACACACACAAACACACACACACACACACACACACAAACACACACACACACACACCACACACACAAACACACACACACACACACACACACACAACACACACACACACACACACACACACACACACACACACACACACACACACACACGCACACATGCACACACACAACTTATAAACACATTAACATAAACTGAACTACCTACTCTTCTCCCCATCACTGTACTTCCAAAGCTTTATTTAGATTCGCGATCTGAAATGACATTTTCAGTGTACATGTAATCTACTGACAGACAGTTGAAAACAGACAGACAAATACAGAGTTGCTGAAGAACCCAAAATGTTAGGGAAAACAGACAGACAAATACAGAGTTCCTGAAGAACCCAAATGTTAGGGAAAACAGACAGACAAATACAGAGTTCCTGAAGAAACCCAAATGTTAGGGAAAACAGACAGACAAATACAGAGTTCCTGAAGAACCCAAATGTTAGGGAAAACAGACAGACAAAAACAGAGTTCCTGAAGAACCCAAATGTTAGGGAAAACAGACAGACAAATACAGAGTTCCTGAAGAACCCCAAATGTTAGGGAAAACAGACAGACAAATACAGAGTTCCTGAAGAACCCAAATGTTAGGGAAAACAGACAGACAAATACAGAGTTCCTGAAGAACCCAAATGTTAGGAAAACAGACAGACAAATACAGAGTTCCTGAAGAACCCAAATGTTAGGGAAAACAGACAGACAAATACAGAGTTCCTGAAGAACCCAAATGTTAGGGAAAACAGACAGACAAATACAGAGTTCCTGAAGAACCCAAATGTTAGGGAAAACAGACAGACAAATACAGAGTTCCTGAAGAACCCAAATGTTAGGGAAAACAGACAGACAAATACAGAGTTCCTGAAGAACCCAAATGTTAGGGAAAACAGACAGACAAATACAAGTTCCTGAAGAACCCAAAAGTTAGGGAAAACAGACAGACAAATACAGAGTTCCTGAAGAACCCAAATGTTAGGGAAAACAGACAGACAAATACAGAGTTCCTGAAGAACCCAAATGTTAGGGAAAACAGACAGACAAATACAGAGTTCCTGAAGAACCCAATGTTTAGGGAAAACAGACAGACAAATACAGAGTTCCTGAAGAACCCAAATGTTAGGGAAAACAGACAGACAAATACAGAGTTCCTGAAGAACCCAAATGTTAGGGAAAACAGACAGACAAATACAGAGTTCCTGAAAACCCAATGTTAGGGAAAACAGACAGACAAATACAGAGTTCCTGAAGAACCCAAATGTTAGGGAAAACAGACAGACAAATACAGAGTTCCTGAAGAACCCAAATGTTAGGGAAAACAACAGACAAATACAGAGTTCCTGAAGAACCCAAATGTTAGGGAAAATGAAGTCAGAACAGAAGGAAGACTGTATGGTGTGATGATGGACGAGGAGGCCAAATATGCCTGCCTTCTCCCCAGCTCCCATCTCGCTACATCTCAGAGCCAGTCTCTTAGCAGATGAGTGTGTCTGGTTTACGCTGATTACATTCTATTTGGGCGGTCGTATGTAAGGAGGAGGTGCTAACGATTTTGAGCTGCCACGCATCAGTGACCCCCCCTCCCCCCCCCCCCTCTCTCCTATCTCACCTCACGGCAGAACTAAAGCTATACCCTTTTTCAAACCTGACTTGTCTTCCAGCAACATAAATCGGACACCTGCTCATTCTTGACTCAGGCAAGGTTTTTGCCTGGTGCTTGTTCCACTGTCAGCATACTCACTGCGATATGTCACTGTATGGTCTGTCAGTAGGGTACCCATTAGAGAAGACACCGTAACAACCATCACGTCAGTTCACTTTGGTGATGTTGAGAGTTGCCTTTTCGAATTTTACACAGTACAAAACATCATCTACTAAAGCTATCCCCCTATCATCCCCATTCTCCTGCCTGTCATGCTGAAAATGTTGCTGCACGGGTGGCTGATTCATCAGACTGACTGAGCATCTCTCACTGAGTGACTAATTAAGAGATAACTGGTCATTAATCAGTTAAATAACTAGCCATGTCAAACGCAAGCCAGCTAATAGCTAAAGCAAATCGATACACATGGGAAAAAAAAACACCAACGCCCCAGAGAGTTACAGTGTAAAGCTTCTCACTTGAAACAGAGCAAAACCTGATGCCAATAGCGGTAACAAGAAAAACGCACTCCAACCTGGGTGGTTTTTTTTGTCCTTTCCTCGTATGTCAACTATTTCTCCATGTAGGAGATTGCAGACTTCATGCTGTCCACAGCAAGAGTTCATCTTCATGAGCACTTCAGGTCGGAGTTCTATATCCTCCCTCCTTTTTCCGCCCTCTGCAAATGTTGACAGACGACAGTCGCTTGTGACATGGGCAGCCTCCTTTCCTTCATGCGCTGGACTTCTTTTCTGTCTTCCTGATCTTCCAGTGTGTGTGTGTGTGTGTGTGTGTGTGTGTGTGTGTGTGTGTGTGTGTGTGTGTGTGTGTGTGTGTGTGTGTGTGTGTGTGTGTGTGTGTAAGTGGGGAGGGGGAAAGGTGTGGCATCTGAATCACAGTTCCCAAATTTAAGACTGAACAAGAAAGAACTACAACAAATTCAGTGCAAGAAATCTACAATACCATAGGAAGTTCATAAGCACACACACACACACACACACACACACACACACACACACACACACACACACACACACACACACACACACACACACACACACACACACACACACACACACACACACACACACACACCACACCACTCACCACACACACTCACACACACACACACACACACACACACAACACACACACACACACACACACACACACACACACACACACATACACACACACACACACACAATTGCACGAATGCACGCATGCACACACGCATACACACATGGATACATTACACACACACACACACACACACACACACACACACATACACAACACACACACACACACACACACACACACACACACACACACACACACACACACACACACACACACACACACACACACCACATCAAATGCACAAATACGCATTACAGGAAAGAACTTTGTAAATTAAGAATTAGCGCACATGACCTCGCAATAGAAAGAGGTAGGTATTCCCATATTAAGCGTGAAGACAGGAAATGTACAACTTGCAATATAATAGAAGACGAGGTACATTTTTTAGACTCTTGTAAACGTTACGATAAAATCAGGAATACGTTTAAAAAACGTATCATAAACAAAATGGATATATACGACGCTACCTCATTGAAAATAAGTACTCTGATGTCTAATGATGACCTTCAGTTGAAATTGCGAAGTATGTATATGACTGCTTTACATAATGACTTTTTAGTAAAAAGAACAGATCATTATGTCTTTGGACGATGAGTTGTTTAAGCATCGCCATCTTGTGTCCATAAATCCTTTAATGGTGTTTAGTGACAATATAAAAAGTTTCAAGTTTTCAAAAAGTTTCAAGTTTCAAGTTTCACACACACACACACGCACACACACACACATACACATACACACACACACACACACACACACACACACACACACACACACACACACACACACACACACACACACCACACACACACACACACACACACCACACACACACACACCACACACACACACACACACACACACACCTATCTCTCTATCTCTGTCTCTGTCTCTCTCATCACTTTGTCCCTGTCTGTCTGTCTGTCTGTCTGTCTGTCTGTCTGTCCTGTCTGTCTCTCTCTCTCTCTCTCTCACTCTCTCTCTCCATCTCTGTATACATATAGTCAATCTGATAGACAATTGAAAACAGACAGACAAATATAGAGTTGCTGAAGAATCCAAATACAAGGAAAATATACTCAGGAAAGAAGGAGGACTTTCAGCATGATGATGGAAGAGAAAGCAAACATGCCGTTTTTCCGCGGCTCCTTTCTGGCCACATCTAAGAGACAGCCTAGCAGAGAGTCTGGGTTT
>CM031596.1:126053242-126060094 GCA_018398815.1 Conus ventricosus | reverse complement strand
TGAAAAGCACTTCTGTTCCCGGCAGTTCGCACACGGAACTGCACTGTCCCTCGGACCAACGTAGATTAAAGAAGCTGAGACGAAAATGGGACCCTGTCCCACGAACTGAGCCGTTTTCTGCGCATCTTCACCACGGCTAAGACCCCAGCTTGTGTGGAGCATGGCTTTCTGTAAAGGGTAATTACTTTCTCTCTCTCTCTCTCTCTCTCCTCTCTCTCTCTCTCTCTCTCTCTCTCTCTCCTCTCTCTCTCTCTCTCTCCTTGACTGCACTTCTTTTCTCTTCAAGAGTGCACAATACAAGAAGGCTATAGTTGAATTCAAATCAAAAGTAATGTGCACACACAAGAGAAGAGAAGAATATGTCGACGCAATAAGAAACAAATCATCAACCAACCAACCAGCCTACCAGCCAACCAACCGACCGACCAGCCAACCAGCCAACCAACCAACGAGCCAACCAACCAACCTATCAACCAACCGACCAGCCAACCAGCCAACCAATCAGCCAACTAACGAACCAACCAGCCAACCAACCAACCAGCCAACCAGCCAAACTAGGTACAGGATATCCATCTCCATACCAATGGAGACCATTTCTTCCTCAGCTACCGTCCTACTCATTCAGCCTTTCAACTCATTCTGACATCTCTCCTTGTACCCCCCCCCCCCCCCTCCTTTTGTCACCCCCCCCCATCCACCCAATATTATTCGCAAAAATAAATCTTATCTCACATAATAACTAGATCGACTTTTTTCTTGGTGTTTTCATCAGCTTTGAATAGGGCTACTTGAACATAATGAGATGATCGTTCACGAACATGGCAGTTACTTTTATGTTTTTTGCCTAAATCTTAGTAGGCAGGGGACACAAGAGAATTCTGTACTTTATTGAACCCCCAAAGCCAGTGCCACAATACCTGTAAGCGTTGGCTGTTTCGCTATGTCCAGAGCTCAAGCCAGTGCCACAAGACCTGTAAGCGATGGCTGTTTCGCTATGTCCAGAGCTCAAGCCAGTGCCACAAGACCTGTAAGCGATGGCTGTTTCGCTATGTCCAGAGCTCAAGCCAGTGAACCAAGACCTGTAAGCGATGGCTGTTTCGCTATGTCCAGAGCTCAAGCCAGTGAACCAAGACCTGTAAGCGATGGCTGTTTCGCTATGTCCAGAGCTCAAGCCAGTAAAACCAAGACCTGTAAGCGAAAAGTACCAAGGACGGATTTCATGAATTGGATGGTTTCATGCTTGTGTGTTCAATATTAGCTTCCCCGTTGGGGTGACTTGTGCTGCGCTCTCCCTCTCCCCGCCCCCCCCCCCCCGCCCCCCCCTCCCCCCGCTCATCCCCGGTCTTTCCTTCGATTCATCGTTGATCTCCAACTGGCATCTTTCAACTTTATCTGATCTATACATTCATTCTGATACTGTATTTGATGTAATTCCTGTTTGCGTAAAGTGCAAACTGTGCACATGATATGACCATGAGCATATGAATGCACACACGCATCGCACGTGCATGTACGCACACACACGCGCGCACGCACACACACACGCACACGCGCGCACACACACACACACACACACACACACAACGCGCATGCGCGCGCTGCGCGCGCTCAAACACACACACACACACACGCATACATACACACACACACACACACACACACACACACACGCGCACGCGCGCGCGCGCGCGCGTGCGCACACACACACACACACACGCACGCGCGCGCGCACCCCATACACACACACACACACACACATGCTTACAAAGAACCCTACCATAAATCCATAATTCACATGCTAAATGTACCATCTTCCAACTTTGTACGTATTCTTCCATTGTTATTATCATTATTACTATTATCATTATTTTTTTTTTAATGTATTAATGTGTCTTTAACATGGGATAACTTCCAGTCGTCTTTGTGCCTAGTGTTTTTTTTTTTCTGTTGTTGTTGTGTGTTTTTGTTTTGTTTTATGCGGGTTGAGGATGGTCGTCCCTGCTGGTCGCCGATCCTCCGGTTCATACCCCTCCCGCCCACTTGCTCTTGGTTTTCTTTTTGGGATTTTCGGGGTTTTTTTTACGACTTAAAAAAAAAGAAATCTATGAGAGATGATTTTTGGGAAACCCTGGCGCTGTCAGCACTATCTGATGTTATTGGCTGTAGGTTATCAATGGTTCAGCCTTTGTAGCAAAGAATGCATTTGTGTGTGTGTGTGTGTGTGTGTGTGTGACTCGATTGTGTGATTTGATGAGTGAGTAGTGACAGCCTGGTATAGCTCTTCGCGGGCGGCTGGGCTGTGTGCATCATGACTTGACATGACCTGGATGGGGGGGGGTGGGGGGCGCTTGGGTGGGGTGCGGGGAGGGGCGTCGGGGGCATTGGGGGTCGGGAGCAACGGGCGCGGGAGAGAGAAAAAAAAAAGAAGGAAAACATGGTGAGATTTTATTTTATTTATTTTTTTAGTGGACAACGGTGTTCGGATGGCGGAGATGGGCTGAACTCGTGTAAGACACTTGTTACACGCCTCGATCCTCGTGAACACTGCTTAAGAACAGCCCCAGTTAAGCAGTCCGACCACGACCCTTTCTATGTAAAGTCGATCAGAGACATGCATGCGCTTGTTTCGCTCACGGTCACGCGCGTGTGCTTGGGCGGCGCGCGTGTGGCCTGCGTGTGCGCGCACTTGCGGCGCGCGCGCGTGCACGCTCACGCACACGCGCACACACTGATATCGAATTAAGAACGCTAAATTGTTATATCGTTATGCACACTTCCTTACCTCCTTATGGAGTTGTTCTTGAAAGGTGATGCTCCACTGTTTTCTCTCGCTCGCCATTGACCGTCAGAGGGAATTTAGTCTTTTTTTCTTTTGCTTTTCTGATTGTTATTGTTAAATTTTTGTTTATTTTTTTGCTTTTCTTTTGTATGAGAGTGAGTTTACGGATGCATAAAGGATCATTACTTTTCTGGATGTTGTACGTTATGTCAAAAGTGCATTGTTACGAGGCAATCTTGAATTATTTATGTTGTTTTCTACATTAATTCATGCAATACTTATGACCTGGTTTCACAGATATAGATGCATGTTTTACTGTTATGCACATATTACAAATAAGGAATGATGATGACTAACAATGGAGACTTTAACAATTGCGTCTCTAAACTGTCAGGGATTGGGGGATATGAAAAAAAGAAGGGATGTCTTCCATTATCTGAAACAGAAAAAGTTTTCAATATATTGTCTGCAAGATACTCATTTTAGTGACAAACTAGAAAAATATGTAAACTCTGAATGGGGCTATAAATGTGTGTTTGCGTCTTATAAATCAAACTCTAGAGGAGTGGCTGTTCTCTTTTCAAACAACTTTGAATTTAAAATAACTAAAGTTCATCGTGATATAAACGGAAATTTTATACTGGTATCATTTACTGCTTTTGAGAAGGATTTCCTTTTGGTAAATGTCTATGGCCCAAACAAGGAAACCCGACATTTTATAATTCACTTAGGGAAACTATAAAAGGTTTTTAAAAATAACAATGTAATTGCAGATGGTGACTGGAATATTGTATTAAACCCAACCATTGATAGTTGTAATTATTAATACATGATAATAACCCGAGAGCTAAAAGAGCACTTGAAAATATGATAGAAGAACTTGGATTGACAGATATCTGGAGAGAGAGCAATTCAGAATGTAGGCGCTACACTTGGAGAAAGCCAACACCACTTAAGCAAAGCAGACTAGACTTTTTCTTGTTATCTGATTATTTGTACTGGTATTTTGAAGATGCTGACATCACCCCCCGGGATACCGTTCTGATCACTCTATAATTACATTGCAACTAAAATTTGGTAAAAATGAAAAGAAACATACTTTTTGGAAATTTAATTGTTCCTTGCTTAAGGATAGGCAATATGTGGATGAAATTAATCAGGAAATCATAAATGTGACAAAAGAATACGCCGCAGATAACTGGCAACAATGAAACAATTGATGAAATAGATAAAGGTAAAATTGAACTTAAAATCTCAGACAAACTATTTTTAGATTTTCTACTAATAAAAATAAAGGAAAAACTATCGCATATGCCACGATGAAAAAAAGAAAACTACAGAAACTGAAAAGGAACTCTGAAAGATATTCAAACTCTTGAAAAGATGGACCATAAAACAGAAGACGTAATGAAAAAACTATACGAGAAAAATCGGGAGTTAAAGAACAATTAGAGATACGAGAATGGAAGGTGTACTCTTAAGATCAAAAGCCAGATGGGTTGCTGATGGTGAAAAAATTTCTAAGTATTTCTGTAGTCTTGAGAAAAGAAACTACATTAGCAAACAAATGACAAAACTTATAACTAAGGATAATGAGATAATAGACGACCAAAAGAGATCTTAAATGAAGTGAAAATATTCTATGAGAATTTGTATAGGGGAAGAGATGTAGAAAATTGTGCAGTAGAAAGCTTGGTTAATGAAATTCCCAAATTATCACAAGAACAAGGAACAATGTTAGATGGTCCAATAACTATAGAGGAAGCTAGCCAAGTTCTGAAAAATAATGAAAATGGTAAAAGCCCTGGCACAGATGGATTTACGGTAGAATTCTTTAAATTCTTTTTGGAAACAACTGGGACCATATGTAGTGAGGTCACTAAATGAAGCATTTAAACATGGAGAACTTTCATCAACACAAAAAGAAGGTCTAATTATTTGCATCCCTAAAGGCGATAAATTCTAAGGAATTTATAAAAAATTGGCGACCTGTATCTCTTCTTAATGTAATATACAAAATAGGATCTTCGTGTATTTCCAATAGAATTAAGAACGTCCTACCAACACTTATAAATGAGGATCAGACGGGATTCATAACTAATAGATATATAGGAGATAATAAATTTGATTAATATATGATTTGATTAACTATCTACAGATGAAAAATCTTCCTGGCTTACTACTTAGTATTGATTTTGAAAAGGCCTTTGACTCATTGGATTGGAGTTTTATGTTTAAGGTTTTAAAAGCATATGGTTTTGGAGATGGTGTTTGCCGTTGGATTGAAACCTTTTTATAAAGACATCAGATCAACTGTTAGTATAAATGGCCACACTGCACAATGGTTTAAAGTTGAAAGAGTTGTAGACAGGGAGACCCTATCTCTCCATACTTGTTTTGTCCTGTGCGTGGAAATTTTAGCTATCATGATCAGGGAAGACAAAGATATAAAAGGAATAAAGATAAATAATATTGAACATAAAATTTCGCAGTTTGCAGATGATACACAGTTATTCAATGAGGGTGACGAAGAATCATTTAACCGATCCATTATTTATCCTAGACAGATTCAGCAAGATTTCTGGCCCATGTATGAACTGTGATAAAACACAAACAATTTGGCTAGGAAATAAAAAAAGATCAAAAAAATTATATATGCCCCCATCTGAAAATGATATGGAATCCCCCTAAATTCAAAATACTGGGAATCTGGTTTACTCAAGATTTAAATAATTGTGAAACCATAAACTACAATGAAAAATTTGCAGAGGTTAAAATTTTTATTTAAAATTTGGTCACAAAGAACCATTACTCCAATTGGGAGAGTAGCTGTGTTAAAAATCTCTAATTCTGTCTAAACTAATACATCTTTGGATTTTACTACCTGATCCACCTGACCATTTTGTACAAAACTCCAAAAGTTATGTTTTCAATTTGTTTGGAATGGAAAAGGGGGCAGGATTAGTAGAAAAAACGGCAGTAAAAAGTATACAACAAGGTGGTTTGAACATACCAGATATTCGAAAGTATATATATGCTCTGAAACTTTCATGGCTGAAAAATATAAAACAGCGAATCATAAATGGATACATATTGCAGTTGAAATGTATCCTTTTCATAAAAACTTTGAATGTTACGGACCAATGTACGGTTTAAATTTTCAAACATTAACCCTTTTTGGACTCATACTTTCAAAGCATATAGAAACTTTTGCCTCAATATTACGCCAAAAAATGTTTTGAGGTGCTAGATGAACCTGTTTTCTACAACGAAAAAAAACAAAATAGGCAATGCTGTCATCAAACAAAACAATGTAATTAAGAAAGGAATATATTCCATCAGGCATTTTCTGAAAGAAAACGGGGAATTTTTCAAACATAGAGAATTTATTTTAAGTACACACTTGTCTGTTGACTTTATTACGTACTATGGTTGGATTTCGTCAATAAAACAATACCTAAGAAAAGCGAATACAAATTAATAACAATACTAAATTACATTCATGATGTGCCTAATGCATTGAAAATTATAACAAACACCAATAAAGGAGCAAAACGATATTATGAATACTTTACATCAGACAATAATAAACCTAACTGCTGCTCAAAGTGGTCAGAAAAAATGAACCCAGTCATTTCTTGGAAGAATGATTTTTATAAAATCAGTAAAATCAAGGATGTAAAACTGAAATGGTTGCAAATGAGAATCATACACCGAATTATTGCGACTAATATCGTTTTGAATGCAATGGGGTTAACCGATACCTTGCAGTGTTCATTTTGTAATGAGAAAGAGATTCCATTGACATTTTTTATGGAATTGCAAATATGCACAAGTATTTGGAAATCTCTCAAAAAACTATTGAATGAAAAATGTGAACACACGTATAATGTTGGAATTTCATGTGAACTTGTAATTTTCGGAGTGGATGAATGCTTAAAAGTGGATTCTGTCTTAGAGTTTATTGTAATGTTTGCCAAGATGTTCATTTATAGATGCAAAATGGAAAATAATCTTCCAGATATATTTGTTTTCCAAAGACAATTAAATGCCAGATATAAGATTGAAGAATA
>CM031596.1:126038242-126045742 GCA_018398815.1 Conus ventricosus | reverse complement strand
ATACATAGCAATCTGAACACAGAACTATGGCCTCATGAAATAACATACAGCTGTTGGAAGACAAAATACAAAGAATCAAAGAGCGATGAAACACAAAACTACAGGAATATAATTCTACACGAACATAAAACTGTGTGAATGCAAGTCCAAAGGAATGTGTAAGAACAAAAAAAGTATGAGAACATGAAAAAATTTAAAGTACTGCAAACGCAGAGGAGAAACATAGAATCGTGAAAATGCACATATATATTGAAGCGACTGAGATATAGATGTTAACATCCTTTTGGACCATGGAACGGAGCGGTGCGGTCATAGAAACCACATTGAACAAAGAAGGAAGGTTAGGAAACGAACGTATCAGGAACAGAAAAGAAGCGGTGAGCGGATACATGGATGGAGAATGAAATATGAATGCAACAGAAACACATATACACAGTCTCGTGTTTTAAAATAAAAGTTTTGATGCCATAATAGCGAGTCAGGTGGCCCTTTTAACTCAGAACAAACCGATACCGTGGATATAGGGAGAATCATCTCGAAGATATTAAACCGAGTGCTACATTCCCCTCCAGTGAGAGTTCATATTCGTGTTGACTAGAATGGCAATGCCGAGCATGCTATCTTTTACCATTTCTTTCGAACTGCGTGGCAGTTTCCAGTGGGCCCGAGATGGGTGTCAGTGCTGGTCCAGACCAGGCGTCGGACATGGAACCACTGTTGCTTCCACTGTTTCTTTCCCAGGACTCGTGAGTGGAGGCGTTGTTTGCTTGGAGGAGGTATCCATCAATGGCAGATGGGTGGAGATGGTTTTGTAGTAGCTGTAGCATTTGAGTGTGTTTCTTACGGTTCATTGTTTCTTTCAACGAAGGCGAGATCACTGATCTCGAAGTATGAAACTTAGTCCCACATAATGTAATGTAATTGTAAAAGGATATTTATAGAGCGCTCTACCTCTCGACAGCCCAAAGCTTATACCACAGAAACATGAGAAAATACTTATTCTAACTCAAAGCACACACACACACACACACACCACACACACACACACACACACACACACACACACACACACACACACACACACACACACACACCACGCAGGGCGGCCACACGACACACACACACACACCAGCGGCGGGGCACACACACACACACAGCGCGCACGCGCACACACACACACACACACACCACACACACACACCAACACACACACACACACACACACACACCACACACAACACACAACACACAAAAACACACACACACAGCACACCAACGACACACGACCGTCCACAACACAAGCAACAACTCGCGCGACAGAATAAGTCGGGTCAAAACGTTAATGAGTGACAAGTAATCTACTCCTGCGGGTAAACCGCTCTGTATATCATGCGTTCTGCTCCCTACTTTGATGAGGACTTTGCCATTCTGTTATTCGGCCTGTGTTCTTCAACCATTCGTCATTGCATCACTGAGTAAGACATATTTCCTGTGACCATTCATAGTCTAAGAGAACGCAGAGCCAAACCTGCCCCACCCTCCCATCCACCCTCGTCCTCACACACACACACACACACACACACCACACACACACACACACACACACACACACACACACACACAACACACACACACACACACACACACACACACACACACACCACACACACACACCCACCACACACACGCACGCACGCACGACACGCACGCACGCACGCACGCACGCACGCACGCACGCACACACACACACATACACGCGCGCGCGCAAAACCGAAACCAAACCAAACCAAACACAAAAAACATCGGTCAATCTGACCGATAATAAACTACGCTTGTCAGAAATACAGGAGAAAGAAAAAAACTAGGGGGGGAAAACGGGAACACTTGACAAGACATGACAGCGGAAAATCTGGCCCTGTTTGAAAAAAAATATCATCAGCTGCCACGAATGAAAGATGGGTCAATATTCCTTCTCCCCAAAGACCGATTTCTTTTCATTCTGAAAGTAAGAGGAAGAAGTGCTTTCAGAGAGAGAGAAGAGAGAGAGAGAGAGAGAGAGAGAGAGAGAGAGAGAGAGAGAGAGAGAGAGAGAGAGAGACAGAGAGACAGAGAGACAGAGAGACAGAGACAGAGAGACAGAGACAGAGACAGATACAGAGACAGATACAGAGAGACAGAGAGAGAGAGAGAGGACAGAGAGAGAGAGAGAGACAGACAGACAGTCAGTCAGACAGACAGACAGACTCAGAGAGAGATCGAAACAGACAGACAGACAGAGAACAAAGACAGACAGACAGGCAGACAGACAGGGAGACAAATCAGACACACAGACAGACAATCAGACAGACAGACGGACAGGCAGACGTTGACAAAGCGAGCTCTAAACAGCATTTAAGTCATGGAAAGACGTCCAGAAGACACCCAAGGAATCTAAATCCCACCCGCACAACGCCGCCCCATCAGGACGAGCTCACAAGGAAGACCCACCAAGACATTTCACGAACACACAAACAATGCCAGGTCATCAGGGGAATTCACAAGTGACCCACAGAGAGACTGAACTCCACACAACAAGGGTCTGTTCGTTGGCAAGAGTCTGGAACATGAACTACAGGAAGACCTAACGTGCTCAAACATGATCAACTTGCCGACACTGGGAGAAAGCTTACTAAGACCTGACTGTCGTAAGTACACAGACAAATCCGACACCTACGAAAGAAAGAAAGAAAGAAGAAGAAGAAAGAAAGAGAAAGAAAGAAAGAAAGAAAGAAAGAAAGAATGAAAGAAAGAAAGAAAGAAGGAAAGAGAAAGAAAGAAAGAAGAAAGAAAGAAAAAAACAAACTCTAGCAAAATCAATTAACACCCAAATGTCAAGAGTCACGGAAACAAGGATTCCTTCAAAATACCGTGCAAGAAGGTTTAATAAAGATCTCAGGCGGTCTCAAGTCACAGAACAAACGCCAGAAGAAGACCCATACTGACCCTGCTGCCGTGAATTCAACATTAATACCCCTGCAAGGGAAGAACTTTTGAAATAGTCTTGCTGGGATTGGCTCGTCATAGAACAATTCTACCAAACTAGAGAGACTATTAAGTAAATGTCAACACACATTGCTAGCTAAAAGGAAAGAGCTTTATAAATGTCGACAGACATTCCTGACAAACGGAAATGACTTCTAAATGCGATATTGATGGACAATACTAATAACATCATAGCCTTCCACGTGAAATGTTCACTGGTCATAAAAACTTACTGAATGAAGATCTAAATGAAATATCAAAGGATAAGGTTAGCAAGCCGAAAGGACTTTTAACTGAAATATGAATACTAACTGAAAGAACTATTTTATGACATGTCGACTGACGTTGTTATTTAAGTCAGATGACATCTGAATGAAATGTCAAAGAAATTCCGAACAAACTGGAAGGAGTTTTGAATGAAATGTTAGCAGACGACGCTAACAAGCAGGAAGTTCTAGATCGCATTTGACAGGATGTTGGTGACATTCTGAAAACACTTCTGAATGAAATGTCAGCGGACATCATTAAACACGATGAAAGGACTTTTTAAACAAGTGTCAATAGACCGTGCTTGTAAATTGGAACGACTTTTACATGAAACGTCAACGAACGATGTTCACAAAATGACACATGACGCGTGAGCGGACAATGCAAATAAACTATAAAAAAACTCTGAAAAAGTGTTGACGGAAAATGATAACAAAATGGAAGACATTCTAAAACAAAACGTGCCACAGTGTCGACAGACATTGCTAACACACTGGAAGGACTTCTACAATGTTGACAGACATTTCTAACACACTGGAAGGACTTCTACAGTGTCGACAGACATTGCTAACACACTGGAAGGACTTCTACAATGTTGACAGACATTGCTAACACACTGGAAGGACTTCTACAATGTTGACAGACATTGCTAACACACTGGAAGGACTTCTACAGCGTCAACAGACATTGCTAACACACTGGAAGGACTTCTACAGCGTCCACAGACATTGCTAACACACTGGAAGGACTTCTACAGTGTCAACAGACATTGCTAAACACATGGAAGGACTTTACAATGTTGACAGACATTTCTAACACACTGGAAGGACTTCTACAGTGTCGACAGACATTGCTAACACACTGGAAGGACTTCTACAATGTTGACAGACATTGCTAACACACTGGAAGGACTTCTACAATGTTGACAGACATTGCTAACACACTGGAAGGACTTCTACAGCGTCAACAGACATTGCTAACACACTGGAAGGACTTCTACAGCGTCCACAGACATGCTAACACACTGGAAGGACTTCTACAGTGTCCACAGACATTGCTAACACACTGGAAGGACTTCTACAGTGTCATAGGACATTACGAACATATTCTGGTAGGATTTCTAAAAAAATACTTCAAGGACTTCTGAAGTGTCATCAGACATTGCTAAGATTCTGGAAGGACTTCTAAAGCCAGCATAAATAGACCTTGCTTATATACTGAAAGGGTTTCTAAAGCCAGTACGAATAAACATTGCTAACATACTGGAAGGACTTCAAAATAGACCTTGCTTATATGCTCAAAGGGTTTCTAAGCCAGTACGAATAAACATTGCTTACATATTGGAAGGACTTCAAAGAGAGCATACGTAGACATTACTAACATACTGGAACGATTTCTAAAATTCAACGAACATTACTTATATACTAGTAAGGACATCTAAAGTCTTTATGAATAGACGTTACTAACACATTGGAAGGATTTCTATTGGCAACAGAAATTGCTAACATACTGGAAGGATTTATAAAGCCAGTATGAACAGACATTATTGACATAGTGAAAAGATTTCTAAAGCGTCAACGGACATTACTAACATACTGATGGACTTTTATAGCCAGTATAAACAGACATCGCTAACACATTGGAAGGACTTCAAACAATCATATATGGGCAATGCCAGCGTACTGGAACGGTTTCCGAACCCAGTGCCAACAAACAATACTTACACATACTAAGGACTTTAATTACTTACACATACTAAGGACTTTTAAAGAAAGGGTTGACTGATGATGTTACGATAGTGGAAGGACTTCTAAACCAAGCATCAACGGACATTGCTGACCATGCTGTCGCGGCATTCAGTTCACATCGAGCAGACAACTTATCGTCGTGTCCACCACACAGACAATCGTAGAACGTTGAAATACACGCGGACACGAGATCGATGATTGTTATTGATCTGCGGGACGGGTGTCTATATTGCTTCCTTGACAAGCAGGCCAGATACATGGCAATTTGACAGCACGGGATAACCGAGAGGCCGAACGCTTTGATTTTAGCTTGTTTGGTCGTTTGTTGTTTTCTTGTAGGGCGTTTGTTGTTTTTCTTCCTCGTGATTGCTTCTGTGATAGGTGGGTTTTCTCTGTTTGTTTGTTTACATGATTAAAAGGGAAGGGGGAGGGGGGGGGGTTCTCTGACCACGTACCATCACCCTCACCCCCTCTTCTCCATTACCCCACCCTACTCTTCTTTGTCTTTTCCCCTAGCGCCGTTATTCCCACGTCACTCATTCCGACTCTCCCATACACAGCCAAGCCAGCCATGTCCTTGCGTACCCCCGGTTCCAGGTACAACTGAACTAGTCCCGCCACTCTTAGCCGATAGTGTTACTGCTTTTTTTTTAAATGAAAAAAGTCCTACTGGGTTATGGAGGTAGTCAGCTAGAAAGAGAGGAATGTTATGTGTATATGTCGATAAATATGAAAAAAGCCCATGCAGATTCTGTTTTTTTCTTCCGGTAATGTGGACAATTTGCATGTCGAGAAAGATGGTTTCATTGTGACGCAACATTTAAAGTGACAAATTTCTGTAATGATCTAGACTTGGTATTCATTAAAAAATGACTTTAAATGTTATTTCGCAAGAAACGTGCCGAAAGGACAAGAAAGGAGAGCTTGAAATCTTTAAATGCAAGCGAAATCTAAGTTACATTAATCAATAGGTGCTTTGGAAACTTTTCACCGCGCAAATCGAAACCTATCCTAATTTTAGTCAGCAGAAATTTGGGGATTTGAAAAGTATTCAGAAAACAGAGAAACTTGCAGCAAGAAGATTCCTGAATGTACTGATTCATTCTTCCATCAACGGGGAGATGGACAGTATCCAATGTGTAATAGAACTACCTTAGAATGCATCATAAATATTGGCTAGAACTAACTAGAATATCCCAGACAAAAACTGGCAGACAAGCGTTTGATATATTTCTTTACCAGCACGAGGAAGGTTGGCGTAACTGGACATCCAAGATTAGCAAAGTACTGGTCGAATATGGGCACGACATTGTGTGGGTGAGCTAAGGTGTTGTATGCCAGATTAGTTTCATAATGGAATCTATGGGCCGCTTGATATGCAATTATGAAAAACACTGGTATCCACATGAGGGAGCACAATGATAAATATAAGTTATTTTATTCATTGAAGTACTCATTTGAAACACGAAAACATTCAAAATTTAGCAAAAAAGGGGCTAGTTACCGCCAAGGACACAGACAAATAAAGTACAGGACAACATGCAATGCATTCGACCTCTTGGGTCTTCTTCAGGCAAAACAAACAACATTTAGGACAGTGAAAACGAAGAACGAGAAACCACTTATCTTCTCATATTCGGCGCAAAACCAAAATGGCGGGTAATGTCCGTTAAGGAGGGGATCATGGGAGTTGAAAATATAATAATGATTGTGATAATAGTGTTATTAATGGCAATAATAGTGCTAATAGTGGCGATGGTGAGAACGTATATCATGAGGAGGGATACTGGTAAAGTTGGAAAAAAGGGATGGGGGATTTAGAGGGGTGGGGATGTGGCAAAGGGGATGAAAATATTTGTCAAACATCTCAAACAAATGGTATAAAGATGCACTTGCTAAATTGAGACTCCGAATGTGAGGGCTCAACCTCCACCAAAAAGAAAAACAAAATGGCCCACACCTGACAAAGAAATCTATGTATGCCTAGCATTTCGGACTGATAACAAAAATTATATTCACTTTCTTTTTCAATATACTCACAGTTATGTTAAAATATAATCGTTTTAACGGTGTTTTCCATTTTCCCAAAGGGATCCATACTGGCTGATATGTTAGGGGCACAATAAGACGAAAAAGTGTCTGAGCTAGCAAAACCTATTGTCTTGGCTTGGAATAAAATACAATTATCTGAATCAAACCCAAACACGCCACAAAAAAGCACAGACACAATAAAGAGAGATAGGATCACTCATTCCTCCCAATGCCGTCAAAATTTTTGAAACATTATAAATATTCATTATCAAGCCTTGCTACATCACATAAAATCTTGAAGTCCATATATTTTTTCCCTTAAAAAAAAAGCTTTATAAAATATAGAATGAAACTCGTTGTCAGTATCAATATCAGCGTCAGTGAATTTCTCTCTCCTTCCACCCTGCCTCTCACACTCCCCCCCTCCCTCTCT
>CM031596.1:125973242-126028242 GCA_018398815.1 Conus ventricosus | reverse complement strand
GGAATAGGAAAAGCCACAGTGCAACCATGTATACATGGGAAATTGCTAGGCGTCTTAGCATCCAGATTTCTGAGACAAGTAGCAATTTTCTGTGTGTACACATGGCACACAAAATGTCTTTCTGTCAAGATTAAGAAGGGTATGGATAAAGCGAAAAAGAATCGATCCGAGTCTCCTCTCTGTCTCTGTCTCTCTTTCTGTGTGTGTGTCTCTCTCTCTGTGACTCTGTCTCTGTCTCCGTCTCTCTCTTTCTCTGCGTTTGTGTCTCTGAATGCCTGTCTTTTTGTCTGTCTGTCTGTCTGTCTGTCTATCTGTGTGTGTGTGTGTGTGTGTGTGTGTGTGTGTGTGTGTTGTGTGTGTGTGTGTGTTGTGTGTGTGTGTGTGTGGTGTGTGTGTGTGTGTGTGTGTGTGTCTCCCTCTCTCTCTCTGTCTCTGTCTCTGTTTCCGTCTCTGTCTCTGTCTCTCTGTCAGTCGTCTGTCTGTCTGTCTGTCTCTCTCATTTATCTTATGTCTCTCTCTCAGTTGGTCTTATGTCTCTGTCTCTGTCTCTGTCTCGCCCCTCCCTCCCTCCCCTCCCCCCCCCCCCCCCCCCTCTCTCTCTCTCTCTCTCTCTGTCAGCAATCCGCTCTCTGTTTGCCAGTCTGTCACGGTCTGTTTACGTTCTTCTTCTTTGTTGTCGCTGTTCCCTTGGACAGCATCTGTGAGACCCTGCAGAATAGTAAGGTACGTCTTCTTCCTCCTTCGCTTGGACAGCATCTGTAGAGACCCTGCAGAATAGAAAGGTACGTCTTCTTCCTCCTTCGCTTGGACAGCATCTGTAGAGACCCTGCAGAATAGAAAGGTACGTCTTCTTCTCCTTCGCTTGGACAGCATCTGTAGAGACCCTGCAGAATAGTAAGGTACGTCTTCTTCCTCCTTCGCTTGGACAGCATCTGTAGAGACCCTGCAGAATAGTAAGGTACGTCTTCTTCCTCCTTCGCTTGGACAGCATCTGTAGAGACCCTGCAGAATAGAAAGGTACGTCTTCTTCCTCCTTCGCTTGGACAGCATCTGTAGAGACCCTGCAGAATAGTAAGGTACGTCTTCTTCCTCCTTCGCTTGGACAGCATCTGTAGAGACCCTGCAGAATAGTAAGGTACGTCTTCTGCCTCCTTCGCTTGGACAGCATCTGTAGAGACCCTGCAGAATAGTAAGGTACGTCTTCTTCCTCCTTCGCTTGGACAGCATCTGTAGAGACCCTGCAGAATAGAAAGGTACGTCTTCTTCCTCCTTCGCTTGGACAGCATCTGTAGAGACCCTGCAGAATAGTAAGGTACGTCTTCTTCCTCCTTCGCTTGGACAGCATCTGTAGAGACCCTGCAGAATAGTAAGGTACGTCTTCTTCCTCCTTCGCTTGGACAGCATCTGTAGAGACCCTGCAGAATAGTAAGGTACGTCTTCTTCCTCCTTTCGCTTGGACAGCATCTGTAAAGACCCTGCAGAATAGTAAGGTACGTCTTCTTCCTCCTTCGCTTGGACAGCATCTGTAGAGACCCTGCAGAATAGTAAGGTACGTCTTCTTCCTCCTTCGCTTGGACAGCATCTGTAGAGCCCTGCTGAATAGTAAAGCACGTCTTCCTCCTCCTTCACTTGGACAGCATCTGTGGAGCCCCTGCTGCATAGTAAAGCACGTCTTCCTCCTCCTTCGCTTGGGCAGCATCTGTAGAGACCCTGCAGAATAGGAAGGCGCGTCTTCCTCCTTCTCTGACACATTCTGTTCCGTACCTGGGCCTTTCTGATGGCGAGGAGCTGACTTACCCGGCTGTGTTATTTGGCTTGTAATCCCACACTAACGCATTTTAAGACCTTTTCGTATTGAAACCAAAGGCTTCTGCAGGTCTATCCAAACACTAGTGGTGTGCTTCTGGGTTTGGAATTTCTTCTGTTTCTTGGGCACCAAGCACAATCTGGTCCCCAGGTATTTCTGCACTATCTGAACTCAGTCTGGTCATCGGAGATAAATTCTTCCTGTTTGCAAGTACGAAATCAATCTGTTGTTTTAGAATCTTTTCATAAGATTCCAAATGTAGCTGGTTAGACCGACGGGTCTGCAGCTGTTCCTCCTCTCACTCCCCTGTCTCACTCTCTCTTTATCTCACTGTGCCTGTGTTCTGTGTCTGTGTCTGCTTCTGTGTCTGTTTGTCTGTCTGCCTCTCTCTCTCTCTCTCTCTCTCTCTCTCTCTCTCTCCTCTCTCTCTATCTCTCTCTCTCTCTCTCTCTCTCTCTCTCTCTCTCTCTCTTCATCTTCTTGCCAGACTATTTATTGGAAAAGCTGCTGTACTGCTAATCGCTTCAGTGCAAAACACACCAAACGCATAACCTAATTCTCCAGCTTTAAAAAAGTTTGATGCCTGAACATTACGCTTTCATCTTTGTAGTCCCTACATCGAAGAAGAGCGTCTTTGAAAGAAAGAGATTTTAGGATCTCTCTCTCTCTCTCTCTCTCTCTCTCTCTCTCTCTCTCTCTCTCTCTCTCTCTCTCTCTCTCTCTCTCTCTCTCCTCTCTCTCTCCACACACACACGCACACACACACACACACACACACACACTCACACACACAAACACAAACACACAGACACACACACTCACTTTCACACGCACACACACACACACACACACACACACACACACGCACACACACACACACACACACACACACACACACACACACACACACACACACACACACACACACACACACACACACACCACTCCACAGTGTTTTACACCAAAACTAATGCAACGACAGGTATCGGACAGAACAACACAGAAGAAGTTTCCGGAATGGTCTCTGGCACTGACGCAGACTTTACACAAGTTCCACCAACTCTGATTTTATGCGATGCCATTCGTATTTTTATATATACTTTTGTCGATACAAAGTAATGGTGCAGATGAACAAATCGAAACCTACAAAACACTGATGCAACAAGAGAAGCGTATATACTACCATTTCATGACAGACTTTCGCAGACGAAGATTCAAGAAGGGTAGAAAGAAAAAAAAAAGAATCATATATATAGGCATAGACTAAGCACACAGATTCACCACGCGTTAAGACCGGGGCAAGACAGAACACTGCGATGTGGAAAAGCTTCCGTCTCCCCAATTCCGCTTTGCTTAAGTCAACAGTGCTTTTTCAAGCGATGTCCGACACGTATGCAAACCAGCACGAGAGAGCCGTTTCGATCTATAGGAGAGCTCATCACTTTGTCTGGCGAAGGAAACCTCGGCTGGCTGAAATGGATCCTCGAGAATGCAAACACGGTGGATGTGCACAAAGCAAGCAGACAGCCTGTATCGTATTACCATGGATTCTGCTGATGTGATTTGCCAGCAGACAGAAATGGGGGGAAATGGATAACGTAGATTAATTCTCTCTGTGAAAGAGGGTTTTTTGAGCGGGAATGTTTCCCCGATGCTTCGGCTTGGACCAAAAGATCAGCCATTCTACAGACAGATCGTTAAGGCCCTTGGTGCGACACCGGATCGTTTTGAAAGATAATGTCAGTAACCCTTTTGAATACAATGTGCAGAATTTGTCGGTATGGGAGGAAGGAAAGGTAGAAGGCAAATTAAAGTGAATTTGAACCTAAGGTTCTCTCTCTCTCTCTCTCTCTCTCTCTCTCTCTCTCTCTCTCTCTCTCTCTCTCTCTCTCCTCTCTCTCTCTCTCTCTCTTATCAACTAGCGTTTAGGGGACCCAGAGTGGAAAATAAACATACACGATGTTTACTCGTCTGTTTGTTTGTTTGTCTGGTATATTAGCTGCTATAGAGCTGGTTGTTTGGTTGGTTTTACCTTTGCTTGTGAACAAGTTGTATTCATAGAGCTGGTTGTTTGGTTGGTTTTACTTTTGTCTGTGAACAAGTTGTACTTATAGAGCTGGTTGGTTGGTTGGCTTTATCTTTGTTCGTGAACAAATCGTAGTCATAGCTAGAGCTGGTTGTTTTGCCTTTGTTTGTGAACAAATTTCAGTCATAGAGCTGGTTGGCTGGTTGGTTTTACCTTTGTTTGTGAACGAGTTGGATAGTTTAACAGACTAATCGCAGATGGCTATTGCTGGGGTAGGCGGCTGACCGTCTGTTGATTAGATTGTTGGCTGCTTGACCGGTTCACTAGGTGGATGGTGGGTGTTTTGGGTGAGCAGGAAGCTGAGGGAGATTTTGTTGTCTGCTGATTGATTGGACCGGTTCACTAGGTGGATGGTGGGTGTTTTGGGTGAGCAGGAAGCTGAGGGAGATTTTGTTGTCTGCTGATTGATTGGACCGGTTCACTAGGTGGATGGTGGTGTTTTGGGTGAGCAGGAAGCTGAGGGAGATTTTGTTGTCTGCTGATTGATTGGACCGGTTCACTAGGTGGATGGTGGGTGTTTTGGGTGAGCAGGAAGCTGAGGGAGATTTTGTTGTCTGCTGATTGATTGGACCGGTTCACTAGGTGGATGGTGGGTGTTTTGGGTGAGCAGGAAGCTGAGGGAGATTTTGTTGTCTGCTGATTGATTGGACCGGTTCACTAGGTGGATGGTGGGTGTTTTGGGTGAGCAGGAAGCTGAGGGAGATTTTGTTGTCTGCTGATTGATTGGTTGTTTTCTTTTCTTGTACATCGTTGGCTGGTTGGTTGGTTGGTTCGTTGGTTGGTTAGTTACCGTTAAGACATGGCGTTTGGCAAGAACAACATAATTGATGAATACTTG
Organism: Conus ventricosus; assembly: GCA_018398815.1. Lineage (NCBI taxonomy): Eukaryota > Metazoa > Mollusca > Gastropoda > Neogastropoda > Conidae > Conus > Conus ventricosus. The sequence continues at coordinate 126,023,511 of CM031596.1, read as the reverse complement.
ATAGGTTGTTTGGTTGATGGTGTATGTGACTCTCTCTCTCTCTCTCTCTCTCTCTCTCTCTCTCTCTCTCTCTCTCTCTCTCTCTCTCTCTCTCTCTCTCTCTCTCTCGTGCTTGCGCGCGCGCACATATGTGTGTGTGTGTGTGTGTGTGTGTGTGTGTGTGTGTGTGTGTGTGTGTGTGTGTGTGTGTGTGTGTGTGTGTGTGTGTGTGTATGTGTGTGTGTGTGTGTGGTGTGTGTGTGTGTGAGTGCGTGTGTGTGTGTGTGTGTGTGTGTGTGTGTGTGTGTGTGTGTGTGTGTGTGTGTGTGTGTGTGTGTGTGTGTGTGTGTGTGTGAGTGCGTGTGTGTGTGTGTGTGTGTGTGTGTGAGTGCGCGCGCGCGCGTGTGTGTGTGTGTGTGTGTGTGTGTGTGTGTGTGTGTGTGTGTGTGTGTGTGTGTGTGTGTGTGTGTGTGTGTCCTATATCAATATTGATCTGCTCTGGCCTCTTCAGACTCCTCTCCATCCCACTTCACTTTTTGTCAAAAGACATTGACTGACTCAGACTCCTTCAATTATTCTTCACAACAACAACAAAAATCCACACAATCATGATCGAAATAGAAACGAAAGACGACCGGCCTTGATTTTGGACAAGTCAATATCATCTGGATACATTGAACGAATCCTATCAACCGAGACATCTGATTAGACATGGGTCAATAGCTTGACGTTCAAGAAGATAGGAAGGATAGAGAGAGAGAGAGAGAGAGAGAGAGAGAGAGAGAGAGAGAGAGAGAGAGAGAGAGGAGAGAGAGAGAGAGAGAGAGAGAGAGAGAGAGAGAGAAGGAGCAAGAGAAACCCGGCTTATCGATGAGAGAGAAAGGATGAAGCAATAGAAGAGATGGAAAAACAGAGGCAAGAGAAGAGATATAAAAAGGTACAGGCAACACAAGAGTCTAAAAGGAAGAGGAAGAGGAGAGACAGAAAAGCAGAGGCAGAACGATAGGAAGGTTGAGGCAATACAAGAGACAAAAAGGGTAGAGACAGAAAGGTAGACGCAAGAAAGGAAACGGAAAGATAGAGGTCACGGGGAAGGACAGAAAGATATAGGCAACAGGAGAAACAGATAGACAGATTCAATAAAAGAGACAGAAAGGTGGAGGTAGTAGGAGATACAGAAAGGCAGCGGCTATAAGACATAAGGAATAAACAATAGCAGCGTGAGAAAAGAAGAAGCAATAGAAGAGACAGAAAAGTAGAGGCAATTAAAACAGAAAAGCACGGGCACTAGTTGATATACAAAAGCATAAACAGGAGGAGAGACAGAAGAAAGGTGTAGGTTATAGGTGAAGCAGAGAAAACAAAGAAGCTAATAGGAGAGATAGACATGTAAAGGCAACGTGAGAAACAGAAACGCTGTTGCCATAGAACAGACAGGCAGAGGCAGCTGAAGAGACATAAAGGTAAAGAGAATAGTAGAGACAGAAAGGCAGAGGCAGTCAGAGAGAAATACAGAATTGGGAGAGCCAGAAGAGCCAAGGAAAGGAAAGGGATAGGAAAGTCGAGGCATTAGGGGAGCCAGAAAGAAAGGCACAGTAGGACAGAGAAAGGTAGAGGCAATAGGAGAGACATGAAAGTATCGGTAACAAGAGAAAGAGAAAGATAGAATGAAAAGGAAAAAAGATAGAAACAATAGATTTGACAGAAAACCCTTCACGCAGAGAGAGAGAGAGAGAGAGAGAGAGAGAGAGAGAGAGAGAGAGAGAGAGAGAGAGAGAGAGAGAGAGAGAGAGAGAGGGGGAGAAAGAGAGAGAGAGAGAGAGAGAGGGAGAGAGAGAGAGATAGTTTTCAAAAATATTACCATTTAGCTAGAGAGATGAAGCTGCGCATTGTAAACTGTTTAGTGAGGCATCTTAAGCAGTGCCTGTCTTTGACATTAATATCACCTCCTTAACTAATCAAACACGGAAAACTTTAAACAATCAGAAAGTCAGCAAAGCTCTATGTCTTCCATTGTTAATATTTTAACTGCGCGCCCAATAACTCTGGACTGCAAGCATTGTTATATCAAAACCGTGCTGTGCATCTACTATGAATTGTTGGTTTATAACACATTATTGTTTTTCTCACCATGATTCTAAGACATACATACAGATTAATTCTTATGGTTTGGTAAACCTTAACTGGCGAAAGAAAATTTCTCTAAACAGAATCAAACGCTTTCCCAAAATCTACAACAGAGGTGTAAGTTTCTCAGTTGTAGGAAAACTGTTTCTGAACCAGCGCTAACAAAGAGAATATATGGCAGAAAGTTTAATCATCCTTCTTAAAGCTAAACTGATAATCACCTGTGGTATCATTGTCCTCTACTCATTCTCGCTCTTTATTGTTTACTGTCATCGCAACAGTTTGCCACTTATAATTTCGGGAATATTATTCGTAATCATATCGCCATTTTTCAATATAAACAAAATTATTAATTCCATCCTACTGTTTGAAACATGCAATTACTAAACACTTTATTAAACAATACAGACAAACTGCAAACCTGCATAAAGGAATGATCAAATAGTTTGCCCTCAGGACCTGCTGTTCTAAAATATTACTTGTTTCATGCTACTGGCATTTCTTCTTGATAATAGGAAGATTCTTGTAAACATCAAATCATCTTTAAAGCCTTGAAGGGCAGACAGAACAACAGGCAGAGAGAGAGAGAGAGAGAGAGAGAGAGAGAGAGAGAGAGAGAGAGAGAGAGAGAGAGAGAGGAAGAGAGAGAGAGAGAGAGAAAGAGAGAGAGAGAGAGAGAGACAGGACATGATGAGTCAAAAGATGAGATAGAAGAGATGATATGATGATGATGATGATGATGATAGATGATGATGATGATGATGATGATGATGATGATGATGATGATGATGATGATGATGAAACTCGTTGATGAAGATGATAAAAGAAGGGAACCGGAGTAATCCAAACGGAGGGAAAGTAAACATACTCCCTATTGCGTCACATGCCTGAGGAAGGACCGTGCTTCTGGTTTTTACAGTTGACTGATGCCAGTCAAGAAAGCCGGTAATGAGGTTCACTCATCACTCACCGTGGACCCATTCTTGGCCAGGAGAGATTGGGAATAGCAGCCATCAAAGTGACGTTTTTTTTTACTTTGACGTCACGCTTCTAAAATATGCTCTTGTTTGGAAAAGTACTAGGCTTATATTTGAATTCAGAACTGACTTCAACTAAACCAAACCAGATTCCGCCGTCTTGGCTCACCAGTATGCTGTACGCTAGAGGTCTACGAAGATTAACTGCTTTAGTATACATAGTGTCATCACATTACGTTCAAATATAGGTCTCAATTCTATAAGAGCAATAAAAGAAAGAAAACAAATTAAACAAACAACAACACTTTTGATTAAGTAATACCAAAATGATCGAGGCTTGTTTAAAAGGTGATATCTGCCATGTTTTCAGTATTTGTTTTCACATTAACTCTGTCCCTCAGATGCCATAGCCGTTTCAGTCCAGAAAATGAAATAGATCGCGCGTGCATACTCAAAAGATGTAACTGTAATACTTTAATCTATATAACACTAACGTAAATGGAACATGAGCAACCATTTGGAGGAATTAACGATGAAAGCAAAATCAAAGGCCAACTTGAAAAAGAAAAAATGCATGAAGGGAACGAAACCGTGATTCACAAAAATAAAGTTAATGTAGACTATTCCATTGCGACTATGCAATGGTAAATGGAGGGACTTTTAAATATGTTTTCTCTTGGGTAGTCTGATCCCAGCTTCTTCATCTGTCAGTGCAATATTTTACTGTGAATTCAGACAGCGCCCATTGCGGTTTATCTCTCATTGCCACCATGGTGTCTTGCTTCTAAGACAAATAAAAGAGAAAGAGAAGAAAAACAAATTAACGGGGTGAAAAATCATCCACCTTTCTTACATTCAAGTCATTATGCTTCCGACAGAAAGAAAAAAGATATAAACAACGACAGAAACAATACCACCACCATCCCCATCAACAACAGCCACAAAACGACTCCTATCTGAATGCCAGCTGAATTTGCTTGTCTGCTGTTGGTTTCTTTCTGTTCTTTTTTTCTTGTTCATTCTATTTGTTCTTTTGCCTCTGTTCCCATCTTTTGGCAATTTGCTTGGACATGAACGAATGTGTGCGCACATCTGTCTGTCTGTGTGCCTGTCTGTCTGACTCTCTGTTTGTGAGAGTTGTTGTTATGATGGGAGGGTGGGGGCAAGGAAGGAGAAAGAGGGAGATGTGTGTACGTGTTGGAGGGTGAGAGATTCCAGAGTGGGGAAGGATATGCAGTACGGTACAGATGTGTGTGTGTGTGTGTGGTGATGTGTGGTGTGTGTGTGTGTGTGTGTGTGTGTGTGTGGTGTGAGTGTGTGTGTGTGTGTGTGTAGTGTTGTGTGTTGTGGTGTGGTGTGTAGTGTGTGTGTGTGTGTGTGTGTCTATGTGTGTTGCTTGTTGGTGTGTGTGTGCTTGTGTAAACGGCATTTTCGCGCAAGTCAAAAAGACACACACACACCACACACGACACACACACACACACACCACACACAGCACACACACACACATCATATATTATTATATATATATTTATTATGTTATTATATCTTAATATATGTTATATAATTATATATATAATATATTATATATATATATATATTATATATATATATATATATACTATATATATTATACTCAAAACTAATAAATTCCAAGGATAAGTACCGAGCTTTTTTTCGATTCACCCACTCAAGCACATACTGTGTAGGCAGAATATCTACCACTGCAGATATGATGCTTATCTCCCCTATTTCTTCAATCTAAGACTAAGGCAAGCTTTGTTTATAATTCAACTTATGATGATTATTATATATATATATATATATATATTAATTTACTTATTATATATATATATTCACGCACGCACCACGCAGGCACGCACGGCCGCTAAACACGCTCACACGCACTACTTCATAACACACACACACACAACACACAGAGACACAGGCACGCACGCCACCACATCCACACACACCACCACACACCACACACACCACGACACACACACACACACACACACACACTACACAACACACACGACACGCACCACACACACACACACACACACACACCCCACCACTATCAGAGACAACAGAGACAGAGAGAGAATGCACGCACACATACACTTGTGATAAAAAAATGCTAATCAGAAAGGGGGGGGGGAAATGAAAAAGAAACGAAAACATTACACAAAACACAGAAGAGAGAAAGAGAGCAGAGAGAGAGAGACGAGAGCAAGAAGAGAAAGAGAGAGAGAGAGAAGAGAGAGATGAGACATACATTACATAAAAAAGAGAGAGAGAGCGGAGAGAGAAAAGAGAGAGAAGAGATGAAAGAAGAGAGAGAGAGAGAGAGAAAGAAGAGAGAGAGAGAGAAAGTATGGCAATACGATCATGATTATTGAGAGAGAAGTAGGAGGAGGAGGAGAGAGGAAGAGGAGGAAGAGGAGGAGGAGAGGAGGGGGAGGAGGAGGAGGAGCTCCGGAGGAGGAGGGGAGGAGGATGAAGAGGAGAGGAGGAAGAGGAGGAGGAGGAGAGAAGAAGAGGAGGTGATATTGGTGGTGGTGGCAATGAGAAGAATCGAAGTAATCCGAATCAGGGGGAAGTAAAACGGTCTCCCTATCGCGTTACACGCCTGAGGGACCGTGCTTCTGGTTTTACAGTTGATTGATGCCAGTCAAGAAAGCCGGTAATGAGGTTCACTCATCACTCACCGGGGACCCATTCTTGGCCAGGAGATGTTGGGAATAGCGGCCATCAAAGTGACGTTTTTCAACTTTGACGTCACACGACAAAAAACTTGTCTCTCATTTGGAAGAGTATCCAGGCTTCCATTCAACTTGCTGAACCGGTTTCAACGTTCTCCAGCGTCAGCTAAACCAAACCAGGTTCTACCCCCCCCCCCCCCCCCCCCCCCTTATTTTTAAGGCTAGCCATTATGTCGATGCCAGAGGTCCACGAAGAGGTGCTGCTTTAAGCTACAGACTATCATTGCATTTACGCTTAAAAAACTAATTTTAACATATGAGAGAGAGAGAGAGAGAGAGAGAAGAGAGAGAGAGAGAGAGAGAGAGAGAGAAGAGAGAGAGAGAGAGAGAGAGAATACCCCACCCACAACACTTGCGATTATTTTACATTATCAAGTAGTCTAGACATTTTGATTATTGGTTTTACATCAGTCTATCCCTCAGACACTATTGCGGATTTCATTCCAGACTGCAGAAATAATGTACACACCTATTACTACGCACAAAAAGTTAAGGATCGGTATGTGAAAACAGGTGCGTAATAAACTCAGTTATTTAGTTCTTAGTCCAGCCAAATTGTCATGAATTCTTGTTCAGCTGTAAGTGGGCGATGTTGTGTTAGTGCGAAAATTGCACGGGATTCTCTACTACTGAGCTAGGCCGCAAACGGAAAAGCGGAAACTTGCGAAAAATGACCTTGTTTTGGACCGTTCTGCCTGAACAAATTGCACTTGCCAGATGGAAAAACCATTATGCACGTGCAAGCACTGCTGTTTATGTGTGAGATGCTGTCGCTGGCTTGGCTTTATAAGAAGACATTCCACTAGTAGCAGGCCTGATCTGACAATGCCTCCACGACGAAAATTAAGCGAGTTGGATAGGGGACGAGCTGTTGCATGGTTCCAAGATGGTGTTCCCAAGCGAGAAGTGGCCAGGCGACTTCATGTGTCCATCTCAGTCATTGTCCGACTGATTCAACGCTTCACAGCCACTGGGATTGTCCATGAAAGATGCAGATCTGGTCGACCGAAGAAGACAACCCCACATGACGATCGTCTCATTGAACAACAAGCCCTGCAGACAAGAACAGCTTCTTCCAGCATCATTCAAAGGCAGTTCAGGGTGGCTACTAACATCAACATCAGCCAGCAGACCATACGGAACCGCCTACATGGGTTTAATCTCCGTTCTCGTCGCCCAGCAGTACGGCCACGCTTAACTCCAGCCCATAGGGCAGCACGCCGCGCCTTCTGCGCACGTCACGTGAGGTGGACACGTCATCAATGGTCCCAGGTCCTGTTCAGTGATGAATCACGCTTCACCCTTCACCACAACGACGGCCGACTGAGGGTCTGGAGGCGCCCAGGGCAACGCTTTATTGACGCCACTGTCCAAGAAAAGGCGGCCTTTGGTGGAGGTTCTGTAATGGTCTGGGGGGCCTTCAGCCTTCACCACAGAACACCCTTGTATCATGTACAGGGTAACCTGACTGGCATCCAATACCGGGATGAGATCCTTCGACAGCTGGCTGTGCCTACACTGCAGCAGATGGGACCGAGGGCTGTCTATCAGGATGACAACGCTCGCCCCCACAGGGCAAGGGTGGTCAACGACTTCCTGCAGCAGTCTGGAGTCAACAGAATGGAGTGGCCAGCATGCAGTCCCGATCTCAACCCGATTGAGAACCTCTGGGATGAGCTGGATCGCAAAGTGAGGAGCCACCCCCCTCCCAGGGATGCCCAACACCTCTACCAGATGCTGCAGGCTGAGTGGCAGGCGCTTCCACAGAGGATCTTCACAACCTGGACAACTCGATGAGGACTCGCTGCGTCGAGTGCCAGAACAGCCATGGTGGTTACACGCATTACTGAGCTTTTGGGAGCATCAGTATGCCCTGTCTTGTGATTTCAATGACTTTGGGAAATCAAACTTGGATACGTACCCACTTTAATCAAATGTACACACCAAACGATTGCTCAAGATTGAAGGCAATTGTGTATCGTTATCACTAAAGAATGGAATTAAATGTTGGCCAAACTTCAACGCATTGACTTTCTTATTTTGACAGTTATGAATGTTTGTGAAAGTGATCCTTAACTTTTTGTGTGTAGTGTATGATAGAAAAATGCCACATGTAAAACAACTGCAGAAGATATATGCGAGAGTAAAGTACATTGAATGTGAACAAGCGTGTTGTATGTATTGTCAGAATAAAACCACAAGTAACGGCCGATTTTTCTTTTAAAGTTGCAAAACTAAGGAAGTCAGGTCTATGATGTTAAAGGGAGTCTGGACTGTTGACCTGCACGTGCACAATGATAGGTGCTGGAACTTTTAAATATGTCTGTCTCGGAGCAGTTTTAACTGAACTTTGTGACCTTTTGGTGCCACATTTAACACCGGATCTGCCGTTTTGGTCTACCTCTCGTCGCCATCATTGTGTCTTGCACAACGAACCAAAAAAACAAAAAAGTTTTTAAAAAACAATAATAATAATAATAATGAAAAATAAAGAAGAAGAAAACCTGGTCGCTCGTCTTCCTTATTTCCAAGTTATCATTTTCCCACTAATGAAAAGAACGAGGATGCAACGACAACAACACAGAAAAAAAATATTCAAGAAGAAGAAGAAGAAGAAGAAGAAGAAGAAGAAGAAGAAGAAGAAGAAGAAGAGAGAGAGAAGAGAGAAGAAGATGAGATGAGAGATGTGAGATGAGAGGAGGAGAGTGAAGAAGAAGAAGAAGAAGAAGAAGAAGAAGAAAAGAAGAAGAAGAAGAAGAGAGGATGATGAGATGATGAGAGAGAGAGATGATGATGAATGATGAAGAGAGAAGAAAAAGAAGAAGAAGAGAGATGAGACGACGATGAGAATGAGATGAGATGACAGAAGAACGAACAAGAAAAAAAGAAAAACGTACCAACGAGACTACAAAGAAAACAACAGCAAGAACAACAACAAAACAAACAACACCACACCAACAACACATACCACACACAATAAAACCAAAAACAACAACCAACACACAACACCACACACAACACAACAACAACAAAAGGAACAAGCACAAAGCAGAACCCAGCTGGTTGCTATCTGAACTTACTTGTCCTCTCCCAGCCTCTCCCTGTTATTTTTCGGCTTGCCTTATTTTTGTTTCTTTTGGTTTCCATCTTCTGGCAATTTGTTTGGACATCAACGCATGTGCGTGCACGTCTGTCGGTCTGTCGGTCTCTCTGTCTGTCTGTCGGTCTGTCTGATGGGGGTGGGGTGGGGTGGGGATGGATGGAAGGAAGACCAAAGGGGAAGGGATGAGGAGCGGGAGCAGCTGGCCGGGGAGGAGGTGGCAAGGGATGCTGGGGTGGAGAGGGATGTGTGTTTGCTGTTGTTTCAGTGTGTGTGTGTGTGTGTGTGGTGTGTGTGTGTGTGTGTGTGTGTGTGTGTGTGTGTGTGTGTGTGTGTGTGTGTGTGTGGTGTGGTGTGTGTTGTGTGTGGGTTTACAGAGAGAGAGAGAGAGAGAGAGAGAGAGAGACAGAGAAGGAGAGAGAGAGAGAGAGAAGAGGAGAGAGAGAGAGAGAGAGAACAGAGGAGAGAGAGAGAGGAGGACTGAGACGGGAACCGACAGACAGACAGACGGATCATATCCTTTAAAGGGGCCACATCACAGACTGGGATGTCAGGGAGATGGAGGCATCTCGATCTCTCTCACGTCCCTCTTGTCTCACGGGAGATGACAGAAGAGCTGCCTTCCCTGGATTGACGGCTGACTTCATTCCAACCGCCTGTCGTGTGGAAGGTGGCAATGCTTTTCATTCATCAACGAATTTCCGGTTGACTGCACGCAGGAGGTGTCCATGCCTGTCATTCATCATGTGCAGTCATGCATGAGTGCATTTTGCCTCGGTGTCGTGCCACAGGTTGCTGTAATGGTTTTCACGGTGCAGATAGTTTTGCAGTTGACTGCGTTTTAACTATGTGATGTGTGGAAGGTGATCATGATTTTCATTGCTTAGGTGGCTTCCTGTATGACTATCTTCTGTATGGGTGACGTGTGGAAAGTGGTGATGACTTTCATTCATCAGGTAGTTTCTCTGGTTGACTGTATATTCTGCATGACGGCGTGCAATAGTGATTTTCATTCCTCAGGTAATTTTCCGAATGACAACATTCTTTCGAGCACTGTTTGGAAGGTGACAATAATTTTCTACATCGGTTAGTTTTCTGGTTGACAACACTCAGTGTGAATGATATATTGGGGGTAATAATGATTATCGTTAATCAGAATGTTTACCAGTTGCGAGCATTGTCTCTAAGCGCTTTGTGGAAGATGAAAACAGTTTTCAACCACCAGGTGTTTTTCAAGTAAAATAATTCTATTTTAACGTTGTGTAAAGGGGGATAAATGCTTTACATCGACTGCCTATCATCTGTGATTTTAATTCATCAGGAAATTTGACAGCTAAGTGCAGTCTATGTAAGCGTTGTATGGAAAGCAAAACATTATCCATTCATCAGGTACTTTTATAGTTTCAAAACGGAGTGAGTGGAAGGCGGAAAATGAAGCAAAATTTGGAAAGAGAGGGGATTAATTCCCGCCAAAACACAGACAAACAGAGTACGGGGACTTGACATTATAACTGAAATCAAAATAAGGATGTGCAAGTGGAGAGATAGGTAGAAGAAGAGAGGTCGCTAACGTTTACTGTAAGTGCGCCTTCGGGGGCGTGTGTTCTCATGTGTGTCTTGTCCTTTTACTGTGTTTGTCTGTGTCCTCGGCGGAAACTAACCCCCTCTTTTTCCCGGGAATTTTAGGTACTTTTACAGTTAAGTGATTCTATAGGGCATCTTGTGGTAAAAAAAAATTGCTTTTCGTTCACCAGGTAGTTTTTCCAGGCGATTACAATTTTTTAGGAGCATTGTGTGGAGGTAACAAGAATTTTCATTTATCAGGTTAGTTTTCCGGGTGACTGTATTCTAAGTGTGCGTTGTGTGGAAGGTAATTGTGAGGTTTCATTTATTAGTAGGTTTTCTAGGTTTGACTGCATTCTATTTGTATGTTGTTTTGGAAGGTGTTAAGATGCTTTCTGGTTGAGTGCATTATGTATGAGCAATGTGTGGAAGGTGGAAATGATTTTCATCGATCACAAGGATCCATGGCTGACTGCATCCAGTCTGACTATTTTTAAAAGTAAATAACTATTTTAATTCGTCAGTACTCGTGATTAAAAGCATTCTTGCACAGTGGTGAAAAGAAGATGGTAATGATTTTCTTACATCACGAACTTTCCCAGTTGACAACAGTTTGTCTGTGGGGTCGTGTGGATTTGAACATGAAGAAGGTAAAGACAGACAGGTGTGCAGCTCCCGGCCAGATCACTTTATGCTGACAACGGAATGGGACAGACAGAGAGGAGAGACAATCGGTGAGGATCGATTGATGGAAACACAAAACACAATCATGTGCACTTTTCTACACTATTGCGGTTGGTGTTTTCTATCTGTGTGTGATACTGCATGAATATAAGCCCCTCAAACACATACATGTACATATTCATTCTCTCTCTCTCTCTCTCTCTCCCCTTTTCTCTCTCTCTCTCTCTCTCCTCTCTCTCTCTCTCTCTCTCTTCTCCACACACAAAACACACGCGAGCACACGCTCATACGCACTCTTACAGAAAACTTTTAGCGACCCCCTCTTTAGCTGTCTCTCTATTACCCAAAGTCTTACATTAAATTCAATTTTCAAAAAGACATTTTAGAACACACGAAATCAGACAGACAGACAAGTAAAGAGAGACAGACAAATACAAAGTTGCTAAAGAACCCAAATACTAGGGAAAATAAAGTCAGGAAGATCGAAGACTGTACGGTGTGATGATGGAAGAGGGGGCCAAACATGCCTCCCTTCTCCTCAGCTCCTTTCTCGCTACATCTCAGAGACAGCCACTCAGCAGCAGGGGTGTGTTGGTTTCACGCTTGATTTACTTCTATCGGGAAACGACCACATGGGGGAGGAGGTGGTGCAACGATTTTGAGGTGTCACGGGATCAGCGATCTGCTTCTCCTTTCTCCCCCCACTGCAGAACTAGTTTTACTTTTGTGAACCCGAGTCGTCTTCCCGTGGCCTAAATCTGGCACTTGTCTTTCCCGAATCATCCAAAAAAAAATTTTTGGGTGTTTGTTCCACTATCAGCAGTTCACATGGGTTGTATTACTTGGGTCAGTCATTAGGCTACCCACCGGAAACAGACACCGCACTGCTGCAAGTCAGTTCAGATCGTGATCTTGAGGGTGCCTTTTCCAATTTTTACGTGGGGCAAGACCCTCATCTACTAAAACCCATCCCCACCCCCACTTCCACTATCCCACCTTCTTTCTGTCATACAAAAAAAACAACCCAAAAACCAAAACGCTGTGACAGGGAAGTGATTATCGATGAACAAGCATTTCCAACTGACTGATTAAGTCACTAGCAGGATAACAAGCCATTGATTTGTTGAAAAGCCATGTCATAAGCAAGCCAACTAATAGCCACAGCAAATCCATGAACACTGAGAGAAAAAGACCAACTCCTTCACGACTAAACCTGACGCCAACCAAAGTAAAAATCATTATCCCTACACTGGTTTTGGCTTGTTTTTTTTTTTTTCATTTTCCCATAATATCAACAGCTTTTCCAGAGCAGGATGCTGCAGATTTCTGCAGTCCACAAAATTCTAAGAGTTCATCTTCACATGCACTTCCATGGAGTTCGTATGCCTCCCCTCTTTTCTCTCCCTTCAAATGTTGACAGCCTCCGCCTTCTTGTCACTTTGGCAGCCTCCTTTCCTCACACGCTGGAGATCTTTCGTCATCCTGATCTTTGATGAGGTGGTGTTGTGGTGGGTTGCAGTGGATGTGGCTTGGGATGGGGGCTGAAGGGCTGTGATGTGAGTAAGGGGGAGGGGGAGGGAAGTTCATCTGGATCACAGTTTACGGGGTCAAACTGAACAAGAAGAGACTGCAACAAACCCGATGCCAGAAACCTTAAGTTATCACAGGATGTTTTATAAAACCACACCACCACACACACACACACACACAAAACACACACACACACACCCCACACAACCCCACACACGCGCGCGCGGCGCGCCGCCGCACGCCGCACGCACGCACGCACGCACGCACGCACCACCACACACACACACACACCACACACACACACCCCACACCACACCTAATCAAGGATGGAGATCTTTCCATTTAAGTAAAGCAAAATGGAAGCATTTTGAGGTCAAAAATTTTTGGAAAAAAAAAAAAAATGCTTTTATTCTTCTTTTCTTTTTTTGTTGTTGTTTCTTCGGAAGACTTTCTTCCATCCACACATATATCTTTTTTTTAGAATTTGATATTCGAAAGTACAAGAACTTCAGATGCCAATGGGTTTTTTCCACGCATAATCTTCCACTAACTTTGACACCTGTTAATGTTTGGACAGCTAGAGGGGGACAGGCAATGAGTTCTGAGTTCAGATGTCAAACCTTAAAAAAAAAGAGAAGCTAGCAGATATGAAGGCTGCATAGCAGTTTTACGCATTTTACACTTTCGACAAAATGCAAACCATACGCTTCCATCTCCTCTCATCTACTCCCTCTCCCTCCCCCCCCACCCCCCCCCCCCACCCCCCCATACTGCCTCTGCACGTTTTTCCCGGTCATTTTCTGTAGGTGGCGCTGGTTCACAGATTGTGATTAGCCTTTCTCCGCTTCAACTCACACACCCTGTTACAGCTGTCTGCCTATCCTGCTGTGTGTGTGTGTGCGTGCGTGCGTGTGTGTGTGTGTGTGTGTGTGTGTGTGTGTGTGTGTGTGTGTGTGTGTGTGTGTGTGTGTGTGTGTGTGTGTCTTATTCTCTCTCTCTCTTTTCTCTCTCTCTCTCTCTCTCTCTCTCTCTCTCTCTCTCTCTCTCTCTCTTCCACCACACACACACACACTCACACACAACACCACAACACACACACACACCACACACACACACACACACACACACACACAACACACACACACACAACACACACACACGCACACACGCACACACACACAAACTTATAAACACATTAACATAAACTTGAACTACCTACTCTTCTCCCCATCACTGTACTTCCAAAGCTTTATTTTAGATTCGCGATCTGAAAATGACATTTTCAGTGTACATGTAATCAATCTGACAGACAAGTGAAGAAGACAGACAAATACAGAGTTCCTGAAGAACCCAAATGTTAGGGAAATGAAGTCAGAACAGACGGAAGACTGTATGGTGTGATGATGGACGAGGAGGCCAAATATGCCTGCCTTCTCCCCAGCTCCCATCTCGCTACATCTCAGAGCCAGTCTCTTAGCAGATGAGTGTGTCTGGTTTTACGCTTGATTACATTCTATTTGGGCGGTCGTATGTAAGGAGGAGGTGCTAACGATTTTGAGCTGCCACGCATCAGTGACCCCTCCCCCCCCCCCCCCCCTCTCCTATCTCACCTCACGGCAGAACTAAAGCTATACCCTTTTTCAAACCTGACTTGTCTTCCAGCAACATAAATCGGACACCTGCTCATTCTTGACTCAGGCAAGGTTTTCCTGGTGCTTGTTCCACTGTCAGCAGTCTCACTGCGATATGTCACTGTATGGTCTGTCAGTAGGGTACCATTAGAGAAGACACCGTACTACCATCACGTCAGTTCACTTTGGTGATGTTGAGAGTTGCCTTTTCGAATTTTACACAGTACAAAACATCATCTACTAAAGCTATCCCTCTATCATCCCCACTCCTCCTGCCTGTCATGCTGAAGAATGTTGCTGCACGGGTGGCTGATTCATCAGACTGACTGAGCATCTCTCACTGAGTGACTAATTAAGAGATAACTGGTCATTATCAGTTAAATAACTAGCCATGTCAAACGCAAGCCAGCTAATAGCTAAAGCAAATCGATACACATGGGAAAAAAAAAAACCAACGCCCCAGAGAGTTACAGTGTAAAGCTTCTCACTTGAAACAGAGCAAAACCTGATGCCAATAGCGGTAACAAGAAAAACGCACTCCAACCTGGGTGGTTTTTGTTTTGTCTTTTCTCGTAATGTCAACTATTTCTCCATGTAGGAGATGCAGACTTCATGCTGTCCACAGCAAGAGTTCATCTTCATGAGCACTTCAGGTCGGTGTTCTTATTCCTCCCTCCTTTTTCCGCCCTCTGCAAATGTTGACAGACGACAGTCGCTTGTGACATGGGCAGCCTCCTTTCCTTCATGCGCTGGACTTCTTTCTCGTCTTCCTGATCTTCCAGTGTGTGTGTGTGTGTGTGTGTGTGTGTGTGTGTGTGTGTGTGTGTGTGTGTGTGTGTGTGATGTGTGTGTGTGTGTGTGTGTGTGTGTGTGTAAGTGGGGGAGGGGGAAAGGTGTGCATCTGAATCACAGTTCCCAAATTTAAGACTGAACAGAAGAGACTACAACAAATTCAGTGCAAGAAATCTTACAATACCATAGGAAGTTCATAAGCACACACACACACACACACACACACACACACACACACACACACACACACACACACACACACACACACACACACACACACCACACACACCACACACACACACACACACACACACAACACAACACTCACTCACTCACACCTCAACACCACACACACACAGACACACACACAACACACACACACACACACCACACACACACACACACACACACACACACACACACACACATACACACACACACACACACACAATGCACGAATGCACGCATGCACACACGCATACACACATGGATACATTACACACACACACACACACACACACACACACACACACACACACACACACACACACACACACACACACACACACACACACACACACACCACACACACACACACACACACACACACACACACACATCAAATGCACAAATACGCATTACAGGAAAGAACTTTGTAAATTAAGAATTAGCGCACATGACCTCGCAATAGAAAGAGGTAGGTATTCCCATATTAAGCGTGAAGACAGGAAATGTACAACTTGCAATATAATAGAAGACGAGGTACATTTTTTAGACTCTTGTAAACGTTACAATAAAATCAGGAATACGTTTAAAAAACGTATCATAAACAAAATGGATATATACGACGCTACCTCATTGAAATAAGTTACTTGATGTTAATGATGACCTTCAGGTTGAAATTGCGAAGTATGTATATGACTGCTTTACATAATGACTTTTTATGTAAAAGAACAATCATTATGTCTTTGGACGATGAGTTGTTTAAGCATCGCCATCTTGTGTCCATAAATCCTTTAATGGTGTTTAGTGACAATATAAAAGTTTCAAGTTTTCAAAAAGTTTCAAGTTTCAAGTTTCACACACACACACACGCACACACAACACACCACACACACCACACACCCCCACACAAACACACACACACACACCCACCAAAACCACCCCCACACACCACACACCCCCAAATCCAAAAAACACACAACAAAAAACACCCTATCTTTATCTCTGTCTCGTCCTCCAATCACTTTGTCCCTTTCGCTGTCGGTTGTCTGTCTGTCTTCTTCCCCTTCTCTCTCTCCCCTCTCCTCTCCATCTCTGTATACATATAGCAATCTGAAAAATTGAAAAAAAGACAAAAAAAAGTTGCGAAAAACCCAAATACGGGGAAAATTTTCTCAGGAAAGAAGGGGGGATGTTCAGATGATGATAAGAGAAACCCAACATCCTGTCTTTCCCCGGCTCCTTTTGGCCACATCTAAGAGACACCCCTTAGCAAAAGTGGTCGGGTTTTACGCCTGATTACATTTATCTGGACGACTAATGGGAAGAGGGCTAACGATTTTGAACTGCCCCATAGTGCCCCGCTCTCCTATATCACCTCACACAGAACGGGAGTTTATTTTTTTTCAAGAACCCCATTTTAGTGAAAAACCTGGCGTTTTCTCATTCCTGATCACTCGCTTTTTTCGAGGGTCGGGGCACCGTCACATCTCAATGGGTTTTTTTCCCCAAATTGATTTCCTAGTAACAAACAGGCAGACGAACCCTTTCGCCAAATCAGTTCAGTTCCCTAATGTTGAGATTGCCTGTTCTAATTTTTTAAAATTTTTTTATAGGGGCAGGATTCTCTACTAACCCCCCCTCCTTCTTACCCCAAAAGGCAGGTATTTAATCAACTGAATTAAAAATTCCATTTATTGCAATAATAGCATAAAAAAGTAACCCTTACGCGGTTTAAAAGACCCCCCTGTATAAACAAGTCAATCAAAGCCAAAGCAAATCGTAAACAAGCAAATCCCACAGAGGTGGGGGGTAAAATATTTTTTTGAACAAGCATGTCTGAGTTTTCAATCTTAAGCATAAAAAAAAACAGAGAGAAAAGAGAGGAGAAAAGGAGAGAGAGAGAGAGAGAGAGGAGAGAGAGAGAGAGAGAGAGAGAGAGAGAGAGAGAGAGAGAGAGAGAGAAAACAAAAAAATAAAAAATGCTGGTACATGTCAAAGCTGTGAAGCAGTCGATGCCTTTCACACTTTCAACAAAACACAAACCATATGCCTTTCATCCCCCCCCCCCTCTCCATTTTCCTTTCCAATCCCCACACTGTCCTGCACGTCCTTCCTGTCATGTTCTGTAGCTGGCGCTGTCACGGGTGATCATGTGATTGGTTCACAGACTGTGATTAACCTTTTTCTGATTGATGTCACACACCCTGTTACATTGTCTGCCTATCCTGTCATGTTGAGTGTGTGTGTGTGTGTGTGTGTGTGTGTGTGTGTGTGTGTGTGTGTGTGTGTGTGTGTTGTGTGTGTGTGTGTGTGTGTGTGTGTGTGTTGTGTGTGTGTGTGTGTGGTGTGTGTGTGGTGTTGTGTGTGTGTGCATGCTGCATGTGTGCACATGTGTCTTCATATGTATGTGTGTGTATCTCTCTCTGTCTGTCTTGGTCTCTGCCTTTGTCTATGTATCTGTCTCTGTGTGTGTGTCTTTCTGTCTGTCTCTTTCTCTCTCTCAGTTTCTCTGTCTGTCTGTCGGTCAGTCGGTCGGTCGGTCAGTCTGTCTGTCTGTCTGTGTGTCTGTCTGTTGTCTCTCTCTCTCTCATATGCATACATGCATGCTAGCACCTGCCTCATATGTGATCTAACATAAATGTTAGCGATCACCTCTTCAACCCATCTGCTTACTTACACAGCCTCCCATTAAATTAAGTTTTTGAAAAGGTATTTTTCAACACACAAGTAATCAGACACACAGACAAAACGTAAAGACAGACAGACAAAAACAGAGTTGCTGAAGAACCCAGATGGTGGGAGAATACAGTCAGAAAAGAAGGAGACTATATAGTGTGATGATGGAAGAGGAGGCAAACTATGCCTGTCTTCTCCCGAGCTTCATCCTGCTACATCTCACAGAAAGCCCCTTAGCAGATGAGTGTGTCTGGTTTTACGCCTGGTTACATTCTTTTGGACGGCCGTTTGGTTTGAAGAGGTGCTAACGATTTTGAGTTCTCACGCATCAGTGACTCTGCTCTCCTATATCACCTCCAAGCAGAAGTGGAGCTTTACTTTGTTGTTGCAGCCAGACTCTTCTTCCAGTGACCTAACATTTGTCATTTTTCTCATTCTTGGCTGATCTCAGCTCTTTCTGATGGTCGTTCCACAGTCAGCAGTCTCACATGGGTTGTATCAGTATGCGATCAGTCACCACACTTCCCATCAGAGTACACAACACACTGCTGCCAAGTTGGTTCGTTCAGTAATGTTGAGAGTTGCCTTTGCTAGTGTTCTAATCTTAAATGAAACAGGACATTATCCACTAAGCCAACCCTCCCCTCTATTACCGTAGAGGCATCCGATTATTCAGACTGAATTAGCACCACCATCTCTTTGACTAACCAGCAGAATTAGTAGCCGTTAATCAGTTAAATTACTAGCCATGTGACACACAAGCCAGCTGGAAGCCATGGCAAATCGATAAACAGTGGCAAAAACAGACCAAACTTCTACAGAGGTGGGGTGTAAAATCTTCACTTTCTTTTCTCTCTTTCTGTGTACGCAGGCTGATACTCCTGCACACACTCCCTGTATCAACAAAGGAGTGGAGGTTTGTGTGTAGGACTGTTGTTTTTTTATCCTGCCATTAAGGCAACTGTACTACAACTTCAGGGAAAATCCTTCACTAGAAACAGACTAACCCTGTTGCTAACGGTGATAACAAGAGAAAAAAAAACAAGAAAAATGCTCGCCAACGCTCGCCCGCTTTTCTGTCCTATTCCCATACTGTCAACTGTTTCTCCAGAGCTGGAGTCTGCATACTTCATGCACTCTACAAAATCCGAAGGTTCATCGTCACGAGCACTCACACCCGAGTTCTTATGCCTTCCACCGTGTTCCTCTCCCTTCCAATGTTGACAGACCACCGCCACTTGTGATATGGACAGTCTCCTTTCCTTCACGCCTGGACATCTTTTCTGTCATCCTGATCAGAGAGAGAGAGAGAGAGAGAGAGAGAGAGAGAGAGAGAGAGAGTATGTGCGCGTGAGCGTGTGTGGTGTGTGTGTGTGTGTGTGTGTGTGTGTGTGTGTGTGTGTGTGGTGTGTGTGTGTGTGGTGTGTGTGTGTGTGTGTGTGTGTGTGTGTGTGTGTGTGTGTGTGTGTGTGTGTGTGATTGATGATTGATTGATGATGATTGATTTAATTTAACGTCTGTTCACAACAATGGTGATATTAGACTAGAAATAAACCAATCCAAAAAAAACAACAACACACACACAAAAAAAAGAAGAAAAAAAAGAAAAAAGAAAAAAATTAAAACGGGCTGCGTAAGAGTTTGTGTCTGTGTTTACGCGCGCGCGCGCGCGCGCGCGCGCGCGCGCGCGTGTGTGTGTGTGTGTTGTGTGTGTGTGGTGTGTGTGTGTGTGTGTGTGTGTGTGTTGTGTGTGTGTGTGTGTGTGTGTGTGTGTGTGTGTGTGTGTGTGTGTGTGTGTGTGTGAGTGTGTGTGTGTGTGTGTGTGTGTGTGTGTGTGTGAGTGTTGTGTGTGTGTGTGTGTGTGTGTGTGTAGGAAGGAATTCTGTTTTACGTCTCGTCACACATATAGTGATTGCAGACGTCTAAATAACATATTGTTTACAATTTTAGACTATTATCATAAAAGAAAAGAGGCGATGTGGTTACATGGAACAAAAATAAAGGATAGATGAATTGCAGGACAGTAACTATGAAAAATAGATAAAAATAACTAAAAAATCTAACTTACGATTTGATTATAAAATGTTCCTTAATGGACTTCCCAAAGGTTACTCGTTAATTTAACAAGAGAAACAACTGGCAACGAATCTAAAAATCAAACACATTAACAGCCCAGTGTCAGCACTTGGTATAACACCATTCAAAAGGGTTTCGTTAGTTCACAATCAAAAATCACATTTGAACTGAAAGATCCCCACGACATACGCACGTAACAGTCTGGCAATACTTGGTTCGTAGGGATTACATAAAAGTCTAAAAGTCAGGCTAAAACCGGTCGGCTAATCGACACAAATTGACAGAGTTGCTGACGAGGTTTTGATGAGGAACTGTATTGACTCCAGAAATCCCTCTCGATTATATGACTAATTTCCTTGTATGATAAAGGACAATCAACCTTAATACTACCAAATATATTCTTTGCTCCCCTTTTTGCTGCTCTATCTGCTTGATCATTAAAAACGAAGGAGGTGTGCGATGGAACCCAAGAAAATACAACATTAGTACCTTTCATGTAAAGACAGTGCAACATGTACTTAATCTCAAATAATAATTCCTCTCTTTGTGTATTTTCAAAACAATACAAACTTTTAATACTGACTGTGAATCAACACAAAACAGGATATTAAATATCGAGACTGGCAAGGAAATTAAATAATTTAATGCCATCAGGACAGCAACTAGTTCAGCTGTAAATATGGAATGACCCTTACCTAAATAATATGATTTTTCAGCTTTGAAATCTGGAATTACAAAGCCAGATCCCGCACTACCATCATCAAGAACTGAGCCGTCAGTGTATACTTTCAAATAGTTAGTAAACTTTTCTTCCATGTCAATTTTGACAGATGCTGCTAACACATGCGGCGAAATCGCTTTATTTAGATCAGAAGAAAAAATGTTAACTGTTACTTCCGTTAGTTCCCAAGGGGGTACCGGCGGAACCAGTACGCGAGGCGCTACCTCGTGTGGGTCAATCTTTGATAAATTAAAAACGTCTGAAACATATGAACGAAGCGTCTCTAAATTTGAATTTTTCTGTGCATTTTCGAAAACTCAATGTCGGATCGTGTATTTAACTCTTCAAGGTCGTCCACCGCAATCCGTCTCACTACATATTTTACAGAACTTATTTTCCTTTCTTCAGCAAGTGGCAAAAAAGGCCTGCTATCTTATAACTTCAGAGACTTAGTATGCTACAGGTACAAACCCAGGGCCAACTTTACACTTTACTTCAATTCTGTGAAGTTTCTTGCTTTTAAATGCGATCGCGATCAGAAAAGACTACTTCCTGTCCGTAAGTCAATCTTGATCGTACAAGAACTGGTTGCTAAATGCAACAAAACTTTAGGATCCTGTCCCCATCGAGATGACTGACATTTTAGATAATTCAAACTTTTAACTGCTTTAGTAACAATTATAGTTATTGTATGAATGTTTATACGTAGCCTTTCAACATGTGTGCATTTTCACACTAACAGCACCATCACACACACACACACCACACATCACACACACACACACACACAACACACACACACACACACACACACTAAACACACACCACACACACACACACACCAACAACACACACACCACTTCTACACTTCACACGCACAACACACCAAAAGTAAAGGGTGTGTGTGGTGTGTGGTGTGTGTTGTGTGTGTGTGTGGTGTGTTTGTGGTGTTGTGTTGTGTTGTGTGTGTGGATGTGTGTGTGCGCGCGTGTTATGTGTACTGGTGCGAATGCGTGTGTGTGGCAGTTGAGTGTAGGTGGGTGTGTGTGTGTGTGTGTGTGTGTGTGTGAGTGTGTGTGTGTGTGTGTTGTGTGTGTGGTGTGTGTGTTTGTGTTGTGTTGGAGTTTGTGTGTTGTTGTGTTGTGTGTGTGTGTTTGTGTGTGTGTGTAAGTGTGAATATGCACTCATGTGTAAAGGCTACGTATAACACATTCATACAATAACTAGTAATGATTTAATGTTTACAATAAATTTGCAAGTATTGTGATGGATAAACTGGAATGCAATTTTATAATTTCTTACTTCGCTGTCGATTATAATCCTTTAAAGGATCTCATTGTGCTACATCTATCCCAGTATATTGTATAACAGGATATACAATGGCAATCAAAAAGAATATGTCCAATTGATATTGAATGACACAAGCACATTCACATGTTTGAAAATGTATCGTCCATGAATTAATCGACTTTTGTAAATGAGACTAGACAAGAGCTGAACACGGGTAATATTTTTGACTTTGAAGGTACTTTTCTGTCATATACGACTTTCTAACTTCATATTTATTTCTGTTTTTCGAATTTTAGTTACTGTCAGATGTTTTCTTGTTTTTTTTTTTTTTTTTGTTGTATATAATACATATCTTTTAATTCATACCTTTTCGTTCAGTTTTTCGCCAGAAGAGAGAGAAGAAGAAGAAGAAGAGTGAGAGAGAAGGAGAGAAAGTGAAGAGAGAGAGAGAGAGAGAGAGAGCGAGAGGCAAACAGTTTGTTACAATCGTCCCACCATTGCTAATTCCCCAATGAGGCCCACCTTATAGCCGAAACCGAAATGATCTACTAAGAAGGCCATGAAGAAAAGCCCAGAGGCTACAATACGTGAGCTGCAATATTGCAGTTAAATTGTGCATGTGATTACATATTATGATATATAGTAAAAGCTGTATATATGATATAAGTTGAATACAAATTTTGTGATTTCCTTTTTTCCTTCATTCCCTCCCCCTCCCAGCACCTGCCCCCCCCCTCCCCCCCCCCCCCACACACACACACATACACACACACACCAACCACGCCCGCACACGCTGCTGCCCCCGAGTGGATTAATGGATATTGAACCCAAGCCATCCTGAAGAGAAATCGAAAACGAAAAGTCACGATACGCCCGTGAAAGCGAACCAAATCCGAGGAGAAGAAAGAGGGGAAAATAGGCCGGGGGCCGCGGAAGGGTGGGGGCGGGCGGGGCGGGGCGGGAAAGAACGGCGGCAATTCACTTGTCCCCAAGTTGGACTGTTCCTGCAAAAATCCACAAGGAACCAAGAGGAAATCCCAAGAAAGGAATGGGCAACTGTGCGCGCGCCCGCCACGCGCCCAATCACACACATCACAAACGCCAACGTTCCATTACAGAAAAATCAGCAATGTGTAATCTAGTTCTATGTCTAGGTTTCATTTAATTATTTATGACATTAATTACAATCTTTTCTGTATCTTTTTACACTCGATAGTTCTGTTTTTTGTTTTTTGTTTGTTTGTTTCGTAGTACATTGTACCGGTTGAACAATATTCTGACTAGATTCTTATATTTGCGTTAAATTCAGTGTCACGTTCATAAATAGACTGTAAGCAACGCCGAGTCTGTTTTTTGAAAATACTAATGCACATTTTTACCAATCAAAATAACATGATTATAAGTTGGTGTATTTTTATGCAATGCAAGAGATTACGACGCCAAACATACTCAGTCACAATAATTCTCAACTTAATGCTTGTTTTTTTTTAGAAAAAAATCTTCTTTTCTATAAACCTCCAGAAGCTGGGCTACTGGGCACCATAGAAAAATGCTCCATTAATCAACAGTATCAAAACAGTAAGAACATTTGTTATTTTTCTTTTACTTTTCATTTTATGAGATGAACTATATTTTCGGTAGATAATTATGAAGGTCTATCTTCCATGTAAACCTGTAATCTTGTTTCTTTTGGGGTGACCTCTCTTTGCTCTTAAACGCCACATGTTTCATCCCAGGTGAAATTCCAAAATTTTCTGCCCAAAATAAAAGCACATTGAATCCTCTGGTTTCTTTATAAGTTGTAATAATTTATTTTCTTGATTGTTTTAAAGGCTTTTTATTATATTGGCTTGCAGCACATTTCGTGGTGTCCTAGTTCTTTCCTTACCCCATCCATAATCCCACTGAATCCAGTGTTTAGGATAGAGTAAACATAATGTTATCTTCTAACAATGTATTTGCCACTGTTTTGTTCAATCATCCAAGTATTTTCTGTCTAAGGAAGTATTCTCTTTTCTGTGCGGTGATTATGTTTTGGACTTGATCAATACCTTTCCTTGCGATCTCTCAAAAAACAGTTTTTATTTTTGTACTTATAAATGAGTTTGTTAAATAACAATTCATTTCAACAATTGGTGCGCTTATTTTCTTCTGCCTTTTTAATAATGTTTGTTGTCTAGTAATTTACATTTTCTTCCAAAATTTCCTTATCAATTCTGTCCAATCCCTTTACCAATTAGATTTTAATGTTGATAAAAAATATTGTTATGTTTCGGAGGTTATCTATATGCCACCTCGGTAATAAAGTCCATCTAGTTTTGTTATCTGTGCTGTTCATAAGTTTTCCGGCACCCATTTAAATGCAGATGTTTTTTGGGAAATGGGTATCATGTTTATCATGCTAAGGCCACCCTCTTCATTTCACCCTCCATGATTTCTAAATACTCCTTCTTTCGCTGATCTTTCAGCCATTTCATTCCCCCAAAATACCACAGTGAAGAATCCAACAAAATCAACATTAATACCTTTACATATAATTGAATGTATTAAGTATTTTACGTCAAATATCAAGTCTTATCGAACTTTTGCATTCCAGTTTTGCAACTGTAAAGAACAATTTTGAGTCAACACAAAGTAATTTGCTATAAATCGCAGTATCAATATAAATTATGAAGATAATGCATAAGGAATGCATATTGTTGTCTGCATAAATACGAATAACCTTTCCTAGACAAAATACTTTCTTATCTTGAATCAGGAATAGCAAATCCACCCCTGTGTAATGATTCCAATACTGGAACCGTCGTAAAAATCTTTTAAATTGATTCGATACTTATTTCAATGTTCTTTTTGCTTCAACGGATATAAATTGAGGTATACTCTTTTTTTTAGAGGTGTATAATCTGTATCGAATCTAGCAGAAATAACTCCCATTGAGGTAATAATGGTATTAGGTACACTACTTGAAATGATGTAAATATCAATATCACAACTCTTAAAAGATCAATCGTATATTTCTAATAGTTTAAGATACGAAATGTGTTGCGCTCTTTTTTCGGAAATCCTGTCTTGAGTCAAAAATAATGTCCATTTTCACTGGGAATTAGAAACGGAAAGACATCTAGTCAAAATTCTTTGCGGTGGGCCACTTCCGGGGTCCTCAGAGTTATCATTACTGAGCTCTGTATGTGGGGGGGGGGGGGGGGGGGGGGACGTAATTTGTGTGTACTGCACAACCAATGCCAACTTAGCCCTTTACTATCTATGCATTTATAATTTTATTCAGGGCACGTCTGTACGGAGAAATAAACCTCTTGACCAAAAGTAAATTTCGATCAACTTAACGTGTACAATGTGTAAAATGTTTTGATATCTTGCCCCATCACTGAGCATTACTTATTTTGAGAAAATTTAATCTTTGTCAGCTTTACTTATAATGTGTTCAATAGACATCGCCAAGTTAACGTAGGGTATAAATAGACACCTAAAAATTTACCGCTTTTGAATATTTATTGTGTTGCCTTTTATAACAACAGGAGGATGCATTGGGTACACCTTTAATAAAAAACATAATTATGTCCTTTCTCCCCATAGTTCTAAACCATTTCTTTCATGAATAAATCTAGACTTATCTAGCTCAATTTGGTAATGTTTAACATAGTTAAAACTCGCGTATTTGTTTGTTTTCTGACATTTGTATCATCCATATAGCAATTCATCACATATTGAACGAGATGATAATGTAAGATGAACGTTTGGGGAGATCATGAATAAGAATAGTAAAAAGAACTGGAGCATTGATAGACCTTGAGAATTCCAATATCATATCCCTGAATGACAATAGCATTGCCAAATCTTGTACAAACAAGAAACATTTTACAAATTGATACATTGCACCCACCTAATTCCAATATTTTTTAGCTTATAAACAGTCGAGCATGCCATGTCACTAGCATAACTTTTTCTAATTCAAAAAAGTACGCAAGTGACTTTTCATCTGGAAAACGGTTTTTTTTAACTTATTCGTAACTTATGACCAGATGATCATTGTACATCTCCTTTCCTGAAACCCAGCTTGTGGTTTGGAATAATATTGTTCTTTTCGCAGAAATGTAAAATACACGTTCGAACAATTTTTTTTTCCAATAGCTTACCAAATGCGATGTTAAAGCTATTGGATCATAACTGCCAATTTCGGATCTACGATTACCTTGCATTGGAACTGTATGACAACCGTCCCTTCCAGATAGTAGGGAAAGTGTCCATTTAACCAACATTTTTGTAAAATAAGAAGTAATAGCTTCCAAGCTATAAGCAAATGCAGAGCAATGATAAGAAATACCGTCGAGCCACAAGCAGTGGGATTGCAAGTAAAACACTCCAATAATCGTTGTAATTGCTCAAATTAAAAAAGAGTTTAAGGTAATGATTTTCATCTGAGGAGGAATCACAATAAATATGTTTTTCTCTATCCACTACTTACTTCGTATATTTGATTGTAAGACTTATGATGTATTATCTATGAAAAACACTTCAACAAATAAACTCTGCTTTTTCTGCTGATTGGGGCTAATGGCGTTGTTGTCGAATTTAATGGAATATGATGTGGTAACTGCATCTGTTTCTTTAATTCTTTAACCTTCTTCCATACTTTTGGGAGTCCTTTGATGTAATATTTTGGAATGCAAAACTATGAAAATAGATACTTTTGCTTTGGCAACAACTCCTGTACTGTGACTTTTTGCACTTCGCATCAATAAAATTTTCGTCCAATTCTTCCTTTAGCCATGAATTATATAAGTTTTCTTTTTAAACTGCTCACTGAGCTTCTGCGCATTCTTCATTCCACCATCCTTTCCTCGGTACTTCCTATCATAAAGCATTTACGCTTGGCATTGATTTTCAGCAAGCGATAAAACACTTTTTCTGAAGTTCTCATAAAATATATCAGTGTCTTCATTTCCATGAATTATATCTATTGACAAATAAGATGACTCATAAGGTTCCGTCAGCACTATCGTATAAAAACTTAAATCATAATCTTCACTTCTTCTCATACTTGAATCTTTTCATTTATGAAAAACAATCGGGAAATGATCCTTCCTAATGTGTCTTCCTCTGTTATCCAATTAGCATTCAATGATATATCAGGAAATACAACGTTAAGTCCACGTAAGTTGGCCTGGTGATTGAAACATACTTCCTTCATCAATAAAACTAATTTGGAATCCACAATCTATTTCAACAATGCGATTGATTGGTTGTGAAAGGGCAATCTTTCCAAAAACGGAGAAATGTGGGCATTAAAAATCTCCCAATAAGATCCAATGTTTTTCTAAAGAAGAAGGTTCTTATCCAGTCTAATTATCTGTGTTTGGCCTTTTTGATAATAAACAGAAAGTATATTTAAACTAGAATCATGCTCATTTATTATGAATAACCCGGTAATAAAAAAAAATTCTTCTTTATCTTTACTTTAATTGAGGTCTATACTTCAAAGACAATAATTAAATGTGTGTGTGTGTGGTTGTGTAGTGTGTGTTTGGTGTGGTGTGTTGTGTTTGTGTGTGGTGTGTGTGTTGCGTGCGTGCGTGCGCGCGGCCGCGCCCGCCGCGTTTTGTGTGTTGTGGTTTGGTGTGTGTTTTGTGTTGTTGATGTTGTGTGTGTGTTGTATGTGTTTTGTGGCATGTGTTGTGTGTGTGGTGTTTGGTTGTGGGGGTGTCATTTTGTTGTGCGTTGCTGTGGTGTTTTTGTGTGTGTGTGTGTGGTTGTTGTGTGTGTGTTTGGTGTTGTGTTTGTGTGTGTGTGTGTGTTGGTTAAATTCTGTGTTGTGTTGTGTGTGTGTGTGGTGGTGTGTGTGTGAGTGTGGGTGTGGGTGTAGTGTGTGTGTGTGTGGTGTGTTGTTGTCCCGTGTCTGTGCTGTGTCGTGTGTGGGCTACGCGTGTTGTCCGCCGCGCGTGTGTGTGTGGTGTGTGTTGTGTGTGTGTTGTGTTTTGTGTGTGTGTTTTTGTTGTGTGGTTTGACGGTTGGGATGGTAGGTGAGGGGAGAAAAGGTCATAAAGGGACAAGAGGGTATTGGTGCAATAGGAGTTCATCCAGATCATAGTTCACAAACTCCAAATTGAACAGAAAGACTGCACACATCAATGCAGAAGATTTACAAAAGAACAGAAACAAAGACACAGGAAAAAAAAACAACAACAACAGACAACAACATACAACAACAGTCAGACACAATCACAAACACACACACACACCACACACACACACACAACACACACACACACACACACACACACACACACCTACACACACACGCGCCACGCACCACCACACACGCACGCACGCAACGCACACACGCACGCACGCAACGCACGCAAGCACTGCACGCACGCAACAGCACGCACACACACACCACACACACATACACACACACACACACTCACACACACACCACACACACACACAATTAGCGACGTGATTTCCACGTTGGAGACAAGAAAGACGGAAGCCTATGACAGCAAACTATGTAAAATAATTTTCACTTCGTTCTGTTTTTTTGGTTTGTGTTCTTTTCTTTCTTTGTACAATCCCTTCCACACCACACTATCCCACCTATCTTTCAATTTCATATTATCATATCACAAAAAAATCCAGGGCCCAGTGTGTATTTTTTATTCCCCCTTTTGTCCCTTTTTTGTAATAGCGCGCCATAATAACGCGTTTTGCATTTTTTAACACACAAAAAAAAAAAAAAAAAACAACGATATAGGTCTAACTTTACATTTGTTTATTTTTCTGACACAGTCAGAATGAAACAGGCGTGTCTGACGTCACATCTCTTACTGAAGAAAATAAACCAATAAATTACCCAAAAAAAGTTTTAAAAAAAAAGCGTAAAAAAAGAAAAGAAAATGCTGGTGTATGTCAAGACTGTCGATATCTACTCATTTTACTTCCACAAAAATACAAATGCTCTCCAGCCCCCGCCCATCAACCCCCCACCACCCCTCTCCCCTCTTCTCCGAATTCCTTGCACTTCCATCCTGCCATTTCTTAGTGGCCCGTCAGGTGATCATGTGATTGTTCACTGACTGTGATAACCATTCTCTGAGTCATGGTCAACACACCCTTTCCAGTTTTCTGCCTATCCTCCGTGTTGTGTTGTGTTGTGTGTGTGTGTTGTGTGTGTTGTAGTGTTTGTGTTGTGTTTGTGTGTGTGTGTGGTTTTGTGTGGGTTGGTGTGTGTGTGTTGTGGTGAGTGTGTGTTTTGTGTGTTGTGTGGTGTGTGTGTGTGTGTGTGAGTGTTTGTGTGTTGGGTGTGAGTGTGTGTGTGTGTAAGAAGAAGGGGAACTAAAAGAGAGAGAAGAAGAGAAGAGAGCGAGAGAAGGAGAGAAGAGAGACAGAGACAGAGAGAACAGAGAGAGACAGAAGAGACAGAGAGAGACAGAGACAGATCAGAGATCAGAACAAGAGAGCCTTTTTTAATGAAGTATCCCTTGACTCACAATGATATTAAATCCCAATATCTGTTTCTCATTTTATACACTTAGTTTTAATGAAACCAAAAAGTCGTCGTTATGTGAAGAATAAGATTGATCACATGTTACTTTCACACACTGTTCAAAGAAATGTTTACGTTCATGATCGAGATGGTATGTTACAATTGGGTAGTTTTAAGGTTTGTATTTGAAATCCCGAAAGTCCAAGCTGAAATCACGGTTATTAAAATCATGGAACCTAAATTTTAGTGCGTTCATCTACTTCGTGGATGCATTCGCACCGCGCGCGTGCGCGCGCGCGCGCGCACGTGTTGTGTGTTTTTGTTGTGAGAAGAGCAGAAGAGATAAGAGAAGAGAGAGAGAGAAGAGAGAGAGAGGAGAGAGAGAGAGAGAGAGAGAGAGATAAGAAACTCATTGTCATACACTATACTCGAACTTCATTTTGTTTGTTTTTCTGTATAGTTTCTGCTCACAATCTCTTCTCGAAAATTTTTATTTGAGCTTTTCTTAATCAGAGAAAATGAAGAAAACAGCGTTTGAATAGCTTTCACTTTGCCCAACAACACACCTCCCTCACAAGTACCAGTTTTTTTGTTTTCTTCTATCAATCGATTTTGAAAGGAAGCCATGATGATTGGAATTGTCAGACATACACAATCCATCTAATACGAAAGGTAAAAGAAGACAATTGTCCATGTATGGATGAAACCCATTTTGCTACAGTTCCAACTGTGAAAAACTCCAGATCATCTACTTCGTCCCCAAACCCTTCTCTGACGACTTTGACGTCAGTTCCTGTAATGGCGGTTGTCAAATGATGATCACGTGATTGGTTCAAAGTTTGTGATAACCTTTGTTCTGCTCATGTCACTGCCTGTGAGAACTGTCTGCCTTCGGAGAATGTGTGGCAGAGAAATGGCAGACCTTACGCCGAGCGCACACAAAGCATGTGTGTCTCCTTGTGTGTGTGTGCGTGCGTGCGTGCGTGCGTGCGTGGCGTGCGTGCGTGCGTCGTCTGCCCGCACGACGCCGCGCCCGCTGTGTGTGTTGCCGCGTGCGTGCATGCGTGCTACGTACGTAATATGTGGTGTGTGTGTTGTTTGTGTGTGTGGTGTGAAGAAGAGAGAGAGAAGAGAGAGAGAGAGAAAGAGAGGGGGGGGGGGGGGGGGGGGGACAGACAAATCCTGAGTTGGACCAGAAAGCTTGAAGCCCCAGGCGTTGTGCACAGGCCGTCAACGGAACAACTGTGCATGCATCATCATTTCACGAAGCCCCTACGCCCTGCTTACTCCGTTCCAGTGGCAGGTGCCAATATCGTGATGGAGCCTGTACTCTCAAGACCAATAAACTATATTTTTATTAACTTCGTTACATCCTTGACTCTCCTACCATTATAATTTTTATTATCATCGTCAACATCCGTATTATTATGAGGTTATGTTGTTCTTGTTGTTATTATTGTAATCATCATCATCATCATCATCACATCATTATCAGTATTATTATCATTAATATTATTATATAAATCATATATTACTATTATTATTCTTATTCTAATTATTATTAACAATATTCTAATTATATTCTAATAATAATTATTATTAGTAATTTATTATTATCACTAGTGTTATTATTTATGATTATTATTATTATTATTATTATTATTATTATTATTATGATTAAATTAATTATAATCATTATTATTAATATTATTATTATTATTATTATTAGGTTGTTTTGTGTTGTATTGTCTTGTTAAAGTATAATGTTGTTGTTATTGTTGTCAAGTTGTTGTTGATAGATGATGTGATGATGATGAGTATGATATGATGATGAGGATGATATTGTTGATGTTGAGATGACGAACGTGACGAGATGATGATAGGACGATTATAATAAGAAGAGATGACGATGACGATGACGATATGATGATTGTACGATAATAACGATTATATGAATGACAATGATAATGATGATGATGATGAAGATGAAGGAGAAGTGACTCACGATGATATGAAGTTACACTGCTAATGATGAAGGTGATGATATGATGAGGATGATAATGATATGATGATGATGATGATGATATGATTAATGACGATTAACGATGACCGATACGATGAACGATGATGATGATGATGATGAAGAGTTGAAACAGTTTCCAAATAAGCTGTTAGTACCTATTCTTGTACTCATGATGTCCTGTCCCGTTTTGAGACTAAACTCTAAGAGCCTGTACAATCCACCTCTCGTTCACTACAACGGTTCGCCCACCCCGGTAACCACCGAATAGCAGCCTGCCAGTCCACCCACAATCAGTCGTTTTCGTGTGTCATACGGTCAATATCAGTCCATCCATTTTTCTTCATCATTCTTTCGATTTTCCACGCGGGTTCATGCGTGTGTAACACTCAATCTACCAACGGCCAAACTGCCTGGTCTTTCCGAAAGCTGGTATCAGGATTTTATTAAGTGTGTGCAAGATGTTACGAAGGCGTTCACAAACGGAAACCTCGAGCTATGTACCTCATTCCACAAAGATTTTTTTCTGAAATGGCGTCAGAACCAACGTTAATCAGAGGACAAACCCCCATTTACTGAAATGGCCAGGTGGGGATTCGAACCCAGATCCAAAAGACACTAAGATTACCGAGTTCGACTCAACCAAAGCTAACTCTTCCACCTCGACTACACGCTATAAGATAGGTATAATTCGATCTCCAGGCTCCAAGAGTACAATGAACTTTCCATTCCTGGCGCAAAACATTCTATTACCGTCTCCACTTTAGACAAAGCCCAGGTCGCTCTCTCGCTGCCCAAGCTGTCAGCGTCCGTCTTCAGTCATTTTGCGTAGGTGATGCCATCACATGGTGATCAGTGATCGTTTCGCAGTTTCTATAACCTTTCCCTGGCTCAATCACTGCCAATTATGGTCACCTCCCTCGAGGTTGTGTGAGTGTTGTGTGTGTGTGTGTGTGTGTGTGTTGTGTGTTGTGTGTGTTGTGTTGTGTTTGGGGTGTGTGTGTTGTTGTGTTGTGTGTGGTGTGTGGTGTGGTGGGGGTGTGTGTAATAGTGTACCTAAAAGATCAATGGTAAATTTTTCTTCTCTTTCATCTTTTTACCTTTTGTCCGCTATGCTAGTGTACTAAACAACAGCATTCTTGTTGCATATCTCAAGCAAAAATTCAAACCTTTTTTAAACTAAAAGATGAATTCCTGTACATTTAACGCCATCACCTCACCTATTAGCTCAACACATCATTGTTTTTTTAATTTAATGATAATCTGAATATAGCGACGACAGAGAAAGCTCGAAAGAAGATATACAGATTGACAAGGTAGAATCAGAAGCGATTCCTGTCTGCGTGTAAATCATTCTGCTCCTTTTCTATCTTGACAAAACGCAGGTCATCCTTGTACGTTCCGAGACCAGTCTGCATTCGTCTTCCAACGCATTTTCCTCTAGGTGCGCTGTCAGGAGATCACGTCATTGCTCTCACCGTATAACCAATCCTCCTTCGTGTCGCAGCCTGATATAGGTTCCGGCCCTTCGTGAAGAGTGATGAGAAGAAGAGAAAGAGAGAGAAGAAGAGAGGAGAGAGAGAGAGAGAGAGAGAGTGAGTGAGAGAGAGAGAGAGTGCGTGGTGTGTAGTGTGTTGTGAGTGTTGTGGTGTGTAGTGCTTGTGTGTTTGTGTGTGGGGTTGTGGTGTGTGTGTGTATTCACGTGCACACACACACACCCCCCACACACACAACACACACACCATACACACACACCCACACATACACCACACAGCACAGCACACACACACACACACACACACACACACACAACACCACACACACACACACACACACACACACACACACACACACACACAACACAACTGTATATAGTATGTATAGTTTAGTAATAATAGAAGAGAGAAGAGAGAAGAGAAGGAGAGAGAGAAGAGAAGAGAGAGAGAAGCAACATTGATGAATTTCCATAACAGGATGACCATGTAAAATTTGATACAAACATAAATGTGATACTCCTTGCTCTCTCCGCATCTCTCTCTCTCTCTCTCTCTCATCTCTCTCTCTCTCTCTCCTCACGTCTCTTCTCTCTCTTCTCTCTCTTCTGTACTAGACGAATTTAGACAGAATTCTCTAAAAAAAAAAGTTACTTCAATAAGCCATGCCTTTACAAATTAACTTTGTTAATGTCGTTATCAACTGAATACACGGGTTAAAAAAAGTAGCAGTTCTTTATAAAACAATCAAAAAGAGGAACTATTAATGTAACGTAAAAAATTACAAGATCAATTTTCGGACATTATTTAAGATGTCCATCCCCATTCTAAGGGCTATGGCCTTTAAGAATAAAACATTTGAGTCTCTTCTCGCTCTCTCTCTCTCTTTCTCTCTCTCTCTCTCCTCTGCATTTATGTTTTTTGAAGTACTCTTTTTTTTGTTTAAAAAAATACGAATGATCTTAGAGCTGCAGCTGTTTCATCTTTTTTGATCTTCAAGCACAGAGCAAACAATATACATACTACAAAAATCCAATTATCAGACATCACAAATGTCCTTATCATGTAATGGTCTGTATAATTATCTATCCATCTATTTCTACCTATCAATTTTCCCCTCTCTCTTTCTCTCCAGTCTCTCTCTCTCTCTCGTCTCTCCTCCTCACATCTTCTCTCTCTTCTCTCTCTCTACTACACACACACGCCCATCCACTCACACACACACACACACACACACACACACACACACACACACACACACACACACACACACACATAAAAAATTATATCTAATATATATAAGTAATCTAGCCCACTCACAATGCTTGGTTATTGAACACAAGAGCTACCACTCAGACTGTTTCCATAACTTTGACCTCCCTTGCAATCCATGATTGGATCCTCAAGCATAGGCCACAAAGATTGTCACCCTACATTTTATACTGTTTGAATAATGCTTTAGTTTTTCACAAACTATTTTCCTCTCCACAACCTTCTTTGTCCCATTTACTACCCTTCGCAGGCTGCTTGGGTGCTGTTGTTTCTTTTTTGAACCCTTGCGTGAGACACCACAGAAATAGGGACTGTGGTGTTCTCTTTTGACACCAAAGCACAACACAATCAGCCGTGTCCTCCCTGAATGAGTCCGATCCAGCACGAAAAGGCCTCGGAGCAGGCAAATACAAATAAATGTGCCTTCAAGAGAAATATGATGGTTCCCATCACGCAGCTAGTAAGGGCTTCTCATAGTTATTATATATTCCGCCCATTTTTTTCATCCTCAATTTATTTTTTTTTTTTTTTTTTTTTTTTGTTCAAATCTTTGTCAAGTCATTACTATAAACGACTAAGAATTGTTAACCTCACTGTTTTCCTCCCACTACTTAATTTTCAGCATTCTATTGTTTGGTCAAGCAGTGGAGATTGCATCACTTAAAGATCCAAGTAAAGGTTTTCTGTACAATCGTACCACTCAACAATGCTTGGGTTATAGAACACAAGCTGACCACTCAACTGTTCCATATCTTTTGACCTCCCTGCATCCTTGATTGGATCCTCAAGCATAGCTCAAAGATTGTCCCCTACATTTTAACGTTAATAATGCTTTTAGGTTTTCAGGCAACTTTTTTCCTCTCCACACCTTTGTTTTGTCCCATGTACTACCTTCGCTGCTGCTTTGGTGGTGCAGTTGGATTCTTTTTTAGAACCATTGGCGGTGGAAACAACCAACAAGAATTATGGACTGTGTGTGTCTCTATTCGACTCACCAAGAGCACAGTACACAATCAACCGAGTCGCCCATATCCGATCCAGTGGGGACGAAAGGCCTAGAGCAGGCAAAACAAATAAAAGTTGCCTTCAAGAGAAAGTATAGGTTCCCTCAGGCAGCATGAAGGCTTTCTCATAGTTAAAATATATCCCCCAATTTTTTTCATCCTCAATTTTTTTTTTTTTTTTTTTTTTTTTGGGTTCAAATCTTTGTCAAGTCTCTTTACTATAACAACTGAAGAATTGTTAACCGCACTTGTTTTCCCCACTACTCAATTGTTCAGCATTCTTATAGGTTTCTGGTCAAACAGTGTGGAGATTGGCATCTCGTAGAGATCCAAGTAAAGGTTGTTCTGTACAATTCTAACCACACACAATGCTTGGTTAATGAACAGCAAGCTGACCCGCAGACTGTTCCTATCTTTTGACCTCCCTTGCATCCTTGATTGATCCTCAAGCATAGCCAAAGATTTGTCCCCTCATTTTATACTTTTTGGAATAAGGCTATTTTTTTAGTTTTCAGCACTTTTTTCCTCTCCACACCTTTGTTTTTGTCCCATTTTACACCCTTCAGCTGGCTGCTTTGGGTCTGTTGATTCTTTTTTGAACCCGTTGCGGTGAAACACCACAGAATTAATGGACTGTGGTGTGTCCTCTATTTGACAACCAAGACACAGACACAAACAGCCGTTCTCCTGATGAGTTCCGATCCAGCGGACAAAGGCCTAGGAGCAGGCAATACAAATAAATTGCCCTTCAAGAGAAATTAAGATGGTTCCCTCAGGCAGCTATTGAAGGGCTTCTCATAAGTTATAATATATTCCCCCATTTTTTCATCCTCAATTATGTCTTTTTTTTATTATTTTTTTTTTTTGGGTTCAAATCTTTGTCAAGGTCCATTCTATAACGACGAAGAATTGTTAACCTGCACTTTGTTTCCCCCACTACTTAATGTTTTCACATTCTATGTTTGGTCAATCAGTGGGATATTGCATCTCTGGAAAATCCAAGTAAAAAGGTTGTTCTGTACATTTCTAAGCCTCTCACAATGCTTGGTTATAGAACACCAGAGCTGACCACTAACTGTTCCATATCTTTTGACTCCCTTCATCCTTTGATGGATCCTCACCATAGGCTCAAAATTGTCCCCTACATTTTATACTGTTGAATAATGCTTTTAGTTTATCAGCAACTTTTTCTCTCCAACAACCTTTGGTTTGTCCCATAACTACCCTATCGCTGGCTGCTTTGGGGTGCTGTTGATTTCTTATTTTTTGAACCCTTGCGGTGATAACACCACAGAATATGGACTGTGGTGTGTCGCTATTGACACCAAAGCACAGACAAACAATCAGCCGGTCTCCCTGATGAGTAATTCCGATCCAGCGACGAAAGGCCTAGGAGCAGGAATACAAATAAATGTGCCTTACAAGAGAAAATTATGATGGTTCCCAGTCAGGCAGCTATGAAGGCATTCCTCATAGTTATAAATATTCCCCCATTTTTTTCATCCTCCTTCAATTTTTTTTTTTTTTTTTTTTTTTTTTTTTTTTCAAATCGTTGTCAAGTCATTACTATAACGACTGAAAATTGTAACCTGCACTTTTTTCCCCCACTACTTAAATTGTTCAGCATTCTATTGTGTTGGTCAATTCAAGTGGGAATTGCAATCTCTTAAGAATCGCAAGTATAGTTGTTCTGTAACATCTTAGCCACTCACAATGCTTGGGTTATTGAACAGCAAGCTGACCACTCAACTGTACCATATCTTTTGACTCTTCATTGCATCCTTATTGGATCCTCAAGCATAGGCTCAAAGATTGTCCCCTACTTTTTATACTGTTTGAATAATCTTTTAGGTTTTTCAGCAACTTTTCTCTCCACCACCTTTCTTTTGTCCCATTTACTACCTTCGCTGGCTGCTTTGGGTGCAGTTTGGATTTCGTTTTTTGAACCCTTGCGGTGAAACACCACAGAATTATGGACTGTGTTCCTCCTAATTGAACAACCAAGAGCACAGACACAATCAGCCGTGTCTCTTGATGATCCGATCCAGCGGACGAAAGGCCTAGGAGCAGCAATACAATAAAATGTGCCTTCAAGAGAAATTATATGGTTCCCTCAGGCAGCATTGAAGGCTTCTCATTCGTTATATATATTCCCCCCATTTTTTTTCATCCTCAATGTTTTTTTTTTTTTTTTTTTTTTTTTTTTGGTGTCAAATCGTTGTCAAGTCATTAACTATAACGACTGAAGATTGTTAACCTGCACTTGTTTTTCCCCCACTACTTAATTGTTCAGCATTCTATTGTTTGGTCAATCAATGGAATTGGGGCATCTCTTAAGAGATCCCAAGTAAAGTTTTCTGTACAATTCCATATACCACTCACATGCTTGGGTATGAACGCAGAGCTGACCACTCATGACTGTTCCATATCTTTTGGGACCTCCCTTCATCCTTTGATTGGATCCTCAAGCATAGGCCAAAGATTGTCCCCGTACATTTATACCTGAATTGAATAATGCTTTTAGTTTTTCAGGCAACTTGTTTCCTCTCCCCACCGTTGTTTTGGTCCAATTTACTACACGTCGCGGCTGCTTGGGTGCTGTTATCTTTTTTTGAACCCTTGGCGGTGAACACCACCGAATTATGGGCTGTGGTGTGGACTCTATTTGACACCAAAGCACAGACCAATCAGCCTGTCCTCCCTGATGAGTCCGATCCAGCGGACGAAAGGCCTAGGAGCAGGCAATACAAATAAATTTGCCTTCAAGATGAAAGTATGATGTTCCCAATCACAGCTATGAAGCTTCTTTCAAGTTTATAATAAATCCCCCAATTTTTCATCCTCCATTTTTTTTTTTTTTTTTTTTTGTTCAATCTTTGTTCAAGTCATTACAAAAACAACTGAAGAATTGTTTAACCTGCACTTGTTTCCCCTTCCCCCACTACTTAATTGTTCAGCATTCTATTGTTGTGGTCAATCAATGGGAATTTGCTTCTCTTAAGAGATCCAAGTAAAGTTGTTCTGTACAATTCTTACCACTCACAATGCGTTTATTGAACAGCAGAGGCTGACACTCAGACTGTTTTCCATTCTTTTGACCTCCCTTGCATCCTAGCATTGGATCCTCAGCATAGGACTCAAAGATTGTCCCCTACAATTTAATACGGATTAAAAAGCTTTTAGTTTTTCAGTCAACTTTTTTTCCTCTCCACACCTTGTTTTGTCCCATTTACTACCTTCGCTGGCTGCTTTGGGTGCTGTTGGATTTCCTTATTTGAAACCCTTGGCCGGTGAGAACACCACAGATTATTGACTTGGTGTTCTCTATTTGACACCCAAGAGCACAGACACAATCAGCCTGTCTCCCCTGAGATCCGATCCAGCGGACGAAAGGCCAGGAGCAGGCATACAAATAAATGGTGCTTCAAAAAACTATGATGGTTCCTCAGCACTATGAAGGGCTCTCATATATAATATATTCCCTCCTCCCGTTCCATTTTTTTCCATCCTCAATTTTTTTTTTTTTTTTTTTTTTTTTTGTTCAAATCTTTGTCAAGTCCATTACTATAACGTCAGAAGAATTGATAACCCGCACTGTTTTCCCCCACTACTTTAATTGTTCACGCTTCTAATTGTTTGGTCCATCATGGGAATTGCATCTCTTAAGAATCCAAGTTAAGGGTTGTTCTACAATTCTTAGCCATCACAATAGCTTGGGTTATTGAATCAGCAGACGACCACTCAACTGTTCCATATCTTTGACCTCCCTTGCATCCTTGATTGATCCGCAACATTAGCCTCAAAGATTGGTCCCCTACATTTTATATACTGTTTGATTAATGCTTTAATTTTCAGCAACTTTTTTCCTCTCACAACCTTTTGTTTTGTCCCATTTCCTACCCTTTGCTGCTGCTTTGGGTGCTGTTTTGGGAAATTCTTTTTTGAACCCATGGCGTGAGAACACCACAGAATTATGACGTGTTGGTCTCTTTATGACACAAGAGCACAGACACAATCAGCCGTGTCTCCCTGATGAGGTCCGACCACGACGAAACCCTAGAGCAGCATTACAAATAAATGTCCATCAGAGAAATTATATGTTCCTCAGCAGCTAGTGAAGGCTCTCATAGTTATAATATATTCCCACCCCCATTTTTTTTCATCCTCAATTTTTTTTTTATTTTTTTTTTTTTTTGTTTCAAATCTTGTTCAGATCCATTACTATAACGACTGAAGAATTGTTAACCCTGCACTTGTTTCCCCCACTACTTAAGTTGTTACAGCATTCTAATGTTTGGTCAATCAGTGGGAAGTGCATCTCTTAAGAAGATCCAAGTAAGGTTGTTCTTAATATCTTACCACTCAACATGCTTGGTATTGAATCAGCAAGCTGACCACTCAACTGTTCATATCTTTTGACCTCCCTTGCATCCTTGATTGATCCTCAGCATAGCTCAAAGATTGTCCCACTAACATTTATACTGTTAAGATTCTGTGTATTTTTCACAACTTTTTTCCTCTCCACACCTTTCTTTGTCCAGTTCCTACCCTTCGCTGGCTGCTTTGGGTGCAGTTGGTTCTTTTTGAACCCTTGGCGTGAAGAACATCCACGAATAGACAGTGTGTGTCTCTATTTGACACCAAACACAGACACAATCTTCCGAGTCTCCCCATATGATCCGATCCAGCGACGAAAGGCCTATGAGAAGCAATACAATTAATGTCCTTCAAGAGAAATTAAAGTTCCCACACACGAGTGAAAGGCTTTCTCATATTTATAATATATAACCCACCATTTTTTTCATCCTCAATTTTTTTTTTTTTTTTTTTTTTTTTTTTCTTGTCGCAATCTTTGTCAAAGACTTACTATAACGACGGAAAATTGTTAACCTGCACTTGTTTTTCCCCACAATACTTAATTGTTCAAGCATTCTATATTATAAATTATTTATATTTATATATATATATATATATATATATATATATATAGATACGCTCAACAAAAAACACTTTACAACATTATAGCTGAACGAGATAGCGTTTTGGTAAATTTTAGAATTATCCTGTTTCTCCTTTTCTTCTTTGAACAGACTTGCTATAGCGTGTGGGTTTGTCCTGCTGCTGTTGCCCCCTCCTCTCCCTCTCTCTCTCTCACTCTCTCTTCTCTCTCTCCCTCTCTCTCTCTCTCTTTAGAAATGGTCAGCAAGAGTCCATTGCTTTCTTTTACATC
Organism: Conus ventricosus; assembly: GCA_018398815.1. Taxonomy (NCBI): domain Eukaryota; kingdom Metazoa; phylum Mollusca; class Gastropoda; order Neogastropoda; family Conidae; genus Conus; species Conus ventricosus. Next base: position 125,982,849 of record CM031596.1, on the reverse strand, counting down.
AAAATGAAAAAAAGAATTGTAACTCTTTTCTGTAGTTATATTCGTTTAAAACACTAAAACGAAGAATGACTGTCATCAGTTAACACACAAATCCAAGTAATTTCAGTATAACATTTTTGCTATGCAAATATTTTTTCATATTTTCAGTATTAACTGCCAGTGCTGTGTGTTCTATTGTTGTCTTGACCTCATTGGCAGATAGTCGTGGCCTTTCAATTATCTATTTGAGTCTGATTTGAGTTTATTTCTAACTCTCGTCTCGCTCTCTCTCCCTTCTCTCATCCATCATCTCTCGCTCTCTCTCTCTCCACTCATTTCTCTTCGTCTCTCTCTCCTCTTCTCTCTCTCTGTGTAATTTGTTGAGTTCATTTCTTCATCGATTTTTGTAGTCTTTAGAAACTTTGCTTGAAAATTTGAGTCCTAAGTTTGTTTAAAGACAACGTAGTTGGGGAAAACCACGGGTAAGCTGGCACGACAAGGAAGTGTTCGGGTGGCATTGGTCTGTCTGTACGTAAACCACTAGTTCCCTCCCATACGCTATAGTATGATAGAGTATCTTTATTAATTTTGTATTAGATAAAGAATCTTTCAGTTTTTATAAAAACATTCTGTTTGTTTCTACTTATTTACTCGAACATTCACCAGATTATTCTGCATACGATTGTATAATGGGATAGTATACTTGAAAAAGTCTTGTGGACAAGATGTAATTTGTGTGATGATGCCATAAATACTGGGTGGTGATTTGAATGCCAGAACTTCCGATTGTTCCCCTATTACTTTGATGAAAGAGCAATTGCCATGACAATTATACAAAACATTCTTTAACAAGAAGAAAAGAATGTCCACATGATACAGTAAAGAATTCTCACGGTAAAAAATTGCTGACCTCAGTAACGGCTTTGGTCAATTTATTTTAAATTTTAGTCATGTGATGAAAATGGTCATATACATATATATCCATCATGGGTGCACAGTGGAATGATTAATTCTTACCTTCCACATCTTTCTTTGATAGCGCGTCGTGTTTATACTCTAAGTGTCCTTGACAGATAGAATCAATCATTTGCCTCTTTTGTTGTGCTTTAATAATCAAAACACACGATTCACTTCCATCAGGAATTCTGTGAATAAGAATGAAGACATGTCCATTATAAATAAAAATGGATTTCAACATATGAGCATACATTTTTTGACTCAATGTACTCCGAATAATGTAAAACTAGCGATTTTTTTTTTTGGGTTTTTGTTAAAGTTGCCACAGAACTTAATCATGTTGATTTAACATAGCAATAGATATGTTTAAACCAGATTATTAAATACCAGGCAATGACATATAGAAAACGCATAACCGAGACATAATCATCAACCAAGGATGTTTGACCATGAATGCAAATCAAAAACAAACGAAAATAAAAGTCATCATAGATTGTTAAGCGATCACTGATAAAAATGGAACCGGAATAGGATTTTGGTATACTAGAAGAAATTAAAAACATGATTATGAAAGAAGAGGACCGAAATGAATCAATTAAAAGAACTCTGCTTGATTTCTTACAGCCCAGAAGACATTTTGAACGTTAAGAAATCTCATCGAAAAGAAACACAGCCACAAAACAACATATCCATTTGATCAATGTTGGGTCAATTTTAAGATATTGTTAATAGAGAAACACATGATTAATGAAGGGGATGAATATAGACAGCCAATATCATGACGAGTCATGAAGCATTTAGAAGCTGAAGAATGTAAATCGCCAGGACCTATAATTTATCGAGATTCTTTAAACGCAGGAGAGGCCAGTGTTAATGTTTTAGTGAAACTATTTAACACCCATTATTCAATAATGGAATCTATCCAATGACTGACTGAGTAAACTATTATACACTTTTTAAGAAAGGCGAAGTCAATAATATGAACAACTACAGAGGTATTTCAGGTGTAATTTAAGTAGTAAGTGATATAGCTCAATAATCAACAGCAATTACAAAGGGTAAATTTAAATAAACATAACTAACATCAACAGGTTCAAAGAAGACTACTGTATGACAGAGACCATAATTTACATTGCTAAGCTCCATTCAAAACAGTTTGCAAAGAATCGAAAAGTTGTATGATGCATTTGTAGATTTTGAGAAAGCCATTCGACTTCCATTTCTAGAAATTGTTATGGCCTGTGTTGCTAAAAAAAAAGTGTCAGGTAAATTATATAATGGCATTAAAGATAGGTAAGAGATGTAAAGGCTAGATTAAAGTGGGTAAATTATCAGAGTTTGAGAATGACACAAGGGGAGTACGCAAGGAGATGTTTGCAGCCCTATCACTTTTCTTGTTCGTCAACGAACTTGCACTAGAAATTATAGAAAAAAGTGTGCAACATGGGATGTCCTTTGATTTATAAAATGTTTCATATTACTTTTTGCGAAATATTATCCTAGTTTCAATATCATGTTGGCCTACAAAGTCAGGTAATATTTGTAATGCATCTTGGCAATGAACTGAGCTAAAAAGTAATATGGAAAAACAAAATAGCATTGTTTTTCGCAAGGTGGGATATCCTTGGCAAACAATGAACACTGGATTATGGAAATGAGCCAGTAAAATAGTAAACGTATATAAGTATCTGGGATTTTCTTTTCAACCAGCTATTTTACCTAAGCATGTAAGATATAGTTAACAAGCAAAAAGAGCTGTTCTAATTATACATAAGGTATGTATACACTTACTTATTCTTAATATATTTAAAAAGTTTTTGATTCACAAGTCAATCAAATTTACAATATGGGCTGAAATATGCTTTCGAAGAGCAATTTATCGAAAAGCTGCATTTTGTTTAGCCATTAAACGCTTTTTGAAGTCGACATTGCACTCCATACGGATTTTATATGGAGAAATAGAAATCCGATCTATTAAAACCATACGTTAAATCAATCAGTTACTACTCTAAAATTGACAAAGAGGAACATTTACAAGTTACCAATTAAAGCAATAAAGTGGTTATATATCTGTATTAAATGGAAAAAGACTGGGCCACAAATGTTCGTAATGCCTAAATTCTAAGGTTTTGCTTTTTGTATAGATAATCCACGGTGATTCGAAAATAGTCCACCTTTATAATGCTTTAAACAAAGGATCATAGAATTGTAGTGGGCAAGACTGGCATAGTCACATTCTCACACAGCGACCCGATTTGCTGAATATAGCATTTAAGACAACAACCATCTTGTGGAAGACCGTATTTGACATGCTATGAATAATATGTGAAAAGTGCTCTAAACAAAACTAAATTTGGTATGGTCCATTATAGCAAGCCACCGAATTAGATTCATGAAAAGCAGATGAAGTTATGTGTCCTTGTGGACATGTTTCTTAAGAAAATATGCCATTCATATTAATCTGTGTTGCCCTGTTCTTCATGATTTGAGAAAATATTTCAGCCCAAGTTTTAATGACCCCATGAACAGTTCAGTTTAATCTACTTATGCATGTAAAATGAGTGGTGTATATCTAATGTACACGTCACTTTATAAGCTTTTAAAACGTTTGTGTATTGCTTCAACATAAAAAAATTTCTATGTGATGGACCACAACCAATACATTTTTTTTTCTTCTCTGTTTTGCTTTGTTATGCTTTGACTTTATTTTTGTTTTAGTACATACAAATGCTTAATGACCATTCTAAATTCATGTTATTTATGTATATATAATAGTTATGTAGTAAATATGCGAACGACCATACCCTCAGTAGGCCTAGCCTTAAAACTGAATAAACATACGCATCTCGCATTCGCATTCTTTCGCATTTCTCTCCTCTCTCTCTCTACTCTCTCTCTTCCTCCCATCTCGCTCTCCTCCCTCCTCACTCTCTCTCTCTCCTCTCCTCTCTCTCTCTCCTGTCTCCCCTCCTCTCTCTCTCTCTCATCTCTCGCTCATCACTCCTCTCTCTCTCTCCTCTCTCTCTGTATAAGTGGCTAACTGAGTGTATTTTTCTGTTGTTCTCGCATATCCAGTGTCATTTGCTCTTTTCTGCTTATTTGGTAGTTTGAAAGGAATTACAAGAAGAGAATTTTGTTTTTAAAGGAAAAAGATTTATCCACCGTTTATCGATATAACATACAACAACAAAGTAGTCCATCGGCCTAAATCACAGAAGAGAGACCTTTCCAGCGCAGTCTTCGCTCTACTAATAGTGTGTCTTGTACCAAACAATACGTGCGAGCCGGAGTACACCCAGACAGACAGTACAGACAGCGGCTGCAGAGGCGAACGTCATCTGCACCTGAACCGCTTCATCATATTCAGCTTCATCTGTAAATACAGCCACGGACAGAAAAGCTGAGAAGATCTGACACTGTTGGTCCGGTGCAGACAACAGGATAGATTGAAGGTAAGTATATACGTACGCAGGCATGAACTCATGCCCCCTGTGTACATGCCCCTGCGCGCACCCTTTCACATACACCAACGCGCTCGCGCGTGTTCACACACACGACACACACATGCTCGCGCTCTCACACACACACGCACACACACACACTAAAACCAAAACACACATGCCACGCCACACACATGGCGCCACACAAACACACACACGACACACACACACACACCACACCCACACACACACAGCACACACACACACACACTCACTACCACACACCACACACTACACACACACCGCACCCACACACACACACACACCACTCACACACACACATCACACACAAACATCCTGTGTATACATACGCACGCTACGTACTTCAATCACACGCACATCATACACCACACCTATACACACACACACACACACACACACACACACGACACACAACACACACATCACACACACACACACACACACACAACACACATACACACCCACACACACACACATCACACACACACACAGTACACACATACACACACACACCACACACACACACACACACACATAAGGCACGCACCGCACGCCACGCACTGCACGCACCCAACACACTATAACACACAACACACACACAACACACACACATCAATGTTTCATGCATATGAGCTAGATCCCCTATGAATATTTTTATCCCTATCATCTAAAAATCTTCACTGATGTTCTTTATAGACAATCAGCAGGCTGTGGTTTGTGTCATCCCCACATTAAAAATCGAGAAATCTTTTTACCTTGGTAAGGACTTCCATTTCACAACTGAATTAATAGCCATTTTAATGGCTATTCATATGTCGTTGATATCAAACCATTTCAATTTTTCTATGGTGCACTCTTTTGTGTAGACACTAAATCAGTTTTCCAAGCTTTAGAATCACAAATCCGAAAAAACCAATCCATCAAGAAATTAAAGTATTTATGCATGTTCTTATATCAAGGGGTATCGCAGTTGATTTTTGTTTGGATCCCATCGCTTGGTGTTCAATATCGGAAAGAATGGCAATCGACAGCTCGGGCAGGAGGCAAAAATACATCTTTTATATACAAGATATTCCATTCTTTTATTTACAAGAGGGTTAACTCTCTATTTCAAAAAGCTTCTTTGGAAAATTTTGAAAAGATATATAAAGACACAATGCTTCCCAAAGTACAATAGACCTAATTCATCAATACAGTGTTGTTTAAACCTCGCCTAAAATTTTTCAAAACAGAATTCATTAATAAATTGATACTATTTATAAATAAAATGGCAAAAAACCCCAAAACACCGCAAAAAAAATTGGTTCACGGTGTTTTTTTACAGACGTAGGTTAAAACTGCTTTTCACAACCAATTCATAAAGAACATCCAGTGTGACAGCGGGCTGTTGATTGTTCTACAACAACACATAATGGTAACTTTTTGTCCTTATTTTGAATCACCTATCAAAATTCAGAAAAGATGAATCTAAATGCAGTTTCCAAGAACCTGTATTTCTTTTGAACTTTGTTCAGAAGATCCAGTCGGCTCGTTTTATGATTTCTGGGCGTATTTAGACTGTTTTGTTTTGACTGTTGCAGTTTGATTAGTTGGTGTTGATTTTTGCTGGGGAGGATGGTTCTTAGTTAGTATTTCCACGATATTTAATACATACACAGGCGCACACACACCGCGCGCGCGCCGCGCACAACCACACACACACACACACACACACTCACAAACACCACACACACACACACTACACATCACACACACACACACACACAACACACACACACACACACACACACACACATACACACACACGACCCAACGCAAGCACGCATGCATTACAACACACTCATCACTTATACTAGTAAACACCGGCACTTCTGTCTAATATCACTTAAAGTGAAAAGACTTACATATCGAAAAGAAGAAGAAAAGAAGCAGAAGAACAACCAACAACAACACACCTCACACACACACACACACAGCAACACACACACACACACACTACGACACCACACACACAACACACACCCACACACACCCACACACAACACACACCAATACACACACACACACTACACACATCACACACACACACACACACCACACACACACACACACACACACACACACACACAAGCACAAGCAGGCATACTACACACTCATACTATGTACAAGTTAAACACACATCTCACTTCCTGTCTAATATCACTATTAAAGTGAAAAGACGTTAATTCAAAGAACAACAACAACAGCAGCACAACACACACACACACACACACACCCACACACACACACCACACACACACACACACACACACACACAACACACACACACCAACACGCACGCACGCACGCACAGCACGCACCACGCACGCACGAAAACCCCGCCAAAACCCCCGCCCCCCCACCTCACGCACGCACGCACGCACGCACGGCACACAACACACACACACACACACAACACACACACTCACTACACACACATGCAACGTGCACAGACAAACGCATGTGACCCAGGCACAGGCCGACATGGGAGAGAGAGAGAGAGAAGAGAGAGAGAGAGAGATGAGACGAGAGAGAGAGAGAGAGACAGACAGAGAGAACAGACAAGAAGAAGAGAGAGAGAGGAGGGAGAAGAAGAAGAAGAAGAAGAATAAGAAGAAAAGAAGAAAAGAAGAAGAAGAAGAAGAAGAAGAAGAAGAAGAAGAAGAAGAAAAAGACAAATAGATAGGCAGGTAGACAGACAGACAGACATGAGGACAGACTAGCAGAGGCAAAAAGTGGACATTTCTGTCGAAACAGATACAGCAAGGGAACGTTTATATTTCAAAAGACAATTCACGAAATACGTAGAGGGACAACTGTGCCTATTCTATGTGTTAGCGTTCAGTGTGAAAGACGAACAGACAGACGGATCTATTGAACTCAAAAATGTAGAAACGGATAAGCAACAAATATAGAGCAATCACGAGGCGCTGAGAAAAAGCAGGGTGGTGGTAGTGGTGCTGGTGATGGTGTTGGCACAGGATTGAAACAGAAATGCCGACAAAAGTAAAAGAAACGGGAATCCGTGTATACTAGTTTTACGTCTTACAGAACTTTTTACTTGTTTTGAGGTTTAAAGATTAACATAAATAATAAATGAGTCTTCTCGCACAGCAGATGACCAGCTCTTCGTGCAGTTCTCGGCTTTCCTTGTCTCCTGCCAAGAGTTTCTTGACGAGCTATTTCGGTTCAAAGACGCTCTTGAAACATAGACGCATAAAGATGCGCTCTTCTCTCCTCTCTCTCTCTCTCTCTCTCTCTCTCTCTCCTCTCTCTCTCTCTCTCTCTCTCTCTCTCTCTCCTCCTCTCTCTCTCTCTCTCTCGTCTCCTCTCTCTCTCTCTCTCTCTCTCTCTGTGTGTGTGTGTGTGTGTGTGTGTGTGTGTGTGTGTGTAGACACCTATCTGTTTGTGTGCATGCATTTGTGCGCATGGGGTGGATGTTTAAAGGAATGGATTAAAATATTCACACATGTCAGATGGTTTTTGTGTGTGTGTGTGTGTGTGTGCGTGTGTGTGTGTGTGTGTGTGTGTGTGTGTGTGTGTATGTGTGTGTGTGTGTGTGTGTGTGTATGTGTGGTGTGTGTGTGTGTGTGTGTGTGTGTGTGTGTGTGTGTGTAGTGTATATATATATATATATATATATATATATGTGTGTGTGTGTGTGTGTGTGTGTGGTGTGTGTGTGTGTGTGTAAAAATCTTCATTAAAATGAATTAAAGTCAGCGGTTTTTTATGTATTTTTCCCCGTCCGGACAGTCAATAATCCAGTATGGCAATAGACATGCACTTTATTTACTTTCCTGCCACCATTGTCTGCAATAGGTATGTATACTCGCTGCATTTCTCTGACACACGTGACAGCAATGGTAACACATATTTGCAAAAAGAATGTTACTTTTGACTTCACAAGGCATTTGTCCATACGTGCCATGAATTCACACTACTTTTGATAGCAGTTATTTTCCATAATAGTTAAATAAACAGTGATAGTAAATTTGGTTTATCAATTCCGGCTACCAGTTTCTGCTGTAGCTGAGGACATTTATTCATACTCGCTGAAAAAAAAAGCATAAAAAAGACTAGTTGTTACTAAATAGTAATTTCTTTCTCAACCTTTTTTTGGTGCTAATTTCTGACTCCAATAGGTTCCCATACACGCTCCACTTCTATACGCCCCCCCCCCCCCCCCCCTCCCCAAATCATAGCACCTATTTCTGATGCCCCCATCCCCACCCCCGCTCTCTCAAAGCCCTCCCTTCCTCCCCCCCCCCTCTCCCCCGCCGCACACCCTCCCCCTCCCTTTACACCATCCCTGTACATTCTCATTTTCCCCCTGTCCCTCTCTTTTCTGTCCATGTATTGATTGAGAGCTAACGTCGTTGGCCACAGAGACGAGGACACTGTTGTTACCTTTCATAATCTTATTTTGGCACGACCGATCTTTGTCTGAGATGTTGTGGGCTGCGCGTGAGCAACAAGAAGAAGAAGAAGAAGAAGAAGAAGAAGAAGAAGAAGAAGAAGAAGAAGAAGAAGAAGAAGACGAGAAGAACAAAAACAAGAACAAGAAGAACAAGAACATGAACATAAAGAAACACGCTTATAGTGTAGTGTAGTGTAGTTTCATGAAATGCCATGCAGTGTAGTGTAGTGTAGTGTTGTGTAGTGTAGTGTAGTGTTGTGTAGTTTCATGAAATGCCATGCAGTGAAGTGTAGTGTAGTGTAGTTTCATGAAATGCTATGCAGTGAAGTGTAGTGTAGTGTAGTTTCATGAAATGCTATGCAGTGTAGTGTAGTGTAGTGTAGCGTAGTGTAGCGTAGTGTAGCGTAGTGTAGCGTAGTGTAGTGTAGTGTAGTGCAGTGTAGTGCAGTGTAGCGTAGTGTAGCTTAGTGTAGCGTAGTGTAGCGTAGTGTAGTGTAGTGTAGTGTAGTGTAGTGTAGTGTAGCGTAGCGTAGCGTAGTGTAGTGTAGTGTAGTGTAGTGTAGTGTAGCGTAGCGTAGCGTAGTGTAGTGTAGTGTAGTGTAGTGTAGTGTAGTGTAGTGTAGTGCAGTGTAGTGTAGTGTAGTGCAGTGTAGTGTAGTGCAGTGTAGTGTAGTGTAGTGTAGTGTAGTTTAATAAAATACCATGTAGTGCAGTGTAGTGCAGTGTAGTG
>CM031596.1:125945742-125958242 GCA_018398815.1 Conus ventricosus | reverse complement strand
GAGGTCAGGGTTCGAATCCCATCAGAGTCATGTGGGTTTTTTCTGTCCCGACCGGCTCCTACCCAGAGTTGAGTTTGCTGCGGACTCAGTTGGGAAGACTGGGACCACACAGTCGAGTTTCATCCACTTAATGGATGCGTTTCTGAGAGTGTTGCTCAAATTTCATGACCAACACTGCAGGTGCCTGTATCTCTCGGGCCTGGTTGACGCCGGGATATATTATGAAAGGAAGCGTAGAGTACAGCCCTGTCATGTAGTCTCAGACCGAAATGGAAATCCGTAGCATCATCCTCATCAATCAGCATTAAAAAAAAAAAGTTTCAAATTCTGTGGCCCTTCATGCCCTGCTCTTATGGTGACCTCAGTTTCGGTGTCCTCTCCACGTCTGTGGCTTTGGTTTGGTTCCGTCGGGGTCACTGGTATCGGCGAGTCCATGGGGGCTGTCGTTGGACGGACGTGGTGGCGCCCTCCGGAGGGAGAGCTCACTCACGCCGGCTCCGCGACTAAGCAATTATTGTCGTCAGTAGGGGGCTTAGTAGGTGGTGTCCTGCGTATGTTAGATCAGAACAGGCGCCACTGAACACCACCGAAGTGACTCGGCAGCAGTGCAGTGTCTCCTCCGATGGGTTGCCTCTCGACGACTTGACATTGACTGCTCCCTGTGGATTGCCGGTGCTGGGGCTGCGGCGGGGCCGGCCGGGCTGTGGATGTGGACGGGGTGTCGGAATGAGCGGCGTGGGTGCTCTGCCTCTGAGGTGGCGCAGAGGTTGGGACAGCAAAAAAAAAAAAAAAAAAAAAAAAAAAAAGAATGCGAAGAATGCGAAGGAGAAGAAGAATGTGAAGAAGAATGCGAAGAAGAATGCGAAGAAGAATGCGAAGAAGAAGAATGCGAAGAAGAATGCGAAGAAGAAGAAGAATGCGAAGAAGAATGCGGAGAAGAATGCGAAGAAGAAGAAGAAGAATGCGAAGAAGAATGCGAAGAAGAATGCGAAGAATGCGAAGAATGCGAAGAAGAAGAAGAATGCGAAGAAGAAGAAGAATGCGAAGAAGAATGCGAAGAAGAATGCGAAGAAGAATGCGAAAATGCGAAGAATGCGAAGAATGCGAAGAAGAAGAAGAAGAAGAAGAAGAAGAAGAAGAAGAAGAGAAGAAGAAGAAGAAGAGAATGCGAAGAAGAATGCGAAGAATGCAAAGAAGAATGAGAAGAAGAATGCGAAGAAGAAGAAGAAGAATGCGAAGAAGAAGAAGAAGAATGCGAAGAACGCGAAGAACGCGAAGAACGCGAAGAAGAAGAAGAAGAAGAAGAAGAAGAAGAAGAAGAAGAAGAAGAAGAAGAAGAAGAAGAAGAAGAATGCGAAGAAGAATGCGAAGAATGCAAAGAAGAATGGAAGAAGAATGCGAAGAAGAAGAAGAAGAATGAGAAGAAGAAGAAGAAGAGAAGAAAGAAGAAGAAGAAGAAGAAGAAGAAGAAACTTTAAAGTTTAGTAGATCCCCAAACACAAACGAACAATGTCTCATCAAATAAATGAGTATAGAATGAAGAGGGAAATGAGAATTTTAAATGAAATAACCCGCTAAAGATTTCGATAGAATAAGAAGGACAAGAAAAAAGACCAGACCTTTACTAAAGATTTGTTTATATGATTTGTTTCTCAATGGAGGAGAATATGGTGGCATTATTCCGCTACATCCGGGCTTCGCGACGTTTCTAGGGGAACACCGCCACGTCACTGGATAATGTGGTTAGTTCCCAGAACTCGATAGATCTAATACTGATCTGTTTGCAGACAGCAACAGCCTTCACGAAGAAGTCGAAGTAAATGGTGCTATGCTGGCTCCTTTTAGTAACGAGTCCCAAAGGTTGGTCCTATGTGGAATGAAGTGGAATACCCCAACTTATTCATTTGGTGAACTCCTGTGCCTTTCTTAACCTACATTTGATCATCTATTGATAACCCACATTTGAGCATCTATGGATAACCCACATTTGAGCATCTATGGATAACCCACATTTGAGCATCTATTGATAACCCACATTTGAACATCTATTGATAACCCACATTTGAGCTTCTATTGATAACCCACATTTGAGCATCTATTGATAACCCACATGTGAGCTTCTATTGATAACCCACATTTGAGCTTCTATTGATAACCCACATTTGAGCGTCTAGTAAAAGTAACATAGTAAACCCATCTATTACGTTCTTTATTCTTTCGTGGGAGTGGATTGTATTCCTATCTATAACAAGTAACATACTAAACCCACGACCCTTCAGTTAATCAACTCATGAGTCCTGAGGTTACTTTTTTCCGAAAATTGAGAAGTTGCATTTTTTCAACAAGATTACAACTTAAACCGCGTCACGACCGATTTTTGTTTTTTACAAGAACACTTTAACTCACTTCGTTTGACACACCTCGTAGGTTCTTTCTCTCAGGATCTTAGTAAATGAGAAATGTATGTGTTAAGATGCTGTGTTCGGAAACATCACACACACACACACACACACACACACACACCACACACACACACACACACACACACACACGTACGCACGCACGCACGCACGCACATACACACACAACACACACACACACACACACACACACAGACACACACACACACACTCGGGAGCGAATAAACGCGTAGGCGTAATAATTTGGTTGCAAATGCACTCATAGCAACACATTTGTGTTCGTGCCTTTTTAAAAGGTCACAAAATAATAGAGAATAGGGGCAGATAATGAATGGAAGAAAGAATGAAGTAATTCATTGATAATGATATTAGAATAGTTCGGAATTATATCATGAAACAATGATTTGGAATCGTTTTTCTTATTTATTTTCTTTTTAATATGATATTCATTTTACATCTGGGAACAGTATTATGACAAATTTGTAAGCATTTATCCAGTATAATAGACCATCGGGTCTATGTGGGGGGTTTTTCATTATGGTAGAAACTGCCCATATTTCTGTAAAATATGACATGGAAAAACAACAACGACCAGAAACAAGCAAAACAAACAAACAAACAAACAAACAAAACCATAAATATGACAGCAAGAAAGAACTGTTTCTTGATCTGCACAGTTCTTTAGAATTGCTCTGCAATATGTGTCTGCCGGTCTAGGCGCATTGCAAGATATGCAGGAAGCTTCATCGTTCGTTTGTGAATATCTCATTCCTCCAAAGCGCTGTATACATCCATGGAAAAGAATCAATACGTTATCTTGTTTATTGCCCAGTGCATTGGGACAGTTTCCTCGCTGGCATCAGTGAAGAAGCGGAAGAAGAAGAAGACAAAAAAAAGGGGGGGGGGGGGGTGAGGGGGGATATTCAGGGGCAATGATTCTACGACGCTGAACAACCTTTCTGTATACATGATATATTGATCTCCCTTGCTGTCTTTAAAGACTTCGGAGAATACGACACAAACATGCGTTTTATGGCTAATATTGGTGCTCTTTATGTAGATTTTCTGGCTGCTGTTCAGTTTCTGTGGCATAGAGCATGACACAGGCCCACTAGTTTCATTGGTATTTGATGTTCTTCTGAGAGAAAAAAAGTCTTCTGACTGAGGTTCGACTTTGATTATAAACATCAGAACATGAACATGGGGGGTGGATGGGTGTTGGGGTGGGTGGGGCGTGGGGTTAATGCTTGATGATAGTACAAGTTTCCTAACTGTGGGTTGTCCTAATGGTAGCGTTCTTAGTCTTCTAGAATAGTGTCTCTGTCTGGAGTTGGTGTTTCATTAGTGAGAATAGGACACACTCGTACGTATGTAATCATGGGTGTCATTTCTTTGTCTTCCTGGAACAGATTTGTCTGTTGTGGTCACTATTGAAATGTACAGCCTATGATTCAAATATACATACAGAGAGAGAGAGAGAGAGAGAGAGAGAGAGAGAGAGAGAGAGAGAGAGAGAGAGAGAAGAGAGAGAGGAGAGAGAGAGAGAGAGAGAGATTTCGTTTCTTCTTAGAACCAATTTTCTGGCCGTAGTTCGTATTTTGATATAAGGACTATCACACATATCTTTATTACTTTTTGTAATGATTTTTTTTTCAGAACACATTTCCGGTTGGTGTCCTTCATCTTTCATCGTACATTTCAAAGAATGTGAATCATAACTATAGCTCATAATCATGTTGTTACATTTCAAAGTCATTGTTATCTTTTGTGTACTTAGCAATGCCCCATTCAGTATTCTTTCCTTTTGTTTTTAAGTGAATTATTGATCTGGTGTTTGGATTTACTGATACGGTAGCATTTGCGTTTAGTCAGGTCAGTCATAAACGGTTTATGTTCGAGCGCTTAGCACCTGAAAATAATATATTCAATCCACACTGGTTGAGAAAAATACAACCCGCAAACATGTCCATCTGTACCAAAAGAAGTATAGCCAGCTAGGTACACACACATACACACACACACACACACACACACACACACACACACACACACACACACACACACACACACACACACACACACACACACACACACAAGCATAGAGGAGAGAGAGAGAGAGAGAGAGAGAGAGAGAGAGAGAGAGAGAGAGAGGAGAGAGAGGAGAGAGAGAGAGAGAGAGAGAGAGAGAGATGTAGACTAAGTAAACTAGGGATGAAAAATAAAGCGCACTGGCGGGCACTCCCAACACAGCCCGGTCTAATCCTCTAATCCGCCCACAGTTCACCAACTGTTATAATTATTCATTGACATGTTTATGTTCTTTTCTTTCAGGGTGGGGATTTGTCCCCCATGCTGACAGCCCTGTGTGGTTGGCTGGGCTATAGCCGGAATACAACTAAACTGTTGACAATGACCGACACTTTCTTTACCAGAAACAGCTTTCTCTGCATCGCTGTCTAAGACTTCTTCTTCTTCTTCTTGTTCTTCTTCTTCTTCTGCGTACGCAGGCTGATGCTCCTGCGGACACTCCCTGTATAGACAGGCATGTATTAATCCCATCTACCCAACAAACGGAGTGGAGTTTTGTGTGTATGACCGGTTTTTTTGTTTGTTTTTTTGTTGTTGTTTTTTTGTTATCCCGCTATTAAGGCAGCCATACTCTAACTTCGAGGAAGGTGCATGCTATGTGTCACGTGTCATCCATACCAACGGCCAAACTGGCCTTCTCTTCCGAAAGTTGGTGATGGGATTTTACGTGTGTGCAAGATGTTTTGTGTGCGTTCATATACGGAACCTCGGTTTAAAGTCGCAATCGAAGGACTGTATGGGGAATGGAGTCAGAACCAATGTTAACTCCGAGGGAAACGGCCGAAACGGCCCGGCGGAGATTCGAACCCGCAGCCCCAAGATTACGAGTCTGGCGCTCCACCACTGAGCTATTCTGGCCCCCGTGTCTAAGACTGACTGCAGAGGAAAGGTGCGTTTGTTTAATGCTACACGTGCAAGATTGGACTCCCATCTTCCTCCACCCCAGCCTCATCTGTCTGACTGTCTGCCTGTCTGCCTGTCTGCCTGTTTGTCTGTCTGCTTCTTTGTCTGTCTGTCTGTCTGTCTCTCTCATACACACACATACGAACGCACGCACACATACACACACGCACACACACACACACAACACACACACACACACACACACACACACACACACACACCACACATCACACACACACAACACACACACACATACACGCACGCACGCACGCACGCACGCACGCACGCACGCACACACGCACGCACGCACGCGCGCGCACACACACACACACACACACACACACACACACACACACCACACACACACACACACACATTCACACACATGCACAAAGACAACGATAGACATTTCACTATTATTTCATTCCCCAAGGAACGGTTCCAAATCCTGAACTTTAACTTTTCAACAAAGACCTTCTTCTTCTTCTTCTAAAAAAAGAAAGAAGAAAGAAATGAACAGAAAAAAAACCAAGAAAAGAAAAAAAAAAGAAAAAGAAAAAAAAAAAGCGTTTTGAAAGAGGTGGGAAAAGAAGGGAAAAAAAAAGTTTGTGATAAATTCTCCATTTACAGCCGCGGGCAAGGGGAAGTAATCGGAACTCAACGATGCAAGGGTAGCCATTCGAGTCCCCAGCCAATCGGCGCAAAGTTCAGGAATGACGTGACCATCATGGCGCGACCCGTCAAAAAAGCAATCCTTGCAAGCGCTTCCACGTTATCCTCCTACGCAGCGCAACGTTGCGATTAGACCTTCCCCCCCCCAACCCCCCTCCCCGCCCACCCCCCTCCCCGCCCCCACCCCCTCCTCTCCCGTCCAAGTCTTGAAGTGTTTCACCTGCCGATGTGAACTGAACGATGAATTGATTGTAGGGAGCATTTCCTTTCGCTCTCATTCTTTTCGCATAAATTCGTTTTCCTTCAAGTTCAGTTCGCGGTTTCGTTGGTTGTTTGGTTGGTTGTTTCTTGTTTTCTTTTTTTTTTTTCTTTTTTTTTGGTTTCGTATTACTGCCAGTTCGTTTCATTCGCTTCGCCTACGATTTCTGTTGTGTTTTCATGTGTGTGTGTGTGTGTGTGTGTGTGTGTGTGTGTGTGTGTGTGTGTGTGTGTGTGTGTGTGTGTGTGTGTGTGTGTGTGTGTGTGTGTGTGTGTGTGTGTGTGGTGTGTGTGTGTGCAGATGAGCTGAGTATTTACACGCCAGTTCAGTGGAGCGTTTATTTACTCAAGTCTAAAAAAATAAACATGCATTTATTCTAATGATAAAAAAAAAAACACTCCCAGGAAGTAAAATAGAAAACGCAACAGACTACCCGTAAAAATAAAACAGCTGATTAACGTGGGCCGGTGAACGGGTCAAAAACGAATGTCGTGTGTGCATGCCTTTAAAAACATACCGTCACTGTTGTCTCTCCTGCTGCCAGAGAGAAACACTTCACCCGTTCCAGACGCTAGTTCTGTCCCCTGATAGCTTTTCCTGGTTGTCTTAGAACGTCCTGTCAAAATCTCACAGCATGGAGTTCGATGTCCGCCTGAGCTTGTTTCGTTTTTGTTTTGTTTGTTTGTGCGTTTGTCCGTTTGTTTGTTTGTTTGTTTACTCATGTGTCGAACGATCCTAAAAGTGTATTAAAACCACCAAGCCGTTCAGGTTGAGGGTATCAAGACACCCAAACATCCCTCCGTTCTGATGCTGTCCATGGACATGCTGTCATGATGGTTCCCCAACGATCTGACTAACCGACGGCGGACCTCGACCTACCAGGCAGTCACAAAGAATCGTTGGATGAAGCCATGAATCGGCCAGCTCCGGTTCTTGAACGCAGTTGCAGCCACTCATCGTCTGATCCACCCATCGGCATTTCGGCACAAAAGCCAGTGATGCATTGCATTTGAAATAGTGCCTCGTTTCTGGCTTTGATTATAGTCAACAGCATTACCTCAAGCCTGAATGTTTTCGCCATACGGCTTTGTCACAATGGGATAAGTAACAAGCAATTCCTGTTCCTTTTCAGAGAGTTCTCAGCCCGTCGTGTAATTATTTCTGGTAATCGAGTGTCACTTTCTGATAAGGATGAAATGGCATTCATAGCACAGCCCTTACAGAGTGAAACTGGTGGAGCCCATCTTTAAACTGAACACTGAACTCACTGGTAGTGGTAAGGGTATCATTTCACACTGGTAGTGGTAAGGGTATCATTTCACACTGGTAGTGGTAAGGGTATCATTTCACACTGGTAGTGGTAAGGGTATCATTTCACACTGGTAGTGGTAAGGGTATCATTTCACACTGGTAGTGGTAAGGGTATCATTTCACACTGGTAGTGGTAAGGGTATCATTTCACACTGGTAGTGGTAAGGGTATCATTTCACACTGGTAGTGGTAAGGGTATCATTTCACACTGGTAGTGGTAAGGGTATCATTTCACACTGGTAGTGGTAAGGGTATCATTTCACACTGGTAGTGGTAAGGGTATCATTTCACACTGGTAGTGGTAAGGGTATCATTTCACACTGGTAGTGGTAAGGGTATCATTTCACACTGGTAGTGGTAAGGGTATCATTTCACACTGGTAGTGGTAAGGGTATCATTTCACACTGGTAGTGGTAAGGGTATCATTTCACACTGGTAGTGGTAAGGGTATCATTTCACACTGGTAGTGGTAAGGGTATCATTTCACACTGGTAGTGGTAAGGGTATCATTTCACACTGGTAGTGGTAAGGGTATCATTTCACACTGGTAGTGGTAAGGGTATCATTTCACACTGGTAGTGGTAAGGGTATCATTTCACACTGGTAGTGGTAAGGGTATCATTTCACACTGGTAGTGGTAAGGGTATCATTTCACACTGGTAGTGGTAAGGGTATCATTTCACACTGGTAGTGGTAAGGGTATCATTTCACACTGGTAGTGGTAAGGGTATCATTTCACACAAAAAGAAAGAAACAAACAAACAAAACAAGCAACAACAAAATAAACAAAAACAAAAAGAGGAAGAAGAGCAAGAAAAAATGCATGTAGATTTGTTTCAGACAGAGCTTATTTTCAGTGATCGTCGGCTTGATAAGTCAAGGTTTTATAACAGACGAAACGAATCCCGCCGTGTGGCAAAACGACAGCAGACTGAACGTTACCGGCGGGTAAGGGCTGACGCCGCTAAGACCAAATTGAAGGCGAAACCATATATATCTTTATCAAGTTTGGAGTTCAAGCCAGTTGTATTAGAGTGAAAATGTGTGGCTAGAAATCACTTGTTTCGAATGAGACGATAACCGAAGGCCAGTGTGAAGCATGGACTTCACCAGCGTGAAACAATCTTCTGTAACAAACAAGGCTGTTGCTGAAATAAAGAAGATTCTCTACCAAAGTTCACTCCTGATGGATACACATTATTACTTAGAAAATGAAGAAAAAGAAAGGTGGCCCTTAACTGCGGCGAAAGGTTTAGAAATCTGTTGTGATGACACACACGCACACACACACACACACACTATTACAGTTTAGTTATGCAGTTTTCATTATCTTCAGGACTCAGGAAACACACAGAGGAGCTGTGATTCTGGAAAACCAATGAACCCCGCAGCGTTTCCATATTATGCTCATCAGCTGAATCGAGCCCTTCCAAGGTGTGTCTGTTTTTGTTGCATCACTTCTCACATTTTGAATGTTCACATTCACCAAGAGTATGTTGTCAGCCTGCTCATATGCCTCCCCCCCCGCCCCCTCAGAACAAGCCTTTTTAGTCTGTCTCATCACGTATGTCACCCCATGGCAGTATTACCATGCCAGTCCTTCCAGTTTCGCCGTCCACAGCCACATACAGCCAGGTCAGTCCCGCCGCAGCTCTGGCACCAGCAAAGAGTCTGTGCTAGATCACTATGAGGCACCCCAGCGGAGAAGACGCTGCAGTGCTGCCGAGTCACTTCGGTGATGTTCAGTGGGTGCCCGTTCTGAGCCAACCTGCGCAGGACACACCAGCTGACGACAATAATGGCTGAGTAGTCGCAATGCCAGCGCGTGCGACCGTTTCCCTCCGGAAGGCGCCACCATGTCCGTCCAACGACAGTCCCCGGTGACCTCACCGCCGACCTCCACATGAATTCACTAAAGGCACAGACGTTGAGTGGAAATGAAAGCCCCTCTCTCTCTCTCTCTCTCTTCCTCTCTCTCTCCTCTCTCTCTCCTCTCTCTCTCTCTCTCTCTCTCTCTCAATATGTGTGTGCGTGTGCGTGCGTGCGTGTGTTTGTGTGTGTGTGTGTGTGTGTGTGTGTGTGTGTGTGTGTGTGTGTGTGTGTGTGTGTGTGTGTGTGTGTGTGTGTGTGTGTGTGTATGTGTGTCTGTGTGTGCGTACGTGAGTGCATGTGTGCATGTGTGTGCGTGTGGTGTGTGTGTGTGTGTGTGTGTGTGTGTGGTGTGTGTGTGTGTGTGTGTGTGGTGTGTGTGTGTGTGTGTGTGTGTGTGTGTGTGTGTGTGTGTGTGTGAGAGAGAGAGAGAGAGATTGAGAGAGAGAGAGAGAGAGAGAGAGAGAGAGAGAGAGAGAGAGAGAGAGAGAGAGAGAGAGATTGAGAGAGAGGGGAGGAGAGAGGATGGTACGGTGGGTGAGCGCTGGAATACGAGGAGCGATGTGCCTGATGAATGAGGGAGATTGAAGAGCAGATGAGAAAATACAGTGGACCAGAGAGATAGAGAGTGTGCAAGAGACAGAGAGAGAGAGAGAGAGAGAGAGGGAGAGAGGTGCAGAGACGGATGAGGACTAGAGATATCGAGGAGGTCTCGTAATGAAGGGTTAAAAGATGCAGTGAGAAAACAGCTAGACAGAGAGATAGACAGAGTGAGAGAGCAGAAGAGAGAGAGAGAGAGAGAGAGAGAGAGAGAGAGAGAGAGAGAGAGAGAGAGAGAGAGCAGACAGAGAAGAGGAGGGAGAGAGAGAGACAGAGACAGAGACAGGAGAGAGAGAGAGGCAGAGACAGAGAGACGACAGCCAGACAGACGGACAGAGACAGACAGAGAGGACAGAGCAGACAGACAGACAGACAGACAGAGAGACGACAGAGACTGAAGGGCAATGAGAGAGAGGGGGAGGAGAGAGAGAATAGAGAGAGGGAGAGAGAGAGACGGCGAGACAGAGACAGAGAGAGGCAGAGACAGACAGACAGAAGCAAGCAGACAGAAGAGAGAGAGAGAGAGAGAGAGAGAGACAGAAGAAGCAGAAGAGAGCTAGACAAAGAGAGGAGAGAGAGAGGGGAGGAGGGGAGAGAGGCGAGAGAGGAGAACAGAGAGCGAGACAGGACAGATAGCAGTAGAGACAGACGAGCCCGACTGAGACTGAAGAATGAGAGGATGAGGGGGTTAAAGAAAGACAGGAGGGGGGGGTGGGCGATGATAGTCATGGGGGGAGGAGAGAGAGAGGAGGGGGGGGGGGGGGCTGAGGACGTGATACAGAGCTGATGACTGTGGCAATGAGTCATTAGAGAGACCAGCTTTCCTGGAGCACAGTGAAAATTACCCACCGTGTGATTCGCCTCCTGGACGTTTCTAATAAGTTTTACTCTTTTTTTTTAGGAAGAGGTCGGGGTGGGGTGGATTTCTGGGGGGGGGGGGGGGGGGGTGGGGGGGGGGTGGGGGGTGGGGGGGGTGGGGGGGGGGGGTCGGGGGATGCAGAGGTAGTAGTGGTGATGTGGTAGTTGCTTGAAAGAGCGGGGGCAGGCAGTATGCCTGATTTGTCTGCTGGAGTCCTGTGACAGATTGTAACAACACACACACATGCAAGAGCGCAACACACACACCACCCCACACACACACACACACACACACACAACACACACACACACACAAACACACACCACACACACACACACCACACACACACACACACACCTCTTCTTCCTTCTTCTTCTTCTTGTCTCTGTCTCTCTCCTCTCTCTGTCTCTGTCTGTCTGTCTGTCTGTCTGTCTCCTCTCTCTCTCTCTCTTCTCTCTCTCTCTCTCTCTCTCTCTCTCTCTCTCTCTCTCTCTACTCTCTCTTCTTTCATGTGATAATCGTAATATAGGCATTCACACAGATTCGTGACATAAATTTGGGGGCAGTTCATAGAACCTGCCCCTTAAAACGTTTCAAGCACAAATGACCCTCATCCTGTCGTGCGGGCTTAGTTCCCGTTTCCAGACGCATAAATCCCCTGCTTTGAGATAAATAAACTGGGTTTTACTTTTCAGCCAAACGGATTATCTTGGCTAACCTGTGTACATACCAGATTCAAACGGCATATGTCAAAAAAACCCCCCAAAAAGCAAAAAAAAACAACAAAGCCCCTAAAAAATAAAAAAAAAAGGAAAAAGAAATTTTAAGAATAAAAAAAAAAAAAAGGAAAACAAAAAAAAAAAAAAAAAAAAAAAAAAAAAAAAAAAAAAAAAAAAAAAAAAAAAAAGGGGGGGGGGGGGGGGGGGGGGGGGGAAGCCCAGAAAGCCGGACAAAAAACCGACTAGGCCCAAAAAACGGAACGGCAATTTTTTGGGTGGGGAAAAAAAAAAAAAAAAAAAAAAAACCAAAAAAAAAAGGGGTAAAAAAAAAAAAACCCAACCCCCAAAACAAACCCAAAAAAATTTTTAAACAAAAAAAAAACCCCCCCAAAAAAAAAACCCACCACCCCCAAAAACAAAAACCCCCAAAAAAGAAACTTTCCCCCCCCCGGGGGGGGGGAAAAAAAACCCCCCCCCCAAACCCAAAAAAAAAAAAAAAACCAAACCCCAAAAACCCCCCCCCAAAAAACCCACCAAAAAACCCAAAACCCCAAAAACAACACACCACCCACACACACACACCCACACACACCCACAACCCCAAAACAACAAAAACACAAACACACCCCACACACACAAACACCCTTTACACAACCACACCCCCCCCCCCCCCCCCCCCCCCCCCAAAAACCCCCCCCCCCCCCCCCCCCCCCCCCCCCCCCCCCCCCCAACAAAACCCCCAAAACACACAAACCACAAACACAAACCCCCAAACCCCAAAACCAAACACAAAAACCCCC
>CM031596.1:125930742-125933242 GCA_018398815.1 Conus ventricosus | reverse complement strand
TTGTCCTCTCTTGCCAAATTTCATATTGATAGTAAATATTCACATCACCTTAAAGTTTTCACCGATGGATCACTGTTAAATGAAAACGCTGGAAGTGGTTTTGTTATTCCTACCCTTAAAGTTGAAAAATCTTTTCATCTCGGGAAGGGTATTCTATCTTCACGGCTGAGCTGGTGGCAATTCTAATGGCGCTTAACTTTCTTGTTGATACTCCTCTTACTATCTACAAAGCACTTTTCTGTGTGGATTCTAAATCTGTCATACAAGGCCTTGAATCTATTGCTGTAAAAAATCGAGGTGAGGTGATTTTAGAAATAAAACATCTTGTCAGTATTCTTATATCAAGAGGTACAACAGTTGATTTTTGCTGGATCCCGTCTCACTGTGGGATTTCTGGTAATGAATGGGCTGACCGGGCTGCCAGAAAATGAGCACGAAAGTCCGATGAATCCATAGAAATCAACATTCCTCTGTGTTTATACGAAGAATATGGTCTCTTAAAAAAGACGTGTATTGAAAAGGTTTATGAAGCCTACAAAAACTTGGTTCTTACTAAAATACATCTACCTCACTCCAAATTGCTCTGCTGTGACAATCCCAGTCAGCTACTTTTTCTTCTAGCAATGCGGTTAAAATTGGAAAGATTACCTATCAATTGGCCAACGCAAACTTACTTGAAAAAAATAACCGAAAACTTGAATCCCTGTTTTACAGGCTTAAGCTAAACGCTTTCCGTACAAAATTTCGCAAAAATTTAAATTACATCTGCGGAGCAGTTGAAAGTTTCACAACCCAGCATCTTCTTTTCTACTGCGCATATTTCAAAGAGGAAAATCCTGACTACCTGCGACTTGATGGCACGTGTATTTTCCAGAACTTACCAGGTCTTGTTTCTTTTGTTAATTCCTTGATGATTAGTCCAATGGGCTCTTTTTTGTAACAAGTGTTCCTACAGATATGAGCGCTTAACATTTTGGTTATACCAGATATCCTGTACTCCTTTATGTTTTAATACTTGCTTTGGGCTAATGTTAATTGTAAAGAATTTTAGTATGAATCACTATATATAGCTAACTGCTCGTAACAAATCTCTTATCGGTCCATCAACAAAACACACAGACGCACACACACACGCGCACACACACACACGCACGCACGCAACGCACGCACGCACGCACGCACGCACGCACGCACCGCAAAGCACGCACGCACGCACACACACACACACACACACACACACACACACACACACACACACACACACACACACACACACGCTATTTCCCTAACTCTGTCTAAAATCACTTTATGTGAATAGACGTTAAATTGAAGAACGAACACACCAAAAAGCCCTTCTTTTCATAAAGATAACAAGCAATTATACCTGCAAATTTTGCGTGGAAAACCTGCCGTTTCTTAAAGTAGCAAGCATTCGCTCTTGTCAAAGTTTTGAAGAAAACTCTACTTTTTTAGATGTTTACGAGCAACTTTTTCAGGTAAAACTCTAAAAAGAAATCTACTATCGATGAAAGTAACCAGCAATTGTCCCCGACAAAAATCTCCAGAAAACCTCAGTTGTTGTTTTTCTAAAAGGTAACAAGCAATTGTCCCTGTGATGTTCTATGTTGTTGGCTTCCTTTCGTTATGTAAATTGACAAATAATATCCGAGGCAAACTTCTGTAGAACCCCACTTTTTATTAAGTCAAACAGGGGTTGCTTCTGGTGAAATCTGTAACAACTGCATTCTTATTAAGGCATTATCCCTGGCAACATTCTGTAGAAAAGACTTCTTAATATGAAGGCAATAAGCAATTGTCCATGGCAAAAAAACCCTCATTTTATGGAAGTATTAAACACCACCCCCTCCCCTGGTAAGATTCAATATAAATCCTTCTTTAAAGGAAGGTAACAAGCAATTGTCTCTGGCAAAATTCCGCAGTGAAAAATTATTTTTTATGAAGATAACAAGCAAAAGTCTGCAGAAACACCGAGTATACATGACGGTAACAAACAATCATCTTGGACAAAATTCTGTTAAATTTTTTTTTTATGACAGTAGCAAGCAGTTGTCCGTGTATAAGATTCCTTTTCGCTTGATTACAGTATCAAGCACACGTCCATAGCAAAATTCTAGAGAAAACCGTACTTGTTCTAAAGGTGGCGAATAACTGTCCTTGAAAAAAAATGTCTTCGCTTTATGAAAGGAACAACAATTGTCCATGGCAAAATTCTGTTTAAAAATTCTACTTTTCATAAATAAAAACAAAAATAAAAATAAAGAACAACAACAACAACAAAATATCCCTGGCAAAGTTCTGTTTTTATTAAATCTTGTTTTTTTTAAGAAGGAAACAAACAATGAATATAAAAAGCCCAATTTTTTTTTTTTTAAATGAAATATTGTTGGCAGGCAAAGGTCACTATGTTTATTGACGACACACTACTTCCGGGAGGAAAACGGAAAACGAATTCGACACAGGGAAGTTTGTATGTTCTGAG
>CM031596.1:125926091-125928591 GCA_018398815.1 Conus ventricosus | reverse complement strand
CAGTTTTTATAGTTGTTGTTTTAGATCTCTCTCTCTCTCTCTCTCTCTCTCTCTCTCTCTCTCTCTCTCTCTCTCTCTCTCTCCTCTCTCTCTCTCTCCTCTCTCTCTCTCTCTCTCTCTCTCTCTCTCTCTCTCTCTCTCTCTCTCTCTGTAGGGAGTGGGATTTGAGAGGTAGGTGTGTGTGTGTCTATGTGTGTATGTGTGTGTGTGTGTGTGTGTGTGTGTGTGTGTGTGTGTGTGTGTGTGTGTGTGTGTGTGTGTGTGTGTGTGTGTGTTTCGAGCGCGCGTGTTTCGCGCGCGTGCGTCCGTTTACACGTGCAAGCCTTAACGTGAACACATTACGGGTCTCTGCATAGTTTACCACATAGTATCATCTCTGAATTCTTCCAACACATTAGAATATCTTTCTGAGAGCGGAAATCCAAAACTGAGCACACACAGATAAAACCAAATCCCACAACATCCTACACGAGTTACGTTTTGTTTCAAATCTTCCAAATTTTACCCCCTTGTGAATCCAACGGAACAGGGTCTAAGTTTAAACTGTGACACCGGTGACTGCGCCATCCATCTCTCCATCCCTCTCTCCATCCAACCATTTGCAGACAGCAGCAGCAGCAGCAGCAGCAGCAGCAGCAGCAGCAGCAGCAGCAGCAGCAGCAACAACAGCGGCTGATGCCTGCCTTCAGGCGTCCATTCTTTTGTCAGGAAACTCCTGGACGTGGTGAGAGATGAGGAATTAAGTAGACATTATCCCTAGCCCATTCCGCTAATTGCACGCGAAGAGCTATATGCCTGCTCATTGAGATGGTATTTGTGTTTGTTGGTTTCTTTGTTTGTTTGTGTGTTTGTGCGCATGCGAGTGTGTGTGTGTGTGTTGTGTGTGTGTGTGTGTGTGTGTGGTGTGTGTGTGTGTGGTGTGTGTGTGTGTGTGTGTGTGTGTGTGTGTGTGTGTGTGTGTGTGTGTGTGTGTGTGTGTGTGTGTGGTGTGTGTGTGTGTATGTGTGTGTTACAGACAGAACCGTAAGGCTTAAAAATAAAAGAATGGATGAGAGAGGAGAGAGAGAGAGAGAGAGAGAGAGAGAGGAGAGAGAGGAGAGAGAGAGAAGGAGAGACAACAGACAGACGATAGACAGGCAGGTAAAGAGACAGTCGGAGAGACAGACAGACGACACATAAAGAATGATCCGAAAACAGAAGAACGAGAACAAGGAGGTGAAGGAAGAGGAGAGGAGGAGGAGGGATAAGAAGGAGGAGAGAAGGAGAGGAAGAGGAGGAGGAGGAGGAGAAGGAGGAGGATAAGAAGGAGGAGGAGAAGGAGGATGAAGAGGAGAGGAGGAGATGAAGACGCAAGAAGAAGAAGAAGCAGAAGTACATAATTCGTACATCCATAGGTTTGGAGTTATGTACCTTTAATTAATTCACTGTAGAAGCTAGAGTAATTGTCCTGGGCTACTATTGACCCTATAATTTCTAAGCACCGAAAGACAACAGAGCAAGAAATGGGGTTATTCTACAGACCGGTCTATTAACCCTATGATTCCTTTGCACCGGGAGACAACAGAGCAAGAAACGGGGTTATTCTACAGACCGATCTATTAACCCTATGATTCCTGTGCACCGTGAGACAACAGAGCAAGAAATGGGGTTATTCTACAGACCGATCTATTAACCCTATGATTCCTGTGCACCGGGAGATAACAGAGCAAGAAATGGGGTTATTCTACAGACCGATCTGAGAACATCAGGGCCGGACGAGGGAGAAGGGGATCTCAGCTTTTGGGACTCCCCCCCCCCCCCCCTCCCTTCTCTTAACTGGCTAGCAAGAATGACAGTTTGACATGTTTATAACCTTTACCCCCACAGACGTGGACCTCCCCACTCCCCCCCCCCCCCCCCTCTCCCCCATTCCCCACCCCACTCCCAGATTCCCCTTTGGGACCTCATCCTCCTCTCATATACCTGATCTGACCTTGGACATTACCTATACAAAAAAAAGATGTGGATGTACTTAATTAGAACAGATTTATGTTGTGAGTTGCTGTGTTATCTCTAGCCTCATAGACAGCATGTATCTCATCTCTGTACTGTCTTCGCTAAAGCAGTGGCTGCGTGGTCACAGGTAACACTCGATAATGAACTGATGGAAAGAAGGTCAGCGAATAAAATAAGAGAATGTATTCGACTGAAAGCAAGAAGTTTCTCAATGATTTGCTGATGTTCTCACCGTCAGTATATTACCCTCTCTTACCAAGGGCTGTGCAGCCTGTCGAAAATGAAACGGATTCTCAACAACGGAACGAAACCTGTCAAAAACGAAGTGGAATTCAAAACAGAAAGAAGACTGTTGAAAATGAAGTGGAATTTTAAGAACAGAGAGTAGCCTGTTGAAAATGAAGTGAATTTGCAACAACAGAAAGACGCCTATTGAAAATGAAGTGAATTTTCAACAACAGAAAGAAGCCTGTTGAAAATTAAGTGGAATTTTAAGAACAGAGAG
>CM031596.1:125908591-125921091 GCA_018398815.1 Conus ventricosus | reverse complement strand
GGGAAGAGAGGGGGGAAGGCGAGGAGGTTAGGGGGAGAGGGGCGCGCGCCCCGGCGCGGGAGAGAGGGGGAGAGAGAGAGGGGAGAGGGGGGAAAAGGGGGAGAGGACGGGGGGGAGGGGGTGGAGAGGGGGAGAGGGAGGGGGGGGAGAGAGAGGGGGGGGGAAAGGGGGAGGGGGAGGGAAAAAGGACGAGAGGGGAGAAAAAAGGAGGGGAGAGGGGGAGGAGGGGAGGAAAGAAGGAGGGGGAGGAGGAGAGGGGGGGGTGAGGGTGGTTAGGGAGTTGGGGCACAGACTAAAAGGGGACAGGGGAAAAGGGGGCCCTGTTGCAAAAATTGTTTTTTATCTATAAAAGTCCCCTTTCCCAAAATAGTATGATCCTTTTTTGAGTGGGGAAAAAAAAAAAAGGAGAAAGCGAAAGGAAACAAAAAACAGGAAAAAAATGAAAAAAAAAAAAAGCAAACGACAAACAAAAAAAAAAAAAAAAAAAGAAAAAAAAAAAAAAATAGAAAGAACAAACGATCACCACTAAAAAAACTATGTAGGTATTCGTCTCTCTCCCTTTGTCTCCCCCCGGGTTTCGCTCTCTCCTCTCTCCTCTCTCTCTCTCTCTCTCCCCTTCTCTCTTCTCTCCCCTCTCTCTCTCTCTTCTCCTGTTTTCTCTCTATTGTCTTTTCTGTCTGTCTGTCTTTTGGGTCTGTCTGTGTGAGTGTTTGTCTTTCTTTTTCTGTCTGTCTGTCTGTCTGTGTTTTGTGTGGGGGTGGGGTGTGTGTTTTGTGTGTGTGGTGCGTGCGTGCCGTGCGTGCTTTGGGCTTTGCGGTCGTGCGTGGGTGCGTTTTGGTGTGTTTGGGTGTTTTGTGTGTGTGTGGTGGGGGTGTGTGTGGGGGTTTTGGGTTGTGTGTGTGTGTGTGTTTGTGGGGGTTTTGAGAAAAGGAGGAGGGGGGAAAGAGAAAAGGAGAGGGGGAGAGTGAGGAGGGAGAGAGAGGAGAGGGGGACAGTTTCTTTTTTAAACTCTATCCCTCTGGGTAATATTAGACGAGAGAGAGAGAAAAAAAAAAGGGGGAAAAAAACAAACCCACCCCATAACCCCAAAAAAACAAAAAAACAGGCAAAAAAACCCAAAACCCTAATGTTTTAAAAGGGGAAGAAAAACTACAAATGGTTTTGAGGGTGGGGAGGGGGCAGAAGCGAGGGGTTTGGGGACGGTTTGAAGGGTCCTATTTCATTTCATTTCATCATTTTTTTTTTTTTTTCCCGTTTTTTTATCTTAATGTTGTGTTGTGTGTGTGTTTTTGTGTGTTTTGTGTTTTGTGTTTTGTGTGTGGGGGTGGGGGTGTTTGTGGGTGGGGGGGCCCGTCCCGTGCCGTGCCGTGCGTGCTTTTGCGTGCGGTGCTTTGCGTCCCGGTTGTGGTGGGGGGGGGCGTTTTTGGCTGGGGGCGGGGTTTGGGGGGCGTGCGTGGGGGGAGAGAGTTAGGAGGAGGGGGGGGGGAGGGGGGAGAGGGGATAACAAAGGGGGGGTTTTGGTGGCCTGTAGGCCGTTTTTTTTTTTGCTGAAATTTGAAACTAAAGTGGGATAAAAAAAAAAAAAAGGGGCCCAAAACCCCAAATGAAAAAGCTTTTCACGGAGGGGTTTTGTGTTTTTGGTTTTTGTTTTTTTCATTTTTTAAATTTTCAACTGATTTATTCGCAGGAAACCAAAAGGAAAAAAAAAAATTTAAAACTAGATAGAAAAAAGCAAATAGGTCAATGATACATCAATAGTTCAAAAAATACCCCCCCCCCCCCCCCCCCCCCCACATGAATATAAATAAATAAATGGATAAAATAAAAATAAACAAATAAAAAAATATAAAAAAATCAAAACAAATTTAAAATGAACGGGATAAATACAAAATAGATAAATGAAAATTTTAAAAACAATTTTTTAAAATAAAAAATTTTCAACAAAAAAGGGGGTTTTACCCTCCCCAGAAAAATTCAGATAAACAGAGGGCCAGGAAAAAGGAAAAAACAACGAAGAGTTCGCCTTTTTTCCCCCTTGGTCCTTTTTCCCTTTTTTTTTTTTTCCCTTGTTTAAATCTTCACCTTCTATGGGTTCTTTTCTACTTTTGACTCTCTCATTTTGGGCTGGGTTTTCTACCCAAAAGGGAGGGAAAAAGACATTGTCATTGTATCTTTTTGTTCTTTTTCCTTTCTCCAATCGCTGAGTTCCAGCTTTTTCGCCCCACCCGTTTCCAGGCCCGGCACGGGTTTTTTGAAAAAATTCCCCCCCAAAAAAACGGACCTTGGGAAAAAAAAAAATTTTTTTTTAAAAAAAAAAAATTTTTCTAAAAAAAAAAAAGAGCCCGGTCCCCTTTTTTTTTTAAATTAAAAAAAAAAAAAAAATTTAAAAAAAAAGGGGGTTAAAAGGAAAGGGGAAGGGGAACGGGGGGCAGGGGCCCAAAGACCTAAAAAAAAAAAAAAAAAAAAAGAATTTTAAAAAGAAAAAAAAAGAAAGGAAAAAAGAAAAACCAAACCAACAACCTCCCCCATCCCCCCCCCCCCAATCCTCCCCCCCACCCCCCCTCCCCCCCAAAAAAAAGGGGAAAATTAATAAAAGGAAAAAAAAAAAAAAAAAAAAAGGGGAAAGAGGAAAATTCAAAAAAAAAATAAAATTCAAAAAAAAAAAAAAAAAACCCCAAGGGGGGGGGGGCCCCAAAAAAAAAAAAATTTTTAAGGGAACCAATTTTTTTGAAAAGGAATGGGGGAAAAAAAAAAAAAACAAATTTTTTTAAAGGGGGAAGGGGGGAAAAAGGGAAATTGGGGAAAAAAAGGGGGGGGGGGGGGGGGAAAAAGGAAGGGGAAGGGAATTTTTGGGGGGGGGGGGGGAAGGGGGGGGAAGGGGGGGGGGGGGGGGGGGAAACCTCAGTTTCAAAAACTTTAAAGGGGTACAAATGATGTTTTTTAACAAAACAACCCCAAAAAAAAAGGGCCAATTTTCCGGAAAAAACCCAAAGAAACAAAATTTTTTGAACCACATGTTTTTTTCAAGGAAATTTTTTCCCAAATTTTTGCAAATCCAAAACCAAAAAAATAAAAAAAAAAAAAAATCCATTCACCCCCAATCTCCCCCCCCCCCCCAACCCTCCCTCCCCCTCCCCCCCAACCCCAAATCCCCTAAAAAAACCCTTCCCGGGGAACTTCCTTTTTTTTCCACCCTTCCCCTTTCCCCCCCCCCCCCCCCCCCCCCCCCCCCAAAAAAAAAAAAGAACCCCAAAACCCCCCCCAACCCCCCCCACCCCCCCCCCCCCCCCCCAAAAAAAAAAACCCCCCCAACCGGGGCAAGAGAGAGGGGGGGGGGGGGGTGGGGGGGGGTGAGAGAGAGGGGGGGGGGGGGCCGGGGGTGGGGGGGGGGGGGGGGGAGGGGGAGAGAGGGAGAGAGAGGGACGGGGAGAAAAGGAGAGGAAAAAGGAAAACCCGGGAGGAAAGAAAAAAGGATAAAGAAAGCGAGAGGTTTTGGAAAAAGAAGGGAAAAGGAAACGGCGGAAATAAAAACCCCCTTTCCCTTTTTCCCCCCCCCCCCCCCCCCCCCAGAGAGTTTGGGGGGAGGGGTGGGGGGGGGACGGGGAGGTTGAGGGAAGTGGGGGTGGGGGGGGGGAGAGGTGTGTGGGGTGTGGGTGTGGGGTGTGGGGGTGGGGTTTTTGGGGGTTGGGGTTGTTGTTTTGTGTGGTTGTGGGCGATTTTTCTTTTGCCTGGCCTTTTGGGGGATTTTGTGTGGGTTTTGTATTGTAAGAGGTTTTTAAGTTTTGGGGTTGTTGTATTTTGTTTGTTTGGGGGTTGTATGTTTTGTAGGGGGGTGTAGGGGCTTTTTTAAAGGGGGGGTTTGGGGAGAAAATGTTTGGGTTGTTGATTTTTTAAAGGGGGGGGTTGTTGTTGAGGCGGGGTGTGGTTTGTTTTGGGCCGGGGGGTACGCGGGGTTATTGTTTTTGCGCTTTGTTTTGAATGGGTATTGGAAAGGGTTCTTTTTGGGGGGTTTGGGGTTTTAACAAAAGGGAAGGGGGGGGAAAAGGGAGAGGGAGGGGAGGGGGGGGTTTTTTGGTTTTTTGAGAGGAGGGGGGGGGGGGTGGGGGTGTGCCCCCATGTGAAAAACCCACCCAACCCTTTTTTTTTTCCCCTTCCTCCCCTTCTTTTTTTTTTTTTTTCTTTTCCCCTTTTTTTTCCCTTTTTTTTCCAAAAATTGGTTGTATATTTGGAGCCCAGGAAAAAATTTTTTTCTCAGTTTGTGTTGTTTTTTTGCCCTTTTCTTCTTTTCCCCAATTTTTGGGGCCCTTCTTTACGGCTTAAGGGCCATTTTTTTTTTCTCCCTCTCTCTTTTTTTCCTTTTTTTTTCCCCCCCTTTTGTCTTTTTTTCTTTTTTCTTTTTTTTCCCACCACCCCCTCACAAAACAAAGCAAAACAACCCCCCAAAAACCCCCAAACAAAAAAAACCAACCAACAAAAAAAAGAGAGGAAAAAAAGGGGGGGGGGGGGGGGGGGGGGGGGCGGAGAGAGGGGAGAGAGAGAAAAGGGGGAGAGGGAGAGAGAAAAAGAAGAAAAAGGGGGGGGGGGGGGGTGTTGGGGGGGGGGGGGGGGGGAAACGGAAGAAGGAAAAAGGGGGAAGAGGACAGAGGAAAAGAGGAAGAAAACAAAACAACAAAAGGAGAAGAAAAACCCCAGAAAAAGACAGGCCGAGGCAGGGGGAAGAAAAAAAGACCCAAAAACCGGAAAAGACAAAAGGAACCAGACAAAAAAGAACAAAAACCCCCCCAAAAGGCAGAAAAAAGGCAAAAGAACCCTCCCCAACAAAAAAGGGAGCCAAAAGGGGAAAAGACAAAACAAGGGAAGAGACAACCAGGCCAAAAAAAAAACCCCCCCAAAAGCCCCCTTCCCCCTCCCCCCCCCCAAGGAACCCCTGAAAAAAACGCTTCAATATTTACACTCTGCAGTCAGAGACGGGACAGAGGCAAAAAGACAGCAAAAAACAAACCGGGGCCCCGGAAAAGAGGGCACAGCCCAGGGGACAGAGAACGCAAAGCAAAAGCTTTTTCCCAATAATCCGAAAAAAGCAGAATCCCAAAAAGGTCTGGGGAAAGGGGTTCCAGGGATATTCACCGAGACTTTATTGATTTTAAAGGGGACGGGCCCATATGGCCTTTTTTAATGGACCAGTCTAAACAGAAGTACCTGAAAGCACTTTCCTTTGCGTTTTCCACCCCCCCCCCCATTCCCCCCTTTCCCCCACAGCCCGGATCCCCCCCGCCCTCTCCCCCCCCCTCACTTAAAACCCATCTCTTTTTCCCCTTTTCCCCATCTTCCCCACTGCATCTTTGTTCTATCGTAGTCCAACCCCAGCACCCCCCTTTCTGGAAAGCTTAGGCAGAGCGAAAGAAAAAAAGGACGGACGAAAAAAAGGGGGGGGAGAGGGGGAAGAGAGAGAGAAAAAGAGGGGAAGGAGAGAGAAAAAAATTGAGAGGGGGAAGAAAAGAGGGGAGAGGGGGAGGAGGGAGGAGGGGAGAGAGAGGGGAGAGGGGAAAAAAAAAATGCAAAGGGTATTCAAATCAGGGTTTTGCAACAACACAAAAGGGGATGCAAAGTTTTCCCCATGCACATGTGCCCAAAAACCACAGTTGTCGCACGCTGTACGCACACCCTTATGCATACAAAAAAAACTTACTCTCCTCTCTCTCTTCCCCTCTCTCTTCCCCTTTTGTTCTCTCTTTTCTCCCCTCTCTAAACACCCCACACAAAACCCCACACAAAACCACAACACACACCCCACAAAACACACACGCCGCGCGCGCGCGCGCGCGCGCGCATGCACACAACACGCCAATTAAAACCCCAACGTACACACACAAGCACCCCACACAATACATATGCACGGCACGCACGCACGCCCCGCACCCCCAACGAAACGCACCCCAACGAAACCCACACACACACCACACACACACAAAACATATTATATACACCCCCCACCATACACCCCAAACACGGGGGTGGGGAAGAGTGGAGGGGATAGCTAGATAGACGGGGAAGACGGGAGACAAAAAAAGGACGGGAAGAGACAGGGAGAAGCGCCCCCCAGCAGGGGACGAAAAAATGGGGAAGAGGGGGAGAGAGAGGGGGGGGAGAGAGAAAAGGAGGAGAGAGGGGGAGAGAGAGGGGGGCAGGAGGGGAAGAGAGAGGGGGGAAGGAGAGGAGGGGGGGGAAGGGGAAAAGAGAGGGGAAGGGGGGAGAGAAGCGAAGAGAAGAAAAAAAGAGGAAAAGAAAAAAGGACGGGCCCGGGATTGGAGGAAGAGACAAGGGGAAAGACGGGACATTTTCACCCAAGCTTCCCTCCCTCTCCCCCCCCCCCCTTTCCCCCCCCACACCCCTCCCCTCCTTTCCCCCACACCCTCTTCCACCCCCCAAAGAAACGTTTGTAAATGCTTCGATCCCCCACCCCAGAGCAAAGGTTTACCTTTTTGGTCCACAGAAAAATAACGCCCACCCTTTAAGCACCACTCTCGGGTCGACATTTAACGCTTTGGGGAAAAGAAAAGACAGGGGATGGGGGTGAAGGGGGGCTGGGGGGGCCCGTCAAGAGGGCCCCGTTTCACGAAAAAGCCTACATAAGGGGGATACCCTTCAAACAAAAAAACTTGTTCAAGGTTTTTTAAATACGTAACCCCCCCTGATGCTTACGGGCCCTGATGACCACTCGCTATAACGCATCTGCTTTATTGAAAAGGGGGACATTGCGTTTTCAGGTTTTAGTATTTCGCTTTCAGGGCCCCAGGTGGGGGGACTTTGTTCTGAGGTTTTCCCGGGGTTTTTCAGAAAAGTTTTTTGTTGTTGTTGATGGTTTTCCTCTTTTCTCCTCCCCTTTTCTTTCCTCTCTCTCTCTCTCTCTCTCCCCTCTCTCTCTCTCTCTCTCTCTCTCTTCTATCTCTTCTCCAAACTCCCCTCCCTCCCCCCCCCCCCTCTCTCTCTCTTTTCTTCTCTCTCTCTCTCTCACCTTTTTGGGGTGTACATGGGGTTTGTGTTCGTATGTCTTTTTCTCTTGTGGCTTTATTCCGGGGAAAACCCACCCCCTTTAAACTTCCCCTCGCAAATGCCGCACCGGGGAATTTTGGGGAAAAAAACAATTTCGAACCCTGGGCCAAAAGGCCAACCACCGGAGAAGACACTACGATGCTTCTCGTGTTATGTGGGGTGTGTTTGTTGGGGGTCTACTCTGATGCAGTATCCCGGGGGACACCCCTCCTCCCCAAAAACTCTAAATGACGACAGGAATTATTCAACCCTGGTGGGCAAATCCCCCCTTGAAAGGGCCCATTACTTCTATTCAAAAACAGGGTTCAGAAACAGGACGAAGGGGGACCATTTTTACATTAAATTTTTTTTTTTGATGTATCCCCCGTGTCAAAAAAGGCTCAAGGATCCAGGCAATGCCCGTGTTGGGCTGAAATTTTTGAAAACCCACGTTTGAGCCACATTCATTTTGGGGGGTGAATCCTGGGCCATGTTTTTTAGTTTTTAAAAATGAGGCGGGCCCGCGGCGGAAATTTTAAACAAATCTTTAAAATTAAAAGTTTTGCGAACCGCCCCGAGAATCGTGGTCAAAAAAAGAGTCAAAAAGACAAAACACGACGCCCTTTCGACCCCTTAGCCCCTTCTTCAGGCAAAAAACACAAGCAAAATGGAAAATGAAAATGGCGAGTTTGTCGCTTAGCTTTGATGGTTCAGCGCAAGGGGGAGGGTGTTTGAATGAAATACTATTGTTTTATAAGTCTTATTTTAAAGGGGGTTTTTGGGGCAGACAGGGAAATTTTGGGAAAAAAAAATCTAAAATCTTTGGGGGTATGGAAACCCCCACTCTCCCAGCTTTGGGAAAAAAAGGGTTTCCCCAAAACCCGAAAGACTCTGAAATTTGCAGCAAATAGTCATATTCATTTTCATTAAAAAGGGAAAGTACCATGAATAAAAAAAATGAAATTTAGCGTTGGGCGCAAAAAAGGGCTTTAAAAAAGTATTGTCGATAAAGCTTCCATAGCAAGGGGGAGAAAACCCAAACGCGACCCAGAAAGTAACAAAAACCCCCAATCAAAATTTTTTAACTATTTTGTTTTTTTTTTAAATGTTTCTTTCTGCCTTGCCGGTTCAGTTCGATTTTTATATTGAAAAAAAAAAAAGGTTTCCCAACAGCTATGGGAAATTTTTTTTTTTATTAAATTTTCGTCAGATTTTTTTTCAGTTAGACGCGTTACGTCCCCTTAGTGTGGAAATGTTCCCGGGAGCAAAACCATAAACGCGGGTGAAGCCGATTGTCTGGAAATTTGGGGGTTTGGGATGGGTTTGACCCGTCCCTTCCACACAGAGCAGGGGTTTTTACCCGAACAGGGTGAAACCCCCTTTCCCAGACAGGCGCACGTGTCTTTTTTAAACCCCATATCTACGTTTTTCAGCAATATGACCGGATGGATAAAGAAAGAATGAATAAAAAAAAAGAATGAATAAAAAAATACATAAATAAAAATACATAAATTTCCCAAAGAATAATTTGTACGTAAATGAATAGGAAAAAATGAATAAATTTTATAAAATGTTGCGTCATAGGTCCCGCAAAAAAAACTTTTTAAAATGGGAAAAACCCGAAAAAGCCCAAAAACAAAAAAAACTGGACGCCCCGTTTCAAAATTTTAAACCCTAATAATCCCCCCAAACCCATTCCCCCGCCCCCCTCCAAACCCACCAAAAAAAAAATAAAAAAAAAAATGAAATTGTGAAAGAAAAAAGGGTTTTCGTGTGTTGTGTATATGCTCCCCGCACGCAAAGTGTTGTGTGTGTGTGTGGTGTGGGGTTTTGTGTTTGCGTGCGTGCGTTTCGTGGCGTGCGTGCGTTTCGTGCGGCGTTTTCGTGCGTGCGTGGGGTGCGTGCGTGCTGAATGGGTGCCCGGGGGTGCGTGGTTTTGTGTGTGTGTGTGTGTGTGGGGTGGTGTGTGTGTGGTTTTGTGTGTATGTTTTGGTGTGTGTGTGTGTGTGTGTGGGGTTTTTTGTGTGTGTGTGTGTGTGTGTGTGTTGCGTGCGTGTGTGTGTGTGCGCGCGCGTGTGTATGCGTGGTTTTGTGTGTGGTCTGTGGGTGCCCCCCCCCTCAGCTGTCTGTTGACTGTCTGGCGCTGTTGTCTGTCGGGACAGGGAAAAAGAGTAGAAGGAAAGTGAAGGGATAAAGAAAAAGGGAAAGAGACAAAACGGGAAAAAAAATTGAATAAGCTTTTAAGACCCCCCAAAACAAAAAAGAAAAATAAATTTTTTTAAAAGGAAGACAGAAAAAAATGAAGGAAGGAACGACCCGAAAGGATTTAAAAAAAAGATGGGAGAGTGAGGGAGAGAGGGAAAAAAACGGGAAAAAAGAAAATTTCGGAAGGGGGGGAAAAAAACTTAATTAATCATTACATGCTCGTTAAAAAGTTTATTTTCATAGAAATGAGAAGAAAGAATGGTGGAAAAGTGGGGTGTTCGTGCGCACGCGCTTGGGGTATGGGCCTTTTGTGTGTGCGTTGTTGGGGTGTTGTGTGTGTGTGTGTTGTGTGTGGTGTGGTGTGTGTTTGGGTGTGGTGTGTTGTGGGGTGTGTGTGTTTATGCGCGCCCCCCGCGCGCGCGGGCGAAAATGTGTGTGTGTGTGCGTGTGTGTGTGTGTTGTTGTTTTGTGTGTGTGTGTTTTTGTGTGTGTTTTGTGTATGCGTGCGTTGGGGGTGTGTGTTTCGTGCGTGGGGTTTCGTGCGTGTGTGTGTTTTTTGTGTGTGTGGTGTTTGTGTTTTTTTTGTGTGTGTGTGTGTGGTGTTGGGTGTTTTATGTGAGGAGAGAGAGAAGAAAAGAGAGAGGAGAGTGTGTGGTGTTTTGTGTGTGTGTGTGTGTGTGGTGTTTTGTGTGTGTGTGGTGGGTGTGTGTTTTGTGTTGGGGTGTGTGTTTGTGTGTGTTTTGTGTGTGTGGTGTGTGTGTGTGTGTGGGGTGTTGTTTTGGTTGTGTTTGGGGGGGGGTTTGGGGGAGAGAGAGAGAGGGGGAGAGGAGGGGGAGAAGGGGGGAGGGGGAGGGGGAGAGGAGAAGAGGAGGGGGAAAAGGGAGAGGGGAGAGGAGGAGGGGCTAGTAAGAAGGGAAATGAAAGGAAAGGGGAAAAACTGAAAAAAAAAAAGACCCAAAAGGGAAGGGAAAACACAAAAAAGGGAAAAGAACAAAAAAAATTGTGTGTTATGTGCAAGAGAAAAAAAAAAAGGGGGAATAAAAACAAATAAAAACAAGGAAAAAAAAAACCCCGGAAAAGGAAAAAAAGCCCAAAAAAACCGTTTAGAGCATAAATTTTTGTTTAATTATGATTGGGTTTCGCAGTTTTAAAATTGGATTTAAATTTTGCATTTTATATTGGGTTGGGGGGAGAGGGAGAGAGAGAAAAAGAGAGAGAGAGAAGAGAGGAGAGAGAGAGGGGAGAGGGGGAACAAAAGGGGGAGAGAAGGGGGTGGAAAAAGAAGAGGGGAAAAAGAGTGGGGGAAACAAAAGGAAAGAGGGAAAGAATAAAGAAGGAAGGCCCCTTAGGGGGTTTTAAAGGGGAGGGGGGGAGTGGGGAAGGGGGGGGGGGGGGGGGGGGGGGGGGGGGGGGGGGTGAGAGGGTGGGGGGGGGGTGGGGGTGGGGTGGGGAGCCCCGGGGGTGGTTTTTTTTGCATTTTTTTGGGTTTATGCCCCCGCTGCAAGCGTTGGTTGTGTTTTGGTGGGTTTGTTGTGTTGTGGTGGGGGGTGGTGGTGGGTGGTGGGGTGGTTTCGTGGGTTGGTGTGTGTGTGTGTGGTTTTGGTGTGGTGGTGGTGGAGTGGTTGGTGCCCCCCGGCCCCCGGGGCGCGTGGCGTGCTTTCGTGTTTTTTTGGTGGTTTTGTGTGTTGTTGTGTGTGTGTGTGGGGTGTGTTTTGGGGGTGGGTTTTGGGGGTGGGGGTTTCCGGGGTTTTCTTGGGGGGTTTTTTTTGTCTTTTGGGGGTTTGGGATGGGGGGGTTTTTTTGTGGCGTTTGGTTTTTGGTTGTTTTCTTTCCTCTTTTTTCTCTTTCCACTCTCTTCTCTCCTCTCCTTTCTTTTTTTTTTTTTTTTTTTTTTTTTTTCCTTGGTGGGTGTTTTTGTGTGTGTGTTTTGTGTGTGTTGGTTTTGTTTTAATTTGTTTTTGGTTTTGGGGGTGTTGTTTTTGTGAGTGTTTGGAATTAAAAATTGGTTGGTTTTTTTTTTTTTTTTTTTTTTTTTTTTTTTACCTTTTTTTCTTTTTCTTTCTTTCTTTTCCCTCTTGTGGGCCTGTTTTTTGTGGCCGGGGTGTGTGGTGTGTTGGGGGTTGTGGGGTGTTGTGTTTTAGTGTGTGGTGTGGTTTTTTGTGTGTGTGGGATGGGTGTGTGTGTGTGTGTGTTTTGTGAGTGTTTGTGTGTGTGTGTGTTTTGTTTTGTGTGTGTGTGGGGTTTTGTTTGGCTTTTGTGGTTGGGGGGGAGGAGTTTGTGTTGTGTGTTTTTTGTGGTATTTTGTGGTGTGTGGTGTGGGTGGGGTGTTATGTGTGTGGGGTGAGTGTGTGTGTTGTGTGGTGTGGGTGTGGTGGGTGTCGTGTGTGTGTGGGGTTGTGTGTTTTGGGGTGTGTGTGTGTGTGTGTGTGTGGTGTGTGTGTGTGTTTTGGGGGGTGGTGGGGGTATGTTGGGGTGTTGGGGGGTGTTAAAGGGTTATTGTGTCGTGTGGTGTATGTGGGGGTGTGTGTTGTGTGTTGTGTGGGGTGTGTGTGTTTGAGGGGTTGTTTTGTGTGTTTTGGGGGGAGTTTGTGTTGTGTGGGGTGTGGTTGGGGGTTTTTGGGGGTTTTGTGTGCCCTTTTGTGTTGTGGGGTGGTGTGTGTGTATGTGTGGGGTGTTTTGTTTTGTGTTTTGGGGTGGGGTTGTGTGGGTTGTTTGTGTGTGTGTGGGAGAAAAAGGGGAAAGTGGAAAGGAAA
The DNA here is from genome assembly GCA_018398815.1 of Conus ventricosus. NCBI lineage: Eukaryota > Metazoa > Mollusca > Gastropoda > Neogastropoda > Conidae > Conus > Conus ventricosus. The sequence continues at coordinate 125,909,101 of CM031596.1, read as the reverse complement.
AAGTGTTGGTTGGGGGGTTTTTTTTTGGGGGTTTTTTTTGGGGGGTTTTGGGGGGGGGGGGGAAAGGGGGGGTTGGGTTAGTTTGAAAACCAAAATGGAAAAAAGGAAAAAAAACCGGTTTTATTTTCACCCACAAAAACCACACACACCACACCCCAAAACAACAAAAGGAGGGGGTACAAAAACAAAAACAAACCGGCCAATAAGGGTATTTTTTTTTTTCCCCCCCCAAAAACAATTTTTGGGGGGGTTTTTTGCCTTGGAAGGTTTGTTTGTTTGATTTTGCTTTTTTTTTTGCTTGTTTTTTTGTTTTTTTTTTGTTTTCTTTTGTGTTTGTGTGTTGTGTGTTTTTTTGTTTTTTTTGGGTTTTCTTTTCCCGGCCAATTTTTGGGAAAGTCGCCCCCCTTCCTTTCGTTCGTTGGGGCAAACCCCGGGAAAAACAATTTAACCATAATTTAGCACTTTGAATCAGATTCTGCGTGGAAAATTTGGGCGAGATGGGCAAAAGGT
>CM031596.1:125886091-125896091 GCA_018398815.1 Conus ventricosus | reverse complement strand
GAAGGAAGAGAAGAAGAGAGGAAGACAACGACAACAGACAGACAACAGACAACAGAAATAAGCGAAACAAAAGTCTTGTATCCTCCCCAAAGTCTTTACAGCTCGCTAAGCTTCAAATCTAAATCTTTTTCGTTTTTGTTTTTTTTTTTGTATTTTCATCCTTTTTCCTACGGAAGACTTCAATCTTAACAATAGTGAATTTCGCCCATTAACGCGGTAAGGATTGGCCCCACGTTAAGCATCCTCCCCTCTCCTCCCTTCTCTCTCTCTCTTCTCTTTCCCTCTCCTCTCCTCCCCCCTTTCTCTCTCTCTTCCCCCCCCCCCCCTCCCCCTCCCCCTCCCCTCTCTCTCTCTTTCCTCCCCTCTCTCTCTCTCTTTCCCCTATCCACCCTCTTCAGACCCCCCGCCCCTATTCCTTTTCACCCCCAGCCCTTTTTCCCCCCCTACGCTAAAACGCTTTTTTTAAATAAATTGGCTGTCGGGCCACGGGGAATGCCAATTTGGTAACTGAATTTTCTTGCGCTTCGACAACCTTTTCGTGACAACCAAGTCCCGTGAAAACCAACGCCCCCTTCTGCCCTCTCCTCCCACTCGCTCTCCCCTCCCCCCCCCCCCCCCCCCCCACACACAACACAAAAACCCAAACACACACACACACACCCCACCACCCCCACACAACCACACCACCACACACACACACACACACACACACTGTTTTCGGTGCCAAGTCTGGGGGGGCTTTTCCGAAATGAAACGCAGCTGTGAAAATTAACCACAACCTTGGAAGAACCGCAACCCCGGGGGTGAGACAAGGTAACCTGTTGGCCTGGGGGTAAAGCTGGCAAGGGCCGGTCCTTCAGGGGGTCCCGGGGGAATTCTCTCCTTGAGATTAGGTAACTTAAAATGGGGGAGACTTTTGTCTGTAGCTGTTGGCCAGTCGTACTTGTTTTTTATTTTTGGGGCATCGTTAGATCGTCCGCCGTTAGGGGTTGCTAATGTTTGGCTGACTATCACCGCTTGTGGAGTTCGTTATTTGTGGGCAAAAAAATCATTTACAATACAACAATATACCAACAAAAACAATGTATCAAATTTATCCATTTGATAGTTTTTGTTCATGTTGTTTTTTTTTCTTTTTGAAAAGGTTGTTTTTTTCTGGGGATTTTGGATGGGTTTTTTTTCTTTTTGGGCTTCATTTGCTAACACAATAGAAATTTTCAAAAAAATTTTTTTTGGGGACGCAATCATGTTTCCTGTCGGGGCTGTCGCCCCTCACTCTGCAAAAGTTTCGTTTCTACTCGGGTTTAGAAAGGGGGCTACAAAATACGAGGTTACAATATTACCGGGGCACGATACACCCTTTCAAGTTTCCCCCTTTTTTCTTCCAAAAGATAACACACAGTCCAAATTCTAAATAATTAATCAGTTCCTCTCCCCCCTGCCCCTCTCTCTTTCTCTAAAACCCCCACCCACCAAACCAGAAAAACCAAACACCACGACCCGCCCCACAGAAGCCAGCAAAAAACCCAAACCGGAAACGGGGGAGAAGTCCAAAACCGACCCCCCCCCGCCACAGCTTGAACCAAGGGGAAAATAATTTCCTGGGGGTAATCTCTTTCCCCCCCACCCTTTCCCTCATCCCCTTTCCCCTCCCTCTTTTCTCTTTCCTTTCCCTTTGAAAAGTGAAAGGAATTCTGTTCCAGGGAAAAAATAGGGGGAACCCGGAGGGAGGGGGGAAAGAAGAGGAAGGGAGGGGAAAAGTAAAAAAGAGAAGAGTTTTAAATTTATTTTTCAGGGGCTGCAAGGTCCCTTTTGTGTCTTTTTGTTTTTTTTTCCTGTAAAATCTGACATTTGTTTCCTTCAACACAACAAATTTTTCCCCTAAGATTTTTGTTTTTCTTTTTTTCCAATTATCGAAAGTAAAGTCTTTAAACCAAACTTTTTTCTTTTATAACCAACCACCCATTTAACCGGTCTAAAAGAGAACGAAAGGCCGGGGGACAAAAGGAGGGAGGGGGGGAAAGAAATGGGGGAAAATAAACTGCGCGCGACAACCGGCCCAACAAGGGCGGGGGGGAAAAACAGGGAAAAAAAACCCGCGCCCCCCCCCCGCCAAACCCTCGCAAACAAATTACAAAAGGACAAAAAGACACAATCAACACACAACAAAACCACAACAACACAGACCCGCAAAAACACAAAACAACACAAACAACACAACAACACAAACAACACAACACAAAAACAAAAAAACAGACACAAACAGAAAAAAACAAAAAAACAAGGAACCAAAACAAACAAACCCCTCCCCCCCCCCCCCTCCCAACCCCCCCCCCCCCCCCCCCCCCCCTTTTTTCTTCCTTTTTCCCCCCTTTTCCCTTTCCCCCCGAATGTAACAGGCAAATTTCCTGCAAAGGGGGGGGGGGGGGGGAAAAAGAGAGGAGGGGGAGAGAAGGGTTTTTAATTTTCTTTTCCACAATTTTTTTGAAACGCCCCTTTTTGCCTCAGGGGGTTTTTTTGGGGTTTTTTGTTGTTAACCCGAAAATTTTTAAAACTTTGTCCTTTTTTTAAAAAACCCACGTCTAATGATGTCAAAATCGTCAATTTAAAGTTGGTTCAAGGGGGAAAACCCCCCCCCTTCTTCCTTTTTTTCCCCCAAATTTTATATAATTTTTTCCCCCCAGTCCTTTTAAAAGAACTGCTACTTGCGGAGAAATTTTTTGTTGCCGGGGGAATCCCCTTTGTTTTAAGGTTTGGCTTTTAAATCGAGCCCTTTTTGTAAGTGTAAAAACTGTTTTGTGCCCTCCCCTGTCCTTACCCCCCCCCCCCCCCCCCCCCCCAAAACCCCCCCCCCCCCAAAACACAATACAACCAACACAAAACACCAAAACAACACAAAAAACAAACCCAACAAACAAACAGGCGCGCCGCCAAACCCACACAAAACACACCCACAACAAACCCCACCCACCCCAAACCAAAAAAACCAAAAACCCCAAACAAAACCACCCCCCCACAACAACAACCAAAAAAAAAACCCCCGGGAACCCCCCCCACCCCCAAACCCACCACACCGATCTCGGGTCCAATTGGGGGTGGTTTTAAAAGTAAAACGCAGCGGGAAATTAACCCAGGGGGCCTTTGGAAGAGAGGGCCCCCTGGGGGGAGACCGACAGTAGCCCTTTGGGGTTCGTAAGCGGAAAAAGGCCCCTTTCATTTGGGGAACCATCCTTGTGATGGGGGTAACTTAAAATGGGAGATTTCTGTCCTTGGTTTTTTTTGCGTTAGTCGTTTTTTGGCTTTAAAGTATCACCCAAAAATTTTTTATTGGTAGACTACTTTGATCTTGATTGGGGTCTTGTGAGACAGGGGGAGGAAAAAAATTTGAAAATAACAAGAAAACAAAAAAAAGAAATCACAAATTAAAAAACGTTGAAATTTGTTTTCTTGTTTTTCGGGAATGTTTTTGTTGAAGGGGTTTGGCTCATTATCTATTTTACATTTCCTCTTTTGGGGTACTAAAGCCTTCCCTTTTCTTTTCTTTTTTTGCCCCCCTTTCCGAAAATTTTTCTTTCGGTTACTCCCAAAAACCCTCTGGCCTTTTGGGATAAAAATACGCTTAATTTCTTCTTTTCGGTCAGCACCCAAAATAGAAAAAAAATTTTATTAGCCGTTTTTAAAAACCCTATTTCAAAAACACCGCCACAACAAACACCCGCCTTTATTTTCCCACAAACCCAAGGCAAAAAATCCTGCCGTGAAAACAGGGGATTTGGGCTGACCACCCCCCCACGTTAATTGTAAAAGAAAAAATAATTTCCTTTTTAAACTCTTTCCCCCCTCCCGCCAAACCCATTCCCCCACGGGATAACTCTTTCCCCTCAGACTTTAAAATGGAAAAAGTTTTTGCGCGGCTGAAATCTACAAGGGCTTTTCCGGTAGGAAAAAAAGAAGGGGCGGGGGATTAAACAAGAAAACATTTTTGGGGGGAATTTCATAGGGTAACAAAATTGACACTTTTAGTTTTTTTTAACCTTGACATAAAGGACATAAGTTTTACTTCTACAAAAATTTTAAAATTAGCCCTTTTGAGGGTTTTGGGGTTCTTTTTAGCCCAGAAATTTTAAAGAACAAAATATGATTTCCCAACCTTTGCAAAAGGGGGTAAACCTAACAATGAACTGAAAAATTGTGGTTTTAAGAAGGAAAAAAAAAGGGAAGAGGAGGGAGAGAAGAGTGACAAAGAAGACAAGGAGGAAAACAACCCCAGACAGAAGACAAAAAGGGCCCCAAAAAGAACAATTAAGAAATGTATGTAAGATCTTCAGAGCAGTAGATTTTTTGTTGAGCCCCAGCCACTTGAGCAATTATAACCTCCCCCTCCTTGAACCTTTAAAGCCCTTTTTCTTCAGCTTTGGGCCCTATTTACCTTAAAATCCTAACTTGCAAAGTTATTCCTCCCCCCTCCCTTGGGCCTTAGACACTTAGTTTATCTCCCTTTCCCCTCCTTTCGTGTTGCTTTTTCCAATAAGGGAAAAAAAAGGGTTGGGAAAATTAGCACCAGCAAGTGAAATAAAAATATTAATCCCCCCACCACATCACAAAAACCCCCCCCCCTACCCAAACGCGCCAGCCATGCCCCTTTTGGGGCACTAATGGTAGGTTCAAATACAGGACTTGGTTACCCCCATCAGGACTTAAAAGAAGGGATGATAGAAAAGACCCAAGAAAGTTTGGGGCCCTTTTATCCTTCCAACCCCCCTACTCCGCCCCCCCCCCCCCCCCACCCAAAAAAAACCCCCCCCATGATTTTTCCCCCTTCCCATGGCTTACCCCCCTGGAGATTTTTTCCCCTTTCCGGGGGGGGGCCAATTTTAGTTTAAAAACAGGACATTTAGAGGGTTATGAGGTAGGGTAAAATTCCAAGAAAACTTTTTGGCGACAAAGGAAAAAAACTCCCCAAAAACAAGAGGGCACTATTGAATCCCCCAAGCCCATGGAACTTAAAAGGGGCACATGGGTAGTTACCCCCCAATCCCAAAATGGAACATTAAAGGGGGCCATGGGTATGAGATCTCTCCCAATCCCAAGGGAACATTAGAAGGGCACTGAGGTAGTGTAATCTCTCCAATGCCCAATGGAACTTTAAAAGGGCACATGGGGTATGAATCCCCCAATCCCCATGAACATAAAGGGCCTGAGGTATGTAACTCCCCCAAATGCCCAGGGAACATTAAAGGGCAATGAGGTAGTGAGATCCTCCCCAAGCCCAGGGGAACATTAGAAGGGCCAGGGGATGTAATCTCTCCCAACCCAGGGGAAAAAAACATTAAAGGGGCACATGAGGTAGTGTAGACCCTCCCAATGCCCGGGGAAACATTAAAAAGGGCACAAGGTAGGTAAATCCCCCAAATCCCAAAAGGAAATTAAAGGGGCACTGAGGTAGTGTAGATCTCCCCAATGCCCATGGAACATTAAAAGGGCCTGGGGTAGTGTAGACTCCCCAAATGCCCAGTGGAACAAAGGGGGCACATGAGGATTGTAGACCCCCCAATGCCCCATGGAACATTAAAAGGGGCCATAGGTATGTAGACCCCCCAATCCCCAATGGAACATTAAGGGCACTAGGTAGGTAGTCTCTCCCAACCCCAGGAACTTAAAGGCACATGAGGAAGTGTAGATCTCCCCCAATCCCAAATGGAACATTAAAGGGGCACATGAGTATGTGACTCCCCAACCCCAAAAACTTTTAAAGGCACTGGGTGGGTTAATCTCCCCCAACCCAATGGAAATTTTAGAAGGGCACTGAGGTAGTGAAATCTCCCAACCCCAAATGGAACATTAAAGGGGCACATGAGGTGGTAATCTCTCCCAATCCCAAGGAACATTAGAAGGGCACATAGGTAGTGAATCTCCCCCAAATGCCCTGGAACATTAAAGGCACGAGGTATGTAGATCTCTCCCCAACCCCAAATGGAACATTAAAGGACATGAGGTAGTGTAATCTCTCCCAACCCCAGTGGAACATTAAAAGGGCACATGGGGTAGTGTAATCTCCCCCCAATCCCCCGGGGAACTTAAAGGGCACAAAAGTATAAAAACTCCCCCCCCATAAAATTTTAGAAGGGCCAGGGGTGGGAATCTCCCCTGCCCATGGAGCATTAAAAAGGGCACATGAGAGTGTAGATTCCCCTCCAACCCCAAAGGGAACTTTAGGGGGGCAAAAGGGGTATGTAATCTCCCCCCCCAATCCCATGGAACTTTAGAAGTGCACAGAGGTGGTAGATCTCCCCCAATGCCCAGTGGATCTGACTGCCTTCTCCCGGGGCCGGGTTCAAAACCCTGACACACCCTTTTTTGTTTCCACCGATTCATTTCAAATTATTACTTTTTTTTTCTTCTTTTTTTTTGCGTAATGTTTTTGACAGACAGACAGAAAAACAAACAATCAAACAACAGTATGAGAAACGTTTATTTGTTTGGCAAGGTAAACAAAACTAAAAAAAAACATGAAAGGGAAGTATCTGAACATTGGGGGGAAGAGTGAAATCACACAATTAGGGAATTTTTCCAAAAAGACGAGTAAAAGAAAAAGGAAGGTGAATTATTCACAAGAAAAAAAGAAGTCCAAATCGAGAAATATTTTACGAGTTGGTTTGTAATGGGGAAAATCGTTAACTCACAGACAAGCAATATTTTTCTCAAACTTAATAAGAAGCATCGGTATACGACTACAGTCTATAGATAAAACCGACCATGTCTTTTTTTATTTTTACCATTTGTATCTTTTTCTCTAGTCTGGTCCATTGTTGAGTCCCCTCTAATTTATTTTTTCCCTTTTCCCTGAGCAATCTTCACCCCCATGTCGATAGGGCCCTTTTAAAATTTTTAACACTGTAAATCCTGTCTACATTCCTTGGGATTACTCCAGGGCTCAAACCGTCTACATTTCCTTGGGATTTCTCTCTAGGTCTCAATCCCCGTCCACATTTCCATTGGATTACTCTCTAGGTCCCCAATCCTGTCTACACCATTGGGATTACTCTCTAGGGCCAATCGTCTCATTCCCTTTTTACTCTCTAGGTCTCAATCTGGCTACATTTTTGGTTTTCTCTCAGGCCATCCTGTTAATTCCCTTGGATTACCTCTAGGCCAATCCGCTACATTTCCCTTGGGATTACTCCTAGGGCTCCTGCTACATTCCCTTGGTATTTTCTCTCAGGGCTCAATCCCCTCACACCCCTTTTGGATACCTCTAGGTCTCAATCCTGTCTACTTCCATTGGATTCCCCCAGCTCCTCCTGCTACATTCCATTTATTCTCTCTAGGTCCAATCCTGTCCCCAATTCCATTGGATTACTCTCAGGGCCCAAACCGTCTACATTCCCTTGGTATTACTCCAGGTCTCCATCCTGTCTACATTCCATTGGATTCCTCAAGTCTCAATCCTTGGTTTACTCCCAGGTTCACTCAAAGGTCTCAGCATGTAAGGTAAGGAACAGTACGAACCTAAACAAAAACGAAGAATAAAGACAGTAGATTTGGGGGAGGAGGCACGCATGGATGCAAAAAGTGTGCTTTAAAAAGATTGCTCGTTCTTTGTCCCCTCTCTCTCTCTCCTCTCTCTTCTCTCCCCTTTCCCCCTTTTCCTTTTCTCTCTCTCCTCTTTTCCCTTTTCCTCTCTCTCTCTCCCTAGCCCCTTTTTTCTTTTAAAAAAAAATTGCCCTGTGTCACGAAATGACCAACCACTCTACCCCCCCCCTCTCTCTCTTTAAAAGCTCCCCCCCCCCTTCCTTTCTCACCCCTTGCTGTCACCCTCCCACGTAACGAAAAAACTGTCCTTCATTGAGGTTCGTCGTCTTGCAACATAATATCCACTAAATTTTTCTGGGGGGTTTTCGAAAACCTTTGTGACTCGCCAGCATCCCGGGGAGAACGACAACGCCACCCTCCCCTCTTTCCCCCTCCCTCCCCCCCCCCCCCCCTTCCCCCGCCAATGCAGTGGGCAATATCCAATTTGTGGGGAACACAAACCACGACAGCGTCAAATAACGAGCATTTTTACAGATCAACTGGCTAGCTTTTGGGGTAAAAGCCTAGTGGAAAACTTGTTGGGTTTGGTGTTAACTACAGATAACGCCCCCTTTTTGTTTTTGAAATTCTGTGGGAAAACAATTGCGAAGAAGAAAAGGGGGGGGATTTTTTATTTTCCTGTCATATTCTTTTAGTTTGTGAGCTGGCTACACGCAGTTAATCAACGTGATTAGCCCCCGTCATTTGGTTTAAATTTTTTTTTTTTTGTTCTTAAATTGGGTTTGGTTAGATGGCAAGTGAATTGTTTGAAATGTATTCACTTTTTTTTTTTTTCTTTTTTTCTTTTTTTTTCTTTTTACTGACACTGACAGAAATCTGCGTGGGGGATAAGCCTGTCTTTCGTTCTTTTGCCAGTTGTCTCTCGTCTCCCCTCCGTTTCTCTTGCCCTCCTGGGGAGGTGGCAAAATCGTATTGTGCCCACACAAAAAACCAAAATGACTAACCGCGAACACCCAAAGACTCTAACAGCCCCAAATCAACAGACAGCCCAAATTCCCCGACATTAACCCATACCTCCGCCTTCAACTCCGCTTCTTGTATACCCACCCAAATAAACACACCCCCACAAAATCACGCCAAACCCTTTTTGGGTCCTGTCTGGGAGGTGGGGGGCAGGGAAAAGCCTGCCTGACAAAGGGGAGGAATGGGTGCCCGGGGTTCTTCCTCCACACCCCCTTTTTTTCACGCCAAAAAAAAAAAATAATTTTCCCGTAGCAAAATTCCTTCCCCCACCGGTTCTAAGGCCCATTCCTCTTTAGCTGAGGCTGTCGGACAAAGCGCAAGACAATTTTAAAGGGGGGGTGGCAGTGTATTGAAAACGTCTGCATGAAAATAGGCAGCAGGCGTGGCGATGGGTGCGGGCTGGGGGGAAGGACGGTGGACGGGGGAGAGTTGGAAACGGCTGAGACGATCTATAAGTGGCCGGAAACAACCTTTTCGCAGCTTTGTTTTGTATTATCATCATTCCGCAGACATAGAAACATATTACCTCTGCTAGCCTCTGAGGTTTTTTGTTCACCCCATCTGTTACTTTCTCCTCTTTCTCTCAACGCCTTGGGCCCTTTACAGTCGTCCGGCCCCTTTTGGCGGGGGATTTTTGGGCAAAAGCTCCCGCGTTCTTCCTGCCCCCAAAGGGGCAGCGGGAAGGGGACCCACTTTTTTCGGCACAAGTGACAAGGTCTGGTGGCCCGGTCGGAGCCCCACAGGACACTTTTTTTTCTCTCTAACCAGATGAAATCAACGGGGGGTCCTGGGGTTTTAATAGTCCGGGGTGCTTCGCATCTCCTGTCGGTGATTGTGTTTTTGCGCTTCCCCGTTTTTTTTTTTTTTTTGTTAGTTTTTTGCTTTGCAGGGTTTCCTAAAACTAAAAGAACCTGTCTTTACTAATTTTTTCAAAAGTTAAAACTTTACTTTATGACAAAACCTTTTTAAATTTTGGTGTAGAGGAGACAGAGACAGAGGGGGGAAAACCAAAAAAAGAGAGAGAAAGAGAAGAGAGAGAGAAAAGAGGGAAAAGGGGAGACGAAAAGAGAGAGAGAGAATACTGCAGAGATTAGGGATTATTTTGCTGCTGCTGCCAGCTGCTCCACCCCCCTTCCCTTTTCTTTTTCTTGGTTTCTTTTGCCTCCCTCCCATCGTTTTTTCCTTTTTTTCGTTCACTTTCTTTTAACTGTGTCTTGTTATTGGGATTGTAGAGCTTTTTTCAATTCCATTTCCCCTCCTCCTTTGTTGTCCCTTTTATTTTTTCTCCCAAGCAAAACAAAAAAACATGCAGCAAAATTCCATCAGAAAGACAAACCCAAGCTTCCCCCTTTTTACTATCGCCTCCACATCCCCTATGACACAGACACACGACAACACCTACACACAACTACACACTCTTTCCCCAATGTAGCGACTAATGATC
>CM031596.1:125880376-125885991 GCA_018398815.1 Conus ventricosus | reverse complement strand
AGTAAATAAACTATGGCCCCATCACCGCCGCCCCAGCAATAAAGCGGGGAAAATCAGAGACAAAAAAAAATGAGTTTGCTTTCCCCCCCCCCCCCCCCCTCCCTTTCCCCCTCCCCTTCCCCTCTGCCCATCTCCCACGCTGTAAATTCTGCACTCACCATATGGACACAAGACCTCATAATAGAAAAACAACAACAACAAAAAAGAAAAGCCCGACAAGGGGAAATTTTAAATCACCCCAAACCAAAGGTTGGGGGATTTTTAGGAAAAGAAGGGAAAAAACGTGTGAGAAAGGCATCACAGAGAAAACAGAACACAGAGGGGGGACAGAGAAAGGCAAATTTTTTCCCCCTGTCAAGGGGTCCTGTTCCCACTTTCGATCCGGGTCTGGACCAAAATTCTGTAGGGTTTCTTTTATGACATTCCCTCGTTCACAAATTTCGTTGAAATCAGTTCAGCGTTTTTTGACAGGGAAAAAACAAACAAACAAAAGTTAACAAAAACGGGTAAAATATTCCGTTTTTGGCAGGGACACCCCAGAATTTGAGACGTCCAATGGAATTTTAACAAAATTGTGTCAGAGACGAAAAACATCTGAAGTTTAGGAACGCTAAATTTTCTCTCTCCTCTCCACCCCCTTTCTTTTCTCCTCCTTCTCTCTCTCTCTTCTCCTCTCCCCTCTCTCACTCTCTCTCCGTGTTGTGTCTAATCCCCTTTTCTTTCTAAACATTGACCTCGTCAAAGACGTGGCTCTCCCCCTTTCTCCCCTGTCCTTCCCCGCAATCCCCCCCCCCCCCCTTCCTTTTTCCACCCCTGGGCCCACCTTCCTGCCCTTTTAAAGAAAATCGGTCTCAGCTACGTTCATTTTTCTTGCAAAAGCGGGGCACTCATTCCCAAAACCCGGGGCCGGCATTCTTTACAACCTTTGTGACTACCTCGGATCCTCTGTTTAAAACAGACTGTTCTCTTTCAAAAGCCCCCACCCCCGTCCACCCCCCCCCCCCCCCCCCCCCCCCCCCACTCCACTACCCAAAAACACAGGTGCTATTCCCGATTCGTGAGGCAAACTCAAAACTGAAACAGCTGGGGTCAAAGTAACCAAGACCCTTTTGGGCGCGGGAGCCATTTGGAGCAAACGTCTTGGGTGACCGTTTTGGGTTTGGGGTGATTAGAAAAAAATGGTCTTGTTCATAGGTTTTGGGGGGTATTGTTCTGGCGTGGTAAGGGTGGAGAAGGACGATTTTTTGCTGACTGCCCCACGTCATAAGATGGATTAACTGGGAGTAAGCCCCCCGATGGTCAGTTAGCCAGTCAGCGTTTGGCTTTTTCTGGTTTAATTTTTGCTTGGTAGTTTAAATATTGGCTCTTTATGGAAGTTTAATCGCGTCTGAAAAACTATTTCTTTTTCTTCTTCGGGTGTTTGCTTGTTTTTTTTTGCTTCATCTTTGCGAAAGTTGACAGGAGTGGTGCGATAGCTGTTTCTTTTTTATCTGTCGCGCTACAGCAGCCGTTTCTTTTTTTACTGTCTGCGCTTCAGAGCTGTTTCTTTTTTTCGTCTGTCTGTCATCGAGTCTTTTCTTTATCCCCGTCGTCTGCTACATGTCTGTTTCTTTTTTCTGCTGCGTCTACGAATCGGTTCTTTATTACGCTGTCTGTCTTCCCGCCCCCTTTTATCTTTCTGTCTGTTACAGAGTCTGTTTCTTTATATCTGCTGCTACAGCAGTCTGTTTTTTTATTACGTTGTCGTCTATCAGTGTCGTTTCTTTTTTATCGTCCTGTCTGCTTCGCTCTGTTTCCATTATCTTCTTCTGTCTACCAGTCTGTTTATATTATCTGTCTGTCTGTCTTCGCAGTCTTTTCTTATTATCCCCGTCTGTCTTCAGCTCCCGTTTCTTTTTTTACTGTCGTCGTCTACAGAGTCGTTTCTTTATTATCTGTCTTCTGTCTTCAAGTCGGTTCTTTTTCATTTCGTCTGTCTCAGCGTTTTTTTATTTTTTACTGCGTCGTCTTCACAGCATCGTTCTTTTTTACTGTCGCCTTTTTTATCAGAGCTGTTTTTTTTTTCCCTTCCCATCCCAGCACGCTTACGTTTTTTTCAAACCCGCTGCTAAATTTCTAGGTCGGGCTTCCTCCATACAAAACCCCCCAAACCCCTGGCAGGACAAAATCCTCCGTGCTTCCTCCCCGAACCAACAAAAACCCAAACTCGTATAATCGTGTGTTCTCACTGCGCCCCTCTCTGTAATCCCCCGCCAAAGAAAAATAATTCGGGCGTTTCGAATTCCTACCCAAAAAAAAAAAAAAAAAAAAAAAAAAAAATTAATAAAGATTTTTAATGCTATTTTTTTAATAATTTTAAATAAAAAAAAAAATAATTTGAATAATATTAAAAAAAAAAATAAAAAAAAAAAAAAATAAAAATATAAAATAATAATAATAATAAAATAATAAAATATAAAATAAAATTGTTTTAAAATTTTTTTAAATAAAAATGAAAAAATAATAATAAAATTAAAAAAAACAGCCAAAAATTCTGTCCCGTAATAGTTTTTTGGAAAGCGAGATGTGGAAAAATTGAAGAAAAAATTTAACAAGAAAACGCAAAAAAAATTCAGTTGGTTAATAATGGATTAAAAAGTAGGGGGGGTTTTTGAATATTTGGGGAAAATTAAACATTCTAATTCTCTAGCATACCCTTTTAAAAAGTACCAATTTTTGGTTTTTTTGTTTTCTATTCCAATATGTTTTTATAACCCAAAAAATTTAAAATCTGTTTTCCCCGCCCAATAGTGACCCCAAGGGGCCTTTGGAAAACCCAGCCCAGTCCCCGTTTGTTTTTTTTTGGAGGAAAAAAAAAAAAGAGAAAAAGAAAAGGGAAAAAGGAGAGAAGGAAAGGGGGGAAGGAGAAAGAGAGGAGAGGAGGAAGAGAAAAGGAGAGAGAGAGAGAGAGAGAGAGAGAGAGACAGACAGACAGACAGACAGACAGACAGAGACAGAGACAGGGAGACAGAGATAGAAACAGACAGACAGATAGACAGACAGACAGACGGACAGACAGACAGACAGACAGACAGACAGACCGACAGAGATTGTGACTGAAGCTGTATGGAGATGAATGGTTCATTTCGTTGCTGACGCAGCTGTTCTTATCCCTCCAACTTCCTCTAATTGTTTTTCCCCTCTCTTGTTCTTTCTCCTGCCCTCCCTTCTTTTCAAGAGTTTGTCGCCCTTTCTTTTATTGATATTGTCTTTGATGCTGTTATCGTAGACCATCTTCCATCTTTGCATCCTTCTTCTCTCGTAGGTCTTCTTACTCCTTTTCTTCTTCTTCTTCTTCTTCTTCTTCTTCTTCTTCTTCTTCTTCTTCTTCTTCTTCTTCTTTCTTCCTTTGTCTGTCCTATTTTTCATTTGCTCATTGCCATGATGAAAAAAACACACGAATGTTAGTTAAATTTGCTTCAGGACAGACAGAAACCATAGATCACCACCACCATCACTATCACACCAACATCCCTCCACAGACAGGCAGACACAACACACACACACACACACACACACACACACACACACACACACACACACACACACACACACACACACACACACACACACACCACACACACGCGCGCACGCACGCACGCACGCACGCACGCACGTACGCACGCACGCACGCACGCACGCACGCACGCACGCACGCACACACACACACACACACACACACACACAACTTGACCTCATCTGTAGCGACTAATGATCAGCAAAGTACAGGCCATGGCCCTATCACTGCCAGTCGGGCAGCAATAAGTAGCGGGTCATTGTAGAGACAAGAAATGATGGGGTTCACACCTCCCCCCATCTTTTTCCCTTCACCCCTTTCCCCACGCTCGACTCCCACCTCCACCTCCCCGCCATCCACCATCTCTCCCCTGTCATATACATTACCTCGCTCACCTAGAGGACACGTGATTTTCCAGCCACTTTGTACCACGACCTAAAAGAAAACCGCCCAGACGAAGAAGAAATTGTCAGATTGCCCAGACCTGGTGGTTACGAGGGCTGAGGGTAAAGGAAGAGAGAAATGCCTTTCAAGGATATGGACCAAAGATAAAAGCAGATTATGAGAAGGGCACTTGGGTGGAGTGCAGATCTCCCCCTAAATTTTACAGGTCTTTGACTCAGATTACACCGAAATTTAATGGCTTAGTTCTTTGGCAACATTCCATATTTCCATTGGGTTTTTGGTAGAACTAGTTCAGCAGTTCAAAAACATGCTAATGACAGACAGGAAAACACACACACACACACACACACACACACACACACACACACACACACACACACACACACACACACACACACACACACCACGCACGCACCACACGCACGCAACACACACACAGACAAACAACACACTCATAACACACAAACATGATATAAACACAACAGTACAAACACATAACAGAATGTAATCAATGAATAAAATAATACTTTCCTAGAATACACAAAACAAATGGAAATAACTTTGATCAATCGCAGCAATTGATCAAAATCTTAAAGAATGTTGAAATGATAGCATTGTTGAATTTCTAGGAAACACGGGCAAAACAAAGTTAGCAGAAACATTTTTTAACACAGCTCAAATTACATGAATATTTTAAAAGTAGTTTGAAATGTTGCATTTGACTTTTGTACATTTCATTTCTTCTGTTTCTGTTATAAAGTTATGCATTCATACTTTTTTTAAAAAAAAAGGTCTGAAATATTTCAACTGATATTTTATTATTAATATCTGTGTTCTTCCTCATTATATTTGTACAGTTTTGTACCTTTGTATTTCTTGCTTTTTCCTTTAAGTTGTCTTGTTCTATATTACTCTTTTAATTACATTTTATGTAATGTTCTGTTCGTCTAATGCTGAGTTAATCCTGTGAAGAAGTGTAGAGGATCAGAGAGGCAACACAAAACTGAGTGCACACACACAATGTGAAAAGCACACGCCACAGGCGAATTGTTCGATTCTTTGTCCAATACTTGTAAGAATTACCTCCCCTCTCCTCTTCTATGCTTCTGTCCGTCTGCCTGTCTGTCTGTCTGTCTGCCTATCTGTCTGTCTGTCTGTCTGTCTGTCTGTCTGTCTCTCTCTCTCTCTCTTCTCTCTCTCTCTCTCCTCTCTCTCTCTCTCTATCTTTCTCTCTCTCTCTCTCTCTCTCTCTCTGTTGCGTCTACTCTCTTCTTGGTTTTGCTTTTATTTTACAAATCATTGACCTACAGTGACCTTTTCCCCCTGTCTATTCCCCTTCTCTCTTTACTTTCTCCAGTCCTGTCCTTTTTTTTTTACCTCTGGTCTTCACTCCTTCCCTTTAAAAGTTGAGAAGTTTAACCCTCTTGCGATGTGAGTATGCACTCTCTTCATAACTGGATTTGTCTAGCGATTTCACAACCTATAAATGGCCCTATAAATGGCCGGCTGTTCCGCTCTCACTTCCCCCATTTCCCACACATGTGCAGGTGCCTATGTCCAGATTCTGCGGGACTGAATTGCCAAACCAGAATCACAGATGGCGTCAGATGGGGGCCGGAATAGCTCAGTTGGTAGAGCGCCAGACTCGTAATCT
>CM031596.1:125857876-125867876 GCA_018398815.1 Conus ventricosus | reverse complement strand
ACACTGAAATTGCCCTAGCAGTTTTACACGGAAACTGCTGCCCTTGAAATGTTACACTGATTGCGAATGCAATGTAACACTGAGCAGTGCCGTTGCAATGTTACACTGATGAGATACCACTGCAATGTAACACTCTAGTGGCTACCATTGCAAATTTACACTGATGCAACTATCATTGCAATGTTACACTGATGCAACTATCATTGCAATGTTTCACTGATGCAACTATCATTGCAAATTTACACTGATGCAACTATCATTGCAATGTTTCACTGATGCAACTATCATTGCAAATTTACACTGATGCAACTATCATTGCAATGTTACACTAGTGTAACATTGCAATGTTACAGTAATGCAACTATTATTGCAATGTCACACTGTTGCAACTATCATTGCGATGTTACACTAATGCAACTATTATTGTAATGTTACACTGATGCAACTATCATTGCAATGTAACACTGATGCAACTATTATTGCAATGTTACACTGATGCAATCTATCATTGCAATGTTACACAATGCAACTATTATTGCAATGTCACACTGTTGCAACTATCATTGCGATGTTACACTAATGCAACTATTATTGCAATGTTACACTGATGCAACTATCATTGCAATGTTACAGTAATGAAACTATCATTGCAATGTTACACCAATGCAACTATTATTGCAATGTTACACTGATGCAACTATTATTGCAATGTTACACTGATGCAACTATTATTGCAATGTTTCACTGATGCAACTATTATTGCAATGTTACACTGATGCAACTATTATTGCAATGTTGCACTGATGCAACTATTATTGCAATGTTACACTGATGCAACTATTATTGCAATGTTACACTAATGCAACTATTATTGCAATGTTACACTGATGCAACTATCATTGCAATGTTACCACTGATGCAACTATTATTGCAATGTTACTGATGCAACTATTATTGCAATGTTACACTTGATGCAACTATCATTGCAATGTTACACTGATGCAACTATTATTGCAATGTTACACTTGACGCAACTATCATTGCATTGTTTCACTGATGCAACTATTATTGCAATGTTTCACTGATGCAACTATTATTGCAATGTTACACTGATGCAACTATTATTGCAATGTTACAATGATGTGGCAATCATTGCACAGTTACATTGATGAGGCTACCATTGCAAATTTACACTAATGTGGCTACCAATGAAGTGTTACACTGACGTGACTACTATTGCAAATTACACTTGTGTGATGATCATTACAAAGTTACACTGACTAGTGCAACTGCGCTGTAATGCCGTTAAAAAAAGTTACAGATCCAGTCTTTCGGTGGAGCAACTGCCATCAAATTTCACAGTTAAACAGCTGCCATTGCAATCCTGAACTGAAACAATAAATAATACAGACATCTCTCTCTCTCTCTCTCTCTCTCTCCTCTCTCTCTCTCTCTCTTCTCTCTCTCTCCCTCTGTCTTCTCTTCTCGTCTGTCTCTCTGTGTCTGTCTCTGTTCTGTCTCTCTGTCTCTGTCTCTGTCTCGTCTCTGTCCTCTGTCTCTGTCTCTCTCTCTCTCTCTCTCTCTTAAACATAACACATGCACACTCACACATGCACAAACATGCATGCGCAAGCACATGCAGATGTGCACGCGCAGGTACACAAGCATGCTTACAAACGGGCTCGCACATTCATGCGCTCGCACAACCCCCTTCCTTCCCTTCCTCCATCTTCTCAACTATTCCCCCCCCCCCCCCCCCCCCCCACTTGTTATCTGGCCTCCACCCCACCCACATTTGGCATGTTCCCACTCTCCAAATACACACACTGAAACTTACGAAGACTGACTTTTTCAAGTAAGAGCACACATGCACTTACACAAAGAGAAACAGAAAGACAAAACACACAGAATCGTAAGGAATGGAGCGAGATTGGAGCGAGATTGTCTGAGGGAATAGATAAAAGCTGTATTTTTAAACCATCTGGTCATCGATCTAGGGAAGGCCCATTTTGCCACTCGATAAGACATCAGAAAAGCTGTAGCGTCATGCATGTGGACCAAAAAGGATACGGAAATGAAATTCAGATATTCAGAAGAAATAGAGAAATATACACACAAGGAGTGAGTGCAAGGGGCTTGAGAGACAAAGATGAGATGGAGAAAGAGATATATGAGAGGGGAGTGAAGGAGAGAGAAGAGAGAGAGAGAGAGAGAGAGAGAGAGAGAGAGAGAGAGAGAGAGAGAGAGAGAGAGACAGACAACAGACCGACAGAAAGGCAGACAGACAGAAAGGAGACAGACAGAGACAGACAGAGACAGACAGACAGACAGACAGACAGACAGACAGACAGACAGGCAGACAGACAGACGACAGACAGAGACAGACAAATAGAAATAGAGATAGTACGAGAAAGACAAATATACAGACATACAAACAGACAAACAAAGACAGAATCAGAGACAGAGTTGAGAGAGACAAAATTATGAAAACTTTGAGACGCATAAACAGACAGGCAGATAAATAGTCGAAAGAGAGACTAGAGAGAGAGATGCTGAACATTAAAAAAATACACAGCGAAGGAAGGTTGAGGGAGGAGGAATGAGGGGGAGGGATGTCATTCTGAGTCTGGTCCACGAGGGAGCTAAGAAGACGATCGCACGTGCCCCAGATCTTTGACCCCTGTCATCACCACCACCACCACCACCACCACTATGTGTACACTCTTCCCTCCTCGCACACCCACCACAACTACCACCTTCGTCTTCCATCTTCATCAAGATCCTCCTCGTCTTTGTCCTGTCGCACCCCACCACAACTACCACCTTCGTCGTCCATCTTCATCAAGATCCTCCTCGTCTTTGTCCTGTCGCACCCCACCACAATACATTATCCACAGTCCTCTCGTCGTCCCATCTCATCTATCAAGATCCTCCTCGTCTTTGTCCTATCCTCGTCTATGTCTCTGCCTGTTTCTGTATGTCTGGGTAATCATTGTCCTCTGTCGCTGTCTGTCTGTCTGTCTGTCTCTGCCTCTCTCTCTCTCTCTTTCTCTTTCTCTCTCTCTCTCTCTCTCTCTCTCTCTCTCTCTCTCTCTCTCTCTCTCTCTCTCTCTCTCTCTCTCCTCTCCTTAGGTATTCATTGTCCACTATCTGTTTGATTGTCTGTCTGTCTGTCAAAATACTCATAGCCTTAATACTCATGTCACGACATGACCCTGAGATCCTCAGTGCATACGCGTCCCTCCCTAAGACAGCAGACAGACTTGCAATTCTGGCAATTCATTCTGTTTCTCTGCTGCAGCCTTTGCTTTGTCTGGAATACCTGTGCCAAGATGAATGCACATGTCCACACAAACCACGCACGGTCTCTTGGTTTTCATTTTCTGCAGGTTCTATCCCAGAAAAGCTCTTGCCATTAATACAGTGGAGATGGTAAGAAGTTGCAGCAGTGTTCCTTCCTTTGGTATCCCAGTCTTTGAGACCAGAGTGGAAGATGAATTCCTGAGAGATTAATTCCTGTACGTAATCATCTGTCCCAAGCAAACTGTCTGAGTAAATTACATTCCATCTTCATCCAAAATAATGAATTTGCAAAGCCACAGCATAGATGAAGAGGGTGAAATTAAGAGTTTGTGTGGTATAATACAGCTGGGAAGTTAAGTTGTAGGCTGTATCTGATGGATGATGGGAGAGAAGCTGAATGGAATTTATCAGGGGGAGCCGAAAGAGTACCACATTCTTTTTCAGCCTTGTTTGGTTTCATTCTTTCCATTTGCCCATGAAATGATGAACAAACTTACCACCGCCGAAAATTCTGAGATCATACCATCATTCGGTTTGATCTGTCTATTTGTTTGATCGCCTATTTGTAAGCAGATTTAAGCAGGAACATTCTAAAGTATCTATCTTACCTGAATTCAGTCGAAAGTTGGAATGTAGCTTTGAAATAAACACATCAGATTTTGTGAAGAGGAGAGAGAGAGAGAGAGAGAGAAGAGAGAGAGAGAGAGAGAGAGAGAGAGAGAAAGAAGAGAGAGAAAGAGAGGAGAGGAAGAGAGAGAGAACGAGAGAGAGAAGAGAAAGCAGACAGAGAGAGAGAGAAGAGACAGAGACAGAAAGACAGAGCAGAGCAGAGACAGAGAGAAGAGAGAGAGAGAGAGAGATAGAGAGAGAGAGACGAAGAAGAGACAGAAAGAGAGACAGAGAGAGAGAGAGAAGAGAGAGAGAGAGAGAGAGAGACAGACAGACAGACAGACAGACAGACAGAGACAGACAGAGACAGAGAGAGAGAGAAAATTTTATGCGACAGATCTGCAGGATGTGAGTGGATTATTTCGTTGCTGCAGCAGCTGCTCCCACTCCCCCGCTTTCGTCTCATTCTTTCCTTTCTCCTGCCCTCTCTTTTTTGTTTCATTTGTTTCTTGTTTGCTGTCCTTACTTTTATTGATATTGTTGTTGGTGATGTTACGAAGTTTTCCTTCTCTTTTCGTCCTCCTCCTCTTGTACATCTTCGCAGTGTTCTTTTTCTTCCTCCTCCTCCTATTTTGGCCTCCTCCTCTTCTTCCTCCTCCTCCTCCCCCTGTTTGTCCTATTTTTTCACTTTATTGCTGTCAAGATTTGTTTTTAAGTCAGCTAAAATAGCATCAGGAAATCATAACTCACAACAAACACAACATTACACGAATAACAACACGCAGACACACCACACACACACACACACACACACACACACACACACACACACACACACACACACACACACACACCACACAACACACACACACGCACCACGCACGCACGCACGCAGCCCGGCGCAGCGCACGCCTCAGCATGCACGCAACGAGGCGCGCGCGCACGCACACACACACCAACACACACACACACACACACACACACACACACACGAGAGAGAGAGAGAGAGAGAGAGGAGAGAGAGAGAGAAGAGAGAGAGAGAGAGAGAGAGAGAGAGAGAGAGAGAGAGAGAGAGAGAGAGAGAGAGAGAGGCCAAGGACACCAATCAGTACAAGCAAGACACGCTGGTGGCTTCCGGCGAAACAGATCCTGTGCCGACCAGATCGCCAGCCTCAGGGTCATCATTGAACAGTCCTTGGAGTGGAACTCGCCCGTTTACATCAACTTCATCGACTATGAAAAGGCCTTCGACAGTGAAATAGAGAGACACTATGGAAGCTACTGAGACACTATGGAATACCAGAGAAGATCATCTCTCTCATCCGGTGCACCTATCAAGATTTGAGCTGCAGGGTGGCTCATGCAGGCCAGTTGTCAGACGGCTTTGAGGTGAAGACAGGACTGCGCCAGGGATGTCTGATGTCGTCTTTCCTCTTCCTCCTGGTCATCGACTGGATCATGAAGACCAGAACAGCAGGCAGAACAATGGGATACAATGGACACTCTGGGACGCAGCTAGATGACCTTGACTTTGCTGACGACTTGGCACTCCTCTCCCTCAGTCACATGCAGATGCAGGACATGACCACCCGCCTTGAGATAACAGCAGCAGGAACAGGGCTCAAGATAAACAAGAAGAAGACCGAGCTGATGAAGATCAACACCACAGGCAGCAGCCCAGTCACAGTCGGAGGCGAGCCCATCAGGGAAGTAGATTCCTTTGTCTACTTGGGAAGCGTGGTTGACAAGCAGGGGGCACCGACCGGGCATCATGGCCAGGATAGGCAAGGCGCGAGCAGCATCCATCATGCTAAAGAACATCTGGGCCTCAGGAGAGATCAGAAGGACAACAAAATTGCGTATCTTCAATTCAAACGTGAAGTCAGTTCTCTCTACGGTCGCGAGACTTTGGAGAATGACCAAGGCAATACTGCAAAACATTCAGACCTTCATCAACACCTGTCTGAGGCGCATCTTCAAAATCAGATGGCCAGAGAAGATCAACAATGAAGATCTATGGAAGCAAGCAGGACAGGAACCAGTGGCCAAGCAGATTCTGCGTGGAAGTGGGGCTGGATTGGACACACTCTCAGGAAGCCAGCATCCAGCACCACACGCCAAGCCCTGACATGGAACCCGCATGGGAAAAGGAAGAGAGGCCGACCTCGCAGCAGCTGGAGCAGACACTGAGGCAGAGATAAGAGGCAGGGGACCAACTGGACAGGCATTCAGCGAGCAGTCCAGAACCGAGTGCGATGGCGGATGTTGTCGATGGCCTATGCTCACCCTTGAGCTATGGGCCTAAGTAAGACACGCTGGTGGCTCGCCACTTTCAGGTGCTGGGCACAGCATCCTGGACATGAGAGCCACCATCATTGACAAGATGCGTTCAGAAGACACCACCACCAGAAGAGCCAGAGAGAGATTCTGGAGGCATAAACAGAAAACGAATTGACCAAATAGGACTAAACGTGTATGACTGATCCTGGATCTTGGGAGAAAGAAGCAATTGAACTGCCAGCAGGATTTGAGAGAGAGAGAGAGAGAGAGAGAGAGAGAGAGAGAGAGGAGAGAGAGAGGAGAGAAGAGAGAGAGAGAGAAGAGAGGAGAGAGAGAGAGAGAAAACTCAAACTCAAATAGTTTAATTGCAAAGGCCATCGACCTCTTTGCAATGAGGTCAAGAACAAAAGTAGAACCACACACGCGCCGGTGCATACACTGAAAATTATGAAAGAAAATATTTGCATAACAAAATGTTCTTCCAGAAATTATTCTGGCATTTTTGTGTTAACTGACAACAGTTCCTCTCTTCGTTTTAGTGCTTTGAGAATGAACATAGCTATAGAACGACTTACAATTCTCAAGCACACACACACACACTATAGAACGACTTACAATTCTCACACACCACACACACACACACACACACACACACAACACACACACACACACACACACACACACACACACACCTTGACCTCATCTGTAGCGACTAATGATCAGCAAAGTACAGGCCATGGCCCTATCACTGCCAGTCGGGCAGCAATAGTAGCGGGTCATTGTAGAGACAAGAAATGATGGGGTCCACATCCTCCCCCCACCCCCCCCACCCCCCCATCCTTTCCTCTTCCCCTTCCCCCGCTCGCACCTCCCACTCCCCCCCCCCCCCCACCCCCACATCCACCATCTTTCCCCTGTCATATACATTACTTCGCTCACCTAGAGGACACGTGATTTTCCAGCCACTTTGTACCACGACCTAAAAGAAAACCGCCCAGACGTAGAGGAAATTGTCAGATTGCCCAGACATGATGGTTACGAGGGCTGAGGGTAAAGGAAGAGAGAAAACACTTTCAAGAAATGGACCAAAGATAAACGCAGAGCATCAGAAGGACACTCGGGTGGAGTGCAGATCTCTCCTCAGATTGGTTCAGACCAGCACCCAGATTTAATGGGTTAGTTCTTTGAACACGTTCCATATTTCCACTAACTTTCGGTAAAACTAGTTCTGAAGTTTTATTGTTGCTGACAAAGAAACAAACACACAAATCAACAGACATGAAAACAAACATAACCCGCTGTGCAGATGTAAAAATAAACGATATAAATTGACGAATGGAAGAATTTGAACATTGAAGCAGAAAGTGAGATAGCTGGATTAAGATTTCCTAGAGAGACAATACGAAATAAAGGCACATAATTCAACAGAGATTAGTGTCAACAGTCGACGCCATATATTTGAATAATGTTTTCAAATGTGGCAGCTGTTGATTTATTAAGAAAACCGCTTTCTTGTTTTCAAAATTTTATAAAAGAATTGATTAAAAAAAATTGGTTTTCCTAACCAAAAGTCTGAAAAACGAAATTATACATGTATTATTCACACCATCTTGTCTCTCCTCTGACCATTTCGCTTTGTACAGCGTAGTCATCTCTGTATTTTTCTCACTTTTTCCCCATAAAAGTAGTCTTGCATTTTAACATCTGGCACTTTGTAAATTGTATTCACATTGCATTATTCTTATCGTTAGTCTTAGTCTTAGTCTTATCATATAGGTCTTATCCAAGTTCGTTCAGCAGTGTAGAGGAGCAGAGAAGCAAAGACAAAACTAAGAACAAAGAGAGAGATGGAGGTTGGTATACACGTGGTGAAAACCACGTGCTCAGCCAAATCGTTGATTCTTTGTCCCATCCCTACTACCCCTCCACCCCTATCCTTTTTCAGCACTGGTCTTCACTCCTTCCCTTTCAAAGAGAAACTAATTCTCCATTGACAAGTCCAACCGCCTTGCAACATGAGTATACACTCTCTCCACAACTGGATTTGTCTGGCATTTTTGATGACCTCTGTGACTCCACCACTCTGGGAATGGTCGGCTGATTCTCTTCCTACTCCTCCCATCTCCCACACGTGTGCAGGTGTCTGTGTCCAGATTCTGTGGATCTAAATTGCTAGATCAGAATCAACAGATTGTGTCAAATTAACCGAGTAACTAAAGAACCCTGTGCATGGAGCTTACAGGGTGTATTTGGTTTGGTGTGTATTGGCAACAATGGTCTCATCCATCAACGGTGGGGAGTGCTTTGGGAGATGATAATCGAGAAGAAGAAGAGGGGGTAGATTTTCTTTCTGTGTGCTCATTTGTCAGTTTGTGGGTAGTTATCCAGTCAGTCAGTCAGTCAGTCAATCAGTCAATCAGTCCGTAGTCTGGTCAGTTGACATGCTAATTTGAATCTTGTTTGTTGGTTGGTTACTTGGCTGCTTGACTGGCAATTTAAATTGTTTGCTTCGTTTATAGTTCATTTGCTTTTTTTCTTGACAGGCTCTCTGGCCTGCCTGCGTGCATGCGTGCGAGTATATATATATATATATATATATATATATATATATATATTATATAATATATATATATATATATATATATAATATATATTATGTGTGTGTGTGTGTGTGTGTGTGTGTGTGTGTGTGTGTGTGTGTGTGTGTGCGTGTGTGCGTGTGTGCGTGTGTGTGTTGTATTTGCGTTATCTTTGCCTAAGCTAACAGAAATGCATGATGCTGTTAAGTCTATTTCGTTATCTGCATGTCTATCCATCAGTCTGCTCGCTTGTTTGTTTCTCTGTTTGCTGTATCGATGAGGTTGTCAGTGATTGTGAGCTGATCCTGTTTGCTGTATCGATGAGGTTGTATCGATGAGGTTGTCAGTGATTGTGAGCTGATCCTCAGTACAAGACTCCTGTAATGCCCGTGTGTTGACATAACTCCAACATCTTCGATGCATCCCCTAAACCCAACCAACAGACAACCATGAATTTGCAATCATTAATCCTGTATCCCTCCCCTGCAGTCTCTGCTTTCTGTCTAATACCTCTGCTATGTTTAAACGCACACGCCACACACAAATCACGCATGGCCTCTTGACTTGCTTTCACAGCTAGCTCGATGGCAGGAAAGCTCCTGCCATGAATACAGCGTGGATGGTCAGAGCTGCACCAGACTTCTTTCCCGTGGCACACCCAGCACTTGATACTGGAGGGAAGAAATGTTTCCCTGTGTGGAAATTTCCTGTTCTGTCACAAGTGAACTCCCAATCTCCACTTTTAAAATAATGTCTTCACAAAGCCGCAACACAAAGGAAGGGGGTGAAAGTGAAATGTGAGTAAACTCAGCAGTAGGCTCTCTCTGAGGAGTATGGGCACAAAGGGGTTGGGGGTGGGGGTAAGGTTAGAAAGGGGGATTGGAAATTCTTTGAGAGTGGGTTGAAAGCATCGAACATTATCATAACTGTAAGCTCTACTGCGGAGTAATATTTCTTGTTTGTTTGTTTTTAGCTTTTCTTATTTCTGTTCTTCCGTAAACTCAGAAGACATCTATCTCCTCTAGGGATGTTATGTATTCACATATCTGTCTTCTTATTTGTCAGCAGAATTGCGCGAAAATCTATTTTAATAACTGTTTTTTCAAACGTTGGACTGTGACCAAAGAACTGTGTGTGTGTGTGTGTGTGTGTGTGTGTGTGTGTGTGTGTGTGTGTGTGTGTGTGTGTGTGTGTGTATGTGCGTGCGTGCGTGCGTGCGTGCGTGCGTG
>CM031596.1:125845376-125847876 GCA_018398815.1 Conus ventricosus | reverse complement strand
ACATGAAGTAGGTATGCACATAGCGCAATTAAAGAATAAAAAATCCATGGGTCCTGATAACATACCCACATTTCTTCTCAAACTCGCTCTACCTTACATTGTTGAGTCTCTTACATACATATATAATCTATCCATTGAAACTATGTTTTCCCTAGGCGTTCAAAAACGCCAAAGTAATCCCCCTTCCAAAATCAAATGATTTGTCGGATCCAAATAATTTCAGACCTATATCCTTACTATCGATTCTATCCAAACCCCTTGAAAGACACATACACACACACGTATCTCGTTCATGGAGAAAAACAAACTATTTTCACCCACCCAATCTGGATTCCGATCTAATCATTCCTGCCACACAGCATTATCACGAATGTGTGACTCATGGCTTTCAAATATGAACCAATCACAAATGACAGGGTTGTCTTTCTTGACTTCAAAAAGCGTTTTGATCTTGTTGATCATTCCATTCTTCTAAAGAAACTATCTGTCTACTTGAACCATACCCGACAATCTCATATTCCAATCATACTTGAACGATAGGACTCAGTATGTGGCGCTTAATGGCAAAACCTCCACTTCAGACTTTGTCAGACATGGCGTCCCACAGGGCTCTGTACTAGGCCCCCTACTATTCTGCATCTTCATCAATGATTTACCATTGTCCGTATCAGATGAAAAGGTCACGACAGATTATTTGCTGATGACTCGTCGCTCCAAACGAATGGTAGTGATCTACAGACAATAGAAACTTCTCTCCAGGAATGTCTAAACGACGTGTCAGACTGGTGTCATTCAACTCAATGGTCATACACCCACCAAAACCAAATCTATGATTATAGCTACCAGCCAAAAACACCAGTTGACTCCTCTTTGCCTAAAACTTCAGTTGAATGGCCCTTCTATCGAGCAGGTAACGAGCATCGTGTTTTAGGGTTAACGATAGATAAAGAATTGAAATGGCAATCTCATCTAATAACGTATGCAAGGTAGTCTCAAAACACCTTTCCTGTTATCTCAATTAAAGCGCTACGTCAACAGTAATGTGCTTAACTTTTCTTCAATGTACACATAATGTCACGTATAAATTACGCCTCAACAGTGTGGGACGGCAGTAGTGACGTCCACAAAAAAGGCTGAATTCTCTAGCTCTCCATAGACGTGCAGCAAAGCTACTCCATCCAGCTGTATCTCTAACAACAGACGAAAAACTAAAAGCGCTGAACATACTTCCTCTGAATAGGCAATTGGAATTCAACAAGGCATCATTTATGTTTACAATCTTGACAGATACTATGCCATGTTATATCAATGCCCTTTTTACAAGATCGAACAGCTTTTCTGGCTCGACGAAATTCCTTCTTCCCTACCCACGCATTGATCTATACAAAACAAGCCTAGCTTACTCTGGACCATATGTCTGAAACTCACTTCCACCGAATCTACAAAACATGAAATACTTTTAAAACCTTTCAAGGAACATTTGCATAAACATTTTATGTCTCAGTAGTTAAATTATTCGATTACAATGATTAGCGTCCATTCGCTAAGTCTTCTGTGAACCATACTTTGAATAAATCGTCTCAACAATAAACCTACTTCGTTAAAATCGCTCATCCCCACTCCCACTCTGTCTACCATCCCTTTTCTCCTCCCCTACCTACCATTCTCTCTTCCCCACCCTCCTCTGACCTCTCTCTCTCTGTAGTTTTTTTTGTTTGTTTGCTTGTAAGTTTCCTTTTGTTTTACCATCCCACATCTCATTAGTGCTTTATGAGCAGTTTGCTTATCATTGTAGAATTAGATTATCATGTTGGTATGTTGAATTGTCTGTATGAATGATATGTGCTGAAATAATGTATGCATGACAAGGACAGATTGTAAGACTAGGCTTTGGCCTAAAATCTTCATCCTTGGGTATTAAAGATCAATCAATCAATCAATCAGTCTCTCTCTCTCTTTCTCTCTCTCTCTCTCCTCTCTCTCTCTCTCTCTCTCTCTCTCTCTCAAATATGTTAACAATGGTAGTTACATGTTAAAGACACGATACCAAAGCAAACTTTATGCATAAGCAACCAATTCCGTATGTATACACGCCTGAAAGGATATCGTTGGATGCACCTCCTCTGTCACGTACCCCAACCCAACCTCCCATACCCCTTCATCCTGAGTTTTGAAGGAAAATGATATATTTATGTAGCTGTGTCATACGCTACACTGGAGCAGCTTCATTGAAGTGTTACTGTGATGAAGCTGCCTTTCTATGAACCAGTGAGGCAGCTGTCATAGTAATGTTACACTGATGTAGGCATCATTGCAGTAATACATTAATACAGCTGGCATTGTAATGCTGCTCCAACATAACTGTCACTGCAGTGTTACTTTGATAAATCTGTCATCACAGCTGATCGTCATAATGCTACTCCAATACAACTGTCACTTCAATATTACTTTGATAAATCGTCATCACAGCTGATTCATTAAATGCTACTCCAATACAACT
>CM031596.1:125834674-125839376 GCA_018398815.1 Conus ventricosus | reverse complement strand
ATTGACCAAACAATATAGATGGTGAACAATTAAGTAGTGGGGGAAAACAAGTGCAGGCTAACAATTCTTCTGTCGTTATCGTACTGGACTTGACAAGATCTGAACTTTTAAAAATATGTTTTGAAGATGAAGAAAAAGGGGGAATATAATAAATGTGAGAAGCCCTTCACTAGCTTCTGGGGGAACCATCGTAATCCCTCTCAAAAGCACATTTATTTGTATGCCTGCTCTAGGCCTTTCGTCGCTGGATCGGATCATCAGGGAGACAAGGCTAATTGCTGTCTGTGTGCTCTTGGTGTCATATAGAGGACACTCCACAGTCCATGATTCTGTGGTGTTCTCACACCAGGGTTCGAAAAAAGAATCCTAAACAGCAGCCTCAAAGCAGCCAGTGAAGGGTTAAATAAATGGAAACAAAACAAAAGTGTGGAGAGGAAAAAAGTCGCTAAAAACTAAAAGCATTATTCATACAGTATAAAATATAGGGGACAATCGTTGAGCTTATGCTTGAGGATCCATCAGGATGCAAGGGAGGTCAAAAGATTGGAACGTCTGAGTGGTCAGCTCTGCTGTTCAAAACCCATGCTTGTGAACAGGGCTAAGAATTGCCACAGAACATCCTTTACTTGAGATCTCTAAGAGATGCAATCTCCCACTGATTTGACCCAAACAATTTAATGCTGAACAATTAAGTGTGGGGGAAAACAAGTGCAGGCTAACAATTCTTCAGTCGTTTATAGTACTGACTTGACAAAGATCTGACTTTTAAAAAAAATTGTTTTTGAAGATGAAGAAATGGGGGGAATATATAAATGTGAGAAAGCCCTTCACTAGCAGCTGAGGGAACCATCGTAATCCTCTCAAAGGCAACATTTATTTGTATTGCCTGCCTCCTTGGCCTTTCGTCCGTGGATCGGACTCATCAGGGAGACACGGTAATTGTGTCTGTGCTCTTTGGTGGTCAAATAGAGAACACCAAAGTCCATGATTCTGTGGTGTTTCACACCAAGGGTTCGAAAAAAGAATCCAACCAGGCCTCAAGGCAGCCAGGTGAAGGGATAATAAAATGGAACAAAAAACAACGTGTGTGAGAGGAAAAAAGGTCCGCTAAAAACTAAAAGCAATAATCAAAACTGTATAAAATATAGGGGACTATCTTTGAGCTATGCTTTGGGATCCATTCAAGGATGCAAGGGAGGGAGGTCAAAAGATATGAGAACAGTTGAGTGGTCAGCTCTGCTGTTCTCAATAACCCAAAGCATGTGAAGTGGCTTAAGAATTGCACAGAACACCTTTACTTGGTCTCTAAGAGATGCATCTCCCACTGATTGACCAAATTATAATGCTGAACTAATTAGTAGTGGGGGGGAAACAGTGCATGGCTAACAAATTCTTCAGTCGTTATAGTACTGGGACTTGACGAAGATATCTGAACTTTAAAAAAAAAATTGTTTTTGAAGATGACGAAAATGGGGGAATATAATCAAGGTGAGAAAGCCCTTCACTAGCTGCCTGAGGGAAACAATCGTAATCCCTCTCAAGGCACATTTATTTGTATTGCCTGCTCCTAGGCCTTTCGTCCGCTGAGGTCGGACCTCATCAGGGCGACACGGCTTATTGTGTCTGTGCTCTTTGTTGTCAATTCGAGCCCACACCACAGTCCTTGATTCTGTGGTGTTCTCACCACCAATGGTTTCGAAAAAAGAATCAACAGCAGCCTCAAAGCAGCCAGGAAGGGTAATAAATGAACAAAACAAAAGTGTGAGCGGAATAAAAGTCGCCACTAAAAACTAAAAGCATTATTCAAACAGTATAAAATATTAGGGGACAATCTTTGAGCCTATGCTTGAGGATCCATTCAGGAGCAAGGGAGGTCAAAAGATATGGAACTGTCTGATGTGCAGCTCTGCTGTTCAATAACCCAAGCATTGTGAGGGGCTATGAATTGCACAGAACAACCTTTACTTGGGACTCTCCATAAGAGATGCCAATCTCCCCACTGTTGACCAAACAATATAATGCTGAACAAATTAGTAAGTAGTGGGGGGAAAACAAGTGCAGGGCTAACAATTCTTCTGTCGTTATAGTATGACTTGGACCAAAATTCTGAACTTTTAAAAAAAATTGTTTTTGAAGATGAGAAAATGGGGAATATAATAAGGTCGAGAAGCCCTTCACTAGTGCTGAGGGAACCATCGTAATCCCTCTCAAAGGACATTTATTTGTATTGCCTGTTCCTAGGCCTTTCGTCGATGGATCGGACTCATCAGGGAGACCGGCTAATAGGTCTGTGCTCTTTGGTGTCAAATAGAGACACACCCACAGTCAAGTTCTGTGGTGTTCTCACACAAGGGTTCGAAAAAAGAATCCACAGGCAGCCTCTTGCGCAGTGAAGGGTATAAAATGGAACAAAACATAAGTGTGGAGAGGAAAAAAAGTCGCTTAAAAAAAACTAAAAGCATTATTTCAAACAGTATAAAAATATAGGGGACAATCTTTGAGCCTTGCTTGAGGAATCATTCAAGGTGCAGGGAGGTCAAAAGATATGGAAAACAGTCTGAGTGGTCAGCTTGCTGTTCATAACCAAGCATTGTGAGTGGCTAAGAATTGCACAGCCAACAACCTTTACTTGGGATCTCTAAGAGATGCAATCTCCACTGATTGACCAACAATATAATGGCTGAACAATTAGTAGTGGGGGAAAAACAAGTGAGCTACAATTCTTCACTCGTTTATAGTACTGACTTGACAAAGATCTGAACTTTTCAAAAAATTGTTTTGAAGATGAAGAAAATTGGGGAATATATAAAGTGAGAAGCCCTTCACTAGATGCTGAGGTACCATCGTAACCCTCTCAAAGGCACATTTATTTGTTATTGGCCTGCTCTCTAGGCCTTTCGTCCGCTTGGATCGGACTATCAGGGACACGGCTAATTGCGTGTTCGTGCTCTTTGGTACGTCAAATAGAGACGCCATTGCACGGCATGGCGCGCGCGTTAACGCACACATACACACACAAACACAAAAATGTGGTAAGAGCATCATCCATGCAACCACGTGTGGAACACAACACGTTATTTGTTGTTTTCGTTGCTTTTGTTTGTTTCCTTCTTTGCTTGCCTGGGGAGTTTGTCATCACACTTACTGTACAGACAAAAAAGGTTATGTTCATAGCAAAATGGAATATCGATAAATAAGAAGGGAAAAACCCGAAGTTTCCAGCACGCTAGATGCTTAATACCAAAGCGCAACAATCTTCTTTACACAAATTAAAGAAAACAATGCAGAGAAGACAAACAAAATAAAACAAACCCTTAAACTTTCGAGAGCAGAAGTTTGCCAAATCGATGGTGTGTCTGCAAACGAGAGCGGCAGCAAGAAAATAAAAGTCGAACTATTAGAGGCCCCCCATCCCCCATCTCCCACAAGGACAACACACAAGCAACGCGATTCGACGCGGAAGACTTTCTTTGGGAAAGACAGAGTTTGCAAGAGACCCGTGATCATGCGATAAGCCATACATATGCATTGAACATAAACGTCATAGAATAACTGTTAAGAGAAATATTACTTACATATATGACAATATCTCTCGATTTTTATAATACGAAGGTTGGGCTCCTGAGGGTGTTTATTCTTGGCTCGAAATCAGCAGATTTTTTTTTAAACACGGTCGTTAAATGCAAACTTTTTAAAGACGATCGTTAACTGTCCGAACCAATGATTGTCTCCCTCTAAAAAACGAAATTTTGCATTGGTGGAGGAACTGACATTTAATGTTGGAAAAAACAAAACAAAATAAAACAAAGAAGATCATGGTGTGTGTGTGTGTGTGTGTGTGTGTGTGTGTGTGTGTGTGTGTGTGTGTGTGTGTGTGTGTGTGTGTGTGTTGTGTGTGTGTTGTGTGTGTGTGTGTGTGTGCGCGCGCTAGCATACAAACACAACAACGTTGCAAGCATTTTGTTTTCATAATCAGCTTCTGTTAACCTATTTCTTTTTTCTCACGACCTGTACTCTAGTTTTGTTTATCTGTCTATGTCTCTCATGTCTGTCTATGTAAGTCTATGTCTATCTATCTATATCTTTCTATCTATCTCTGTTTATTTGTCTATCTATCTATCCATCTATCATCTATCTATTGGTTCATCCATCAGTCCATCTGTCTATCTATCTGTTCGCCTATCTACTTGTCTGTCTCTCTATCTATCTATCCATCCATCGGTCTGCCTGTGTATATATCTCATTCCGTCATCCCATTCTCACCCGATTTCTCACAATCTGTGACCACCACCCATTCCTCGTCTCTCTCGCCCCCCCCCCTCCCCCCACCCATCCATCCCTCACCATCCCTTCCCTTTCCCTCCTCCCGGATCGTATACCCCCTATCGACCCCCTCCAAGTCCCCATCCACTGTGTTGACAATAGAGTGATGATCACCACGGCCCCCAGACAAAGAACAGATCTCACTGACCAGACGGTTTCTCATCACGATGATCGAACTTAGTATCACCCGTGCCTGTCACTTTTCTAAACGGACGCTGTACCGACTCTCCGTGTATGGTCCACCACAAGCCTCAAAAATCCACTGGTTTTGTTTTTTTCTGTCTGTCTTTGTCCCATTTTGCGTGTCCTGGAAATGGCATGGCATTTCTACCAACGAACCTGTACATAGCTGAATCAACGTTTGCTCAGCTAGCCTTTA
>CM031596.1:125817174-125822174 GCA_018398815.1 Conus ventricosus | reverse complement strand
TCCCCAAGACATCCTTACTTTCTGCCCACGTCGCTGGCATACCACCACAACATCAGACTCCCCAAGACATCCTTACTTTCTGCCCACGTCGCTGGCATACCACCACAACATAAGACTCCCCAAGACATCCTTACTTTCTGCCCACGTCGCTGGCATACCACCACAACATCAGACTCCCCAAGACATCCTTACTTTCTGCCCACGTCGCTGGCATACCACCACAGCATCAGACTCCCCAAGACATCCTTACTTTCTGCCCACGTCGCTGGCATACCACCACAGCATCAGACTCCCCAAGACATCCTTACTTTCTGCCCACGTCGCTGGCATACCACCACAACATCAGACTTGGCGTTCCGCACCGAAGATGTATACATGCAGTTGGACCACAGCTGGGAGCACGTGATCATCGCCCTGTCCTTCTCTGACTCTCTGAGAACCCAACAACTTCCTCATCATAACTCCCTAGATGGAACCACCAAAGGACAGGCTAGAGCATTCTGATCTGCAAACGAACAAGCTGACAGATCTTGTTGTGACCAGAACAAACATCAACAGCATACTTTAAGGACTTCAATGCCAGTGTCATCAAGGGTGCTAAAGAAACCATCCTTCCCCCTCCCCTTCGCTCCCTCCCCTCCTCCCGGAAGGGTTCAGAAGAGAGATAACCCTACTGAACTAAGAACCTGCAGACACCATGTGACAAGACGATTAGAGCTCGAGAAGAGATTGACACCACACTCCCCACCCCACCCCCCATCACCAAAAGAAAAAAGAAAACGTTAAACTACGGCACTGTAAGGCACAGTGCTTAAAAAAAAAAATTAGAGTGTACGAGACGAAACTGGAGAAAGAAGACACAAGACGGAACATGGAGAAAGTCACCATAAAGCTGTGGAGACTGGTCAGAGCGCTGAACGAGGGCACAAGACATTACAAGTTCACCCTGGACGTAAAACAAAAGAGCTGAAAAGATGCACAAACAATGCAAAGTTTTGTTCGAGCCTATTCAAAAAAGGGCTGAAAAGATGAAGAAAGCAAACACATTCCTTTGAGCCCATGCAAAAGAATGTGATGTCAAAGTCCCAAGAATGTTTCTAAGTCATGCGGTAAGCCACAAAGCGAGTAAACAGACGCACATGACTAAATTAAAACAACTATATATGTAATTAATAGCGCACCACTATTTACATATCAAATTTGTTTAGATTTCCGCCTGCAGTCTCCTCGCTTTGTAAATAGTCTAACTTAAAACAGAAATCACAATTGCAGAATGGAGTAAGTCATTCACTACTGTACGAAAAGAAAATCTGCGAGCCCAAACATTTGCAGTGAGACGCTGGTAGCACCTCTCTCAGAAAACAAGGCTAGGCTTGTACAATGTAAGTTGGAGAGGTAAACAGGTAAACCGTTCTTCAGCTCTAACTTCAATTTATGCAATTAAGCATTCACGGAGTGATAGCTTTGAACGTACAGCACGAGTCCCATCTCATTGCCAAACGTGGTACGCTACAGCCCCAAGGCATCAACATCCAACAGTAAAACAAGTATACCTACCCACCACTTCAACACCAGTCGGCAATATCTTCCACCAACATACACATACATACACACATACACACACACCACCACCACCATACCCCCACTACCTACTTCATACAGAAGTCACAGCCACCCTCCATTATTTCATTTCATTTTTATTTTTACCTTTATTTCATCTTTCTAAAATATATTTTACCCCCCCCCCCCCTCCTCCCCCCTCATCTGATTTTACACGACCACCTCCACATGAATCTCCCTTCCCCTCCCATCTTCCCTAGCATAAGGGTAGGCCAGGTACTTGACCCTCCCGCCTCCACCCCCCCCCCCTTTAAACACCCTCCCTCCTTCTCTTCACCCCCATATCATCAACATCCTAAAACAACTACATACACCTATCCACCACCGCATCACCAACCCACTATATCCTCCACCAAGTCACACTCAACCCACACACCACCAAACCCCCAACTATTTGCCTCACATTAACTTACATCTCTGTTCCTTCTTTCCCTGTCTTTATAATCCCCCCCCCCTTTATTTTTTTTCTTTAAAACATATCAACCCCTCTTTCTTCATCGACCACTTCCATTCCCTTGCCTGTTCACATTATGTTCCCCCCTCTGTGTATAAGTATGCTCGGGTGTGTGTGTCTCCCCTGTGTATGCTTCGATGTGTGTGCATGTGTCTATGTGTGCATGTTTTCTTTGTTATATACACATATCTCCACATATGACCATTATCATTATGGTCACCACCCATTAGCTATGTGTGTGTGTGTGTGTATGTGTGCGTGCGTGCGTGCGTGCGTGCGTGCGTGCGTGCGTGTATGTGTGTGTGTGTGTGTTTGTGTGTCTGTGTCTGTGTGTGTCTGTGTGTGTCTGTGTGTGCCTGTGTGTGTGTGTATGTGTCTGTGTGCGTAGGTGTGTGGATGTGTGTGTGTGTGTGTGTGTGTGTGTGTGTGTGTGTGTGTGTGTGTGTGTGTGTGTGTGTGTGTGTGTGTGTGTGTGTGTGTGTGTGTGTGTGTGTGTGTGTGTGTGTGTGTGTGTGTGTGTGATAGTGCTGATCTCACCTATGACAGCGATCACCATCGACCAGTCATTTATCATTTCCAATGTTCTCCTCAACTGGCATTATTGTACCAATGCTATTATGTTATTTCACTTAAGACAATGATCAACATCCTATAGCATTGTTTATCCCACTTATGACTGATCATCACCCATCAGTCATCAATCAGTTTCCTTTTTCCACCCCAACCGGCGTTATTACACCAATACCACCACATTATTTCACTCATCATCCTACAGTACTGTAGATCTCTTTTCTGACAATGATCATCATCCATCAGTCATTGGTCTTTTCCTTTATTCCCCCAACTGGCATTATCATGCTAAGGCCAGTACACTATTCCACTTTGAAAAGGACAACCATCCTATACTGTTGCGGATCATACTTACACCATGACAATTCTCACCATCCATCAATCATTGATGACCTCCTTTATTCCCCCAACCGGCATTGTTACACGAATGCCACAACATTATCCCATTATTTTATATAACAATGATCATCATCCTACAGTACTGTTGATCTCAATTGATCAATGATTATCATCCATCAGTCATCACCCCCCCCCCCCTCCTCCCTCCCTTCCTCAACCGGCAATATTATACTAATGCTACCACATTATTTCACTTATCACAATGACCATCATCCTACAGTACTGTTGATCTCACTCATGACAATGATCATCATCCACCAGTCACTGATATCTTCCTTTATTCCCCCAGCTGGCACTATTGTACCAATGTCACTACATTATTCCACTTACATGACAATGATCATCATCCTATAGTTCTGCTGATCTCAAATGATCACTATCCATCAGTCACTGAGAATACTGTCATTCAGTGAACACCTTCATACTGCAAATATATTATTATTATTATTATTAATTATTATTATTATTATTATTATATTGGGTACTTATATAGCGCCTATCCTCGGTCACAGACCAAGCTCTAAGCGCTTTACAATAAACACACTACCTCACTCACTCACTCACTCACTCAACGGGCTGCCTACCCAGGTAGAGCCGGCCGAAGAGCAGCCTACTGGCGCTCATTCAGTCGTTTCCCGTACCATTCAAATATCAGTCACTCATTTTCATTTATCTCATTTATTCCTCCAGTTTCTCACATAGGATGCATGCAATGTTTATACGTGTTTTTTCATTTCCACCGGTACACGATGGCACACGATAACAGTAAGTGACAATTTTTGCGGCTTGATAAGAAATACCAGGAGGCTATCTTCACAATCTACATCAATTTTGCCAGGGCAGCGGGAACCCCCCTGCTCTTTTCGATTTTCAACTGCCGTGGGTTCTTTAACGTGTGCAGGGGGCAGGAAGGCACACGGGTCTGACAGAAATATGGCAATGAGGAAGCTGACCAATTGGCAAAGGAAGGAGGACAGCAGCCCCGACGGAACAGGAAGTCTCCTTTGATGAAATCAAAAGTAGTATCAAGAAGACGCAAAAAAGAAGATGGCTTGAACAGCACCCAGACTTCAACAAGAGGGATGCATACTACCGGATGCCCAGATCAGACCAAGTGAACATTGTGAGACTGAGGACAGGGCACTCCAGACTGAGACATCACATGTCCACAATATCCCACACTGGCGAGTCTTCACGTTTTCCATGCAGTACAGCCTCAATGACAGCGGAACATTTCCAGCAAAACTTGGAACAGAAACCTAGCCTGCCAACACACCGATGAGGGGAAAGTCTTATGGACCACTGGAGGGCCGCCATCATACAGCAGCCTTTGCCAATACCTCCAGGGTTCCTGCCTGGGTGAACGAAGAAGAAGAAGACTATCCTATAGTACTGGTGATCTCCAATGATCATCACCCATCAGTCATTGATTTTTTTTTCTCCCCCCCCCCCCCCCCCCCCCCCCCCCCGTCAACCGGCATCATTATACTAATGCCACCACATCATTTCACCTATGACAATGATCAGAATCCCACAGTACCTTTAATCTCAGTTATGATAATGATCATCATCCTTCAGTCATTGACCATATCCTTTCTACGGGCATAATTGTACGAATGCCACTGCTACAACAATGATAAGCATCCTATAGTAGAGTTGTTATCAAATGATCATCACCTATCAGGGTTTTGTGTGTGTGTGTGGTGTGGTGTGTGTGTGTGTGTGTGTGTTTTCTGTGTTGTGTGTGTTTGTGTGTGTGTGTGTGTGTGTGGTGTGTGTGTGTGTGTGTGTGTGTGTGTGTGTGTGTGTGTGTGTGTGTGTGTGTGTGTGTGTGTGTGTGTGTGTGTGTGTGTGTGTGTGTGTGTGTGTGTGTGTGTGATGTTGTTGTTATTGGCATGTCAACACTTTTCCCATTGATCATTTCCATGCATTTCCTTGCCAACCAGTACTATTATAC
>CM031596.1:125809674-125812174 GCA_018398815.1 Conus ventricosus | reverse complement strand
CATAAAGAAGAAAAACCGTTACAGGCCGTTACAACCGTTAGTAACGGCTATAACGGGGCAAACTAAAACATCAGGCATCATCCGTGACCCACAATGAACATACTTGCTAATTTTCATAAAGGTCGGCCAAGTACTTTCTGAGATATTCCATAAAGAAGAAAAACCGTTACAGACCGTTACAGCCGTTAGTAACGGTTATAACGGTAAACTAAAACATCGGGCATTATTCGTGACCCATAATGAACATACCTACAAATTTTCAGAAAGATCGGCCAAGTACTTTCTGAGATATTCCATAAAGAAGAAAAAGCGTTACAGGCCGTTACAGCCGTTAGTAACGGCTGTAACGGTAAACTAAAACATCGGGCATCATCCTTGATCCATAATGAACATACCTACAAATTTTCAGAAAGATCGACCTAGTAGTTTTGTCTGGAGCGAGTGGAACACATTTTGACCACGAACACAGACACACACACAGACACACACACAGACAGACAGACAGACAGACACACAGACAGCATTTCTTCGTTCCCATTCTAAAGTACTTTCTGTTCTTTAAGAACTGGGAGTACAAAAACAAAGCCTCCGAGCAGATTTCTCAGTGATGTTGATTTTATTAACTAAACTGCTGCCAAGTCTCTTCGATGGTGTTCTGTGGCACCTGTTCTGATCTGGCATACGCAGGACGCCACAGTGCTAAGCCCCTACAGACGACAATACTTGCTTAGTTGCGGAAGGACGTGAGTAAACCGTTCCCTGCACAAGAGCGTCACCCCGATCACCAAACAACAGTCCCCATAAACTGCCCAATACCGGTGATTTTGGCCCAAACTTACTACAGATTGCCAAACTGAAATCATCACGACAGTACAAATTCCCATGCAATTTTAGACTTTTTGTTCTTAAATCACCACCAAAGAAGACGAGGATGAAAATAATGCAGTGGCATTGTTCTGGTCAGACTCTGTGACGGAGCTGTGTCCTATGTTTCCTTCCAGAAACGACCTTTTTTTTCTTATTTCAAACAACGCTGTTTGCCATTTTCACGTATAAACTTACCAGGTTGGCCTGTTTAAAATTGAAAAAAAAAACCCACTTCTTTTCGAAAGAAACAGAGATTTAAAAATGCATTTTGATTTTTAAAAAAACGTATTTTGCTAAATTATAAAGACGAAATTTTCAGTCATGTTTATCACGAGATAACAATTCCAGTCAAGTTGTCTTCGAAGATTTTAAATTCACAGCATTGTCGAATCATTTGCAAACCATATGTTTAATGTTTGGGGTTCCATTCCGTACATATATACTGACTTCCATAAAAAAACGCGAAAATTTGAAAGGCTATTTTTCGGGTGAAAAGGGGTGAATATACAATATTGAACCATTGTGGCAAGTTGTTTGGGTCCAAGACTCACGTGCAGGGAAAAAATTGTGTGAGCAACACATCATTCCCGGCATTGGAGGGTCAACAAAAATGGCAAACTGGTTGCTGCATGTGAGGCACGTGCACACCATGCAGAGCAAAGTTAACCAGCGACAAGTACGCAGGCATGTAGCCTTTATAAAGCCGGGCTACAAGGTTCAGGTAACGACTTGCCGTCTGAGCGCTACAGAGATGCCAAGACTACGAGCAGAGGAACGTAATCGTGCCCTAGGCCATCTGGAGGCTGGTGTGGATGCCAGGCAGGTCGCCAACATCTTTAACGTCCACATCTCAATCATCTATCGTCTGCAGCACCGCATGCGAGTCACTGGTACCACTGATGATCGTCCCCGGCCAGGCCGTCCTTGGGTCACCACACAAAGAGAGGATCGCCATCTTGTTCGAACCCATCTGCGGGACAGGCGGCAAACAGCCGCTAACACTGCTCGACAGGTGCCTGGGAATCTCCAGCAACGAATCAGCCTCAACACTGTGCGGCGGCATCTTCAGGAGAACGGGCTGGCATGTAGGCATCCTCACAGAGGTCCGGTACTGACACCAAGACACCGGCAGGACAGGCTGCAGTGGGCACAAGCCCGAATCAACTGGCGCAGGCAGCAGTGGGGATGCATACTGTTCTTAGATGAGAGCCGTTTTTGTATTGACATGGCTGACGGTCGTGTCAGAATATGGCGTCGACCTGGTGAACGCTATGCTGACTCCTGTGTGGTAGAGCGGAACCCCTGGGGAGGCCCGAACGTTATGATATGGGGTGCAATTGGCATTAACCACGCCATAGGACCAGTCATCTTTCAGAACATTGGTCCTGGTCGCGGACAGGGTGTCAATGCACAGCGCTACATCCACCAGGTGCTCAGACCCCATGTCGATCCTTTTTTTGCGCAACACCCAAACTGGACATTCCAACAGGACAGTGCAAGACCACACACCGCCAGGGCCACCCAGCAATTTCTTCAGCATAACAACGTCAATGTGCTGCCCTGGCAGCCCTCAGTTCCGATTTAAACCCAATAGAACATTTTTGGGATGAACTTTGCAGACGGTTGGACCTCC
>CM031596.1:125794674-125799674 GCA_018398815.1 Conus ventricosus | reverse complement strand
GATGATGATGATGATGATGATGATGATGATGATGATGATATAACAATGATAATGATAATAACGATAGTAATAATCAATTATGATAATAATAATGAGGAGGAGGAGGAGGAGGAGAAGGAGGAGAAGAAGAATAAGAAGAATATAATGACCATGATAATAAAAGTGATGAGGATTTAAATATAATAATAATAATGAGATAATGATAATACTAACAATTTGATAATTATGATGATGAAAATATCAATTATAATGATAACTACAGCAACAACAACAACAATTAACAACAACAACAACAGCAACAACAATACCAACAACAATAGTAATGATAATAATAATAATAATGATGATGATGATGATGATGATGATGATGGTGATGATGATGACGACGACGACGACGACAACAACAGCAACAGCAACAGCAACAACAACATACACAATAATGATAATGATAATAGAAATAGCAGTGCAGCGTCTTCTCTGGCTGGGGGGTTTACAACCGTCTAAAAACAAGATGCTTCTACAGGCAAATGACGTTCGGTGTCCAACAGGGTACAGCTGTGTACAAAGAAATGGGGATTAGCAATGCAGGAACCATGTAAACAGT
Organism: Conus ventricosus; assembly: GCA_018398815.1. Classification (NCBI taxonomy): domain Eukaryota; kingdom Metazoa; phylum Mollusca; class Gastropoda; order Neogastropoda; family Conidae; genus Conus; species Conus ventricosus. The sequence goes on along the minus strand of CM031596.1, from coordinate 125,799,070 downwards.
GTGCAAACACACAACATGGAGCAGCAGAAAAATCTCATGAAAACAAAGAAAGAAAGGAAAGGAAGAAAGGAAGGAAGGAAGGAAAAAAAGGAGGAAAACGAAAGAAAAGAACAAAGAAAGAGAACAAAAATGAAGAGAGGAAGAAACGGAAGAAAGGCAGGAAGGAAGGAATAGAAGAAAGAATGGAGAGAAAAAAAGACATAAAGATAAGAAGAGGACACAAATGCCAAAATTACAACAGACAAAAAGATGTTTCTCTGCGAGGTCTTTTTTATCCTGATTATGGGAAAATTGTTGGCCATGGTTATCGACTATATCATGTACAGATGGATGACCTTGATGTTACCCATGCGATATGTCCCACCCTCCCATCTCTCTCTCTCTCTCTCTCTCTCTCTCTCTCTCTCTCTCTCTCTCTCTCCTCTCTTCTCTCTCTCTCTCTCTCTCTCTCTCTCTCTCTCTCTCTCTCTCTCTCTCCCTCCCATCCTCTCTCTCTCTCTCTCTCTCTCTCTCTCTCTCTCTCTCTCTCTCTTGACAAGCACCCCGTTCCAGGGATTGAATCCCAATTTGAAGACCTTATTTCCTTTCAGCTCTGCAGGGATCTCGTGAATTTAGTCCTAATATCAATGATTAATGCAAACAGTATTTTTTAAAAGCGCAATACAAAGAACTAATTTTTTAATTTCTGTTACATTATCTCCCAAGCTTGCGGATTTACAAGGACTCTATATTGAATTTAGAAGTGGCATTATGAAGTAAAGACAAAAAAAATCAGGTTTGATTTTTAAATGCGTTCTTTAAGTGTAAGTGGGTTTTTTTTAATAATCTGTTTCACTTGTTCCAATTTAACTGCCCATCGAAGGGAACACTGATTCCTTTTTCCGTTCTCCTTTTGACTGTTTTTTTTATGAGCAAAATTGATTGAAAGACATTCTAGGTTCATTTCCTATCTTTCCAAATAGTGTTTCACATAGAGACGAGCACGCCTACATTCATGAGTGTACTTACGTGCGGATGAACACTCGCGCGCGCGTGCGCCGCACTCGCGCGCGCGCGGCGCACACACACACACACAACACACACAACACACACACACACACACACACACACACACACACACACACACACACACACACAACACACACACACACACACACACACACATGCACGTTGCGGGAACGCGGTGGGAAGGGGAGACAAAACGGCAAGAATTGGGGGGGAGAAGGGGGAGGGGAGGAGGCTGGCGGAGGGGAGAGAGAGAAGGAGGGAGCAAAACGGCAGGAGGTGGCGTGTGGAGAAATTATGGCATGTGACATTAAGACGATGATAATATCAAAGGTAACCGAATATCAGGTACTGGGCGTAAAGCATTTCAGTCGGTCATTGATTTTAAAAAAAGTTTATGAGGAAATACAGGATCATGTGAAAGGTTGTTTGAAACCTAAAAACGATTTTGGAAAAGATGTACTCAAAGATATTTTGATAAGCTCAACTGCAGGATCACTCTTTTTGACCAGGGAATAAGAGAAACGCTCCGGAAATATACACAGTATCAAAAAAATAAACCAGAGTAAAGCCACCTTCTATTCTTCCTCCCCTCCCTCACTTGAGATATAAGGGCTCTGGTTTTCAATTGATGCAGCTGTAACAATAAGAATTAATACGTCAGACAAACTGACTCAATAAAGACATCACTAAACTGTGATCAAAAAGAGTGTATATCCTCTCGGAAGAATGGCTGTATTCAAATCCGTGGTAACTTTATAAAAAACCTAATCCATTTGTGGATCTGAATACCAAACCGGCCAATGGTGTAATTAAAATGGTGCAAAATAATGTGCTGTGATAATTGTATAGAACAGAAAACCAGATGTGATTGAAAGAAAATACCTAGTGTATGATATGAAACATAATACATGTATGATATTCAACATGGTGAATACCCGACCACACATCACTTCATTCAAACATCGAGAATGCCACAGATGAGAACACGGAACACGGGAAGCTATGGATAGGGTAAAGGATGAGACACTATCACGTTCCTTACAAACTACTCCACGCTACTGTGGATATAAAAAATGCAAATGCTTAATGCTGTCAAATCGCGACAGATGTATGTTCGTCATACGACAATTGTAACCGCTGTACAGACTCTTTTTTTAACCCTTGGTGCTGAGAACACCACAGAATAATGGACTGTGGTGTGCCTCTATTTGACGCCAAGAGCACAGACACAATCAGCCGTGTACTCCCTGAGAGTCCGATCCAGTGGACGAAAGGCTTAGGAGCAGGCAATACTAATAGATCTGCCTTCGAGAGGGATTACGATGGTTCCCCAGGCAGCTAGTGAAGGGTTTCTCATGTTTACAATAATATATTCCCCCCATATTTCTTCATCTTCCTTTTATTTTTTAAGTACAAATCTTTGTCAAGTCATTATAATGACTGAAGAATTGTTAGCGTGCACTTGTTTTCACCCACTACTTAATTGTTCAGCATTACGCTGTACAGACTTTAAGGATGGAAATGAAATTCCATCAGAAGCATTATGTTATAATGGACAATTTTTAAATGAACAATACTAACATTTGTTTCAACATTAGATAGATTATAACATAATCTTAATAAAAGATATTCTACGTGAAACAAGCATGTAACGAAGAATTTTTAACGCACACACACACTCGCGCTCGGAACTCTCGCACGCACTAGCACACACACACACTAGCGCGCGCGCGTTCGCGCACGCATACGCACACAAACACACATACAGAGAGAGAGAGGAGAGAGGAGAGAGAGAGAGAGGAGAGAGAGAGAGAGAGAGAGAGAGGAGAGAGAGAGAGAGAGAGAGAGACACGCACAAACGAAGCTGGCACTTAATTTCTTGAAATATTCAAGGTTCATACAGGAGTTAAGAGCTATACAGTAAAAGAAGGGAAAAAAAGGATATAATTCGAAAAATGTTGCAAACGATGGCAAACGTTATGCAGTTCTAGACAAAGTTCAAGACTATAATAGATACGGTGCTCGGGAAAACAGAAGTGCTTGACATAGAACCCATGTACATCTTAAAACGTTTTTACAATAACACTCCGCCGAACAACATGGACAAACGAATCACAACACAAAACACGACATATTTCGACCTCTCAGGTCTTCTTCAGACAAGGTAACACGACACTCACAACGACGAAAATGAAGAACGAGCGATCACTTACCTTTTATCAGTAGATAGGCGTTCAATGTGTCAGTTTGGAAAGAAAGATCGATACTGTTAGCACACAAGAAGACTGGAGTATTGTTCTAAAACTGATTAACAATATAAACAACGTGAACAATGATAAAGGATCTTTTTCGCAAGAAAAGAAAACAAATTCTGTTCAACATTATTTATGGTTCGTTTATCATGTACAGGACTTCTGGTGTGTGTTGGAATGATTAGTAAAGCAGAGAAAGGATAATAGTATCATTTTTCAGTTTGGAACTGGTTTTATCTATAACTGTTACAGGTTTCGATCGTCAAATGTGGTGGGCAATCTGTTTTGCATATAATTGTAAATTAAACAAATCAAAACCAATTTACATTCTTCTTCAGTAGAGGAATTACAATATAGATATTGCATTGAAAACTACATACACTCCCTGGGAACGAGTAAGCAAGGGTTTGATAGGAAATAGTTTGACCACTCTTCTCTCTCTCTCTCTCTCTCTCTCTCTCTCTCTCTCTCTCTCTCTCTCTCTCTCTCTCTCTCTCTCTCTCTCTCTCTCTCTCTCTCTCTCTCTCTCTCTCTCCTCTCTCTCTCTCTCTCTCTCTCCATCTATCTATCTATCTATTCATCCATCCATCTATCTATCTATCTATCTATCTATCTATCTATCTATCTATCCATCTCTAACTCTCTCTATATATATCTATAATATAAGTGAATATAAACATCAGTAGGCGCAAAACGTGTCACTTAGTCTACTAGATAGATCAAGATAACAGCAAATGATATAAGCTCAGACCTACGTGTAACTCACGGACTGCATGTATATCACAACATGAATATGCAAGGGTAAAGTGGGCATAAGGGACAAGAACTGTACATCAACCAGTTCAACATGAATACCTGAATCATAAATTCGTGAATGGTGATTTCTGTATGCCGAAACCATTGTGCGTTTTTTACGTTTGTTCGTATGCTTGGTGGTAAACCATTGTGCGTTTCTACGTTTGTTCGTATGCTTGTGTGGTAAACATTGTGCGTTTCTACGTTTGTTCGTATGCTTGTGTGGTAAACCATTGTGCGTTTCTACGTTTGTTCGTATGCTTGTGTGGTAAACCATTGTGCGTTTCTACGTTTGTTCGTATGCTTGTGTGGTAAACCATTGTGCGTTTCTACGTTTGTTC
>CM031596.1:125769674-125772174 GCA_018398815.1 Conus ventricosus | reverse complement strand
GGCGTGTTGATCGTCGACCAGTCTCAGAGTAGCTTGAACGAAAAGCAAATTGCATAGTGTTTAAGACTCTGGGGGAAGTAACAACAAGTGAACAAACGCTATCAGTGATTTAATTTATGTGAACTGAACATCAAACCTTATGGTTGCACTTTTGTTGTTGTAAGAATTCAGATTCTGATGCCAGAAAGAGAGCTGTACGGGATGACAGAAGTAAGCGAAAGGGAGGGAGGGGGGGGTATGTTATAAGAGAACGATAGCAGAAACAAATGAATGGTGCCAAATGTTCTAAAGACGGGGATATGATTTTATCACGATGAAAGCATCTCCTGCAATGCGAAGAAGGACGCTTCAGGTCAGATAGTATCTTTCATGTTCTTTTAAGATCAATGTTAAGACCCAGAGGTCGCTCATTCATTCATTCATTATGCCCATCGCTCCCGGTGGAGCATAGGCCATCGACGACTCTTCGCCATCACACTCTGTTCTGGGCTGTTCTGGTCATTCCAGTCCAGTTGGTCCCTAGTTGCTTCAGCTCCGCCTCAGTGTATCGCCTCCAGCTGTTGCGAGGCCGGCCTTTCTTCCTACAGAGGTCGCTCTCTGCCTCGAAAATTGTCTCAGGACACAAGACTATCCTGCGCACCTGTCGCCGTTATATTATCTCTGGCTCTAAATTTCATGTGACTCCAAAATTCATTCTGTGCCTTGGCACCACTATCATTCTATACCTCAAAAACATTACCCCCCCCCCCCCCCCCGCACGTTATCATTTCCATGCCTCAAAGAATACCTCCCGCACTTAAATTATTCTATGCCTCAAGGATTTGCCCCTCGCTGCTATATCATTCTATAGCTCAAAGATTCTCCAACGGACTTACAGTATTCTATGGCTCAAAGATTTCCCCCGGACTATCCCCCCACACTTATTGTATGACTCAAAGATTATCTCCCAGATTATCGCCCGTACTTATATTACGTATTGTATGGCTCAAAGATTATCCCCCAGGTTATCCCCCACACTCGTATTATTGTGGGACTCAGAGTGTATCCCGCAGACTATCCCCAACTTATTACATGGCTCAAAAATTACCACCTGCACTGACATCAATTCATGCCTGAAAGATTATTCTCCACACCTGTTTTATTCTATTCCCACACTTATGTTATTTTATGCCTCAAAGATTATTCTCCACACTTACTTTATTCTATGCCTCAAAGATTATTCCCCACACTTATTTTGTTCTATGCCTCAAAGATTATTCCCCACACTTTTTTTTATTCTATGCCTCAAAGATTATTCCTTGCAATTATATTATTGTATAGCTTAATTAAAGATTATCCTTTTCATCAATTTATTCTATAACCCAGGATTATCCCCGTACTATGAATCAAGGTTCATCTCCTACAGTAATGTGATGTTCTGAGTTAGAGATTATCCCCGCGTTAGTGTCATTCAGCAACTAAAAGATTGTCACGTACGCTGGTATCATGGCTCAAAGATTATCTATGTGCACGTATATCATACAGGTCTCAAATATTTTCCCCTTGACTAATATTGTTCTATGTCTCAAACGCTATGCAAGGCACCAATATAATTGTATAGCCAAAGACACAGCAATATCATCATGCTGCGCAAATACGTTTCTCCGCTCTGATGTCATCTTTTGGCTGTTTAGTTTCCTCCTACATTACTATATTTCCATGGGTCGATGATTATCCCCTGCCGCCCCCCCCCCTTCCCCCCCTCCCCCCTCCTCCCCCCTCCTCACCCCCCCCCCCCCCCCCCAATGACTTGCAATTAATTCATCTCTTGACCCCAAAGATTACCCCCCGCACACATATCATCTTATATTTAAAATAAAATTTCCCTATTTAAGTTTTGGACAACCATAAATATCCCCCTCACCAGATTAAACTGGGGGTAAGCAAGCATCCCGTTCCTCCATCTATTCCTGACCCTTTAGATTACCCCTTTGAAAAAAAAAAAAAAAATTCATCGAAATAAAACCCAGGCCAGGATTAACCTCGTACCCTAAAAGTTTTCTGTGTTCCACGTGGGGGGACGCTTTTGACCGGAACAAAAAAGCGTTCTTTGGGAAACAAACGTTCCTCCAACGCCCAGTGTGGACAGGCCTTAGAGTCACCTGAACGCACCGGCAAAAAAAGGAGGAGGAGGAAGAAAAATTGAAATCAGTGTCCCTTTCCACACCAAAAGGAAAACAAATAACAAAATCTTCGGCTTTAAATCTTGTCCCCGGGATCAAAGACAAGGGGGCCACAAAAAAACCCGCACCACCCATCACAACACCGCCGCAGCCACGTGCAGCGCGCGCGCGCACAAACACACACCCGCGCGCACATGCAACACACCACACACACACCACACGGGGCCGCGCGCCCCCGCGCGCGCACCCCACACACACACACACACATTCTCACAACACACCGCATACACACTCACCACACACTTCTCTCTCCCCCTCCTCCTCTTCTTCCTTCCCCC
>CM031596.1:125752174-125759674 GCA_018398815.1 Conus ventricosus | reverse complement strand
CCCTTCCATCAAGATTCCCCACTGACATCCAGCCCTTCCATCAAGATTCCCACTGACATCCAGCCCTTCCAGATCAACAGTTTTCCCCACTGACATCCAGCCCTTCCTCAAGATTCCCCACTGACATCCAGCCCTTCCGTCAAGATTCCCCACTGACATCCAGCCTTTCCATCAAATTCCCACTGACATCCAGCCCTTCCAGATTTTGCCTTTCACCAGCATTTTCTTTCTTTCTTTCTGTTCGTAGGCTGATACTCCTGTGGACACTCCCTGTAGAGACAGACAAAGATTAATCCCATCTACCTAACAAAGAGGGTGGAGTTTTGTGTGTATGACCGTTTTTGTTTATCCCCTATTAAGGCAGCCATACTCCAACTTCAGGCAATCACCAACGTTAAAACCAGCGTTCCCTTTGTCTGCACCCCCGAACTCCCCCCACACACCTCACTGCCTCTGACCTTTCCCCTTAGCTCCTTCCCCTCCTTCTGTATCTCTGTCTGTCTGTCTGTCTGTCTATTGTCTCTGTTCACAACACTGCTGGAGACAATACTGGTGATAAGGGGAAGAGAATAAAGGAGAATGGGAGAAGGTGATGGAAAGCACTACCTGTTTAGAGGAGAGAAGAGGGGAGAGAGAGAGAGGGAGAGAGAGAGAGAGAGAAGACGAAGAGACAGAGAAGAGAGAAGAGAGATGAGAGAGAGACAGAGATGAAGAGAGAGAGAGAGGGGAGGAGGAGTGAGAGGGACAGAATGAGAAAGAGAAGAGAGAAGACAGATGAAGTTGGCGATGGAGTGATGGAGACAATCAGGTAAGCTTCAAACTGGAGACAGGAAACATACAGTGACAGGGAAATAACAAGTCGGAGGTGGGGTCATGAATGATGGAGGACTGATGGCTGGACTGTGAGACACTCACTATGCCCACGGAAAGATAAAATACCACCACTAACCTCTCCTCAGTCGCCCCCCTCCTTCCTCTCACTAGGATACGCTGTCCGTATTGACGATCAGTTAAGGCAATTACTTAATTTTTGAGTATTGACGAGCAACAATTCGCGTTGCGCGTGAGCTGGGTCCGGAAGATCAAGCATTCTTAATCGCAGGCTGATATGCGCAGCCGTTCTGAAGTGTGTTGTCACAACATGTCCCTGCATAATACTTTTGAAAGTGCGGTTTTAGGGGGGGGGGGTGGGGGAGGTAAATTTGGTGGGATATAGAAGGGAGGAAGTTGTAGCCGGAGCGTCGGGTACCGAAGAACACCATTAAATGGGAGCTTCAATGCGACGGTTGAAGTGATGTTGTCACAAAAATGTCCCTGCAAAACTACTTTTGAAAAGTGCGGTATTTCTGGGGGAAAAAAGATTTGGCCTGGGGGCAATAAAATGAATGGGGGGTGAGGCTAGTAGCACACCGAAGCACCGTCAGGAGAGGAGAGCAGACACCCCCAAAACTAACAAAGGGAAGTCCTTTCCAACAGTCACCGGATACGGAAGCCTAGCAATCTTTGACGTCATTGTGAACTGACGGGCCGGAAATCAGGGCAAGTGAGTCTCTGTCTAGTTTCCTTTTCACTTTGACTGGCTCCTTCTAGACTTTGCCTTTGACAGGAGAGAGAGAGAGAGGAGAGAGAGGAGAGAGAGAGAGAGAGAAAGGGAGAGAGAGATATGTCAGTGGTTTATTGGCTGATGGGAAGATGGCTAGTTGATTGACTGGTTGGACCTTTGGCTGGCAGACTTTGTTTGGTTTGTAGAGCAGAATTTGCCAGATTATTCCATTTCTTCATTCACGAGTAAAACCTATAGTGTGGATAGTACAAACTGGTGGACTGAATATGCTCACTGACTCATCTATGATGTATTGGTCGAGGAGAACAGCTTGATCATTTTGGGCTATGAAGATTTCTTTCAGTCTACATTTAGTCATAAATTCGTTCGTTCAATTCGTTCATTCTATGCTTGATAACTGATTGATTGATTGAAATGTGAAAGGGACTGAATAACTTGCCCTTCTTTCTGACTGATTAATTGATTGACTGGTTGATTGGTTGATAATTCGTTGGTTAATTGACTGATTAATCGATTGACTCAATAACACTACATTCCTATTCCATATCTATCTATCAGTCTAGCTAGCTAGCTAGCTTTGTTTCTATCTATATATACATCTACTTCTTTACACACACGCACGCACGCACGCACGCACACACACACAACACATAACATACACACACACACAACACACACACATAATATATATATTATAATATAGAGAGAAAAGAGAGAGAGAGGAGAGAGAGAGAGAGAGAGAGAGAGAGAGAGAGAGAGAGAGAGATGAAAAATAAGTTGTCAACACGCCCACGGAGTTCATGTTTTAATCCAAGCTTTCGCCAAAAGGCTTCTCAGGAACCGATGCCACTTTCATCCATATATAGATATAAAATATTCAGAAAGAGAAAGAGAGAGAGAGAGACAGAGACAGAGAGAGAGAGGGGGGGAGAGGAAAGAGACGGAGACACTGACACTGACACTGACACAATTTTATTGCCATTAAACAAAGGCCCTGTTGGCAAGGGGCTATCATGAGTCACATTTATCAACAGCGACTAAAAGGAAACAAATGCAAAAGACCTTCTGTGACGTTATAAACTCACGTACATATAACTTACAAAAAGGATCAACGAATGAAGCACCAATCATCACACGAACTCCCCCCCCCCCCCTCACACACACACACATACACACACACACACACAACACAACACACACACACAACACACACACACACACACCACACACACACACACACACCAACACAAGCACGCGCGCTCGTGCGCGCACGCACACACATATACCATTGACATATAGACTATCAGGTTACAGTAAGGGAAATATATTTTCATTCGTTATATTCTTTTTACGAAAAGTACTAGCTTCTGCAATATACTTCGCAAAGGCTATTATAGTGTTCTCGTTTCCACTTGATAAAATCGCTATCAAATCCTCTTCTTTCAGCAACTGATTCACCGAAGATGTTACAACCCCTGCGGATATTGTCGTATGCGGACAATCAAACACAAAATGTATTTCATTCAACACTGTCTCTTTCTCTACCCCATTTGACATGATCTATTATTCGATTTCTCGAACCAGCTTTGGGTTTGCATTAAGGCCGAGCGTTCTGGTTCGAAATTTTGCTAAAATAAACCTATGCCATTTCTGCGTTATGATTTTAAGATATTTCGAAAGAGAGAGAGAGAGAAGAGAGAGAGAGGAGAGAGAGAGAGAGAGAGAGAGAGAGAGAGAGAGAGAGAGAACTCTGAAACTCTGACATGTTCAATTGTAAGGCCACCGACCTGTATACAATGAGTACACGTTTGCTGAGAAAGAATAAAAATGAGTACGGGGCATCCAGCAGGAAGAAGTAACTTGTTTTCAGAAATACACAAGCAACAATTGCATGGGGGAATAATTCAAGGAAAGAAACCAGATAAACAAAAATGTTTTCACTTGTGTCTGAAACCAATCATAACAGAGACTTCAGACTTAGACTTCAGATTTTTATTTTTGAAGCCATTGGCCCATTTGAAGGGGAATGAGCACAATCGTTCACATTAAATGTATGAAACAAATGATTTATCAGGAAAACAAAAAACAACAACAAAAACAACAAAAACAACAACACAACAAGACTATCTAAGACGTCATTATTTCTCTGATTTTAAACGCCTTGAACAGAAACATACCTAAATTCCTAATAACCTTGTAACTGTTAGAGCTAAGTAGTAACTGTAAACGAAACATACATGGCGCCTATGATATTTCTGTGGAATACATTTTTGACGAATATCTTCAAAAGCTGGACAAAGGAACATAAAGTGTATTTCATTTCCTCACCTTGCATACACAATGGACATACCAAGTCATTTTGTCTATGTTGTCTGTATCTTAAGTAATGAGTCCTTATGTCAGAAACACCAACTCTGAATTTAGCAATGGATCTTTTCAGATGCATATCCAAATCAAATTTCAAATAAGGCTGAGTACAACAAAAACTAGAATAATTTTGGTACAAATCATAACGTCCACTACTTTGTATATGATCGTTCCACATTTGCCATCTACAGTCAATCAAACTTTGTCTGAAAACATGAATAAACTGGCTTTGATTTCCAACACCTGTGACAGCCAGACATCCCCAAATCCGTGCTTACACAGAAACACACGCACATTTGAAACCCAGTTTGTTTTTCCCTTTACATCTAATTTGAACAACATTTCATAAGACTTACGAGGCAATCTATAATGGTCCATGTGTAAAAGCTTTAGCCAATACTGAAACACATCTAATGGCAGAACAAATGAATAGTGGATATCTATTGGTCTCCCCATACACCAAATCATTAGAAATACGCCTGTCAAAACCTAGAATCATCTTCAAAGCAAATAAATGTACTGCCTCGCAATGAACAACGGCACTATCCAAACCCAAATTTCAGCCCCATACATCAAACAGGCTGTATTTGGGAATCAAATATTTTTAGAATAGCTCAAGCGAATTGTTATTCAAAGCAATCAATCTTTTCATGACACATATCAAAACATTCTTTGCCCTACATGCAAGATCTTTACAGGCAAAGGTAAAATTAGGCGTGTAGAAAAATAGATCCCTAAATATTTATATACATTCAGCACAGGTATAGTAAGTCCGTTATACATCCATCTTTCCTCGCCGCCAAATAACCACCCTTTCGAAACACCACGATGTTACTTTTATTCATGTTTACTTTCAACTCTAATGAAGAGGCAGCCCTGACTCGATTATTTAGCTGACGCTGTAAGCCAACTATCGTTTCTGAAACTAAAACAACATCATCTGCTAATAGTAGGATGAACAATTCTAAGACATCTTCTGGGAATCGTCCACCATGAAGGCCATTATTGATAACCTCAATTGTAAGCTCATTAATGAATATAGAAAATAGCACAGGACTACAAAACATCACCTTGTTTTTACCCAGCAAAACAATTAATATAATCTGTCAGATTGGAACCACTTCTTACCCTAGTCTTAACAACTTTATACATGGCTCTAATACAGCCAAATAATTTCCCCTTAATACCATTTTTTAATAATACAGTCCATAAAAGCTTTCTATTGATGGAGTCAAAGGCTTTTTCAAAGTCAATGAATGCAACATAAAATTTACGATTTAATGAAAATTGTTTCTGAACAAACGCAAAAAGAGTTAACAACAATCATAACAGAGAGAGAGAGGGAGAGAGAGAGAGAGAGAGAGAGAGAGAGGGAGAGAGAGAGAAGAGAGAGAGAGAGATTGATTGATTGATTGATTGATTGATTGATTGATTGATCTTTAATACCCAAGGATGAAGATTTTAGGCCAAAGCCAAGTCTTACAATCTGTCCTTGTCATGCATACATTATTTCAGCACATATCATTCATACAGACAATTCAACATAGCAACATGATAATCTAATTCTACAATGATAAGCAAACTGCTCATAAAAGCACTAATGAGATGGGGGATGGTAAAACAAAAGGAAACTTACAAGCAAACAAACAAACAAAAACTACACAGAGAGAGAGGTCAGAGGAGGGTGGGGAAGAGAGAATGGTAGGTAGGGGAGGAGAAAAGGGATGGTAGACAGAGTGGGAGTGGGGATGAGCGATTTTAACGGATGTAGGTTTATGTTGAGACGATTTATCCAAAGTATGGTTCACAGAAGACTTAGCGAATGGACGCTAATCATTGTAATCGAATAATTTAACTACTGAGACATAAAATGTTTATGCAAATGTTCCTTGAAAGGTTTTAAAGTATTCATGTTTTGTAGATTCGGTGGAAGTGAGTTCCAGACATATGGTCCAGAGTAAGCTAGGCTTGTTTTCTATAGATCAATGCGTGGGTAGGGAAGAAGGAATTTTGTCGAGCCAGAAAAGCTGTTCGATCTTGTAAAAAGGGCATTGATATAACATGGCTTAGTATCTGTCAAGATTGTAAACATAAATGATGCCTCGTTGAATTCCAATTGCCTATTCAGAGGAAGTATGTTCAGCGCTTTTAGTTTTTCGTCTGTTGTTAGAGATACAGCTGGATGGAGAGAGAGTCTGTATCTTGGGGTATTCAATGATCATATTTCACGGGCCGAATTCTTGAGAAACATATCGTTTTTTAACTGCTTTCCCGTTGTTTGTCCATGACAGTGTTCCCCTGGGCAATGGGGAAATGCTTGGCGATACCCATCTCCCCTCCACCTATCCAAATCTAAAGGTGAACAAAGCGGAGAAAGTGAAAGAGGAGAGGGGGGGGGGGGGGGGGGAGGGGGAGGGAGCGTAATGAAAATCCTCCATATTTGGAATTTCAGTTCGTTACTGGGAATCTCTTGTTTTCGTGGGACTAAATCAGCGTGTTGGAATAAAGCGTCGGTAAGACAGCTGGTACGTCGTTGTCCAAGAGACCCTCTTCTCACATCTTTGTCTATGAGACGTTCTTCTCATATCTTTGTCCAAGAGAACCTCTTCTCACATCTTTGTCCAAAAGAACCTCTTCTCATATCTTTGTCCAAGAGGACCTCTTCTCATATCTTCGTCCAAGAGATCCTCTTCACTTACCTTTGTCTAAGATTATTTCAGTGATTCTTCACCTGTAACACCCTGCACAAACAGTGGTGTTTTGGTAAAGCAGATGATGTGTAAGTATATGTGGACCAGTCCACACGCAGTGGCGCCTCCTAGGTGAAGGTCTAACTGATGCTTAACCATGACTTTTGAAATACACTTTTGACCACTGACACACACCCTCTTCTCACCACGGGACTTAAGTGCTTACAATAGACCTGTATTCGGAGAAAAATAATCGGAAAATAACGTGTGTCTTTCCATCGCAAATAGAGTCACCGTTCGTTAAAAAATAAAAATAAAAATCTGTCAAGCAAATAGATGTAGATCGTCAATTTTTGTTTTATTTCAAGCATATGCCAGATAACGATCAGTTGTTTTTACAATCATGTTTCGGCTTTTTGGACTCCCAGTTCTTATAGAACAGGGAGTACTTTACAATGGGAACGAAGAAATGCTGTCTGTGTGTCTGTCTGTCTGTCCGTCCGTGGTCAAAATGTGTTCCACTTGCTCCAGACAAAACTACTAGGCCGATCTTTCTGAAAATGTTGTAGGTATGTTCATTATGGGTCTCGGATGATGCCCGATGTTTAGTTTACCGTCATAGCCGTTACCAAGGCTATAACGGCCCATAACGGTTTTTCTTCTTCATGGAATATCTCAGAAAGTACTTGGCGATCTTTCTGAAAATTTGTAGGTATGTTCATTAGGTGTCACGGATGATCCTCATAACGGTTTTTCTTCTTTATGTCCGTCCGTGGTCAAATGTGTTCCACTTGCTCCAGACAAAACTACCAGGCCGATCTTTCTGGAAATTTGTAGGTATGTTCATTATGGATCACGGATGATGCCAAATGTGTTATT
>CM031596.1:125734674-125747174 GCA_018398815.1 Conus ventricosus | reverse complement strand
GAAGAAGCAGACCAAACAGAAAGAAAGAAAAAATAGACAATAAGATAAAAGCAAGAAGGTATAAAACAACCTGTGAAAGAGAACCATGGTAGAGAACATCAGGGAAAAAAACAAAACAAACGTAAGGGGGGGGGGGGGGGGGGGGTGGAATTTCTAAAAATCCGAAGAAAAAAAGGAGAACGAAACTTCAGAGAAACAGATTAAGAAAGTACCAAAGTTTTAAAGCATCAAAATAAGGGGGGAAAGACAAGAAAAGAAAACAGTGGGAAAGAAGGAAATAAGAAAGCACCAAAGGAAGAATTTAGGTGAGAAAGAGGCAAAGGAAGGATTTAGGTGAGAAGAGGCAAAGAAGAATTTAGGTGAGAAAGAGGCAAAGGAAGAATTTATGGTGAGAAAGAGGCAAAGGAAGAATTTAGGTGAGAAAGAGGCAAAGGAAGATTTAGTGGAGAAAGAGGCAAAGGAAGAATTTAGGTGAGAAAGAGGCAAAGGAAGAATTTAGGGATGAAAGAGCAAGGAAGAATTTAGGTGAGAAAGAGGCAAAGGAAGAAGGTGAACAAAGAAAAACGTAGGAAGGAACTAAACGAACTGAAAAAAAAAAGAAAAAAAAAAAAACACCTTCGCCAAGAAAGGAGCACCGAAGAAGGGGGGAAAAAAATGAAGAAAAACGAGAGAGGCGATTTGCCGATTCGACTCACATGTTATGTGTCCTAGTCTCGCATCACTGTGGCCAATCCCGAACAGGAAAATGAGAGAAGGTGTCGAGAACCTTTGATTAAGCCGATGTCGTGCTGTCCTGATTTAAAAAGATGTAACTCGCCCAATCTGCGTCTGGTAGTGGGTACGGTGAGATCATAACGCACGTGCAATGAAACAGGGGGAGGGGGGGTGGGAGGGGCATCGGGGAAGGCGCTGGGTGGGGGAAGAAAGGGGGGGGGGTGGAGGAAAAGTTTAAGAGGGCGTGTGTATGGCGGGCCCTAGGTCAAAGTGAGGCTGCCTTTCTTTTCACATGTACATGTTTAAGCGCTGACTTGTTCCAAAGCTTCGGCGTTATTGCGTATGTATGACGTAATAATTTGATTTGACGCTTGCACTTTGGAATTTTCACTCATTACAGGCGGATGTATGGGTTTTTTTTTTTTTTAATGATTCAGCCAGTCAAACAAAAGAAATTCATGTTTTGGTATTGCTAAGTAAATGTTATTTGGAAAACAAACATGGGTATGTAATACACCGCTTTGACATGGTGTAACTCTATGAAGCACCATACCATCTCTTACCCTATCAATGGTTGTTCACTAGTAATATGAAAATCATACTTTGTTATATTTGGCACGATATGTTGATATACGGCTAGTCTTCGTTATTTATTAACACGTTTATTTTCAATTGTTTCTCTGTTCGATCGAAATTGCATGAAACGGTCCCTTCTCGATTAAAAAAAAAATCTGTTAATATTTGTTGTAATATCTGCATGAATGATTCCATTGCACGCAGTTTTTAATCATTGCATTAATGCAGCTATTGTAATTGATCGTAATTCTTCTTAAAAATGTCAACTTTATAGTTTTGCAAGTTTTGTTGAAAACATATATCGCGAACTGACAGCGATTTACCATTTTGTGACTTCAACGTGCGAGTGTGGCTGGAACATCTTGTTAATATTTATCATTCTGCCAAGTTTTGTTCTGTTAATGGTTGTGATTGCGGAGAAAAAAGCCACGTTTTAAAGTTTACTATGGACAATCAAACATCCACTTACTACATACGTACATACTACGTCTACCGAGTTTTCACATACATTTCTTTCAGTAGGTAATAATTTACGGAAACAATGCTTAGTTTGTACATGCCATGTTGACAATACAACTGTTCGTTTTAGCGAAAGTGGAATGTTCTACAGCGACATGTGTGTGGTGTGTGTGTGTGTGTGTGGTGTGTGTGTGTGTGTGTGTGTGTGTGTGTGTGTGTTGCATTTCAAACACTCACTTTTGTTCGCAAATCTACTTAAGAATTGTTGATTACCATTGTGTAAACCAATAAAGTCTGCGTTATGTAAAACATCATTTCCGACTATAATTGAACAAAGTAAATTTTAAAGTGGGTTATGGAAAGAAAAAAAACACCCAACTTTATAGGTAAGGAAAGTATTCCACACACACACACACACACACACACACACACACACACACACACACACACACACATCACACACACACAACACACACAGCTCAGAGCGCAAACACACACACACACACACACACACACACACACACACACACACACACACACACAACCCACATGTATGCGTGTGCGCGCACAGAGAGAGAGAGAGAGAGAGAGAGAGAGAGAGAGAAGAGAGAGAAGGAGAGAGAGGAGAGAGAGAGAGAGAGAGCAAAGAAAAGTTTTGTAAAGAGAAAGAAGAAGAGGCAGTGAAGGAGAAAGAAATTCAGAAGTTCAGCTAAGGGTTGACACTTCAGCTAGTTCGAATACTCTTGTTGATTCTTCAACCCTTTTTCATCCTCACTCCACACACTCACTCCCTGCTTCTACTTTTATTCTCCTCCTTCTTCATCTGACCTTTTCGCCACTTTCTTTTCTTTCTTTCTTTCTTTGTTTTGTTCCTTCTTTCTTTCTTCTCCTCTTTCTTTCTTTCTTTCTTTCTTTCTTTCTTCCTCCTCCTCGTCATCATCAATATCATCGTCAACAGCTTCTCTCTCTCTCTCTCTCTCTCTCTCTCTCTCTCTCTCTCTCTCTCTCTCTCTCTCTCCTGTCCTCTCTCTCTTCTGCCCCTCTCTCTCTCTCTCTCTCTCTCTCTCTCTCTCTTCTCTCTCTCTCTCTCTCTCTCTCTCCTCTCTCTCTCTCTCTCTCCGATGACATTCTGGCTTTTCTGCAGGAAGTGACCACGAAGATGGTCAGCCTTCACTATTCTACAAGGGAAGAGGTGGACATGACTTCTGGCGACTCCAAAGCTGTCAACGAAGGAAATGGTAATGATTTGTGGATAGATGAGTTGATATGTTGGCAGTCACATTCACATTAGCATCGGTGTACGGTGATATTTTCTAACATCTTACGTGATCTGGTTTCCTCTTCGCGATATTGTGTTCTGACATTTGTTATCTGTATTTATTCGTTGATAGTTATGTTATGAACAATCCTCCCCCCCACCGAGTCCTTCCCTAGAGAATGGGCTTTGTAAGCGTACCTCAATAAATCATTCATTCATTCATCTCTCTCTCCCTCTCTCTCTCTCTCTCTCTCTCTCTCTCTCTCTCTCTCTCTCTCTCTCTTCTCTCCTCTCCTCTCTCTCTTCTCTCTCTGTCTGTCTGTCTGTCTGTTTGTTCTCTCTCCTCTCTCTCTCTCTCTCTCTCTCTCTCTCTCTCTCTCTCTCTCTCTCTCTCTCTCTCTCTCTCGCAATCTCTGCTTTTTTCTTCTTTTCTTTTTTTTTTTTTTTTTTTGGGGGGGGGGAGGAGGGAGGGTGTCACCCATTATTCTTTGTCATTTCTCTCTTCTTCATTCTGCTTTCAGAAATCCATCAAAATACCTCAGAATTTTTTTTTTTTTTTTTTTTGGATGGCCAGTTTAACAGCCATTCCGATTCTTCCTCCAGCATCCCTGGATCTCCAAAACTCTTCCACCTCCTTTTCTAACATTCTCTCTCTCTGTCCCTTTCTCTCCCCCCCCCCCCCCCCCTCTCTCTCCTCTCTCTCCTGTCCTTTTCTCTCTCTCCCTCCATCTCTCTCTCTCTATCTCCTTCCTCAACCCCCCCCTCTCTCTTTCTCCCTCTCTCTCTCTCTCTCTCTCTCTCTCTCTCTCTCTCTCTCTCTCTCTCTCTCTCTCTCTCTCTCTCTCTCTCTCTCTCTCTGCCCTGTAATTCCATTAAACATTGCAGAGCCCCAATCATTCAACGTCTTCCTGCGTCGATTCACTCTGCGATCTGCCCCAACTGATCCTTGAAAGTGAAGTTACATCCTAGGACGATCTGAACAAAGCCTTCGTGATCCGGGGCGAAGTCTGTTAGATCCTCCAGATTCCCTTCTACAATGTTTCGTTAGACTCCCCACCACCCACCCACCCCACCTCCCTGCTTTTATGTTTTGTTGCACCCTCCCCCCCCCCCCCCCCCCACTTACACCCACCCTTCCCCACCCTGGGATAAGTCTCCTAATCCAAAACTCAGCAGGGAGATATTTGTCTCACTCAGAAAGGGCAGTGTGGGTAATTACATGGAGGTTCCAAGTAGAGATTTCACCGACCCCCCCCCCCCCCCCCACCACCCTTCCCCCCACCACATCACCTACGCGTAAACCCTGTCCCCCCACACCCCTGCACTCCATCGCCTTCCAATTATACTTTACATGGCGCGTTTGATTATGCGACCGGATGAAATTAATCTAGAAAGAAAGCCGGATGTCAGCGAGTGAAGAAAAGATAGGAAAGGGAGGGAGGGTGGGGGGGGGGGATGGGGATGGAGAACGGAAGTAATGTCTGCACCAGGACAAATTGCCGTCATCAGACATATTCGTTGACAAAGAGCATTCCTTCGAAACATATTTTCATCAATAAAAACAAAAAACAACGCAAGAACAATGTTCATGGAATACCCGCACGTCTGGTGTTTCAGTTTTGGCGTTTGTTCCATTTTAATTTTGAAAAATGATAATAGAATAGAAAGACACAGACGCAGGGCCTGAACTTGCTGTAATGCAAGTTATATTAATTTCGTCTTATTCTTAGTTTCAGTTTAATATATCATATATATACTCAAGGCTTAAAAAACGCGAAAACAAACTGTATAGAAATTTTGATGTAATTTGGCACCGATTCCTTTGAACTGGTAATAGAAAGTGAGAAAAAGCAATCGAACACCGCAAAAGTGTCCTTTCAAAGTTCATTCTGGTAGAAAATAAGGTCACATGAACTTGACCTTGACCCTGTGTTAACAGCAGAATGTCAGTATCTAGTGTGACACCTCGAGCATTGATCCAGCTGTGCACCTGCGGTACATCGAGCGCACCAGAGTGTTGGTTGCCTCTGGGGGACTTGCCACCAACCTGGCCCACAGCGACAGCAAGCTGAGCTGCTGTCTGGGGTCTGGGGTTGAGCTGGTTCAACTGCCTCTGAAGGTCCCAGAATGCTCTATTGGGTTAAGGTCGGGAGAACGGGCTGGGTGAGGCAGCAGATTGATGTTGTTCTGCCTCAGGAGTTCTGCGTAGCACGGGCAGTGTGCGGCCTTGCGTTGTCCTGCTGAAACAGGTTCTGTGGATGCCGCTGGAAATGCGGCAGGATGTGGGGCCTCAGAACTTGGTCGATGTAATGAACAGCAGTGACCCCGTTACCACGTCCTGGACCCACATTCTGGAGATGACTGGCCCAATACGGCGATTTATGCCGATAGCCCCCCAGATCATGGTGCTTTCACCACCCCATGGGTCCCTTTCGGTGATGTTGGCATCCTGAAGCGTTCCCCGCTCTTCTCCAGATCCGATGCGGCCATCGCCTGGGTCGATGCAGAACCGGCTTTCATCACTGAAGAGGACTCGGCCCCAGTTCCGATGGCGCCAATGCACGTGGATCTGTGCCCACTGCAGACGGTTCTGGCGATGCTGGAGTGTCAGGATAGGTCGCCGGGCTGGACGCCTGCATTGGAGACCAACTGTGTTCAGTCGGCGACGCACGGTCCTGTTGCTGATTGGCCTGCCATGGTTGCCTACGGTGTTCCTGGCTGTGTTGGCAGCGGTTTGGTAAGGCTCCCGTCGATGCTGACGAAGAAGATGGCGGTCTTGGGCTGCTGTGGTGACCCTCGGTCTGCCGCTCCTCGGTCTGTCATCAGTGGTGTTTCTTGCTTGAAAGCGGTCCAGAAGGCGATACGGTGGAAATGTGGACTCCGAATACGATAGCGACCTGCATCATTGGAACCCCGGCCTGCATTTGCCCCATTGCTATGCAACGATCTTGACGAGAAAGTTCGGCATTATGTTGGCGCCTCTGGAAGGGATGATTTGAACTTTTTGGGGTTTGGAAATTTATAGCCCCACAATGGGGCCACATTGAGTTGCAATTCACAATGATTGCACGTGGCGTAGGTAGCCCACAGGGCAAATGCACTGCTCGTGCCAAAAAACGGACCCGGCAACATTCACCCACTGTTACGAGGTTAACGGCCAAGACACCCACGCCACTGCTAAAATGCTGCACGTGCCAACGAATTGCTTACGTCCTGTTCACAATGTGAAACAATTCGTGCATTTGTCTCAATTTTTTCGCGTTTTTATGCCTCTGAGTATATTAATTTTAGTTTATTGATTTTCGTCTTATTCTTATTATGATGTCTTATCCTGCTTAACAAAAGTAATTAGCACAATGGAGTGATATGTATCAAATCAATGGGGAAAAAACTCACGCTGAGAAAATATATACATACATACATGCATACATACATACACGCGCGCACGCATACACAGAGACAGACAGACAGACACACAGAGACAGAGAGCAGCGAAGGAAAACACGTGCAGATAAACAATGCTATAACTCTTCACTCATCATTGAATAAAACCAGTGATGATACCTTTTAAAGATAATGAAGAGAAAAGAAAAAAAAAAAGAAAGAAAAACTTCATAACTAACTATATCACTCCCTTAATGTATTATCATATTAACCCCTTTGATGTTTCCATGGGATTCGTGGAATCACGTCCGGTAGGCAGGTAAGCTGCCTTTGCTTGCAGTGTCCTATACCACTCTGCTGTAGCCCCAGCGCTAGCAAGGGTGGTCTGTTGCATGGTGCTCAACAGCCACATGGCAAAGGGCCACCACTTATATGTAATTCAGTAATGATCTCATCACTAGACCCAGCAAATCACACTCCAGTGAATTCCCCTGGGCAACCGGCGAAGACCTGAATAGGATGAAATGTCATGGGGGAAAATGAGAGACCCAAGTAATTCTGTTTTTAAACAATCGATAACAAGAGAGACATGATGTCAATCATGACTCGCGTGTGAAGAATAAACACACCGCAGAAAAGACGAAAAAACGATAGGTGAATGAGAGACATGGGGAGAGACAGACGCATCCGGATCTTGTTTCTGTGATCGAAGTCTACTCTTGAAAACGGCCCCACACAAATGTCACCTGACATCAGTCTCTTACTCCTGGTATCTTCCCTGCAGCGCTTTAATTCAAACAGTGACATGAAAATCCTACAGTAATGCATATCACAACGTGATGCATATTTTTGACTTGAGAAGAGGGATCAAGATGACTACCCCTGCTCCCAATCTCCTACCCCTCCTCAATGAATCAGTCATTCATCCATTCATTTAAATCCCACTCCTGCTCCTAAACGCTGTAATAAGAACTGTCTGCCTGCTGTATTCCTGCATACAGACCTATATATTGCTGAGGAAATATTTTCTACAGAGATGAGAAAGAAAAATTAACAAACCCTCTCGTATCTTCTTCTTCTTCTTCCTAAAAAACTGGTTCACTCAAAAATGATAGGTCACAAGCGCGCATCGCACCAGCGCGTATGTGCGTATCTCTGGTTGCATCTATTCGGTTTTCGTGGCTGTAGACTGACAACCAGCTCTGTCTACCCGCCCAATCTGTACACAATGTGTGGCGGTCAAAACAGTTTAATAGCACTCTCACGTCGCAGAACAGTTCTATGTTCGGTTATTTCTCCCATTCCTTTCGATATTGCCTATCCACCCAACCCTAAAAACATGGGGCGTGCGTACTCCTCCCCATACTCGCATCCCACCCCACCCCATGGGGCGTACGTACTCCTCCCCATACTCGCATCCCACCCCACCCCATCCTCGCCTTCCCCTTCGCATTTCCAACCCCAGCCCTATCTCCTTTGGTTCGTTTAGCTCACTGTTCGCTACCACCGTTAAAAAAAAAAAAAAAAGCTGCCGTGTCTATAGTCAGTGTTCTGACCTTTAACACTTCCGCTCTCTGTCGTAACGGTGACAGCAGCAGGGAAAGACAAGAGTGCAGACTTGCCAAGTCTTTGTTTATCTTTCACTTCCTTCCCTTTTCCTACCACCCCTCCCTCCCCTTCCCCCATGGTCCGATCTACTCCTGCTCCCAATCTCACACCCCTCCTCCTAAACGCTAACATGAAAGCTGTCTGCCTGCTGTGTTGATGTACACAGACCAATATGATGTTGCTGAGGAAACATTTTCTGAGGGAAAACAAAGAAATTTTTGAAACACCGCACGTATGTGCACGTCTGTGGTTGCATTTATTCAACTTTGGTGGCGGTAAACTGACAACCAACTCTGCCTACCCGCCCAATCTGCATAGAATTGTGTGGCGGTCAATAATTCACTAGAACAGCGCTCTCACTTCTCAGAGCAGTTCTATGTTCGGATAATTCCTCTGTTCTTGCCTATCCACCTGGCCCTTAAATCACTCTTCCCTCCCTCCTACTCGCACCCCCCACCCCCCACCCCACCCCCACCCCCCATCCTCGCCTTCTCCTCTGCATTTCCAATCTCCGCCCTGTCTTCTGTGGTTCGTGCAGCTCATTGTTCCCTACCACTGGTTAAAAACAGCCGCCGTGTCTATATTCACTGTCCTGACCTTCAACACTTCCGCTCTCTGTCGTGACGGTTACCTCAGCCGGGAAGAGAAAACAGTGCAAACTTGTCAAGTCTGTATTTATCTTTCACTTCCTTCCCTACCCCCCACCCCCCTCCCTGCCACACAGTCCGCTCCCCCACTCCAAGACAAGCCTCCCCCCCCCCCCCTCTCCCCACAAACACACAATCACTCACATACCTCTTTTCCTCTCTCCTTTCCTTCTCCCGACATTTGTCCTCACCCGCCCTATTCCCTCTCTTGCCGGCTGCACTCTTGCTCGTCCCCCTCCTCTCCCCCGCTTCCCCCCCCCCCCCCACCCCCCCTTTTTTTTTGTACTCCCAGTTCTTAAAGAACAGGGCGTACTTTAGAATGGGAACGAAGAAATGCTGTCTGTGTGTGTGTCTGTGTGTCTGTTATCTGTGTGTCTGTCTGTGGTCAAAATGTGTTCCACTCGCTCCAGACAAAACTACTGGGTCGATCCTTCTGAAAATTTGTAGGTATGTTCATTATGGGTCAAGGATGATGCCCGACGTTTTAGTTTACCGTTGCAGCCGTTACTAACGGCTGTAACGGCCTGTAACGGTTTTTTCTTCTTTATGGAATATCTCAGAAAGTACGTGGCCGATATTTCTGAAAATTTGTAGATATGTTCATTATGGGTCACGGATGATGCCCACACACCACAATATATAACACCGGTGGCGTGCCCAAATTGTATACCTGAGGAGAGCATTTTAGCTTGAAACAAGCTTGTAGACTTTTAATTTTTCCATTTTTAAATCCTATTTTAAACTGGTATGTCGCTCCCTACTTGGTTGAGCACTTTTAACGTTCTGAGTGGCGTTTTAACTCTGATTTTATTATATATATATAATATATATATATATATATATATTGAATTATAAACAAAGCTTGCTCTTATGTCTTAGATTGAAGAAATAGGGGGAGATAAGCATTCATATCTGCAGTGGTAGATGATTCTGCCTAACTAACAGTATGTGCTTGAGTGGGTGAATGGGAAAAAAAAAAAAAAAAAACACCTTCTCACAATGAACCTTCGGCAAGCTTATAGTCTCCAAGGGGGAGACACCCTCCAATAGGGAGGGAAACTCACTAACATATAACTCCTGGTCATATACCGATATTTCGAAACTTGGTGGTTTCTCCTCAGTGACCGCGGAAAGTGGTAATTTGACTCCTCTGCCTTTTCAGTTATAAGAAGAATGCAATCCCAGAAAAGGCTGGTGTGCAATACCGTAGTATGTTTGTTGAGTTTTCAAAAAACCAACCGAAGGTGCCACCTAAGAAGCAAAAGAAAATCATGAAAGAACAAAACAAGCTACATTTTCTTGTGAAAAGTAGAAAATATAAAATGATATCCTCTTAAGAGACAAGTGCTGAGGGCCAGTTCTTGGAATGAATCCGCAAGGGACTAAAATACAACAAACTAATAAATTCCAAGGATAAGTACCGAGCACCGTTCCAGCAACTTACAGAGCAGCTTGGTGTTGCAATGACTGCAAGAAATATTGAATTATATTCTTGCAGTCATTGCAACACCAAGCTGCTCTGTAAGTTGCTGGAACGGTGCTCGGTACTTATCCTTGGAATTTTGTTTATAATTCAATATATATATATATATATATATATATATATATATATATATATATATATATATATAATACTGACTTCCATAAAAAACGCGAAAAATTGAAAGGCTATTTTTCGGGTGAAAAGGGGTGAATATACAATATTGAACCATTGTGGCAAGTTGTTTGGGTCCAAGACTCACGTGCAGTGAAAAAATTGTGTGAGCAACACATCATTCCCGGCATTGGAGGGTCAACAAAAATGGCAACCTGGTTGCTGCATGTGAGGCACGTGCACACCATGCAGAGCAAAGTTAACCAGCGACAAGTACGCAGGCATGCAGCCTTTATAAGACACGGTTCACACGAGAGCAACTTTTACTGCCAACAAATAGACCCCAAAAGTTGCCAACTCGATGTGCAACAAATCAAAAATAGATTTTGGCCAAAGTTGCTTCGTCATATGTGAACGCAAGAGGCAACTATATGGCAACTCCGTAGCATGCGTGTGGAAAAAAGCGAGAAAAAGCGTGGCGGCACGTGCCGCTTTTTGTCGCACGCATGCACTTCGCTCCGCCCCTTTTTTGTTGCCTACCGGATATACTTGTGTTGCCAAGCTGTTCACACAAAAGCAACTTGAAGTTGTCATGCAAAAGTTGCCAACCCCACCAAAAGTTATATCTCCCGACGTTCAACTTTTGGCTGTGACAACTTCATAGGCAACTTTTATTGGGAAAATCCAATGGGTCTAATTGGTTTATAATGAGTTGCTGTAGTGACAACTTTTGAAGCAACAATGTAGCAACACATAGGCAACTTGGAGTTGCCACCCATTGTTGCCTCATTGTTGCACTCGTGTGAACCAGGCATAAAGCCGCGCTACAAGGTTCAGATAACGACTTGCCGTCTGAGCGCTACAGAGATGCCAAGACTATGAGCAGAGGAACGCAATCGTGCCCTAGGCAATCTGGAGGCTGGTGTGGATGCCAGGCAGGTCGCCAACATCTTCAACGTCCACATCTCAACCATCTATCGTCTGCAGCACCGCATTCAAGTCACTGGCACCACTGATGATCGTCCCTGGCCAGGCCATCCTCGGGTCACCACACCAAGAGAGGATCGCCATTTTGTTCGAACCCATCTGCGGGACAGGCGGCAAACAGCCGCTAACACTGCTCGTCAGGTGCCTGGGAATCTCCAGCAACGAATCAGCCTCAACACTGTGCGGCGGCGTCTTCAGGAGAACGGGCTGGCATGTAGGCGTCCTCACAGAGGTCCGGTACTGACACCAAGACACCGGCAGGACAGGCTGCAGTGGGCACAAGCCCGAATCAACTGGCGCAGGCAGCAGTGGGGACGCATACTGTTCTCAGATGAGAGCCGTTTTTGTATTGACATGGCTGACGGTCGTGTCAGAATATGGCATCGACCTGGTGAACGCTATGCTGACTCCTGTGTGGTAGAGCGGAACCCCTGGGGAAGCCCGAACGTTATGATATGGGGTGCAATTGGCATTAACCACGCCATAGGACCAGTCATCTTTCAGAACATTGGTCCTGGTCGCGGACAGGGTGTCAATGCACAGCGCTACATCCACCAGGTGCTCAGACCCCATGTCATTCCTTTTTTTGCGCAACACCCAAACTGGACATTCCAACAGGACAATGCAAGACCACACACAGCCAGGGTCACCCAGCAATTTCTTCAGCATAACAACGTCAATGTGCTGCCCTGGCCAGCCCTCAGTCCCGATTTAAACCCAATAGAACATTTTTGGGATGAACTTGGCAGACGGTTGGACCTCCTGCGTCCACGACCAGCAACAGCGGCTCAACTTCACCAGGCCATCGTCCATGTGTGGGCTGGTGTGCCAAGGGACGCATCAACCACCTGGTCCACTCAATGAGCCGCAGGTGTCAAGCAGTTGTCAACGCAAATGGTGGCCACACACGGTATTAGGACTTCAAGCTGGTTTGTCACGTGACCTTGGATTTTTCCACACAAAGACATATTGCTGATGACATTTTCACACATTACCGGTGTAATGAATCAAATCACGTTGAATTCTCGCTTCCACTCTGTACAATTGTGAACAATAAAATTTGCCCCTAACCTTCAGCTTGTTTTGCTTTCGCGTTTTTTTATGGAAGTCAGTATATATATATAATATATATATATATATATATATATATATATATATATATATATATATATAAAATAGTTGGGGTGGGGTGTGTGTGTGTGTGTGTGTGTGTGTGTGTGTGTGTGTGTGTGTGTGTGTGTGGTGTGTGTGTAGGCTGGAATTAAAACAGTTG
>CM031596.1:125709674-125724674 GCA_018398815.1 Conus ventricosus | reverse complement strand
CTGTAAACAGGCAGGCAGACAGACAGACATTCTGACGTGGCAGATACAAAGCGCATGAGGCGATGCCAATCTGTCAAACTTGCAGCGCGGTTTGCAGTACGTGAGGGTTACTAAAGCTAAAGGTTGTGTGCAATTTCCATTGGATCTGTGTTAGGATACATAATGTACATGTCCAACTCGGTTATAACCACAACAATAACAAAATAAGCCACAAGTAATCTCGCATTCAAAATTCAGTTTATATCCGGAAACAACGTCTTGTAGGGGAGTCATTTAGATACAGAATGTGTTATTTGAAATGTCGGTCACTGGATCTGTCATACTGATGCAAAACTACTTGACATGATGTAGTATGCGTATGAGAAAGAAACATGACGAAGTTCATGCTTTCCTCTGTTCTCCGCCGTCACAGATCGGATCCGTGTCAAGACAATGGTTTCTTCTTCATGCAAATGTGATTCTAGAACTGCTGACAGAGTGCTGAAGACATGGGTGTGGTCAGGAGGTCTTCTTTCATCCTCATCTACACCGCAAGAAGCTAGCCAGCTCAGAATAACTTCAGCCTAAGCCTGTGCTGGCGTAGCACGTTCCGCCTGATAACGTTTTGCCCCATCCCAATTCGCCCCT
This sequence comes from Conus ventricosus, assembly GCA_018398815.1. NCBI lineage: Eukaryota > Metazoa > Mollusca > Gastropoda > Neogastropoda > Conidae > Conus > Conus ventricosus. The sequence goes on along the minus strand of CM031596.1, from coordinate 125,724,047 downwards.
TCCCAGTCGCTCCTTTCCATATCGCCTCATCCCATTTCTCCCCATCGCATTTCACCCCATCCCAATTCACCCCATTACGGTTCGCCTCACAAGTGTTTCGCCTGATTCCATTTCGCCCCATCCCATGTCACCCCATCTCAATTCGCCCCACTACGGTTCGCCTCACAATTGTTTCGCCTCCTTCCATTTCGCCTCACCCCATTCGCCTCATCCATTTCACCCCATCCTAATTCGCCCCTTTACGGTTCGCCTCACCACTGTTTCGCCCCATCCCGTTTCGTCCGGTGTGTCTTCATCCCCACACATCCATCATTTCACTTCTCACCGTCTTCGAAACTTGAGTAAGCATGTGGGTGACGAGATCATTAATACCGACAGTTCTTCCTACCAACCAGAACACATTATCAACTTTTTTTCCCTTCTGGCAAATTCTGTAAACTTCCCTGCCATTGGTCGGAACGGTCTATGGCTTCTAAACAATATACTTGGAATGTTTCGTCTTCCTGGAAGAAAATATTCGCAAGTGCACGAGAACGAAAGATGAGGCGAAATGTGATTAGGGCGAAACGTGGAAAATCTGTATGTGCTGGTGAAATTCCAATAGCTTGGGCACGTGCTTCAGGAGAACTTGGTGCCCTTTGTGCCTTACATGTGGATCGTGCTTGATTGTGCGAGGCCGAGCAGCTCTCGTTGAAGACCTTCTGGGGAGACGATTCGATGTTCGTTTTTACGGGCAATGAATTCAGAAGCCCAAGGAAAAGGTTCAGTTTAGGATTGGTTGGTCACCCAGCTTTGTTCAGTTTTAGGGATTGGGTTGGTCACCCGCATTGTTCAGTTTTAGGGATTGGGTTGGTCACCCAGCATTGTTCAGTTTTAGGGATTGGGTTGGTCACCCAGCATTGTTCAGTTTTAGGGATTGGGTTGGTCACCCAGCATTGTTCAGTTTTAGGGATTGGGTTGGTCACCCAGCATTGTTCAGTTTTAGGGATTGTTGGTCACCCAGCATTGTTCAGTTTTAGGGATTGGGTTGGTCACCCAGCATTGCACAACAAGCCTGTTGTGCTCGTCTGTACAGACGGGGCTCTTGTGTGCATCAGCACACACTGTATTTCGGCAGCATGTACTTTCGTCGCATGTACATTTGCCACACGTACATTCGCTGCATGTACTTTTGCCGCACATACTTTCGCGGCATGTGTTATCGCCGTTTTCTGTAGTTTCGCAACCAATGTTTTCTACGCTGTGGGTACATGTTTTTATTGTAGCAAAACTGTTCACTTAATACCATACATCTTAAAGTGTTCGGACTATGTGTTGTGTCACGTTTATGCCCACAACTAAAGGAGGGCAAGCCCTAATATTGTGTCCACACTCTACACATCGATGAGAGGTAAGACAATGTTGCAAAGGGCCATATCAGGGCTGTCACCGCGTTGAAGTCAACTCACAAGTTAACAACAACAAAAAACTAATTCACACAACACTTTAAAAGACACCTTGAAAAAAAAAAAAAGAAAGACACGGAAATTTTGTTAAAATCTTTTTGATGTGAAATCTTAGATCAGATGACAAAGGTTAATCTCTCAGAAACTCAAAGATCACAACAGATGGGACATCACTGAGGCATCGATGAAAGACAACCGCCTTTACAGCGATCCTCCACGAGGCTTTGGCCATGAGGCAGTATTGTCTTTCAAAGCCTCAGACCTTAACTGCATCAGAACCTCACCGTCCGGGATACTGGCTGAAAGAACTGGATTGTCACTGCTAAACAGAGGTAGCTGTGTCAGTTCACTAACATATAATGGTAGGGCACGGAAAGCAAATATCTTTCTCGTTACTTTATTATGCAAACTCTGATCAGTGTTTGGACGTGTAAAGTTGAACGATTATTTTATGGCACACAATAGATGATTTTCTCCCTCGTCATTTCGTGTCGAACACTGTAGAAGCTATTTTTCCTTTTTTTTTTTAACGGGTCCAGTTTGAGAGATGTGACGGCAAAACTGACTGAAATTTGGTTGTCGGATGTAAACTTGGAGATTCTAATTAAATCAGTCTTAACTCTTATTTTTGCATTGGGTACATTAAAACCCCTTTTCAGTTGATCGGGTGGTTTTATATTTTTTTGTTTTTGTTTTGTTTTTTTCCCCCAGGAAGTCCGTCGTATCCTTCACGTTTAAGCGAACGGGCTGTGTAACTTAGTGAACAAGAGAGTTGCGAGTGAACGTCTGAACAACGTTTGACTGTTTATAGTTTTGGAAGGACTTTTAAAGATTGAATTTCGTAGCAATGATAATAATCCACAAGCCACGGCAGTAAAGAAAATGTTTTAATATTTTTTATAGGTTTTCATTTAATTGTGTTTGATATAGAGATAGAGTGCATTTATTTATGGCAGTGTATAAGTGCACCCCAACTGGTATATAAGTTTGATATGCTGATGCAGACATGTTTGTAGCCCGTGCACAGGTTTTAAGGGGAGATGCATGGATCGTCGTGCAGTTTTTATAACCGCGGGTGAGCTTGAAGTTTTAGTATGTGTGGCCGTCGATGTTAGCTGTTTGCTGAGACAGACCGAGAGAGAGAGCGTGCGCTGACAGCTGTGGACAGACCGAGAGGAGCGTAAACGCTAGTAAGTCCCTGGGAGATGAGGGCCCGCGGTAAGTTGAAGACTTAGTGTTGTTAAGTTATAATATTTCAATTCTTTTTTACAGCTTGGTTTTTGTTTTATGGTTTAATGATATATTAACGATGAATATGTATGACAAGTATATGAAAATAATCTTTCCTTGTTTTTAAATAGATTACGAGATGGTTCGAGGCCGGTGTGAGGAGACAAGCTGTTGTTTATATAATAAAAATGTACTTGTTTGTTGAAATGAAATGGAAATAAAATTAATATTCATAATTTATCTCAGAATTTGCCAGAGGTGGAAAGCAGGGAATGTGGTTAGTTTTTCAGGTGGAGACGAAGCGATAAATTAGTATTGAAGTGTTTGGACTGCGATAGTAATGGTGTGTTCCCAAGACTAGCTTGTAGAGGTGGCCAGCTCCCGCACGGGAGTGAGAAGCAGGAGGAGCTCCCTGTAGCCGTAGACGTTTGAGGCTGCACCGGGAGTGAAGATTTTACAGATGGCATGCTCCCTACGGGAGAGGAAGAAGCTGGAGGAGCTCCCTGCCGTAGGCGTTTGAGCTGCCACCGGTCCGTGAAGACTTTACAGAAGGAAGGTCCCGCTTACGTTTGGCTAGACGTGGAGCCAGACCCAGTGGGGTCGTTGATCGTCGTTCGCTGGTGAACGCTCCATGGAGAGAGGCGACGAGGAAGGACTTTGGGAGAATCAGTGATGTTAAAGCAGAAGAAAAACCTTTATAAAACTTTCCCATTTCTTTCTATTCTACAACCCGGAATTCTGAGTGTAGAAATTTCATAATAATTTAATAAAGAAGGGGTGGTATATTTACAAAGTCTAAGTGTTATATCCCTGGGAAGAACGCGTAAGGATAAGATTGTGCGTGTGATGTGAGATATTTAATTCTGACTCTGTCATGCATTACAGTGGTGACCCCGAATCCCCCAGGTTAGTGCTTTGTTTTAATAGCAACACTAATTTCAATTAAAAAGTCCATATATATTTTTTATGTTGTAATTTACTCCGACTCCAGTTTACGGGGACACTACTGTAAATAGAATAGTTTTCTGTAGTGTCGAGGGTGTAGTACATTTTCCTTCCTTGTACTGTCCTATCTCTCATGGCTCCCTGTTTGATTGTGTCTTTCTTCTTTATTATCTTTTTATAGGTTTTAATTATGTGTGAAATACCACCCCTTTATAGTGTAGGGTATTTTGTACATGTGATAGATGTAGTTTTGTTTGTATAGTTGTCTTGTAAAATTGTTTTGTGTGTTTTGTAATCGATACAGAATAATACTTGAATTCTGTAGGTATGCTTTTTCTCGTCCTTTGTATTGTCTTATATAAATTTGTGTTGTGGTGTGTGACTTAGATTTAAACATTTGTGTGTTCTTAGAAAATTGATACTAAAAGTAAATTTTAATACAACCTTGTATTTTTGTGTGACCATAAATGTATTAATTTTGATTAAAGAATTGATATAGTATTTACAAACAGGATCCGGATAAATTTGCGTGATAACCATCAACTGGCAAAAGAGTATAGGTTTGGCTGTCCTGAACTTAAAGATTATGTGGTAAATACTTGGAAAGAAAGAGACAATCAACAACTCAAACGACTTTTTGAACATAGCCGCTAAACAGAAAAAGAACAAAGAGACATGGCAGCTAAAAAAGAAAAAAACAACGAGACTTGGAAGCTAAACTTGGCTAGAGAGGAGAAAGAAAAGACAGGCTCAGATAGTTAAAGAAGAAGAGATGTAGCGAAGAGAAAACGAAAGACAGGCTCAATAGCTGAAAGAGTACTAAAGAAGAGAGAGATGCAGCTGAAAGAGAAAAGGAAAGATTGGCTCAGTTCAGGCTGATAAAGAACAAGGTGAGAGAGAGTTTGATGCGATTGAAATTTGAAAAGAAGCTCAAAGACAACAGGAAAGTGAGAGAGAGGATCGACTTGTATACAGAAAGAACTAGCTGAACTGAATTAGAGAGAGAAAAAATTAAGTTTTCTGCGAGGGTAAAACATGAGCAAGGTGATCAGAACATGGTTCTCAGTCTGGTAACTAAAGCAGTACGTTATCCTAAGATTGCCTTAATTTAATGAATCTACGGATGATATGGACTCATACCTAATTCGTATTTGAAACATTTGCTGAGAATGTGAAATGGGATGAAAAGGATTGGGGTAATGTTTCTTGGTGTAACATTACAGGCAGTGCGTGTCTTTGTAATCATACACTTGTGCAAGTGGTCCTGTAGAATATAAAGAACTCAGAAAGCTTTTGCTTGCAAAGTTTCATCAGTGTACAAAAGATGGTTACAGAGATAAGTTTACAATTCTAAACCAAGAAAGTTGAATCTTTTGTGTCATACGCACTCGTTATCACCCATTTGTTTGATCGTTGGGTGTAACTATCAGATAAAAATTTGTCATATGAATGTCTTCGTGATTGCTATAATGTGAACAAATTTTGTCTTATCTGTGAGCAAAGAATTGGAATTTTTTACGTGCACGTATTTGAAAACATCTCGAACCTTAGAAGCAGCAGAAAGCTACCGTTTGGCTCATCCAATAAGTGTATGTCACGTGGAAACAAGTGTTGAGATTGCATTCTACTTCTAATGGACAAACTGTGAAAACACAAGCATGGTTACCAGACAGGTTCCCCCCGTTCTCAAACTTCCAAAGATTTTTATCCCACAACCCACAGTCCCTTACCCTCGACTCAAAACACAAGATTTTCTGATCGTGTGGACAATAATTCAGGTTCAGAGGTCGTGGTGGACAGCAGAGGAAATGTCGTGAGTTTTGAAGCTCGCAAGGATTTTGAGATGTTTGAATGTGTTGTAAAGGTCATTACAGAGAGGAATGACCAACATTTCAGAGAAGGTCTACGTTACTCAAACTCCAAAACAGCACAAAGAAGTGGCAATGTTTTCTTTGCGTTGCAGGATTCTGTGGGATGCAGAGGTGCTGTGTACTCGTTGACTTCAGAAGTCCCTGGTCCCTTACCCATTAGTGATGGAACATAATGTAAATCGGCCTTTCAGGTGTCAGTTCTACGTGATTCAGGTGCAACAACTGCAGGAGTTAGAGGTCACTTGTTCGTCCAATCATATGTGGGGAAAGACCAGAAAGTGGTTTACTTTTGGTGGAAATACCTGAGAGTTTCCAGACGCATCTGTGAGGTGGATACAGTGTTTTTTCCAGGCTCTCGTTAGTGCTGTTGTCATAGATGAGCCCCATCGCAGATCTCAATTATGGGAATGTTACAGGTGTTTACTCCTACCATTACAGGTCCTCATCAAGAAATGATCTCCTCCGATTGCAGCTGCTTGGTGGAAACAAGGGCGCAGAGAAAAAGCAGGAACAAAGGGAAAGGCTGAAGTTAACATTCCCATGTGGATTTGTCCTTTTGTCAACAGAGGAATTGATCAGTTGCAGAAAAAAGATGTTTCATTGCTAAGTTCCAAAACTGTACAGTCTGGCGATTGTATTCAAAAAAAACAGAGTCATGTTCGTTTGTGAAGGAAAAACGTGTATTTGTTTCGTACATTTTTCCCAGGGATATAGCACACTAGTCACAGATTGTGGTTCCAGAGAATGTTCGACCATAAGGTGCTGTTTACAGCTCATGATGCTTTACTTGCAGGTCATTGTGGTGTCAGAAAACATGGCTAGAGTTCGGATATCGTTTCTGGTGGCCCAGAGTAGTGAGAGATGTTAAGACTTATTGCAAGACATGTGAAATTTGTCAAAAATGTTCTCAAAATGGCCGTCTCCTGAAGTTCCGTTGTCTCAGATGCCAAGGATCGAAGAACCCCTCTACAGAGTACAGTATACATTGTGGTTCCCTTTTTCTCCACCTTCAGAGGACAAATCACGGGATTTTGTTGACAGTTTGTTGAGGTGGCTATCAAACGTTTTCCTGAGGCTGATTCCGCTCAAGACGATTGATTCGATACTGTAGCAGAGACATTGTTCACAAGTATTATGTCGTCCTGGGTTTTCCAGTTGAACTTCTGTCAGATAAGGGTTCACAGTTCACTTCAGGATGTTCAAAGAGTTTTTGAGATTACTTTACCATCAAAGGAGTACATCTTCTCCTAATCATGCTCATTCAACTGGTTGGAAGAAAGATTCATGGCACTTTGAAGCCAAGATAAAGAAGATGGTTAAAGGAAATGTCAGACAGTGGCACAGCATTTGCTCCCACTCATGTTTGCTTTGTCGTGAACTTCCAAAAGATTCTACAGGTTATTCACCTTTTGAGTTGTTGTTAGGTCGCAGGGCTAGAGGTCCCATAGATTTTCTAGCTGATGCCTAGGCTGGAAGCGAAGAAAGTGGCGGAATCAAAGAATGTGTGCCGAGTATGTGTGTGATTTGAGAAACAACAAGCTGATATGTCCAGATTGCTCATTACTCTGTTTTTGACAAGACTGCAAAATTGACAGAAGAAGTACCATGACAAACGTTCTCGAGTTCGTTTGTTTTCAAGTGTCAGATGAAGTACTTTTATTTCATCCACGATCTACGAACACACTGTATAATGAACATGTAAAGGACCCTCAAGATTGTAGAAGTACTTGACTTTGACTATGTCCGTTGACAGGGTGGCGAAAAGGAAGAATTTTGCATCCAAACATGCTAAAAACACTTTCAAGGCGAGAAGGTTTGACTGCTGATGTGCGTGTGAATGGTTTGACCACAACCAATTTCAAGGACATCTAACCTCATACGTTTGTTCCTCAAAGATTGAATGTTGAAACTGACAATAGACATGTGTGTGACGGTCACAAAGTGAATGTTCCAGTGAGCGTTTAGTAGCTGATTTGCCTTCATTGATCACTGATGATGAACATTTAGCGAAGATACCTACTTTAAACACTTCTACTAGTGAGACGTACTCTGACGATTTCATTACTTCAGACAAGTTGTCCTGTGGACAGAACAGAGAGAAATTTTCTTCTGACGTATTTAGCAAGTACGAGTCAATTTTGACAAGTATCCTGGTTTGATGTTATCTAAAAAATTGATGCAACGACATAATCTTGTGAACGGAAAAACCAGTTTTCAGGAAACAGATTACCCTCTCCTTTTTATCTACACAGGAAACTATTAAGAAGAGGTACAGAAGATGTTGTATTTAGGAGTCATTGAACCGTCCCCGTCTCCATATTCCGCTACGCTTATGTGTGGTTAAAAAACCCATGGTTCCACTAGATTCTTTTGTGATTACAGAGAACTTAACAAAGTTACTCGTTCGGATGCTGAATCCGATTTCCAGGATCCAGAGAGTTGTTTTCAAGGATGTCTCATGCTCGTTACTTTCACCAAGATTGATTTAACAAAGGGTACTGGCAGATTCCAGTGTAGGAAATGATAGACATAAGACGGCTTTCAAACACCCCTAGAGGTTGATTTCAGTGGTTGAGAATGCCATTAGGCTTGGTGACAGCTCCCAGCGACGTTTTTGCTAGGGGGTGTAAGGTGCAATTAAAGTTTAGGCGAGTCAGTCATTGGATTTTCTTTCGACGACTTCTCATCATCAGTAAGAATGTGGGTGGGTCATTGAAGGATGTTTGAGAAAGTACTAGAAAAGCTAAAGTACAAGCAGGTTTTGACAGCTCGTCCTTCGAAGCTCTATCAGGGATTTTCAAGAATTGAATTTCTTGGGACATACAGTTGTCATGGTTCTTGCAGCCAGACACGGAAAAGGTTGAGAAGATCTTTATGTTACTCCTCCAACTACAAAGAGTCAAGTGCGTGCGTTACTGGGTTGTTGGATACTACAGACGTTTTAACCCCACTTTGCGTCCGCTTACTGCTCCTCTCCAGCGATTTTTTGACAGGAAAGGCCTACAAAGAAGTTGGATTGGTCGTCTGCTTGTCAGTCTGCTTTGAGAAGTTGAAGAAGAGGTTATCTTCAAGACCGTTTGCTGTTGCCAGATTTGGGGAAACCATTTGTGGGTCGGACGGATGCCAGTTCCATCGGGATCGGTGGTGCTGTTGTTATCAGGAGCATGATGATGTTCTTCATCCATCGCTTTCGGGTGGGGGAGCCGGTAAAACTTCTACCCATAGAAAACTCGATACAGTACTATAGAGAAGATGGCTTGGCTATTGATGTGGGTGATTACGAAGCTAGAGATAATCATCTGGGAAGGACATTATGAATCTCCAGACCGATCATCGCCCTTTGGACTTACCTCCAGTCCTTGTGTTTTCAAATGCAAGGATATGATGTGGTCCCCTGTCATTGCAGGAGACCGGTTCACTGTTACTCCCTTCTCTGGTACTGCAAATCTGGTTGCAATATTCTCCAGCTCGTTTGAAAAATGAAATTCCCAGACGTTATGGGTTTTTTTTTTTTGTGATCATGTTTGCAATAATGACCTGTTTTTGGGGTATGCTATTAGTATACTGTTTTACATGATGATTATTGTTGCGTGTTCGATCACTTCAAAGTTTTCTTGGATACTCTCAAATGTCAATTCTGCAAATTATTGATTGTATTGATGTTGGAACCATGGATGAGAAATTGGAAGGTGATGTTTGAATAATCATGTTTCTATGATAAATTTCGAGGGTAGGAATTATGAAAAATTTTGTCTTGGAAATGTCCAATATGAGATGTGGAACTACCTCGGTTATCCTTAAGGTTAAAGATCGCTTGTGCGCTCTTTTTTGTAAGGGGGGGGGTACTGAAAGAAAATGTTAATAATATTATATAAATATAGGTTTTCATTAATTGGTTTAGTATAGAGATAGAGGTGCAATTATTTTAATGCATGTATAAGTGCACCCAAACTGGTTGATTAAAAGTTTGATATGCGATTCAGACATGTGTTTAGCCCTTTCCACAGGTTTAGAGTGGAGAATGCATGTGATCTCGTGCAGTTATTATAACGGGGTGGAGCTTGAAGTTGTATTAGTGGCCGGGTCGAAGTTTAAGCTGTTTGCTGTGACAGACCGAGAGAGAGAGCGTGACGGCCTGTCTTCTGTGACACGACCGGAGAGCGTAGACGCTAGTAAGTCCTGGAAGGAGTTGAGGCCCGGGTAAGTTGAATACTTAGTGTTGTTAAGTTATAAATATTTACATTTTCTTTACAGCATGTATTGTTTTATGTTTAAGAATAATATTACGATGAATATTTTGACAAGTATATAAAATTATTCTTTCCATTGTTTTTTATTAGAATTCGAGATGGTTCGAGGCCTGTTGTGATGAAGACCAAGCGTTTGTTTATATAATAAATTGTCTTGTTTGTTGAAATGAATGGATATAAAATAAAATTAATTTCTATTTTCACATAATTGCCGTAGTGGAGAGAGAAGGGAAAGGTGTTAATTTTTCAGGTTAGACGAAGCAGATAAATTTATAATTGAAGTGATAGGAACTGGATAAGTAATGGTGGTGTTCCCAGACTTTGTTTGTAGAAGGTGGCATGCTCCGCTTCGGGAGTGAGAAGCTGGAGGAGCCCCTGCCGATAGACGAATAGGCTGCACCGGGTGTGAGAAGTACAGATGGCATGCTCGCAACGGGAGAGAAGAAGCAGAGGAGCTCCCTGCCGTAGGCGTTTGAGGCTGCACCGGTCGGTGAAGACTTTTACACACAAGGAAGAAGGTCCCGGCTACGTATTTGGCCTATCGTGGAGCCAGACCCAGGTTGGGTCGTTGACGTCGACCGCTGGTGAACACCAGGGGAGAGAGGCGACGAGAAGGACTTTGGAGAAATCAGTGATGGTTAAGCTGAGTGACAAACCCTTTAAAACTTCCCCATTTCCTTCTATTCTACACGCCTAATTCTGAGTGTAGAAATTTCATAATACTTTTAATAAAGAACGGGTGTATTTTACAAATCAAAGGTAGTTAATATCCCTGGTAAGAACGCGTCTGGAGTAAGATTGTGTGTAGTGAGATAATATTTCTGTCTCGTGCTGTGCTTTACACTGCAACAAAACCTAAACTATGAAGCTTCCACACTTACTGATAAAGTCATACTCCCTTTCAAAAGACGACTACTGCGGCTAGGTACTCAGCAGCAGCAGTGCCCCCTCCTCCCTTCCCTGCCTATCCTCTCCTTCCCCCCCTCCTTCCCTCCTCCAGACCTCGTGAAGGCGAGGACTAACACTTCGCTTTCCAGACGACAGGACCACGCGGGCAGCCCTTCCCCTCCCCAGACCTCGGAAGGCGAGGACTAACGACTCGCTTTCCTAGACGACAGACCACGAGGTCTCCTTCCACTCCTCCGAACATCAGGGATCGGTGAAGCAGCAAACGACCTCCACCATCAGGCGCTAACGGACGACGTTAGACTTGGGTGGGGGGGGGGGCATATGTTGCGGTGCTAAATGGCCCAGCCAGGCACTGATTGAACCTTAAGCACAATCTACGGATGTTGACACAGGGCTTCGTCTTTTTATATGATTTTTATTTTCATTATGTAAAGAGTTTGTCACGACCTCATTTCCTGAATGATAGTGCCTTTGTGTTTGAATGAAATGAAGAAACGAGTAGAATTTTTAGCATTTAAAGATTAATGCACGCCTCAAAAATTTTATTGACATATCCTATTAATGTAAAGATTTGTGATTTTTGTTCCGAAATGAATGATGACTGAATGAATGAGCAGAATTTTTTACATTAAAATTTATAGACTTAGAGACGTTCGTCTTCATTTAAAAAAAAAAAATTTAAATGACAGACCCCTAGGATTTCATCCGGTTATCGTTTCTTCTGCTTGAGCACGGAAATCATGGCGACGCGTAAATGTGAGTTTCTTGTATCCTATCATTATTTGTTACTTGTCACGGGTCAGATGATCGAAACAAGTAAGCAGATTGGTTAAATTCGTCAAGGAGTATGCTATTATTTTGGTTTCTTCAATACAGTCGCACAGACAAAACTGTTGAGGAAAAAATGCACTCAGCCAAAAGAACTCGCCCTAAAATATGAAAACTGTTTCAAACGGTTTGGGTGAACGAGTAAAGCGGGGGTGGTGGAGGGGAAAAAAGTGTGGGTGGTACGCTTTACTTCTCTTTGCTTGAGTGTGAAATAAAGATGCCTTAAAAACATTGAAGATTATGCAAGTCATATGTTAGAAATATCCGGATATGTACTCCCAGTTCTTAAACAACAGGGAGTACATTACAATGGGAACGAAGAAATGCTGTTCAGTGGTTGTCTGCCCATCTGTCGCCGTGGTCAAAATGTGTTTTCATCGCTCCAGATAAACCTTTGGCCTAACTTTCTGAAAAATTGTGGTATGGTTTACATAGGGTGACGGATGAACCCAATCTTTTATGTTTAACCAGAATAGCTGTCTACCAACAGCTATTAAATAATTTTACTTTAAAGATTGATAAGGGGAATATCACCGCACTGTACATTTTTTTTTCTTCCACTAACTGGAAATTGGTCACCCCTCGTTGTCACTGTACTTGATACGTTTATATGCTTTGCATCTTGTCATTCATATGTTTGTTTGTTTTTAACTACCGGAACAAGGTGGGTAAGGTGGGTAGTTCATATATCATGTACGGTCAATTGTCTATTTTGTCCCTTCAGTTTTGTATGATTCTTTCCTTCTTGGCTGTACCCTTGCTGCTTCAACTTAGCCAAGACCTGTGCCACGGTATGTGCTTTCTCACAACACTTTATAACGCATTCCTCCAAAGTTTTGGGTCCATGTTTCGCGGCTCAATAATTTCGATTACCATCCATAAAATGCTGTACAGTTAGAAATGTATTAATTTCCATAGCACTCAAAGACATGGAAAGAACTCCTATGCTTTAGGCACTGGATATAGAACAGTCTTTCAGAATAACTGTTGGGACTGGCATGAAGCCTTAGTTAAAACAAATCATGCACAGGTGACTCCTCTCTACTCTCTAGTCTCTGTTCTCTTCTGCCTACTCTCTGTCTGGGTCTCAGTCACTGTCTCTCTGTCTCTGTCTCTCTCTCTCACATCTCGTATCTCTCACGTCCTTGACACTGCTCCTCTCTTCTCTCTCTCCTCTCTCTCTCACAGTCCTCTTCTCTGAAATTGCCTGAGTGAGTCCTCTCTCTCTCCTTTTGTTTTCCTTCTTTTCTTGCCTCTGTCTGTCTGTCTGTCTACTCTCTGTCTAACTGTCTGTCTGTCTGTCTGATCTGCCTGTCCTGTCTGTCCGTCTGTCTGACCTGTCTGTCTCTCTCTCTCTCTGTCTCTGTCTCTGTCTCTCTCTCTCTCCTCATCCTCTTTCTCTCTCTCCCTCTCTCACTCTCTCTCTTCTCTCTCTCTGTCTCTCTCTCCGATCAGGAAGTCATACTGCTTGCAACACAAGACCCCCATTGGTTACAAACCCTGAGAAGGTGGATTGACTGTCACTGGTTTCCAAAAGCCCCCCACCCCCCACCCCACCCCCCCGCTTCCCTCCACCCCCCCCCCCCCCCCCCCCCCCCTTACACACGAGCGATGTGAACCGTCTCCTATGGTCAATGCTTTAAGTCTAATTTCTAATCACTTGTACTTACACAACATAGTTTCAAACACCATTGTCACCCGTGACCTAGAACTTTACCCATACAGATTACTTATATTCATATTCTTTATGACCGAAGACCCCCCTTCCCCCCCCCCCCCCACCCCCCCCACCCCGCCTCCCTTCTTTTCCTATATGTAACTATCCATCATTCTTTAGATTTAGCCAACCGTATGGAATTGCAATCCTTCCCATTGACGATCCAAGCAAAGGTCATAACTCGTGAGTCGCTTCTATTCCGTTACCTTCTTGTCTGAAAATTCAGGGTAATGAGATAATAAATAATATAGTATATATTTATAATATATATATATATATATATATATATATATATATATATATATTTAATAATATATAGATATTATAATATATCCAAACATTGCCCAATCTTAAACCCTACATTACCGACCTGATTTGTGTTTCTGAAGAACCCTTTTGTGACTCTGAAGAACCCTTTAGGTATGTCTCAATGGTCGCCTGTTATTTCGATCACCCTCCTATATTATGGTTATTGTATAAATTTCACATCAATGGCGGGTGAGATGCCTACACTTCTAGACCGAGGCTTTTTGATTGGATTTTTGATGTTCTGTGGTCCGGACGAAAGATCACCGTTTTTAATATCATTTACTTTAGCAGGAGCAGACGGACTTTAACCTACCGTCAATGCTTATAGTTAGCCCTTACGAAAGTTGAATTTCATCTTGGCAAAATTAAAGGAGTCATTAAATCACAATTTCGTCCAATATAATTCACTACAACTTAAAATGCTATAATTGCATCTCAGAGGAGACAGTAATCAATTAAAACAAGCATGCGCAGTTTAGACATCACATGCCTATGTGTCGATAGTTCTAAGAAGTTCAATTGCACAGGGTATGAACTGCAGAGAAAGAATGAAACCGTAATAAATTGCACACGTCCCCATGTGAAAATAAGTGTATAAAGTCTCACACACAACACATGCACCAAACTTCATTAGACATAATGCGCGCGCATCACACACACGCCGCGCGCGGCGCAACACACACACACACCACGACACACACACACACACACACGACACAACACTACACACACACACACACCACACAGCACGACAAAATTCACATATGATGCATAATATGCCCGAATGCATACACGACACACGAAGACAGATAGACAGCTAGACAGACAGATTGCTAGATAGATAGATAATGAAAGATTAGATAGATAGA
>CM031596.1:125704674-125707174 GCA_018398815.1 Conus ventricosus | reverse complement strand
CTCTCTCACTCTCTCTCCACAAACTCTCTCCTCTCTCTCGTCCTCTCTCTCTCACTCCTCTCGCCTCTCTCTCTTACATACACGCGCGCGCGCGCGCAAGACACGCACCGCCCGCACGTATGCACGCACGCACCACGACGGACGCACGCACGCACGCAAGCCACGCACGCACAACACAACACACCCACACACACACACACACACACACACACACACACACACACACATAGAGGTAGTACGTGCATTTCCATGGCCTCTCTAAGGTTTCACAACACAGAAAGTGGAACGTGAGTCAATACTTCGGTGAGGAAACCTTTATATTTCCAGCTTTCCATCTGATTGTCCTCGCTCTGTCATCTCTCACGAGATCGTGTCAGGCGCTAAGTCCATTATCAACACCACCCGCACCGTGACAGGCGGCTATGACATTAATCACACCACCGCAACGTGACAGGCGGCTATGTCATTATCACACCACCGCACGTGTCAGGCGGCTATGTCATTATCACACCACCGCACGTGTCAGGCGGCTATGTCATTATCAAAGCCACGCAGCTGTCAGGCGGCATGTCATTATCACCCACCGCACGAGTCGGCGGCAATGTCATTATCACTACCACCGCACGTGTCAGGCGGCTAAGTCATTATCACACCACCGGTGACGAGTCAGGCGCTAAGTCAGAATCACACGACCGCACGAGTCAGGCGGCTATGGCAGGGTATCACACCACCCGCACGCTGCAGTTCCGAAGTACAAAGAGAACCTCTGCTCCAACTTGGGAAAGAACCTTTACAAAACGTCTAACCTCTGCGTGACTTTTGTTGAAGTGTGTGTGTTGTTTGTGTGATGTGTTGTGTGTGTGTGTGTGTGTGTGTGTGTGTGTGTTGTTGTGGGAATGTGTGTAGTGTGTGTGTGTGTTTTTTGGAATGTAGTGTTTATTTGTGTTTTGTGTATGTGTGTGTCACTGGATCCTCTAATTTGTCTGGATTTGTGTTTCCGTGCGTGCGGCGTGCGTGCGTGCGTGTGTGTGTGGGTGTGTTGTGTGGTGGTGTGTGGTGTGTGTGTGTGTGTGTGTGTGTCACTGTCTGTCCTGTCCTGTCCTGTCTACTGTGTTGTGTGTTGTGTCTGGTGTCCCTGTGTTTAAGAAATTTGTGTTTTGCGTCTTGTGTATGTGTGTGTCTGTCTGGTTTGTCCTGTGTGTGTGTGTGTGTATTGAGTGTGTGGGGGGGGGGCGGGGTGCGCGGCGCGCGCATTTTGTCATTAGTCATGTTATGTTTCGTCCGCATTAATTGCGCATGCATGTGCAATCAAATGATGTATCAAATGTGCGCGCGCGCACACACACAGCGCACCCAGAAGACGCACACACACGCACGCACCGCACGCACACACATATACTCTCTCTCAAACAGACACACACACACACACCACCCACACACACACACCCACACACACACACACACACACACTTCCACCACACACAAACACATACACATACACACACACACAACACACACCCACACACACACACACACACACACACACACACACACACACGTGGATCACATTCATTTCCTGGGATCACAAACGAAATGTGAAACGTGTCGCTTCAGCCTAAGAGACAATTCTTTCCCTCGTCACGGCGGGGGGGGGGGGCCCTTTATCCGGCTTCTGTCTAACCTTGCAGAGATTTATCTGGCGGCGATGGTCATTATAGCCACCCATCAGTCTGGTTTTTTAGAAGTAGAGTTTTCGATTGATGGAGTAAAAGCGGATGTCTATTCGTGTTTCTGCACGTTCGCGGCGCGCGCAGTGTGTGTGTGTGTGGTGTGTGTGTGTGTGTGTGTGTGCGTGTGTGTGTGTTGGACGAGAGCTGCGTGCGAGTCGTGGCGTGCGTGCGTGCGTGCGTGCGTGCGTGCGTGCGTGCGTGTGTGTGTGTGGTGTGTGTGTGTGCGTGTGCGTGTGTGTGGGGGCGCGCTCGTGCGCACGTGTTTGTATGTGTGTGTGCTGTGTGTGTGTGTGTGAGTGAGCACGCGCGCCTGCGAGCGTGGTTCAGATCGTGTGGCAATGATTTTTTTTTCTTGTGTTGTTGTGTGTGTGTGTGTGTGTGTGTGTGTGTGGGGTGTGTGTGTGTGTGTGTGTTGTGTGCGGGCGCGTGGGAGGGGGTGGGGGAGGGGGCGTGATTGTATACATGTGCGCGTGCGCGTGCGCGTGCTAACTAGTGTGTGTATGTGTGTGCGTATGTGCGTAAGTGTGTGTTGTGTGTCTATGTCTGTGTCTGTGCGTATGTGTGTCTGTGTGTCTGTAAGTGCGTGTTTGCGCTCGATTTGAACACGTTTGCTTGCAGAAAGACACACACACACACACACACCACACAACACACACACACACACACAAAACAACCACACACACACACCACACACCACACACACACACACACACACCACCACCCGCGCGGAGGGAGAGAGAGAGAGAGAGAGAGAGAGAGAGAGAGGAGAG
>CM031596.1:125692174-125699674 GCA_018398815.1 Conus ventricosus | reverse complement strand
TTGTTTTAAAAGAGACAGAAAACAAATAAACAGATTTAATTTCATAAATACATATATAGTCGGTCACGATGTTGATAACACAGATGTCAAAAATCATCAGTCAGCAGAGGGTCATCTTTTTGCCCCAATCAATGATAAACCATAACGAACAGAAGCAGGCATACATACACGCAGCAACACACAAGATCAAAAAGGATCGACATTTTTCCTGCAGGGAAATAAGTGTCGAGTCCTCTGATCCCACCGGCCCAGCACTCCAACAGTTCATTCCCCGAACCAATCAGCTTCCACATAAATCAGCTGTCTGGCTCGTCGCTTCTAGTGATTTGTTTTTCCACAACTTGTATGTATTCAGCCAAACGATCATAGTTTCCCGCCCAGTTCTTATATTTCGCCTCTAATGTTTTAGTCTTTTTCACAACTTCTATAATGTTCAGCCAAATCATCATTGTTATCCCACAACCCTTGGAAGTATCTATACCTAGAATTCTAAATTTCAAAGAAATGCCGTTTTCATTCTGAGACACAGCACACTATAGTCCAGGTGAAAGTTAACTTTAAGATGATTTGCTTGTTGAAGGTGTCTCTAGAGCAATAGATGGAAATCTGTGCGAGCACACGAACGAAGAGCTCCTAACACATACAGTAAACGTTTGTCCTTGAGAGACTGATGACATAATGTGGGATATTAACTCCAACAAAGAAGAAGAAAAGAGCGTTTTGCCGCCAAGGCTTGGTCTCCACCAGTACATAGTTTCGATCAAATATGTCGAATTTTGTGTGAACAAACAAAACTTTAAATCGTTTTTTGTTTGAAAAGCATCTATTTCTTTCATTCTTGATTTGTAAAGTATCTGTTTCTTTCATTCTTGATTTAATGGAGTAAGGCTGTCTCCGCTTCGAATTCTCTGTGCGTAGAACCTAACACAGTAGTTGATAACAAATAAGTAGGGCAACTCTTGCTGCCATGATGAAACAATCACAGGACCAGAAACCCCCAAGGAGCGCTGCTTACGAAGTCAGATCACCTAGCAGAAATGATGACAGGGAGCAGACAGAACACACAAGGAGATCCCCCAGAAAAGGATGTTACAAGCACTTGACCGTGCACTTGACACATCTAGACAGGAACTGCAACTGAAGAAATAAACGAACACAAATTAGCATTCATTCAAGACTAACACGGCCTTTTCGATCATGAATAAAGTCAAACAAACACATGGACGAACAATAACAAATACATGTAACCCCAGTTTGATTGGTATAAAAGGAAATGTTAAATGAGGCAGGGAATGCTATACGGTAAATAACAAACAAGTAGGACAAGAGTTGATAGTCCAAGAGGATGTTAACTTAGGTGGTACGTGCACTGAATGCCAATAGAGTAGGTAACGGGTAACATAACAGGAGACAAAACAGGACTTGAGTCCTACCCTGTGCTAGCACATTTGTCTCTTGAAGATTGGCTGATGTCATGACTGTTCAGAATTCCGTGCACTTGCAGTAAAGAGACATGCCTTGAAGTCGAAGAGATGTGCCAGACATTCTCTTTAGCTCTAAGGACTCAGGGAGGATTTTATTGCCCTGCCCCGCTTTCCCTTTGACGTCTCGCTGCATTAACCTACTTCCACTTTGGTATTTCGCAAGCGCATCGAGTAATGACTGGACTATCCCGACTTTTTTTCCCTTTATACTGACGCAGTTGAAGGACTGTGACACCGAAAGAGTATAATGTTAAACCTGCAGGGTGGCAAACGACATCTAGTTAGTCTAGTCGCTGGTTGTATGACAAGGGATGGTATCAGATTCTTTGAAACTTCTTGTAGTTATTTTTCCCTCACCGTTTGTTGGAGTTTTGCTTCCCTTTTCCCCTTCCCCTCATATAAGCAACTTGTTTCCCTGATTTCGTCAATTGGTTAACCAAAAACAGTGATGTTACGCCGACATTTTTTGGAGTGACTTTTTGTTCTTCTTGTTTTGAAAAGGTAGGCTGCGATAAAGGATTCATTACGGAGCCTGCTTCTATTCAAATCAGATCGTGCTGTGTGGCCAGGAAAAGCAAATCTTCAGATTATGTACATATCAATGAAGACCATGTTTAAATACACTGTGAACACATTTGCATTTATGGCAAAAGATTTACAGTGTGTGTGTGTGTGTGTGTGTGTGTGTGTGTGTGTGTGGGTGTGTGTGTGTGTGTGTGTGTGTGGTGTGTGTCCTTTTCTTGATAAGAGAAACACACAGACAAAGAGAAGGATGAATAAAATTGACTAGAATACAGGGACATACTCCATCTTGCGAATTTAATACTGGTAAACCCATGGGTTTTTTTTTCTCTCAGAAAGTAATGTAAAACCATAGGCAGAGTAACAAAGAGATGTGATGAAAGACATACAACTCGCATACAACCCTTCAGATCTCTCTTCTTCTCAACCCAACACTCGCATGTAAATGAGAGTCAGTTCCTCTGGCGCCACACACGACTGATGCCTCCCCACAGCCGATCCTCGCCCCCACAAATCAGCCACCTGTGAAGTGGTCTGTCTCAAACTAGGTGAATTAGCTGTTGACGTTGCAGCTAGCATGACATTACCCTGAGGGACCCCCATTCCCATTTGTCTGTCACATTCACCACCTTTCATGTCCATCTGAATACCATGAGCCTGTCCTGTTATAAGCTGGAGACAGGTCGACTTGTTTGCAAGTCCAGCTGCATACCATCAGTCCTTTCAAGATGTTCATTGGGCGCTTGTTTGTTTTTGTTTTGTTTGTTTGTTGTTTTAGTTTGCTTCATATTCTTGTCTATTCTACTATGGCTCTTTCTTATTTTTAAGAATTATGTTACTACATCAGCAAATCAACGTCTATAGAATTAGTACTGTACTATGTTTTTTCAGACAGACTGTAAATAGTTGTCAGAGTGATAATAATATGAGTGCATGATTTTAAAGGTGGAGAAGATAAACTGATGTCATTATGATCTCATAACTATTTGTTTGTAAAACGTAACGGATATTCTAGTTTTTTTTCGGATTTGGGGATATAATGGAGGTGGGATTAGGGGAAATGGAAGAGGGGGGGGTATTTACTGGTTTGTTTGTTAGGTTTTTCTTGTATTTTTATTTGCTTCTTTTTACGAACTTATTTAACTGATTCGGTTTGTATATTATACAAGGGGAAGAGTGGGAGGAAGCTAAGGAATGGAGGATGTTAGTGATTTGTTAGGTTTTTCATTTATTATCCTATCCTTTTTGTTACGAATTTATTTAGACTCAGTTTTAGTATCACACCAGTCACTGAGTTTATATCAACACCATTGGAACCGATACTGTTTGAGATACCATAAAGGAGTCACTGGACATTCTGCTATTATGTGATCAGACAGTATTGTCAGCTACAAGGAGAAAAAAACGTTCTGACTGCTGTGATTTTATTTGTTGTTAGTTTGCTCAATAAACTGTCAACATGCAAAACTCAAGAAAGAGAGAGAGAGAGAGAGAGAGAGAGAGAGAGAGAGAGAGAGAGAGAGAGAGAGAGAGAGGAAGAGAATATTAATTCGCACAAAATGTTGACAAGTTGGAATCGAATTCAGAAGTGCTAGGGGTGTTGTTACAGATAAAGCTTTGTCCTGCAGTTTTAACAGAACCAGTGCATGCCACACACACACACACACACACACACACACACACACACACACACACACACACACACACACACACACACACACACACACACACATCCTTAAAGAATACCGAGACTTTTTTCTTGCACACTTCTCTTCTTCTTAGCACCAGAGCTCACATGCAAATGAGAGTCATTCCTCTTTTCCTATTGGCCCATCACTCGAACAGCGCCAGCCCTCGGCCGATGAGCTCCCCCATGAATCAACTGCCTGCGAACTGACCTGTCTGCATCAGGCTGAATTAACTGTTGACATGCCAGCCTGCCTCTCACCCCAGGAGACCGCCATTCCCATTCATCGTTCACCCTCGCTTGCTTAATGCTGTTTTACGTCTGTCTGACCGCCATGGGCTTATCACGAAGTGAACCAGAAACGGGGTGTCCCATTTGTATGTCTACTCGAGTATTCCCAGTCCTCTGTGATTTATTTCAGGACGTTTCAGCTTAAGGCTTTTTTTCCTTTTATTTTCTTTCATTTTAAAGAGGATATACTGCTCTGTTGCTGAGTCACTTCATTGATTTCCGTGCAGTCTTGTTAGATTGAGAATACACAGGATAGCACGTTGATTCCAGGATGCACAGGATACCACCTTCTGTACATGATACGTAGCCCCTCCTTAAGACAAAGCCTAATCACCAGCCAATATTTTCGTCTTGTTTGTCACGTTGAAAAAAAGACATAAAACCAAATAAGTCAGTAAAAACAACTATTTTTTTAATGTATATGAGTGTAGAATGCAAGTTTTCATAGAAATGTAATAAAAGAAAGTTAGTAATGGAAACAAACTGAAAGAAATCTGTTGCACAGCTGAATGACCCCTGATTACTGGTGTCACAGCTGCAGCCTTTTTGACAAGGGATGCCGATGACTGCCAAAATGTTTCAAAGCCAGTGACGTTACGAGCAGGCGACTGGCACACTGGTTGATATGACAATAGATGAGGATGACCGACATAGCAGCTACAACACCAGTGACAACAGATTAGGTAGCTAGCCTAGCATTTGAAACTATGGAAATCAGCAACTGTGGATGATTGACATTGCAGTTGGGACTCACTGACTGTAGATGTGGATGGCTGGTACAGCAGTTGAAACTACCACAACAGGAGCGGTTGATTGGATTAGCAGTTAGAACACCAGTGGAGATAGGCATAAATGACTGGTTTTGCAGTTGTGTGTTTTTCCTTTTCTTGATAAGACAGACACAAAGACCAAGAGAACGATGGACAAAATTGATCAGAATGCAGGAACATACTCCATCTTGTGAATTTTATACTGGTAAACCGGTTGTTGTTTTTTCAGATGCAACTCTCATGGCATTTCCCTTCAGATCTCTCTTCTTATCAACCGAACGCTCGCATCAAATGAGAGTCAGTTCCTCTTTTCTCCCCAGCCCCTCACACAAGCGCGCCTCCCCAAAGCCGATCCTTGCCCCCACTAATCAGCCACCTGTGAAGTGACCTGTCTCAAACTAGGTGAATTAGCTGTTGACATTGCGGCATGGCATTAAGCCCAAAGGACTCCATTCCCATTGTCTGTCACATTCACTAGCGTTCATGTCCATCTGAACACCATGGGCCTGTCAATGAAGAAGCTGGAGACAGGTCGACCTGTTTGTACGTCCTGTTGCATACCCCCAGTCCTTTCAAATTGGTCACGCTGTGTTTAGCCTCCATGGTTCTTTTTGTTTATTAAGAATTATGTAACTACATCAGCAAATCAACCTCTATAGAATTAGTGCTATACTATCTATCTTTCAGACTAATTGGGAACAGTCATCGGAATATCGGACTATGTATGCATGACGTTAAAGGTACAGGAAATAAGCTGATGTCGCATACGATCTCATAACTATTGGTCTATAAAATGTAGCCGATATGCCAGATTTTTTTGTTTTTTTGGAGTTGGGGATGAGGTGGAGGTGAGACAAAGGGAAATGGATCAGGGGAGGTGTTTAATGGTTTGTTGCTTAGATTTTTCTTAAATTTTACTTTCCATATTTTTACACATTTCTTTAGCTCATTCAGTTTTTGCATGATTGCAGGGGCGGGGTGGGGTGGGGCAAGGATTGGAGGGTGTTGTTGGTTTGTTGTTTAGGTTTCTCATTCATTCTCCTTTCCTTCTTGTTACGAATTCATTCAGATTCCGTTTTGGTATTTTGCCAGTGCACTTAGTTTACATCAACAGAGTCAATACCGTTCGAGATCACCATACAGGAGTAACTGGACAGTTTGCTATTATGTGATCAGACAGTACTGACGTCCTACACGGAGTTCTGACTGTTGTGGTTTTATTTTATTTACTCAATAGGCTGTCAACATGCAAGTCAAGTGAAGAGAGAGCAAGAGAGAGAAAAACTTTTTTCTGCAGTTTTTACAGACCCAGTGAATGGCATATTGTAATAAAACACACACACACACACACACACACACACACACACACACACACACACACACACACACACACACTGCATCCTACTCTCAACCACCACCTCTTACAACATACCAAGGCCTTTTTCTTGCACATTTCTCGTCTTCCTTGCACCAGAGCTCACATGCAAATGAGAGTCAATTCCTCTTTTCCTATTGGCCCATCACTCGAGCAGCGCCACCCCGCGGCCGATGAGCTCCCCCATGAATCAACTGCCTGCGAACTGACCTGTCTGCATCAGGCTGAATTAACTGTTGACATGCCAGCCTGCCTCTCACCCCAGGAGACCGCCGTTCCCATTCATCGTTCACCCTCGCTTGCTTAATGCTGTTTTACGTCTGTCTGGCCACCATGGGCTTATCACGAAGTGAACCGGAAACACAGTGTCCCATTTGTATGTCTACTCGAGTATTCCCAGTCCTTCGTGATTTATGTCAGGACGTATAGGGCTTAGGTGGGGTTTTTTTCTTCTCTAAAAGAGGATATACTGCTCTGTTGTTGAGTCACTTCATTGATTTCCAGTAAGGTCTTCTTTGATTGAGGATACACAGGATAGCACTTCAATTCAGGATACACAGGATACCACTTTCTGTGCATAGTACTTAGCCCCTACTTACGACAGACTCTAATTGCCAGCTATTATGTGTGTCTCGTTTGTCACAGAGAAAAAGACATAAAACCAAGTAAAAGTAAATCAGTGCCTTTTTGAATGTATGTGAGTGCAGGATGTACGATGTTTAATTGAAATGTGAGAAAAGAACGAGAGTAATGGAAAGAAACGGACAGAAATCTGTTGCACAGCTGAAATACTCCTGATCACTGGTGTCACAGTTAGAGCCCTTTGACAACGGATGCAGATGACTGCCAAAAAGTTTAAAAGCCAGTGACGTTACGAGCATGCGTCTAGCACACTCGTTGAGATGACAATAGGTCAGGACGATCGACATAGTTACAAGACTAATGATTATAGCTTAGATAGCTGGTATAGCATTTGAAACTACAAAACGCAGTCGCTGTGGGTGATTGACACTGTGGATGGTACTCACGGACTATAGGCATAGATCTCTGGTACAGCCGCTGAAACTACTACAACGGGAGCAGTTGATTACATCAGCAGTTGGAGCACCAATAACGATAGGCATAATTGACTAGTCTAGCAGTTGGAATCACGGCAACAGGGGCACATAGATGTCTGCAATAGCATGTGGAACACCAACGATGATAGGTGTAGATGACTGGTGTAGCATGTGGTTTAGTAGTTGAAACGCCAAAGCTACAGCATTCATTTGACAAAGACACGCGGCAAAGTCTCGGTGCTATAGGAATTAGACTGTGTCGGTGTCATTGTGTTGCCATTTCAAAGAACCTCTGGATGGCTATGGATCCAAT
>CM031596.1:125684674-125687174 GCA_018398815.1 Conus ventricosus | reverse complement strand
AGGCAATTACACGTGAAAGAGGAGGTAGGCTAAGGCAATTACACGTGAAAGAGGAGGTAGGCCAAGGCAATTAAACGTGAAAGAAGAGGTAGGCCTAAGGCAATTAAACGTGAAAGAAGAGGTAGGCCAAGGCAATTAAACGTGAAAGAAGAGGTAGGCCCAAGGAAATTACACGTGAAAGAGGAGGTAGGCCAATGCAATTAAACGTGAAAGAAGAGGTAGGCCAAGGCAATTAAACATGAAAGAAGAGCTAGGCCAAGGCAATTAAACGTGAAAGAGGAGGTAGGCCAAGGCAATTAAAACGTGAAAGAAGAGGTAGGCCAAGGCAATTGAACATGAAAGAGGAGTAGACCAAAGCAATTAAGCAATTAAACGTGAAAGAAGAGGTAGGCCAAGGCAATTGAACATGAAAGAGGAGTAGACCAAAGCAATTAAACGCGAAAGAAGAGGTAGGCCAAGGCAATTTAACGTGAAAGAAGAGGTAGGCCAAGGCAATTACACGTGAAAGAGGAGGTAGGCCAAGGCAATTAAACGTAAAGAAGAGGTAATAATAATAAATAATAATAATAAGGAACATTTAGTGCGCTTAATCTTAAACAAAAGCCCTAAGCGCTTACAGCAATAAGCCCTAACACACACACACACACACACACACACACACACACACACACACACACACAAACACACACACACACACACACACACACACACACACACACACACACACACACACACACACACACACACACACACAAACACACACACACACACGCACACACCCACACACACCAGCGAAGGAGCAGAAAAATTAATGTTTTGAAGAGAGTTGTTTTGAGGGAGGACTTGAAAGAAGAAAGACTGTTTGAGTTTCGGAGTGCAGAAGGGAGATTGTTCCAGCAGAAGGAGCCTGAAAAGTAAAAGAACGTTCACCAAGTGTTTCTGGCCCGAAAACGAGGGATCTGCATAATGCGAGTGTCAGAGGAAGAGCGAAGCTGTCTGGAAGGAGTATAGGTCGACAGAAGTTTAGAGAGGTAAGATGGAGCGAGGCCATCCAATGCCTTGTAACAGAGCAAAGAAAGTTTGTACTTGATGCGTTTTTTCAACAGGAAGCCAGTGCAAAGATTTAAGCAAGGGAGAAACATGAGAGGTTTTCGGAGATTTCGAGACAAGGCGAGCAGCATTATTTTGGACTTTCTGCAATTTTGCAAGAAGATTCTGTGGACAGCCAGCAAGAAGAGAATTACAGTAGTCAAGTCTTGAAAGAATGAAAGCAGAAACCAGAGTCTTGGTGGCTTCTTCAGACAGAAGTGGCGCACAGAACTGATTCGCCGAAGCTCCAAGTAGCAAGCACGGCAGATAGAAGAAATCTGATTTTGAAAAGAGAGTGTCTGATCAAGTACAACGCCTAGATTTCGCAGTGGTAGAGGTCTGAATGAGAGAGGTACCAAGTTGGACAGAAGAAGGAACAGAGATTGTAGACATGAGCCGTTTTGGGAGAATGAAGATCAGTTCAGTTTTGTCATTGTTTAACTGAAGTAGGCCAATGCAATAAACATGAAAGAGAGGTAGGCCAAGGCAATTAAACATGAAAGAAGAGGTAGGCCAAGGCAATTACACGTGAAAGAGTAGGTATGCCAATGCAATTAAATGTGAAAGAGTAGGTAGACCAAGGCAATTACACGTGAAAGAGGAGGCAGGCCAATGCAATTAAACGTGAAAGAAGAGGTAGGCCAAGCAATGAAACGTGAAAGAGGAGGTAGGCCAAGGCAATGAAACGTGAAAGAGGAGGTAGGCCAAGGCAATGAAACGTGAAAGAGGAGGTAGGCCAAGGCAATGAAACGTGAAACAGGAGGTAGGCCAAGGCAATTAAACGTGAAAGAGGAGGTAGGCCAATGCAATTAAACGTGAAAGAGTTGCTAGGCCAAAGCAATTAAACGTGAAAGAAGAGGTAGGTCAAAGCAATTAAACGTGAAAGAAAGGTAGGTCAATGCAATTAAACGTGAAAGAGTTGCTAGGCCAAAGCAATTAAACGTGATAGAAGAAGTAGGTCAAAGCAATTAAACGTGAAAGAAGAGTAGGTCAATGCAATTAAACGTGAAAGAGTTGCTAGGCCAAAGCAATGAATCGTGATAGAAGAAGTAGGTCAAAGCAATTAAACGTGAAAGAAGAGGTAGGTCAATGCAATTAAACGTGAAAGAGTTGCTAGGCCAAAGCAATTAAACGTGAAAGAAGAAGTAGGTCAAAGCAATTAAACGTGAAAGAAGAGGTAGGCCAATACAATTAAACGTGAAAGAGTTGCTAGGCCAAAGCAATTAAACGTGAAAGAAGAAGTAGGTCAAAGCAACTGTACGTTAACGAGGAGGTAGGCCACGGCAATTAAACGTTAAAGAGGAAGCAGATCAACACAATAAAACGCTAATAATGACGTAGGCCAAAGGAATGAAATGTCAAAGAGGAAGTAAGGCAAAGCGAAGACACGTTAGAGAGGAAGCAGGCTAAC
>CM031596.1:125632174-125659674 GCA_018398815.1 Conus ventricosus | reverse complement strand
TCTCTCCTCTCTCTCCTCTCTCCTCTCTCTCTCATCCTCATCTCTCCTCCTCTCTCTCTCGTGGTTGTGTTCCCCACTCCCTCCATGCCCCATCTCTATCCTCCTTACACTCTTTCCCCCCATCACACACACCCTCTCTCCTGCCACCTAAAAACAGGAGTTTATCCTGCTGTAACAGTTCAAAATGGCATCGTAACAACACGAGGTCAAGTAAATGGTGAGACAGTTGTACCAGGGAGTAGAGTATTGGCCAGGAGTCATAGATGAAACGATGAGAGAGAGAGAGAGAGAGAGAGAGAGAGAGAGAGAGAGAGAGAGAGAGAGAGAGAGAGAGAGAGAGAGAGAGGTTGGAGTGAGGAGTCGAGGGATATCGTATTTGGAGGGATGGATGTTGTGGAAAGGGAGAGACTGAAGTAAGAGGTGGGGGAGGGGAGCTGAAAGAAAGGGGGAAAGACATGGCTGACCGTGAATGCTTTGACAAACTGCAAATCAATCCCTTCTCTTCCCAACACCCCGCAGTTCTCTGAGAGGTCAAAAACAAACCGTTGGAAACTGAATAGTCATCAGCATGACTCATGGCTACATCCTTTTTCTCTCTCTTCTCTTCTCTCTCTCCTCCTCTCTCTCATCTCTCTCTCACTCTCTCTCTCTCTCTCTCTCTCTCTCTCTCAGCTAGGATTTTGACACCAACTAAAGAGAGTGACCTCACTACTCCAGTCCTCAGGGACTTATTTATATGGTCTCCTCGGAGCAACTTGGATCGATTACATGACCTTGACATGGGCCTGTCACGGTTTTCAGGCTGAATCGGAAAATTCACTTGTTCACCTCAGAGTGAACATTTGTGTACAGTGGCATTGACCTCGACTCGTTATTGTACCTTGCCTTTCGGCTATTTTGGACTGTCATGTCACTTGGACTTTCATAGATATTTGCGCCCTAAAAATCATCATCATCATCATCATCGTCATTGTCGTTGCCAGTAACATCATCTACATCATCATCATCATCATCATCATCATCTCTCTCTCTCTTCATCCATCTCCTTCCTCTCTCTCTCTCTCTCTCTCTCTCTCTCTCTCTCTCTCTAACAAACCAACCATCCAGCAATAAATAGGAAGAGTAAAACAAAAAGGAGGGGGGGGGGTGATAGCAGAATGATGCAGAAGAATTTAAAAGGAACAGCAAAAGTGTAATACACAAACACACCAACCCAGCAAATAAAGTAACTACACTGTAAAACACACGAGAGGAAATAAGTTAAGAAAGTAGCAAAAATGCCTGACGCTCAGAAATCTCCTTTATTTGCACATAAATAAGATCCTACTTCTCGCTTCAACCTAATTATCACCTGATCCCTGTAGATCCTGTAGGAGCCATCACCTTTCAACTTAACAGTAGAAAAGGAAAGGAAACAGGGTAGGGGGGGAGCACTCAAGCTCTGAAGATCGACCGCGTTTCCCTGATGAGGCTTTTCTAAACTTCCTCCAATCTGCCCCTCGGCTTTTTTCCACTCAGCATGGTCCATACCTTTTCGTAGGTGGATCTCTCTCTCCTCCTCCCCCTCTCTCTCTCTCCCCTCTCTCTCCCTCCTCTCCCCTCCTTCTCTTCTCCCCCTTTCTCTCTCCTCTCTCTTCACTCCTCCCCCCCTCCTCTCCTCTCCTCTCCTTTTCTCCCTCTCTCTCTCAACTGTCCAAATTTGGGAAAGTAGAGGACAAACTGCATGGAAGAGGAAGGAAAAGAACAAAAATACACAAACACGCAAACAGAAAAAAAAACATACACAAAGTAATACACGAGCAAATATTTTTTAAAAGAAACAAAAATTACGTTTGAGCTAAAATTTCTTCACAAAAATTTAATGAGAACCTTTTCCTCACTCAGCCCCACCCCGAGCTACTAACACCCACCCCTTTTAACAAAAAGAGTGAAAGAGGGAAAGACACAGCCGCAATATCAGAGACCCATTTTTCCAAAAGGCATTACAACGCGTTCGGGTTTCCCCCATGATCTTTTTTGCTTTCCTGCTCCACTTTTCCCGGGTTTTTGGCACAGGAAAGGGGCTGTCTTGTCACACATCTTTTCCTCTCCTCTCCCCTCTCTCCTCTTTCTCCCCTCTCTTCCCCTCCCTTCCTCTCCCTCCCTCCTCTCTCTTACAGAACTGTAAGAAAAAATAATGTCACAGGGGGAGAAGAAAAATTTTTGCAGAGGAGAAAAAAAGGAACGAAAAAACTGAAACAACAAACAAACCCAGCAAAAAAAATACCACACTGAAAATGGCAAAAAAAGGGGCAAAACGCCGACAACAGAGAAAAGAGAGAGAGAGAGAGAAAAGAGAAAAGAGGGGGGAAAAGGGAGAGAGAAGAGAGAGAGAGAAAAAAAGGAAAGAGATCCCTTTTCTTTATTTTCCATTCCGATTTAATCAATATTTTATTTCCCCCCACCCTGGGCTGCTCGTAAGCCACGCCCTTCGAAAAAAATGGGGGGGAAAAAAAAGCAGACCGAAAGGACAAGGACAGAAACGGGGCATTGCACTGCCCAATTCCCCTAAAAACCCCTTTTTTCCTTCTTCTTTTTCCCCCTTTGCTTTCGGTCTTCCCTTGTTTATTTGGGAAATGGACATCTTTTACTTTTCTCTCTCCCCTTTTCCTCTCCCCCACTCTCTCTCTCTCTCTTCTCTCCTCCCTCCCCCTCCCTCTCCCCTTCTTCTCTCTTTTTCTCTCCCCTCCCTTCTCTCTCTCCCCTCTCTCTCTCTCTCCTTTTCCCCTTCTCTCTCCCCTCCCTCTCTCTCTCCTATCTGCCACACCGTTTTAAATCTTAAATTAGAAAAATAAATCAAATTTGAAGGGGGGGGGTAACAGCAGAAATGGGAAATGAATGTAGACGCAAAAAAAAAATACACAAAGAAACAAAACCACAAATGAAGGACTCCCTTTAAAAAAAACCCCTGAAGGAAATAAGTTAAAAAAGAAAAAAAGCCCCAAAAAAAAAAAAGACCTTTTTTCTTTGGCGCATCCAGAAAAATAGATCAAAATATGGCCATTTCCACGAACAAAAAAAAAACGGGAAAAGGGGAAGGAAAGGAAAAGGGTGCAATTCAGTGGCATTTAAGGTTGACCGCCCCCCCGAAGAACTTTTCTGCTTCCTCCCTCTTTCCCTTGGCTTTGTTTGTTCCCAACAGTGGGCCTTAAAATCTTTGCTAACTCTTTTCTCCTCTCTCTCTCTCTTTTCCCTCTCCCTCACTCTCCCCCTCCCTCCTTTTCCCCTCTCCCCTCCTCCCTTTTTCCCCCTTTTCTCTCTCTCTCTCTCTCTGCTAAATGGGGAAAAAAAAACCCCAAAAATCTGGAGTTTTTAAAAAAAAATTGCAACAGTGGGGAAAGGGAAAGGGGAAAAGGAGTAAGAAAATGTAGGATAAAAACAAACCAACCCCAAAGAATATACCACCTCAAAACAAGGAGAAAAAAAGGGAAGCAAAAAAAAAAAAATCCCACACAACAGTTCCTCTTCTCTGGGGCAGAATAAGATCTTAAAAGCGCTTTACTAAAATTGTTATATTTTTTCCTGTCCCTGTTGCTGCATGTAGGGGGCCTTGCCCTACAAAAACAACGAGTAAGCGGGAAAGAACTTTCTGCAATGGGAAGAGGGCACACCGAGGCATGCCGCTCGCCCATTCCCCGATCAAACTTTTTTTTTGTGTCCTTGCTCCTGTCTTTTCCTTTGGCTATCAGGAATGGGCTGGGGGTTTTTGTTTCCCCTTTGCCCCTGTCTGACTGTCGTCTGTCGTTTTTGTCTGCATGTATGTAAATAAAAATGAAGATAATGATAGATATAAAATGTTGAATTTTAAATTTTTCAATGAAGCGTCAGTTCTGTATTTACACAGGAAGAAACTGAGTATTTTTTCCAGGTTAGGGCTGTGCCTTTTATCTTGGTCTTGGGAAATTTATCTCCCCATTTGCTCCCCCTCCCCTCTCTCTCTTCTCCTCTCTCTCTCCTTCTCTCTCATCCTCTCTTTTTCTCTCTCTCCCTCTCTCTCCTCTCTTTTCCTTTATCTTTCCTCCCCTTTTTTCCCCCTCCTCTCCCTTTTCCTTCCTCCACCCTTACCATTTCTCAACACACACACAACAACAAAAACCCCCACCCCACCACAAAAAACACAACACCCAAAACACAAAACACAATCAACACACCAAAACACACACACACCACCCCCCTCCACACACACAACACAACAAACACAAACACCAACAACCCCCAAAACCACACACACCCAAACCCAAAACACACCCACCACCACACCACAAACAAACACACACACACCCCCACACAAAACACACACACACACAACACAACACAACACAACCACACAACACCACCACACCACACACACACACACACACACAACACACACACACACACACACACACACACACACACACACACCACACACATTGACATTTCAAAGACAGTAAGTTATTTTTTTCTGCATATCTATTTCACAGCAGCCACAATAACTTATCTCTTTTAAGTGCCTTAGAAAAAATACTGCCAGTTAAATATATTTTCAACAGTGTTTTCATGATTCTTTGAATGGGCAAATGTTCCTCTGTCTCTGTCTCTGTCTCTGTCTCTCTCTGTCTCTGTCTCTCTCTCTACTCTCTGTCTCTCTTATCAGCCAACTGTCGAGACAAAAAAAAATAAAGTTCACAGAGGAAGAAGTAAATATTTGCAGTGGAGAATAAGAAAGGTACGAGAATACGTGAACACAAACAAACAAAGCCAGCACAAAAACATCATTTTCATCGTCATCATTGTCAACTTTTCTCTCTCTCTCCTCATCCCTCTCTCTCTCTCTCTCTCTCTCTCTCTCTCTCTCTCTCTCTCTCTCTACTCTCTCTCTCTCTCTCTCCTCTCTCTCTCTCTCTCTCTCTCTCTCTTATCAGCCCAACTGTCGAGACAAAAAATAAAGTCACAGAGGAAGAAGTAAATATTTGCAGTGGAGAATAAGAAAGGTACGAGAATACGTGAACACAAACAAACAAACCCAGCACAAAAAAAATCATTTTCATCGTCATCATTGTCAACTCTTCTCTCTCTCTCCCTCTCTCTCTCTCTCTCTCTCTCTCTCTCTCTCTCTCTCTCTCTCTCTCTCCTCTCTCTCTCTTTTCTCTCTCTCTCTCTTATCAGCCAACTGTCGAGACAAAAAATAAAGTCACAGAGGAAGAAGTAATATTTGCAGTGGAGAATAAGAAAGGTACGAGAATACGTGAACACAAACAAACAAAGCCAGCACAAAAACATACCACACTGAGAAGTTGGCAAGAAATAGGTGGGCAAAACGCCAGACAAGAGAGAGAGAGAGAGAGAGAGAGGGGAGAGGAGAAGAGAGAGAGAGAGAGAGGAGAGAGAGAAGAGAGAGAGAGAGAGAAGAGAGAGAGAGAGAGAGAGAGAGAGAGAGAGAGAGAGAGAGAGATCCTTTCCTATTCCTATTCTCGATTTAATCTAATTATTTTATTTCTCCCATCCCTGTGCTGCTCTGTAGAGCCATCGCCCTTCGACAAAAATGGGGTTAAGAGAAAAAGAAGCAGACCGAAATGCACAGAGGACAGTAACGGGGGCATTGCAGCTCGCCCAAGTTCCCCTGATCAGACTTTTCCTTGCTTCCTTGCTTCTGTCCTTCCCTTTGTCTATTCGGGAATGGACTGAGTCTTGTTATCTTGGTGATTGGACATTTCTCTCTCTCTCTCTCTCTCTCTCTCTCTCTCTCTCTCTCTCTCTCTCCCCTTCTTTTCCCCTTTTCCTCCCCTCTCTCTCTCTCCCCTCTCCCCCCCTTTCTTCTCTCCCCCTTCTTCTTTTTCTCTCCCTTCTCCCCTCTCTCTCCTTTCCCTCGCTCCCTTTCTCTCCCCCCTCTTTCTCTCTCTCTTCCCCCTCTCTCTCCCCCTTCTCCCCCCTTTCTTCTCCTCTCTCTTCTCTCTCTCTCTTTTACCCCTATTTTTAAATTTTTTTGAACACACCTGTCTGAAAAATCTTAATTAGAAAAAAAAATAAAAAATTTGAAGGGGGGGGGGGGTAACAGCAAAAAGGGAATGAATCTGTTAGGACAGAAAAAAAATAAATACACAAAAAAAACAAAACCAGAAAATAAAGGAACAAACCTTAAAAAAAACCCCCTGAAGGAAATAATTTAAAAGAAAGAAGCAAAAATGTCCAACACATAGACCTTTCCTTGTTGGCCAAATATACAAACCTACTTCTTGCTTCAACGAAATTTGTCCTAGATACAATTTGTGGCCATCCCCCTGAACAAAAAAGGGGGGAAAAGGAAAGGAAAAAAAAACCCTGCACTGTGCGGGGGGCCCAGGCCCCAGGGCATTAAAGGGTTGACCCCCCTTTCCTGAGGGAACTTTTCTCGTTTCCCTTTCCTTTTTTTCCCCCTTGGCTGTTGTTTTTTTCGGCAACAGCCCTGTGCCTTGTTACCCTCAGTCGTTTAAACCCTCTTTTCCTCTCCCTCTCTCCTCTCTCTCTCTCTTCCTCTCTCTCTCTCCCTCTTTTCTCCCCCAAAAGCAAACTATAAAGACAAAAAAGAAAACGAAAGGAATTTTAAAAAAAAAATAATTCCCAACAGTGGAGGGGAAGGGAAAAGGAGTTAAAAAAAAGTAGATCCCACAAAAAAGGGCCAGCAAAAAAAAATACCACATTTAAAAAAAAAAGAGGGAAAATAAGGCAAGAAAAAAAATAAGTCCCCCACACAGAACGTTTTAAAACCCCTATTCCCCGTTTAAACTTGATTATTTTTATTTCTCCCCTCCCTTTTGCTGCAGTGTGGGGCCCCAATTGCCCTTCAAGAAAAAAAAACGGGGAAAAGGGGGAAAGAAGTGACTGCAATGAGAAGAGGGCAGAACCGGGGAAATTACCGCTCGCCCAATTTCCCCCTGATCAGACTTTTTCGTGTCTTTTGCTCCTGCCCTTTCCCCTTTGGCTATTCAGGAATGGACTGATTCTTGGTACTTGGTGTGGATGTCTTTCTGTCTCCCCGGGTCAATCTGTCTGTTTTCTGTCTGTCTGTTTTTCTCTCTCTCCTCTCTCTCCTCTCTCTCTCTCCCCCCTTCTCTCTCTCCCCCTCCCCTCTCTCTCTTTTTGCCCTGCTGAATTTTTAGATAAGGAAATAGAGATGGATAGAAGATGGGATAGAAGATAGATAGATAAAAATAGATAGATAGATGGGTTTAGATAGATAGTTTTGTATATTTAAAATTTGTTTCAATGAAGCGTCATTCTTTTTTTTACACAGGAAAAAAACTGAGTATTTTCTCCGGGATTGGGTCTGTCCCCTTTTTTCCCTGGGTTTCGTTTGGAAAGGGCCCTCCCTCCATTCTTCCCGCATCTCTCCCCTCTCTCTCTCTCTCCTCTCTCTTTCTCTCTCTCTCTCTTTTCTCCCCTTTTCACCCTTTTCCATCTCTTTTCCCCCTTTTCTCTCTTTTTCCCTTTTCCCTCTTTTCTCCCTTTTTCTCTCCTCTCTCTCCTCCATTTTTTTCCGAAATTTTTTACCTCCCCTTTTTCTGTATCCCAACATTTACTCCATATACACTCACACCCAGAAACCCTAATATGCTTTCACCGAAACACAGACCCCACACACAACACAACACACACACACACACACACACACACAAAAACACACACACCCCCCACCACAAAAACACCCCAAAATACACACTCACCACACACACACATACAGGTATGCGCGCATGAAACATCCCCCCAACCCCAACACACCCCCACAAAATGCACACCCCACACACCCCAACACACACACAAAAACACACACACACACACATACGGGTTCCCGGGGCATGCACAAACATACAACACACCCCAAAAGCACCACAAAAACACCCACCACACCAACACACAAAACACACACACCCCAAAAACAGAGAGAGAGAGAAAAGGGAGGAGGGGAGGGGAAGAGAGAGAGAGAGGGGGGAGAAGAGAGAGAGAGGGGAGAGAGAGCCTATAAACCACATTGACATTTCAAAGACAGAAGTTATTTTTTACTGGTTTATCTTTTTTCACAGCACCACAATAACTTTTTTAAGAGCCTGGAAAAAATACGGCCATTTAAATGTTTTTTAAACCCTTTTTTTTCATGATTCTTTGAAGGGGGAAATTTTCCTCTCTCTCTCTTCTCTCTCTCCCCTTTTCCTCTTTTCCCCCTCTCTTCTCTTACTCTCTCTCTCTCTCTCTCCCTTTTTCTCTGGGTTGGGTTGTGGTGTGTTGTGTGTGTGTGGGGTTGTGTTGTGTGTGTGTGTGTGTGTGTGTTTTGTGGGGTGGGGGTGTGTTTTGTTTTGGTTTTGTGGGGTTTTTGTGTGTTTTGTGTGTGGTGTGTTTGTGTTTTGTTTTGGGATTTTTTTTTTTTACGTGTGTTATTTTTTGGGGGGTTTTTGGGGGGGGGGAAGGGCGGAGGTGGATTGGGGGGGGGAGGGGGGGGAAAGGGAAGGGGGGGAAGGGGGGGAGAGAGAGAAAAGGAAAAAGGAAAAAGAAAAAGGGAAGGAAAAAGAGCTTGAAACAGAGAGAAGAAGTTTTTAAAGAGGAGAAAAAAAGAAGAAAGGAGGAAGAGAGGAAAAAAAGGGAAGAAAGAAAGAGGAAAGGGGCCCCCAAAAAAAATGAGGAGAGAGAGGAAGGGGAAAAAAGACAGGAAAAGGGGGGATGAAAAAAGAGAGAGAGAGAGAAGAGAGAGAGAAGAGAGAGAGAGAGAGGGGGGGAGAGAGAGGGGGGGAAGGGAAAAGGGGGGGTTGGGGGGGGGGGGAGAAAAGAAAAGGGGGGGGGGGGAAAAGAGAGGGAGGGGGACGGGGGGGGGGAAGAAGGGGGAAAGTTGGTTTTTAAAAAAAGAAGAAAAAAAGGGAAGGAGTGAGGACTGGGGAAACCCCCCCCCCCCAAAAAAGAAGAAGGAAAAAACAAAAAAAAAACAAAAACAAAAGAATAAAAAATAAAAAAAAAACAAAAAACCCCAAAAAAAAAAAAAAATAAGGAGAGAGGGGAGAGAGGAAGGGGGGAGAGAAAAGAGAGAGAAGAGAGGGAAAAAGAGAGAGAGAAAAGAGAGGAGGGGAGAGAGAGAGAGAGGAGAGAGATAAAACCAGGTTTTCTGACACGAACAAAGGAAAGGGCATTCATGGCTTAATTTTTCGGGGATTTTTTTTACATGGGCCCCCTGAAGGCTAATCAGTTTGGGATACTTTATCTTAACACTGACTGTATAAAGTGTTTAAAGTGAATAGCCCCGGCTCCACAGGCAATTTTGGGCCCCTACACCTAGCCATGGGACGCCCCATCTGAGCATTTGTATCGAAACCAAGAAAACCAAAATTTGGGGTTCAGAGTATTTAAAAAAAAAAAAAAAAAAAAAAAAAAAAAAAGGGGGTTTTTTTTTTGCCCCCGGTTTTAAAAAACCCCCCCTTTTTTTTTTTTTTTTTTTTTTTTTTTTTTTTCTTTTTTCCCCCCCCCCCTCCAAAAAACCCCAAAAAAAATTTTTTATCATTTTTTTCCCTTTTTTTTTCCCCCCTCTTTTCCCCCCCCCCCTCCCTCTCTTTTTTTTCTCCTCTCCTTTTCCCCTTTTTCCCCCTTAAAAAAAAAAAAAGGGGTTTTTAAAAAAAAAAAATTTTTTTTTTAAAAAAAAAAAAAAAAGTTCCAAAAAGGGCCGGAAAAAAACCTTAAAATTTTTAAAAAAAAAAAAAAAAAAAAAAAATAAAAAAAATTTTTTAAAAATTTTTTTCCCCCCTTTTTTTTTAATTTTTTTTCCCCCTTGGAAAGGGGGGGGTTTTTTTTTTGGGGGGGGGGGGGGTTTTAAGGAAAAAGGGGGAAAACCCCCCAAAACCCCCCCAAAAAAAAAAAGGGGAGGAAATTTTTGGGGGGGAAAAAAAAAAGGGGGGGGGGGGGGGGGGGGGGGGTTTTTCCCCCCTTTTTTTTTCCCTTTTTTTCCTTTTTTTCCCCCCCCTTTTTTTTTCCAAAAAAAAAAAAATTAAAATTTTTTAAAAAAAGGGAAAATAATTAGAAAAAAATTTTAAAAAATTTTTCCTTTTGGGGGTTTTTTTTTTTTTCCCCCCCTTTTTTCTTTCCCCCTTTTTCTTTCCCCGTTTTTCCTTTTCCCCCCCTTTTTCCCAAAACCCCCCTTTTTTTTCCCCCCCTTTTTTTTTTTCCCCTTTTTTTTTCCCCCCTTTTTTTTTTTTTTCCCCCCCCCCCTTTTTTTTTTTTTAAAAGGGAACCCCCGGGGGGTTTTTTTAAAAAAAAAAAAAAAAAAACCTAAAAAACCCCAAAAACCCGGGCCCCAAAAAGGGGGGGGAAAAAAAAAAAAAAAAAAAAAACCCCCCCCCCCCCCCCCCCCCCCTTTTTTTTGCGGCTGCCTTTTTTTTTTTGGGGGGGGGGGGGGGGGGTTTTTTTTTTTTTGGGGGGGGGGGGGGGGGGGAAAAAAAAAAAAAAAAAAAAAAATTCCCAAAAAAACCCCCCCAAAAAAAAAAAAAAAGGGGGGGGGGGTTGGGGGGGGGAAGGGGGGGGGGGAGGGGCCTTTTTTTGGTTTTTTTCCCCTTTTTTTTTTAAAAAATTTTTTTTAAAAAATTAAAGGTTGGGAAAAATTTAAAAGAAAAAAAAATTTTTTTTTAAAATTTTTTTTTGGGGTTTTTTTTTTTTTTTCCCCCTTTTTTTTTTTTTTTTTTTTTTTTTTTGGGGTTTTTTTTCCCCCCCTTTTTTTTCTATTTTTTTTTTTTAAAATTTCCCCCTTTTTTTTTTTTTTTTCCCCCTTTTTTTTTTTAAAAAAAAAAAGCCCCCCTTTTCCCCCGGGGGGGGTTTTCCCTTTTTTTTTTTTAACTTTTAAAAAAAAAAATTTAGGGGGGAAAAAAGGGGGGGGGAAAAAAAAAGGAAAAAGGGGGGGAAAAAAAAAAAGGGGGGAAAAAAAAAAAAGGGAAAAAGGGGGAAAAAAGAAAAAGGGGGGGGGGGGGAAAGGGGGGGTGTGGTTTTTTTGGGGGGGGGGGGGAAAAATTTTTTTTTAAATTGGGGGGTTTTTAAAAGGGGGGGGGGGGGGGGGGGGGGGGGGGGGGGGGGCCCCCGGGTGGTTTTGGGGGTTTTTTTTTTTTTTTTTGGGGGGGTTTTTTGGGGGGGGGTTGGGGTTTTTGGGGGGTTTTTTTTTGGGGGGGTTTTTTTTTCTTTTTTTTTTTCACCCCCCCACCCCCCCCACCCCCCCAAAAAAAAGTTGTTGGTTGTTGGGTGTTAGCTGTTTGCTTTCTTTGGACGTTGGTAATGATATTGGTCAGTTGGTTTGTTGGTAGTGATTGGATGGGTGTTGGTGATCGATGATTAATTGGTCGGTTAGTCAATAGCCTGCTTGACTGGTTGGCTAGTTGGTTTGCTGGTAGATTGAAAGGTTGGTTGGTTGGCTGATTTTTGGTTGGTTGTTTGGTTGTTGGTTCCTTGCTTGCTTGGCTGGCTAGTTGTTTGGTTGGCAGGCTGGTTGGTTGGTAAGCTGATTGGCTGGCTCGTGACTGGTTGGTTTATTTATTCATTTTGTTTATTTACTTTTAGAATAAACGAAAACAAAAATGCTAATCTCACTTTTTACGGTTGCTTGGTTAATGGTGGGTGACTTTTTGTTTGTCTCTGTTTTCTAACTTCGTGATATGAGAGAGAGGAGTGTGGGGGTAGACAAGACAGAAACAAGACAAACAGAGCCAAGGGGAGACAAACTGAGACAGACAGATAGACAAATAGATTGTCAGGTAGACATACATCTAGACTTTTTTTATGTTTGCTTACCTCTGTTACTTAGTTGCTATGATTCGTGTGTGTTAATCTAGTGTTGTCGCTGTTATGTTAACTACTATTTATTGTTGACAATTCTCGTATTTCAAATCTACCGCAAAAGTGACATGATATTAAATTTTGAGTCTAGAATCGTGCACATCCGTGCGTGCACTAACTGTGTGTGTGTGTGTGTGTGTGTGTGTGTGTGTGTGTGTGTGTGTGTGTGTGTGTGTGTGTGTGTGTGTGTGTGTGTGTGTGTGTGTGTGTGTGTGTATGTCTATCTCTCTCTCTCTCTATCTCACACACACACCAACACACACACAACACACACACACACACACACACACACACCACACACACAACACTCGCTCATTCATTCTAACGTTTAAAGCTTTTCCCCGTAACGTAAAACAACAGTAAACATGTCCATCCTACCACCTCCACGTCTAAATTTCCTGCACATCCCCACCCCCACCACTCTCCATCACCCCCACCCCGTTCCCTTCTCCGCACTCCTCCCCCTTTTCCCTCCCGCGTTCCTCCTTATCCCCCCACCTCCACGCCCTCTCCTCCCTTCTAGCCACTCTCTGGGTGTGCCAGGAAGCAAAAGGGGACATGATTTATGCTCCTCACTTACCATCAGACAGATCACATCAGGGATTGCTCGCGTAATCGTCTCGCCAAATCTCTGGTGCTGCACGTGCTCTTAGTCACTGAGAGAGAGAGAGAGAGAGAGAGAGAGAGAGAGAGAGAGGAGAGAGAGAGAGAGAGAGGAGAGAGAGAGAGATCCCTGGCGTGAAAAGAAATGGAAGATCCGCCGTTCTGTTAGTTGCTGGAAGGGCATTCCAGTAGAAAGGAGGTGATCAGCCTCTTTTATTTCATGGGGAATGATTCCCGGTGTCAAGGACTGGAAACGTTCCCCTCGGTAGTTTCTGGAAATTATCTACGGAGTCAAAGACCGCAGTGCTTTCTATGTCTGGAAATGATTCCCGGTGTTAAGGACTGGAAAACACCACACACACACACACACACACACACACACACACACACACACACACACACACACACACACACACACACACACACACACCTCCTCCGGTAGTTTCTGCAAATTATTCACGGAGTCAAGGACTGCAATGCTTTCTGTGTCTGGAAATGATTCCGGTGTAAAAGGACTGGAATACTTCCCCTCTCCCCCACCCACCCCCCTTTCCGCCCCCATCCCGGTATTTTTTTTAAAGTATCCACAGCGTCAAGGACTGCGATGCTTTCTGTGTCTAAAAGTGATTCCCGGTGTCAAGTACTGGAATAACCCCCCCCCCCCCCCCCCCCATCCACGGCACTTTCTGGAGATTATCCTAGGAATCAAGTACTACAATGTTTTTGTGTCTGGAAATGATTCCGATATCAAGGACTAGACAAAACCCTCCCCCCCCCCTCCCCCTTTCTAGTTTCTGGAAATCATCCACTAAATAAGAAACTGCAATGCTTTCTGTATCTCGAAAAGATTCCCGGGTAAAGGAGCGGCATATCCTCGATAGTCTCTGGAAATTATTCCCGGTGTCAAGGACTCGAATAGCCCACCAGTAGTTTCTGCAAATTATCCATGGAGTCAGAGACTGCAATGTGTCTGAAAATGATTCCCGGTGTAAAAGAACTGGAATATCCCCCCCACCCCCCCCCCCCACCCCCACCCCCACCCCCTCGATAGTTTCTGGAAAATAACTACTGAGTCTTGGACCACAATGCTTTCTGTGTCTGGTAATGTTCCCGGTGTCAAGGACTGAAATGCAACCCCCCTCCCCCCCCCCCCCCCCCCCTCCCCCCCCCCTCCTCCACACCAGTAGTCTCTAAAAATTATCCACGGATTCAAGGGCTGCAATACTCTCTGTGCTTGGAAATGATTCTCGGTGTAAAGGTCCGAAATACCCCCCGACACTCTCTGCAAATTATTTCCAGTGTCGAGAACTGAGGATCCCGTTCTGTGTCTGGAAATCTTCCCAGTGTAAAGGACTGAAACACGCCCTATAGTCTGGAAATGATTCTCGGCGTCTCAAAACGATTCCTGGCGTAAAGAACAGGAATATCCCTTTAGTCTCTGGAAATTATAATCAGTGTAAAGGACGGGAATATCTCTGTAGTCTCTGTAAATACTCCCGGGATAAATGACGGGAATATCTTTTCAGCTTCTGGAAACGATTCCACGGGTAAAGGACTGAAATACTCTTTTAGTGTCTGGAAATTATTCCAGGAGTAAACGACTTGAATACCCTTTCTGTCTGAAGAAATAACTCTCTGTGTAAAGGAATGGAATACCCTTTCAGTCTCTGGAGATTATTCCGGTGTAAAGGACAAGGATATCTGATCTAGTCTCTGAAAATTGTTTTAGTCGTAGAGGACTTAAATGCCCCCTTCAATCCTGTGAAATTATCTGAAATACTCCTTTAATCTCAGAAAATGCTTTGTGATGCAGAAGACTGGGATACCCCCTTTGGTCCTCTGTGTGTGTATGTGTGTGTGTATGTGTGTGTGTGTGTGTGTGTGTGTGTGTGTGTGTGTGTGTGTGTGTGTGTGTGTGTGTGTGTGTGTGTGTGTGTGTGTGTGTGTGTGTGTGTGTGTGTATGTGTGTGTGTGCGTGCATACGTCCGTGCATGCATGTGCAAGTGCACAGGCACGTGCGTGTGTATTGATAATAAGATTGCACATAGGGAGATATAAAAAATTTGTTTTGATTCTGGCTTATTGAGGAATCGCTTGTTTACGTATCTGAATAAACAAAAAATAAATGAAAAGAAAAGTAAAGAAAGAAAGAAAGAAACAGATAGATCAATACATAAATAGATAAATGAATGAATGAATGAATAACTAGATAAATAGATAATCATTAATTTTAACGACACAAAAACAAAACAGAAATCTAGAGAAGGAAGAGTGTTTGTTTGACCCACTTTGAGTTTGGTGGCTTTTTATTTATGAATTCCTTCCATAAATTTTAGCCGCGAGGCAAAATACAAAGAGGAAGGAGAAGATAACGTTATTAGCCTACACCGTCGCGTGGAGGTCGCAGGCAGGAAGCAACGTCACCAGACATGGCGGCAGAGGCACAGGAAACAGGAAACAATCGATGAGCACATGGTCCGGCGGGCAGGGCTGTGCGCATGCATAATCACGGCACGTACACACCCTGTCTTCTTAGACTTGGATAAGCCGAATAAATGCTCTGAAAGATGCGGGCCGGATTGGAGGAAACGGGGTCTTGCCGTTTAGGTTTGGTTTCTCATTAGAGATTTCTTAGCGTGAGAATGAGCCGGTGCCCTCGGAAAGTAGGCTCTGGGTGGAATCCAGCACTGGCGTTCTGATGTGGATGCTGATGGGCTTCTCTGCGCGAAAGAATGAGGCGGATGAATTCTGACGTGTTTTGTATTTTGGGGTGAGGGTTGGGGGGATGGGTGGGGGAGGTGGGGGAAGAGGGGACTAGAGGTGGGGCAAGTTTAGCTCCTGATGTAATGGCGCTCTCTGGAGTAAGGCGCTCACTCTGACAGGCTCCACGACTGAACAATTATTAGTTTTAAGTTGGAGCTTAGTTGTGTGGTGCCCCGCATAATAGCCTGATCAGGATAGGCATCACTGAGCACCATCGAAGTGACTCGGATGCAGTGCAGCATATACTCTGGCGGGTGGGTTTTTCTCGACCTGATACTGGTGCAGTTGACTGGGTGTGGTTGTGGCGGGAGAGGGGGGGTGGGAATGAAGGGGGTGGGGGTTCAGAATCAATGGAATGAGGAGACCGGCGACGAGAGGGTGCAGAAAATCAAAAAGAACCAACAGCTTTTTATTCCTGACATCATTCTGAAGA
This sequence comes from Conus ventricosus, assembly GCA_018398815.1. NCBI lineage: Eukaryota > Metazoa > Mollusca > Gastropoda > Neogastropoda > Conidae > Conus > Conus ventricosus. Next base: position 125,644,028 of record CM031596.1, on the reverse strand, counting down.
ATCATCTACTCCGATTGGCAGCACGCTGCATACACCTACACCTGACACAACACCGATGGCTCTGCAGCACAATGACATGTAGAGAAGGCAGCCCCAAGTTTCTCACAACAAATACATGTCGTAGCAAAACAAAATACCATGCAAGAAAACCATAACACGCAATACACAACAATGTCACCATTGCATGTCACATCCAAGCGACAATGCAGTGCATTACAATATAACAAATATATCACTGAGTGAGTCAGTCTAACGCGATACAGAACAATGCATCACAGTACAATAGCATGGAACACAAAGCGATAGAGTTCGGGTTTCTATATACCATTAAGGAGGTGTCGGCGCGAGTGTACCAGACCATATTCACTACACCCACATCCTCAAAGGCATGAGATCCCAACGCACTGCAATACAATGTCCTGGAGAATTCGAGCAGGTCGTCTAAACTTTCACGTATCTTATGATTCACGGATATATCACGTTTGACATAATCACATTTCCTACAATCCTTCATTCTCGGTGGGGAGAGTGGCGTTAAGCTCTATGGACCACTGTGGGCGTGAAATTGATCGTGTGCTGTAAAGATGAATACTCTTACGGCTGTCTGTTTGGAGCTAAGCCAGTCTTGAACAATCGAGTGTACAGTTATGGCCAGTGTCTGAGGAGGAAAAGTGCCGTGCCGCCAACTTTCGGTGGTGCCACACTTTACAAGTAGCGTCCTTTTTTTTCGTCAGTATATGAGATGTGCAGCCCTTGCTTTCGTGCCACAATAGAGACTCGACGATGTTTGAGTGGAACAACTTGCACACACACCAGTGAGACAATTCATAACATTTCTCACATATCATTTCGTGGAAACCAAGAAGAACGTTGCGGCCACCATATTTTCAAGAACAGTATAGAACCACCCCGGCAAAATGCCCCCCAACTGTAAGCGGATTAACAGTTCGCAGAAATCTTGGCACAGAGAACTGAAAGTTCCTGTTGATTTCGCCCGTTCCGGTGCTTTCAAGATCATTGTTCTGTAAAAAAGGAAATATCAAGACAAAGAACGACTACAGCATGAACTGAGAGCTATGCGACTGGGGCGGTAAATATGGCAACGAACCAAAGGTAACATCAGCAGGAAGAACTAAAGACTGGACAGAACGAAGGGGATGTATGAGAGGGGTGAGAGGTGAGAAATAATCTCTTGTGGAACTCATGAATTCCTGTGCCTACACAAACCACAGTTAAAATGCTCAAAACGCGTAGTTTGGAACAATTCTTTGCTTTAAGCCTTATTTTTATTTTTTTGTTTTTGTTTAGATGGTTCACGCTGTTGGTAAAACAGAGTAATCTTTTTCAGTATGGGGGAAGTAATTACAGAAACTGGAGCTATATCGTTCATTGGAAAAAACATTATCATGGAGAAAAGTTATCATGGCAATCATCATTATTGGAACCAGGGTTATAGACAACATGATGGAGTTCTACGCCGGTGTTGTTTTGCGGAGGTTTGAGGTCCGATGGTTTGGTTTGTGTTGCAGTCGTCTGTTCATTGCATTTCAAACCCTAAAGGGAAATCACTTTGCGAGGCGGTGACTCAGTGTCAGCGCCAAAAGCCAGAATGCGCATGAATAAACGAGTTAAGGGGAAATGAAAAGGTATAAAAACAAAACAAAACAAAGACTTGGCCTGGTGTTTGCTTGCTCCGAAATGGCCAGAACGTCAATTGGCTGACCCAAAGAGATATTTCTTTTTTTTTTTATTGGTCTCTCTCTCTCTCTCTCTCTCTCTCTCTCTCTCTCTCTCTCTCTCCTCTCTCTCTCTCTCTCTTCTCTCTCTCTCTCTCTCTCTCATTTAACTGTTGACTTGCGCTTCATTTCTACCCTGTTTCTTTCCTTGTCCTGTCGCTCTCTTACTTGTATTCCTCTCTCCTCCTGACCCCACGCAATCAGCTTCTCTTCTCTTCTTCTTGTCTCTGTCTTCTCTCTCTCTCTCTCTCTCTCTCTCTCTCTCTCTCTCTCTCTCTTCTCTGGGTATGTATGTATGTATGTATGTATGTATGTATGTATTGTTGTATGTCCATTTTGCACCTTTAGAAAAGACAAGTAGATTGTTCCTCGTTTTCATTGTCTTGAATGTTATTGGCCACGTAATTTGTTTTCTCTTTCTTTCAGCAGAACAGTCATTTTTCTTTTCACTTTGTTTCAATTTCACCTCACTTTGAAACTAACATGTGCGAGTAATTTTACTTTACACGGGGTTTGACCACACCTGGGAGTCCAAACAGTTCCCTTTTTCAAAGAATCTACTTTTGCAAAATGCAGTGTTGACTCTTCAGAGTGGGCTAATTGTATACATGACGACAAACGAATTCAGAGCACAGAACTAAATGTCTTTCGTATTGAAATTTTACAGAGAACTCAATGTCTTTCGTACTGAAATTTTTCAGAAGCTGTGCGGACAAGTACGGTGCCATATGCATTTACCACATATGTTCGTCTCTCCAGTAATTCCGATTTCGATGTAGTTCGTATAAACTTGTAAATCGAGTTAGGACGACAAAATGGAGCGCCCTGGGAAAATCGTATTGATGAGAATCTGGTCTGAATAGAGGTTCTCAGTCTGTGTACTTGCATGGCCATTGGCTGGTCTGAGAGAGAGAGAGATGAGAGAGAGAGAGAGAGAGAGAGAGAGAGAGGGGAGAGAGAGAGAGAGAGAGAGAGAGAGAGATTCAAGTGGAGAAGTGTTGCAACTCTATTCTGCCTATTCATGCTCTTTTCTATTTATTTACCCAACTGTGGTTCCTTCCAGTTATATCGTCATCGCTGTGATGCAGCATGGACTAGTCCCCACGCAATGACGTCCCCTTGACAAAAAAAGCTGCAACTGTGACTGATTCTAACATATTGTAACATGGATGCCTTTGGAGATGAATTTCATCTTTTCCTGTAATACTCTAAATTTTCGGGTCGTAAAAAGAAAATTTAAGCGCATGAAAGATACATCCTATAAATGACCTTGACCGGCCGAGTTTATCGTGAGCTAAAATGATCGAAATTGATTACTTTAATTGAATTACATCAGTGCTTTTCTTTTCTTTGTTTCAACAACAATATGTGCAGCGTTTGTTTGTTTTTTTGTTTTTTGTGGGGGGTTTTTGGTTGTTTGTTTGTTTGGTTTTTTTGTGTTTGGTTCTTTTTTTTTTTTCTTTTTTTCATCTCCAGCGGGTGATTGCATTTTTAAAAGTCAAACACAATACTGATTACGTGTCATCATTATGCTCTGAATACATGAAAGGTTATTAATCGAACTTGAAGTTGGTTTTGTACATTCACATGTACGGGTGCGCGCGCGCGCGCACTTTTGTGTGAATGTATATATGTATTTAGGGCGTATGTGTGTGGTGGGTGTGCGGGTGTGTGGGTGTGGGTGTGGATGTGTGTCGCTATATATGAGCGCTTGTGTTAGCATATGTGCATGACGAGTAAAAAAGGGGATCCTAGACTGTCCCTCCATTTGATTGAAGTTTAATGTTTACATCAAAAAGACTTGTATATCTGCTATCACCACTTTCTTTCCTGGCAGAAATGGTATGCACAGACGTACACAGGGAGATACGGCCAAATAGGCGGATAAACAGATATACAACAGACAATAAATTATGATGGCGTCTTTTCATATTATGTAGATTTTCAGATTCTTGCTTGGTGTGGTCAATGAACAGAAGGAAAAAAATAGAAGGGGCACGGAACAACAATTGTGATTAAATAATTATGATTGAGAAAGAGACAATTCCTTTTGTTTATGGCAGAGCCGACCATGAAGGGCCATATCAGGGCTGTAGCTGAAAGAGGGAGGGAGAGAAAGGGGAATACACACATACACACACGTGCGTGCTTTATTTATCTGTACGTGTGTGTGTGTGTGTGTGTGTGTGTGTGTGTGTGTGTGTGCGTGTGGTGCGTGCGTGGTGCGTGGTGCGTGCGTGCGTGCGTGCGTGCGTGGGTGTGGTGTGTGTGTGTGTGTGTGTGTGTGTGTGTGTGTGTGTGTGTGTGTGTTGTGTGTGTGTGTGTGTGTGTGTGTGTGTGTGTGTGTGTGTAAGGCGAGAGAGAGAGAGAGAGATGGTGACAGAGACAGAGAGAGACAGAGAGACAGAGACAAAGACAGAGACGGATTATTGATTGATAATGTTTATGCCAAAGGGTGGGAGATAATTGGACAGAAAGACAGACAGAGCGGAGAAGACAGACATACAGAGAAAGACACAGAGGCATCAGAGAGAGAGAGAGAGGGGGGGCGGAGGGGGAGGGAAACAGACAAAGACTCAGGCAGATAATTAAGCAGGCAGACAGAAGACAGACAGACAGACAGAGAGACAGACAGAGACAGAGAGAGAAATCCACCTGAACAATTCCATATTCTAGGAATTTTGTTTGTTCGGTTGTATTTCTACGGAAGAACACATTATCCCAGTTTCATGTTCTGCTGCTCAGGAAGCTTACATCCTCGGGCGATGCATTAGCGAATAAGAACAAGAAGAAGACAAAACACGAAACCTGCTTCTGGAAAATCAGGCTCTTTTCTGAAGGAACAAAATCACAAGGCGAGAACAAAATCAACACTGAGTACGAATGTACGGCTGGATTCGACTAAGACAAGACAAAAGGACTGTAGAATAAGTACAAAGAAAGAAAATAATACAAAGAACGAAACTACAGTTAACAACTAAGACAGAATTTGAAGGGTAGCCATAAAGAAAGAGATTGCAGTCTACTTGAAAAATGGATTGTAACTACGAAGAAGGAGACTTTACAAAGAAAGTGGGTGTGCTCTAATCATAAAGAAAGAGACTGTAGTTTTAGTACAAAGAAAGACACTGTAACATGACTACACAGAAGGAAAGTGTAGCGATGCTACAAACAAAAAACTTTATTCTAACTTTAAAGAAAGAGACGGTAATATGCTTTCAGGTTCAGTTTCAGTTTCATCAAAAAGGTGCCACTGCATGCGGACCAGTCCATATACGCTACACCACATCTGCTAAGTTTTGAGACCACACTGAGCATGATTTAAAGATGACGGATACATGAATTAATGACTGAGGGGTGTCTCGTGGCTACGACTTAGCAGATGTCTGACCTACTTCATTAGCCCAACGTGCTGGTCATACCTTGAGTAACCAACCTAACACTGGTTGTGCTATTATGATCATTGTTTGTGTGTAGTATAGATCCGAGAAAGGAGACTATAGCGCGTCTACGAACAAAGAGACGGCATTGTAGTGACAGTCACCAACCAGTCTCTGCAGACAAAGCTGAGGCGGACCACCTTCCTCCCACGGTCAGCAGCCTTTCACTCTTCACAGAAAGTCTGCACAGCCTTCAGATGCTGGAATGGTCACGGGCTGCAGTACTTCCTGCGTTGCCAAGACTTTTTTTGTCCCATCGTCTGTGCCACCTCAGCGGCACCGCACCCACGCCGACATTGCCAAGACTTACCCACGCCACTGGCAGGGAAGGTCTTCCTCCCCTCGGGGCCAAGTATCCTGAAAATGATTCCCGACTCGCGTGAGCTGTGACAGAAAAAGATTGCCATGATTTGGCAGCCTGTCAGTCCTGGTGTCCGGGGGGGGGGGGGGGGGGGGGGACCAGTCAGCCCGTTGCTGCAGTATGAAGAAGACAGGCTGCCCGCTGTCCCAGAAGACTGCTGACGGATGGGTTGCCTCGGTAAGACAAGTTGAAGAGCAACCACAAGGAAAGACATTGTAGTATACTTGAAGAAATGCATTGCAACTTCAAATAAAGAGACTGTAGTTTTGACCACAAAGAAAGTGGGCGTACTCTAAACCTAAAGAAAGAGACTGTAGCTTAACTAAAGAGACGGTAGTATAACTGCAAATAAGGTGACTACAGCACGTCCACGAACAAAGAGACGGCATTATAATGACAGTCGCCAACCACACTCTCTGTAGACAAGGTGTAGGCAAACCACCTTCCTCGCAGTCAGCAGAGACTCACTCTTCACATGGAGGTCTACACCGCCCGCAGATGCTGGGATGGTCACGGATTACAGTACTTCCTGCATTGCCAAGACTTTTTTGGTCCCATCGTCTGTGCCACCTCAACGGCACCGCACCCACGCCGACATTGCCAAGACTTACCCACGGCACTGACAGGGAAGGGCCCTCCTCCCCCTCGGGGCCAAGAATCCTGAAATGATTCCCGATTCGCGTGAGCTGTGACAGAGAGAGAGAGTACCATGATTTGGCAGCCTGTCAGTCCTCGTGTCCGAGGGGACCGGTCAGCCCGTTGCTGCAGCGTGAAGAAGACAGGCTGCCCGCTGTCCCAGAAGACTGCTGACGGATGCTTCGCCACGGTCCAGCTGACAGGACTTTCTCTGGCCCTTCCCTTCGTCGTTGCCCTCCTGTCTGCCATTCTTCCAGGCTGACAACGACTGATCAACAGGTCTCGGTCTGACACCAAGAAAGGAGACCCCCCCCTCTCTCTCTCTCTCTCTACTCTCTCTCTCTCTTCTCTCTCTCCTCTCTCCTTCTCTCTCTTCTCTCTCTCTCTTCTCTCTCTCAAACGCCGGTAGTTATGACCTCTGCATAGAGCCGATTAGCATGTAATACCACTACTCTTTTCCTGAGCATCGGCTTTTCGCCCTGCGTACGGAGTTCAGCTTTTTTGATACCAGTACAAAACTCTAGTTTTACGAACAATTATTGGTAAGATATGTGACGAGTGTGACGTTAATCGCACTTTTTTAAATGATAGCTGGAAACCGTTGAGCTGTCGATTGAGCTGTCGTCAATTCTGAAGGTGAACGCATTCTTCCTTGTATTTAGATTTTTTAGAAAATCGAGAATCATTCCCTTACTTGATGACCACAATATATTGCATGAAATTAATTATGAGCTCGGAAGAGAAAAACATTAGCAAAAAGTACTAAAAGGGTGCATTAGCACAGAGGATTCTAGGAACGTAAACTTAGGCAACCAGGATTTTGAAAGAAACACAAAACGTCTTTACAGACGAGTGAAAATGTATTTAGAAGAAGGAAAGAAAGAAACAGTGGATGAGAAAGACGGAGGAAAAAAGCATAAACAAGGGGGAAATGATTATGACCCGACACGACCTTTGGAAGCGGGGGAAAAACCAAAAATAAACTAGGTGAAAGCTAAAGCCTGTAAGCAGCTTTTCCTTTCCAAATTTGGTCTGGGTATTGAGAACAAAAAAAAATTTTCAATGAATTTTGCCTACTTCAGTCCACACTTGTAGATATTAAATCAGGAAAACTGCTTCAAGCGATTCGTCAAAACCCGACGAGTCTACTTTCCCCGTTCCCAAAATAAAATCGTTTAAAGGTCAGTCTGATTGGTTGGAAACCGAGAGCCCCTCCTCGTGGAAAGGAAGCAATTGGCTAAAAATATCCGAACTAGAAATACCGCTCTGAAATAGGAAGAAACCCATTTGTCTGTGGATTTAATTTTACGGGGAGAAACTTGCTGTATGTTGAGCTTGTTCTGGTTGTGCTGTGTTTGGCTTTCGCATTGTTTTGTATCCTGTGTTTCCCTTTTAATCCTGTCAGGTCGAATTCTATTTATTGTAATGTACTGCAGGCCTATAGCATTGTATGGTGTTTTATCTGTGAATGTCTGTATTCTGCAACATTGCATTGTGCTGTATTGACGAAGCCGTACTTGGTTGTCTAGATTTTAATGGTGTTATATCTGTGAATGTCATGCGTTCTGTAAACATTGCATTGTGCTGTATTGACGAAGCCTTTGTACTTGATTGTCTAGCCTTGTATTGTATTATATATGTAATGTTTTGCACTCTGTAACATTGCATTGTGCTGTATGGACGAAGCCTGTACTTGTTGTTTTAGATTGTATTGTGTTCTCTGTGATGTCGCGCTGAACCGTGTTATGTTTTTTTGTAATGGCAGATTCTCCTGCGCCTGTAAACAACTTTGGCTTGACTAAAAGCATAAAGGAGACGGGAGTAGCATGCGGCAATCAGCTGCCGTCTTAAAGCTACAGACAATGCATGATAAATCTACTCATGGTAGGGTGTGTGGAGCACCTTTTATCTTTTGTTTTTCTTTTTCTCCTTTTTTAAAAATTTTGGTATGGCTTCTTTACCCCGCACAAAGTGGGCGGCGTTCAGTTACGTTTCCTTCAACGACAAGAAATGCCAAGCACTCTTTTCCCAGAGTGCTGGGATTGAAAAAAGTAAACGATTCCCTGTTGTTGATACAGCCTGGTCGGTCTCTCACTTCCTCTATTTTGCGTAAAAAGGAAAGTTCAAATTAAACATACTACCACAGTCAGAACATTGAGAAAAAAAAAATCAAGCGCAAGGAGGACTATTTTTTCGCTAGTTTTATCTCGTTGGTAAAACACTGATTTGACAAATTACAAAGCAAATGCTTTCTCATTGTTGAATTAATATTATCTCCTCAAAATTGGACTTGAATTGTTTATTACATGGCAAATAAAGACAAGAGACTACAAAAAAAACTGTTGGGTCGGGTATGGAGAGAGTGGAGCCAAACCCCCTGCAACCCCGCATGTTCCCATCACCCCATTATCATTATTGTTGTTATTATTATACATCATCTTCATCATCATCATCTCATCTTCATCCATCATCATCATCATCATCATTCATTGCGTTTTTCAAAAGAAGTCTTGAGTTTAAACAGTAAAGGACAATGTAAACCACACGATGGACAGCTACAATTGTGAAGCTGGATTACAAAAGAAGAAGAAGAAATAAAAGAAGGACAAAAAAAGAGCCAGCAAGTGTTCTGTAACTGAACAAACGTGGTGGTTTGTCAAAAGCGCTACAGAAAAACACACACACACACACACACACACACACACACACACCCACACACACACACACACACCACACACCCCCACACACACCAGTATCCAGTAACACCCCTTCTGCTTCATGCTTTTGCAGCAATGTGTTAAATTTACATCTTCTTTTAATTTTTTGAAAAATGGCCTCGGTTTCCCTTTCCCAAAAGGACCTGATGATACGAATACAGAATGGCTAAAAGGGTTCCAAGACCAAAGAGACAAAGGGTTTTTTATTGGAGGGATTTTAACGCACATGTCCTTTTGGGACCATGGCTGCTCTTATGTTACAAGTAATAGATTACTAGATAACATAGCTGATTTTTAATCTTATTGCTAAATAATGGAAGTATTACTCGCATTCCAGATTATAGCCACCCAAAACCCCCTCAGCCATCGATTTAACCTTTACATCTCCATCACTTGTAGTAAACTCAATGTGGGAAACTGGAGATAACCCACTGGGATCAGATCATATTCCAAAAATAATATCGTTGAATGACATTTTAGAACAGGAAATCTCAGAAGATATTATTCCAAATATATTTACAAAAATGCAGTTTGGTCATTTTTTCAAATCAATCTTAACAACACAGACATAGTGTTTTCAGCTAATGAAAATGTAGATGCCAATTTACACTGCATTTTGTAAACATATTTTAGCAGCAGCTGACAAGTCGATCCGAAGATAAAAACACAAAGTCAAAGAAACATAATGGAAATATATGGTGGAACAAAAAATGTGAAACAGCCAACAAAAAGAAAAAGAAAGATTCAAGATTTTATTGTAAAAAGAGATCAGCAAGTAATCATAAAGAAATGAAAAAGGCGGATAAAGAAAGTGTAGATGTCATAGATGATGCAAAGTTGCAGCATTGGAATGAATTTTGAAAACTCTGAATTTAAAGAATTCATAAAAATTTTGGGTTTAAAGTGGGGGAGGAACTGAAAGCTATGAAAAATGGATTAACATCACCACAGTACCCTATAAAAATAGATAACAACAGTCTCTTAGTGCTGATGAGAAAGCAGAAGCCTTTGTAACATGTTTGCTGAGGTAAGCTGCACTGAGGTTAACAAGTGCTGACCAAATACACAGCGATAAAGAAGAAAGTAGTAAAGCACAGGATGAATCAACAGCAGACAATAGTAACAATATCAATGCTCCTATAACTATCCAAGAAGTAAAAGAAGCCTTTAGACCATGCCATTAAGAAAATCATTTTTGGTTTAGATGCAATATCTAATCAAATGTTAAGAAATTTGTCTGAAAACTTTGTAGAGTTTCTTCATAAATTATTTAGTACATGTTGGAGAAATTGGTGTTATCCCAAAAATATGGAAACAGTCGATCGTTGTTCCAATTCATAAGCAAGGAAAAATTTTACAAAGGATCCTAAGAATTATAGCCCCATTGCATTAACTTCACATGTATGTAAACTTTCAGAAGAATTTTTATGAATAGACTTGTACATTACTGTGAAAATAAAACATAATACCAATTAATCAAGTGGTTTCCAGAAAGGTCGATCCACTACAGAAATTTTTGTGAAATTATCAACAAATATAAAGAAACAGTTGCTAGACGAAAATGTGTTCTTTTCTACTTTTTTCGACATAAATAAGGCTTACGATCAGTGTGGCATTTACAGCTATTGAACAAACTTAAAACATTGGTTTGACAGGAAATATATAAACTATGTCAGTGTTTTTGAAGGATAGGGTAATAAGAACAAGAGTAGGAAAAAATATTCCACAAGTAGAAAAACTTTCAATGGGAATACCTCAAGGGTCAGTATTAGCGCCATTCTCTTCTCGTTATTAATGCATGATCTGCCCCAAAAAAATTATCAAAAAAATGTTGTTTTGTCCAATATGCCGACGATATGCTGTGGATGGATGTAACGTTAAAAAAGAAAAATTCGCAGCGAGATATAAAATTCGTCAAAAAGATCTATAAGGGAGAACTAAACAAGATGGTGGATTACATTTAGCTAAAAAGTATTAGTCTGTCAACCGAAAAAAAAACAAATATAATTCTTTTTAACAGTGGATCTAACCCAGAAAGTTTTGCCTGTTTTCACATTGGATGATACCCCTCTTAAGTACGTAACAGAGATTAAATTTTTAGGGGTTTATTTTACATCTAAGTTATTTATGGAACTTTCATATCGAATATTTATTAACAAAAGCGAAAAAAAACATTTTAAACTTTCTGAAAATTATTTTCTAAAGAAAGTGGGGACAAGATCCCGCAACATTGATTACTCTATGTAAATCTTTAATGAGATCAAAAGTAACTTATGGCCAAGAAATATTTTCAATGCGCCTAAATATCTATTACAAAAACTGCAAAATATTGAATTTAAGGCGTTGAAATTAGCCCTTGGACTTCCTGTGCACGCATCATCGTCACGTACATATTATGAAGCCCAGGTACTTCCTCTAGATGATTATAGAGATTTAACATGTTGTAAATTTGTCATTTTAAAAATACAGCTAGAAAAACACACATTAAATCAGAAATTAAATGAGATCAGATTTTGATTTTCCGAAAAGAGCAAAGTCTATAACTTCTCAAAATAACTATAGCAAATTATACATCAAAAAATCTTTCAGATTCTGGGTTTCCTTAGAAAGGAAGCTTTCCTCCAGACCTCTTTTTGTCCTATTCCACCCTGGGAACTTAAAAAAGCCCCTTTTGATATTAATCAACACCAACATTAAAAAGATGAAAATATCAATATGCTCACAAGTTATACAAAGTGTCCCTATTGACGAGAAATACACTAACCAATTTTAAAAAATATACACAGATGGTTCATGTTATTTGGGAAGCAAAAAAGGTTGTGCATTCTTAATCCCAGAATTGAGGGTGGAGAAATCTTTTACATTGGTTTCAACATATCCATTTTCACAGCTGAATTAACAGCAATACTCATGGCTTTGAATTACCTTTTTAAAATTTTCCCCAAACAATATTTCAAGTTCTGT
>CM031596.1:125614674-125624674 GCA_018398815.1 Conus ventricosus | reverse complement strand
AGTGGAGGGACACAGCATGTGACAGTGGAGGACACAACCATGTGACAGTGGAGGCACACAGCATGTGACAGTGGAGGACTACAACCATGTGACAGTGGAGGCACACACCATGTGACAGTGGAGGATACACATGTGACAGTGGAGGACACAGCATGTGACAGTGGATCACACAGCATGTGACAGTGGAGGACACAACCATGTGACAGTGGAGAACACAGCATGTGACAGTGGAGGACATCAGCATGTGACAGTGGAGGACATAGCATGTGACGTTGAGGACAAGCCATGTGACATGGAGGACACAGCATGTGACAGTGGAGGACACAGCATGTGACAGTGGAGGACACAGCATGTGACTATGGAGGACACACATGTGACAGTGGAGGACACAGCATGTGACAGTGGGAGACACAGCATGTGATGTGGACACAGATGCTGATGGAACACAGCATGTGACAGTGGACGACACAGCATGTGACAGTGGAGGACACAGCATGTGACAGTGGAGGATACACATGTGCAGTGGATCATCACAGCATGTGACTATGGAGGATACACACATGTGAGTGGAGGACACAGCATGTGACAGTAGGAGGACACAGCATGTGACAGTGGAGCACACAGCATGGACAGTGGAGGACACAGCATGTGACTATGGAGGACACAGCATGTGACAGTGGATCCACAGCATGTGACTATGGAGGACACAGCATGTGACCAGTGGATCACAGCATGTGACTATGGAGGACACAGCATGTGACAGTGGATCACACAGCATGTGACTATGGAGGAGCACAGCATGTGACAGTGGATCACACAGCATGTGACTATGGAGGACACAGCATGTGACAGTGGAGGCACAGCTGTGACAGTGGATACACAGCATGTGACAGTGGAGACACAGCATGTGACAGTGGAGGACACAGCATGTGACAGTGGAGGTACACAGCATGTGACAGTGAGGACACAGCATGTGACTATGGAGGACACAGCAATGTGACAGTGGAGCGACACAGCATGTGACAGTGGAGGACACAGCATGTGACAGTGGATCACACAGCATGTGACTATGGAGGACACAACATGTGACAGTGGAGGATACAGCATGTGACTATGGAGACACAGCATGTGACAGTGGAGGACACAGCATGTGACAGTGGAGGACACAGCATGTGACAGTGGAGGACACAGCATGTGACAGTGGAGGACACAACCATGTGACAGTGGAGGAACAGCATGTGACAGTGAGGACACAGACTGTGACAGTGGAGGACACAGACATGTGACAGTGGAGGACACAAATGTGCAGTGGAGACACAGCATGTGACAGTGGATACACACATGTGACAGTGGAGGACACAACATGTGACAGTGGAGGACACAGCATGTGACAGTGGGAGGACATACATGTGACAGTGGAGGACACAGCATGTGACAGTGGAGGACACAGCATGTGACTATGGAGGACACAGACACAGTGTGACAGTGGAGGACACACATGTGACAGTGGAGGACACAGACATGTGACAGTGGAGGACACAGACAGTGGACAGTGGACGGATACAGCATGTGACAGTGGGGACACACAGCATGTGACAGTGGAGGACACAACATGTGACAGTGGATGATACAGCATGTGACATGGAGGACACACATGTGACAGTGGAGATACAGCATGTGACAGTGGAGGACACAGCATGTGACAGTGGAGACACAGACCATGTGAAGTGGAGGAACACATGTGACAGTGGAGGACACAGCATGTGGAAAACAGTGGAGGACACAGACATGTGACAGTGGAGGACACGAGCTGTGACAGTGGAGGATACACCATGTGACAGTGGAGGGACACAGCATGTGACATGGAGGACACAGACATGTGACAGTGAGGACACACCATGTGACAGTGGAGGACACAGCATGTGACAGTGGAGGATACACCATGTGACAGTGGAGGACACCGATGTGACAGTGGAGGACACAGCCATGTGACAGTGGAGGACACACCATGTGACAGTGGGGACACAAAATAGTGACAGTGGAGGACACAGCATGTGACAGTGGAGGATACAACCATGTGACAGTGGAGGACGCACATGTGACAGTGGAGGACAGCATATGACAGTGAGGACACAGCATGTGACATGGAGGACACAGCATGTGACAGTGGAGTACACACATGTGACAGTGGAGGACACAGCATGTGACAGTGGAGGACACAGCATGTACGAAACAGTGTGACAGTGGAGGACACAGACCTGTGTACAGTGGAGGACACAGCCATGTGACAGTGGAGGACACAGACCATGTGACTAGTGGAGGACACAGCATGTGACAGTGGAGGACACAACCTGTGACAGTGGAAGACACAGCATGTGACAGTGGAGGACACAGCATGTGACAGTGGAGGACACAGACCATGTGACAGTGAGGGACACAGCATGTGACAGTGGAGGACACAGCATGTGACAGTGAGGACACAGCATGTGACAGTGGATCACAGCATGTGACAGTGGAGGACACAGCAGTGACAGTGGAGGACACAGCATGTGACAGTGGAGGACACAGCATGTGACAGTGGAGGACACAGCATGTGACAGTGGACACAGACCACTGTGACAGTGGAGGACACAGCGTGTGACAGTGGAGGACACAGCATGTGACAGTGGATCCACACGCATGTGACAGTGGAGGACACAGCCATGTGACAGTGGGGGACACAGCATGTGACAGTGGACACACAGCACATGTGACAGTGGAGGACACAGCATGTGACATGTGGAGGGACAGCATTGACAGTGGAGGACACAGCATGTGACTATGGAGGACACAGCATGTGACAGTGGAGGGACACAGCATGTGACAGTGGAGGACACAAAGCATGTGACAGTGGAGGACACAGCATGTGACAGTGGATGGAACACAGCATGTGACAGTGGGGAACAGATGTGACAGTGTAGGACACAGCATGTGACAGGAGGACACAGCATGTGACATGGGCACCAGAACACATGTGACAGTGGAGACACAGCATGTGACAGTGGAGGACACAGCATGTGACAGTGGAGGATACAGACCATGTGACAGTTGAGGACACAGCGCGACAGTGAGCAAACATGTACATGCACTAGATTCCATGCACGGACACTGACGCTAAAGTGACATGAGACCGCGATTTCTGTCCCCTTCGGTATGTAAGTGATGGTGGTCCTGCCTACTAAGTACTTCTATGCACTTATTTCTTCATCTAATTACTATCCCACCGTTGTGTCTTGGCTTCAACAGATGTAATGTCGCATTGGTAGGCCGCACGCAGTGACCTATCGTTGATGAAAGTGAAACGGAAGAAGATTGCTCTTGTTACATATGAAAAAAGTCTCATAGTACAAGAAAATAAATGGCTCCAGAACCTAAAAAAAAATAAGGATGTAAACTAGCTATCAATTTGCCAACAAGCAAACAAACAACCAAACAAAAAACGTGGCAAAATGAATGACAAAGAAGACCAAGCAATAGCCACAAAATTCGCGCAGGATGGGTTTTCAATCCATGCCGTTCGTCAGCAGTGCAATTGGGTCATTTGAATGACACTTTTCTTCAAACACTTCTGGCTAGATTAAATCTCATTCCGAGGAGGAGAAAAAAAATCTGGAAAGTTCATAACATAAAAACATAAATGTTCTTTCATCAAAAGCAGAGGCTTGTTGTTTCATACTACAAAATACATTTAAAAAATAAATGAATGATTCTATCTTTTCTGCTTTCCTCGTCACCAGGAGAGGAAATGAAGGTGGAACACGTTAAGGAGTAAGGGAAGAGCGGGGACGGGAAAGAGTAGTGCGGGGAGGGGGGGGGGAGGGCTCTTCCTCTTGGTCAGCCTCTTGTGACAAGGGGATTTTAGATCCTTTTTCGTGGAATCACAATCCCTTAGATTTGTCCTCTTGTGAACTAATCCAAATTTTGACAAGTATATACATAAGAAGAATTTTAGTCAAATAATGGCTGCTTTACCATCGTGCCCAAGGATTAATACATAAATTAAGGCTGAATAAATGAAACACTAAATATTCTCATGGCATTACTTGTGTCTGCAGAGAAAACATTTCTGTGCGCATCTTTTGTTTGAATGCTCAGTGTTGACCTCGCTCTATCAGGAGAGAGGTATTGAGATGAATAACTTTGATAATGTCAATACTGTCTTGTATGGTCCATATGTTGCTGAAATTGCCATGGCTATTTCGCAATCACAGGTTGCAAAACGATATTGTGTACCACTAGGGTATTTCACTTATGTAAATATGTATAAATCAGATGTGGGTTTGAGAAAATTACATGGATGATAAGTTGAGTGTGGGGATGTTTTTTTTTCTAAAGTGTCTAATATCATCTGACGATGAAAAGACATTAAATAAACCACTGAACTGAACTGATCGTGGAGTCACCGTGTATGTAACAACCCTTGTCACTTATTCCAATGCACCAGACATCTATGCTAAGTTTTGACACAGAACCCCACTGATTTCTGACTCCTTCAGTGAGTAAGGGATAGCGGTCCTCCCTCTTCTAAGTATCTTCCTTCCTTCATTTATTTATTCATTTCATTGTTGTCCCTAGTTACTGTTGTGTCATGACTTCAATGGATATAATGTCGAGCAACCAGTCCCGTGGCAGTGATGTCCATATGAAATGAAACCAAAACGAGTTGAAAATCCTTTTTCATTAGTGAAAAAGTCACAGAAGAAAGAGAGCCCATTCATTTCACTCGCAACACAAGACCAAAATGGGTGGGTCCCAGCCTTAAAAATATATCAGCAAATAAATCATTTAACAACTTGCAAACAAGCAAACAAACAAGTAACGAACAGCAAACAAACAAGCAAACAAACAAGTAACGAACAAGCAAAAAACAAGCAAACAAACAAGTAAACGAACCACAGGATGAATGACAAGAGAAAAGACCAAACAACAATCACCAAATTTACATTCGATGAGTTCTAAATCCATGCTGCTCGCCAACATTGTAATTCACTCATTAAAATGACACCTTTCTTCAAACACCTCTGGCAAGATCGAATCTCTTTACCGGGAAAAACAAATATTGAAAACTACAAAAGATGAAAAAAAACATGAATGCCCTTCATTGGAGACAGAGGGGTTTTTGCTGCTTTAAACTTCTAAATAAATGAATAGAAATAAATGAATTATCCTAGTGTTGCTGCTGTCTTTGTCACCGGAAGAGGAAATGGAGGCAGAAGAGGTTAGGTAGTGAGGGAACAGCGAGGAAGGGGGGAGGGTCTCTTTAAGGCCATCCTCTTGTGAGACGGGTTTTTATATCTTCTCTCTTAGAGGTCACGGTGCCTGTGGCAGCCTGTCTCGCTGATTGCAGTGCCCCGGACATCTATGCTAAATGTTGACCTCCAACCCCTACTGATGTCTGACCCCTTCGGTGAGTACGAAGAGATAGTGGTCCTCCCCTATTAAGTATCTCATTTCATTTACTTATCTATTTTATTGCCATCCTTGTTCACTGTTGTGTCAGGGCTTCAACAGTTATGGTGTTACGTAACTAGTCCACATACACTGATATCTCCTTGATGAAAGTGAAACGGAATGAAGATTCTTATTCTTATATGTGAAAAAAGTGACAAAGGAAGGTAAGTCAGCTCATTTCGTTTGCCCCATATGAGAAAGTGGCTGAAATCCCCAACCTAAAACAAATGAAGAAAATATATCAACTCGCAACTTGCAAACGAGCAAACAAACAAACAAACAAACCACAGAATGACTGATAAGAAAAACAAGAGACAACACAACCACCACAACATTCACATTGAATGGGTTTTAAATCCACGATGTTCGTCAGCAGCGTAATTGACTCATTAAAAATGGCACCTGTCTTCAAACAGTTCCCGCAAATCGAATCTCGTTAGGCGGGAAAAAAGACTGAAAACAACTGAACATACAAACATGAATGCCCTTTCACTAGAGGCAGAAGCTGTTTTTGTTTTAAATCACTAAATAAATGAATAGAAATAATGAATGATTCCAGTGCTGTTTCCGTCTTTGTCACCGGAAGAGGAAATGGAGGTGGAAGAAGGTGGGAAGTAAGGGAAGAGCGGGGACGGTGGGATGGGGGAGGGGGGAGAGGGTAGGGGCCTCTAAAGCAAGCCTTTCTCGAGGAGGGGTTTTTAGATCCTCTGTCGTGGAGGACACGGTGTATGTGAAAACCTGTATCGCTGATTCCAATGCACCAGACATCCATGCTGAATGTTGACTTTGACCCACATTGATTTCTGATTCCAATGCACCAACATCCATGCTGAATGTTGACTTTGACCCACATTGATTTCTGACCCTTCGGTGAGTAAGCGGTCTTTCCTCTTTACTGGGGACTTGATTCATTTGTTCGTACATTTCCTTGTTAGCCCTACGCACTGTCGGTTCATGACTTCAACAGACATGGTGTCGCATAACTAGTCCGCATGCAGTGACACATCCTAAGTGAAAGGGAAAAAAACTTAAAATTCCCACTTTACATATGAAAAAGTCTCAAGCACACAAAAAAATGGCTCGAATCTCCGACTTAAAATAAATAAATTGACTATCGAATTGCGAACGAGCAAGCAAACAAACAAGCAAACCACAGAATAAATGACAAAAAAGGCAAACAAACAACAACCATGAAATTCACATTGGATGGGTTTTAAATCCATGCTCTTGGCCACTAATGTAATTGACTCATCAAAATGCCACTTCTCGCAAGATCGAATGACATTACGTGAAGGAAAAACAAATACTGGAAACTACATAAGATTTTCAAAACAAAACAAAATTGCCCTTTCATTAGAAACGCAGAAGCTTTTTTGCTTTAAATTCCTAACTAATTGAATAAAAAAAAGATAAGGAACGACTCCAGTGTTGCTGCTGTCTTCCTCACCAGAAGAGGAAAGGGGGTGGAGAAGGGGAGCGGGTAAAGGACATTGGGCGGGGTGGGGTGGGGGTCTCTTTAATGCCAGCCTATCGTGAGACAGGGATTTTGGGAACCTCTGTCGGAGAGGGCGCAGTGTATATGAAAACCTGTACCCCTGGCTCCAGTGCCCCGGACATTTTTGGTAAATTTTGAACTCGACCCCCACTGAGTTCAGACCCGTTCGCTGATTAAGTGGCGATGCTCTCCCCCCTAACTTAATGCTTTTATGGATCCAAAGTCGCTGAGTAAGTGATAATTCTCTCTCTCTCTCTCTCTCTCTCTCTCTCTCTCTCTCTCTCTCTCTCTCTCTCCTCTCTCTCTCTCTCTCTCTCTCTTATTAGTTAGTGTTATGATGATGGACACGTTCACAATAAAGGCCTTATCAGGTTTGACACCAAACTAGGAGAAATGATTCAGCATTAGAGTAAACAAACAAAAACAACAACGAGAACAATATTAAGATACATAAACCCACTGAATAATGAGTTACCTCCACTACTTACTTCCTCAAGGCTAAAAAGAGAAGTAAAACACTTCGTGAAAAACATTCAAATGCAAAATTTTGAAAAAAAAAATAATGCATTAAAAAAACCACAAGCGCAAACCAATCTTCCAGAATGGATAGCTAATGTTTACTCTGGATAATATATATAGTTTCGTACTTTGTCTGGATAACATATATAGTTTCGTACTTTGTCTGGATGACATATATAGTTTCGTACTTTGTCGCAAGAGCACAACAAAAACTCTACTACGTTAGAGGCTGTCGTTCGTTACCAGAGAAAAAAAGATGTGGAAGACTTTCGATTTAATGAAAAAGGCAAACAAAAAAAGGGCCACAAAGGGACAAAAAGTCGACCGCAGTAAAGAGAGGCAAGAACACATAAGGCAGAGTACAGTGGAGTCAAAGAAAGGAAGTAGTTATGAACACAGATTTTCCATTAGGCAAGAATACAATTTTGTACCGAGAGGTCCCCCGACATATCAGCGGGGATGCCTTGCTTTTTCTTTCATTTTGTTTTATTAAATAATCCCGCAAGAGGCTTAGAGTGCGTTTGTTCATTCGTTCGTTTGACTGTTTGATTGATTGACTGACTGACTGTGTTGCTCCTCTCTCCTCCCTCGTCTTGTTAAAACAAAAATCTTTATATTAATTTAGTTTGTCATGACTCTACCATTTATTTTTTAAGGTTTAAGCCCCTGGCAACAACCGTAGATCAATAACATCAAATTTTTTTTTTCAATTTACTTCGATTTTCATTCTTCATTTCATTCTCTCTCTCTCTCTCTCTCTGATCCACGTTTTCATGTCCCTCACACTGGTGCTGTGTGCACTAAATTTTCTCTGAACGTCTTTCTGTCTCTGCGCATTGCTATATATATATAATATATATATATATATTTCATTTTAGTGTTAGCTGTAATTGCTTTGATTACTCAGTACCCCCAACTCACTTCCACCCACATCACTTTGCTTGTCTGTCTGTCAGTCTGTCTGTCTGTCAGCGGCAACTATCAGAAACTGTAGAACTTACTTTAACCAAACTTTCTATAAAGACGGAAATTGAGCCGGGAACAAATCCATTGAACTTTGGTGGGGATCTGTGGTGCCGATCCCATTCAAACAACGGGTCCAGATCATTCAGTGAGGACATTGTAAATGTTATTGGGTGGTTAAAAAAAAAAACAAACCTAGGAAAACGATTTAAATCAAACTTTACAGAAAAATTGAATGCAGACCGTTAAATTTTGGTGTGGATCCGGTTTGTAGATCAGGATCAAACAGGAAAGCAGGATGTATTGACATCATTGAAAAGATCATTACATTTGTTCGCAATGAAGATGAACATTAATGTTGCATTATGAATTGGTGACTGTCTATGAATCAATGTACTGTCATGAAATATTTCAATACGAAAATAATCGTTGACATTTCTTATAGTGCTACTTTCTTAGAAAATGGTCAGTTACTAAAAAAAAAAAAAAATATTTAAAAAATTTTAAAAAAAGAAAGGAAGGAAGAAAGAAAAGAAAGAAAGAAGAAAGAAAGAAAGAAAGAAAGAAAAAAAAACTATACGGGAAGTAACTCCTTCATTCTATATCAAATATCACTTCCCCTGGCGGAAACAATTTTGTTCTTACTCATGACCTGACTCAAAGGGCGGGTCCAAGCAGGGCCAGATCGATCATCTCAGATCAGAGGATGGGCTTTCCTGAGACGGGGGTGGGTGGACAGGGGGGGGGGTCCTCCCTCAGAGGGGTAAGCGGGGCGGAGAGAGTTACCGGCCATGATACTACATCAAAGCAGAAGAGGTTTTTTTTCTATTTTCTTTTCATAGCAAAGCAGGAGTCTGTAAAAGGTTTAAGGGATGGGGTGGGGTGGGGGGTGGTGGGGTGGGTGGGGTTGGAGGTCGGTGGTGACGGCTGTCCTTTCCAGGACTTTGTAAAAGGGGGAGAGGGGACTGTGAGATCTCTCTCTCTCTCTCTGCTCTCTCTCTTCCTCCTCTCTCCTCTCTCTCTCTCCTCTCTCTCTCTCTCTCTCTCCTCTCACTTAAGCGGGGGGGGGGGGGGGGGGGACGAGAAAATGGTTGTACTCTTCAAATTTGAAAACAAAAACAGACAAGAAAGGGGGAAAAAATGAAAGACAGAACGAAAAAAAAAAAAAGGAAAGAAAACAGAGAGAAAGAAGAGGAGGGTGTTCTTTCTTTTTCAGCTGGAGTTCTCTTAACGAACTATTCACCATCACTTTCATTATCAGCCTGTACCACGCGAATCATTCGGAGGATTTTGCAGTGACATTCTTTTTTTTTTGCCAGCGCCGCGTGGAGGGGTGGGGGTGGGGGTGAAAGAAGCGAAAAGTCCAGAAACCCTGTTGGATGGGGGTGGGAAGGGTGGGGGTGGGTCCCAATGGACCCTGGGAGTTCTTGCATGGAAAAAAAAAGCAAAAAAGCAAAATACATGGAATGGAGGAGGGGTGACTCCGAAAATCCATCTCCACTCCCACTCCCACCTCCGTTCACTCCTTAGGCT
>CM031596.1:125607174-125609674 GCA_018398815.1 Conus ventricosus | reverse complement strand
CAGTTCCACCATGAGGACATGCAATGTTTCCATTTTGATATGAGCACGTATGACCACATTTTAATATGAACTGGTTTAGTGTCGTTTTCATTTAAGCAAATTTAATGTCCCACTTTTTTTAAATTAAAAAAGTAGTTTGGTGTCCGTTTATTGATATGACCAAGATTCCTGTCACCTTTTCAGATTAGCAAGTTTAAAGTCTATATATTCACACGGGCAATTTTAATGCTCACGTTTCTACATGAACAAACTGGATGTCCACTTTTTCATTTGAGCAAATTTACCATTCTCGTTTGATTTGTGCAAATGTAGTGTCCTAATTTGATATGAGCAAGTTTCATGTCCAGGTTTGGCATCAGCAAGTTCTATGTCCACATTTTGAAAGGAGCAAGCGTGAATGTCCCATTTTCAAACAAACAAATTCAATATCCACATTTTTTTTGACGAGCAATTTCAATTGTTTGTATTCTGATATGAGCAATTTTGATGTACCATCTAATATGATTGGGGCTAATGTCCCTATTTTGATGTGAGCAAAATGAATAATCTCATTTTGATTTGAGTGGGTTTTATGTTCACATTATAACATAAGCAAGATGAAAGTCCCCATTTTAGTATGAGCAAATCAAATCTTATGTCATATTTCAGATTAGAGCACGTTTAGTGTCCCTACTGTGATATAAGAAAGTTTGATATCCTTATTTCAATAAGAGCACATCAATGTCCCTACTTTAACATTCGATACTGTCAGACAGATATGAACTTTTTATATTCGTATTATTTATATGATTAGGCTGAATGTCCTCATTTTCATAAGTTTTGGTCATCATCACGTTGAGCATCAAATCATCAGTTTGTTTCACCATCGGTCTCTATTCCGGTTGTTATATATGTTTATTCGCTGGTTTAAAGTGTGTGCTTTTTTTAAAGCCATCTCCCCCCCCCCCCCCCCACCCCCACCCACCCCCCATCTGAGCCCCTAACCTCTTCTCTGTGCCTTTCTTTCTGAGTTGTCTCTTTGTGCGTCGTTTCCCTGTCATCAGCATTTTTCGAGTTTTCTTTACTGCTTTACCCCTTGTCATTTAGAGGTATTACAGAAACTCCACCACACGCCACCCCCACCCCTTTTTATGTTTTGTGTGTGTGTGTGTGTGTGTGTGTGTGTGTGTGTGTGGTGTGTGTGTGTGTGTGTGTGTGTGTGTGTGTTTGTGTGTGTGTGTGTGTGTGTGTGTGTGTGTGTGTGTGTGTGTGTGTGTGTGTGTGTGTGTGTGTGTGTGTGTGGTGTGTGTGTGTTGTGTGTGTGTGTGTGTGTGTGCTGTCGTGCCAGCATTTTTCTCTCTGTCAGCCAGTTAAAGACTTTCATCAGGTTGCCTAGCCTGTCTTTGGACATGACGACAATCGGCTTTATCGCTGGAACTTAACCAGCTTCCACCGCACTCTATTCGCATTCTTTAAAAAATGCATCTCCCTCCTGTTCTCTTCTCTTTTTTTAATGGAAATTGTCGCATTCGTTTGAAAAAAAGAAAATTCCCCTCCTTTTGTCTTTAAATTTTCATAGAAATTATCTTCCACCTTTTCTCTTCACTTTTAAAGAATAGATCATCTGTCTTCCCTTTTTCTTTTTGGAATCATCCCTCCTCTCCTTGTCTTCACGATTGGAATTATCTCCGTTTTTTTTTTATTAGCAACCTTTTTCTCTTTTTCGTCACATTTCGAGAACTATCTCCCTTTACCACCCTAATTACCTTTTTCTAATCACCTTTAATAATCCTTTGTCCTTCCTGCTTGGCATCCCTTTTTCACATTCTCGAATTATTTACTTTTGTTCTGTTCTTTTTTGCGGTTTTAGGGGAGGGGGGAGGGGGGGTTCCCCTACCTTCTTTATTATATGTTTTTGAAAACAATGTCCTCCATTTCTCCATATTTACACAAACACACACACACAACACACACACACACACACAACACACCACACACACACACACACACACACACCCCACACACACACACACACACAAAACACACACACACACACACAACACATACGCAGAGAGAGAGAGAGAGAGAGAGAGAGAGAGAGGAGGAGAGAGAGAGAGAAGAGAGAGAGAGAGAGAGATTTCTTTTTCTCTTCATTTTTTTTACTTTTCTTTCCATCCTCTTCTCTTAATCTGGTGGTTTTTATGTCCCTCCCTTTCTCTTTAAATTTGTATACTTATAACTCCCGCCCTACCCCCCCCCCCCCTCCCCCTACCCCTTACCCCTCCCCCCCCGTTCCCCTACCCCCTACCCCCTTACCCCCTTGCCCCCTTCCGCCCTCCTCTTTCTTTCACATTTTAGAAATCATCCCCAAAACCCACGTCCCTTACACCCAGGAAAATAACCACGCTCTCCCCCACCCACCCCCCCCCCCCCCACACCTCTACGCCGCTTCCCCCCTGCTTTCAACCCGCTTCCCACCAACATGCAAATTATCTTTCTCTTTTTCTCATTAAATGTAAGC
>CM031596.1:125582174-125594674 GCA_018398815.1 Conus ventricosus | reverse complement strand
TGTTGAATCAGAAACAGGCACTGCTGAACTCAACACCCAATTGACTGGGCAGCAGTGCAGTGTCACCTCTGATGGCTTGCCTATATATGATGATCTAATAGTGATTGCTCCCTGTGGATGGCTGATGCCGATGAAGCGACGTGACAAACCTGTGTGTGGTTGTGGCTGAGGAGGCTGGAATGAGTGGAATGGGGACCATGCCACTGGGCTGGCACTAGAGGATGAAACAGCGAACGAGAGAGCGAGAGAGAGAGGAAGAGAGACAGAGACAGAGAAAGAGAGAGAGAGAGACAGACAGACAGACAGACAGACAGGTAGGCAGACGGATGGGTACATAGACAGACAGAAACCAAGCGACCGACCGACCGACTGACAAACACACAGAGAGACAGACAGACAGACAAATAGACAGACAGACAACCAGAATGAGAATCAGAGGTATCTCAAGCATCAACGTCACCAAAAAAAGTTGAAAAAAGAGAAAGAAGAAAAGAAAAAGACAGAAAGAAAGAAAGAAAGAAAGAAAGAAAGAAAGAAAGAAAGAAAGAAAGACAGACAGACAGACAGACAGACAGACAGAAAAAAGAAGAAGGAAAAGAGAAAAAAGAATGTTGCGTGCTCTGTAAAGACTTTCGTGAGTGTGAGGCGGGAGGGGTAGGTAGGTAGGTAGGGGGCGGAAGAACGAGCGGTGGCAACGTCATCTTCTATCAAGATTCTGCACGGACCATGCAACTAAACGGGCACCAACCAATTCCAGACATCTCGTGTGCACCGTTGCTGGCACTGCGAAGGACGGACTGCGGCAGATTGATGCAGGTCGGAAGCCAGACAGATGTGACGTCTGGCACAAGTTATTTTTATCATATTCATTACATTGTCCAGCTCAGAATCCAAGCAGATGTGATGTCTTGATTTATCATCATGTGTATTTTATTCACGTTGTTGTCTTGCTTGTCATGTTCATTATTCACGTCCGAATCCAAACAGGTGTCATGTCTTGATTTTTATCATGTTTCTTTTGTTCAGGTTGTTGTCTTGTTTATTACATTATCCAGCTCAGAATCCAAAACAGATGTGATGCCTTGATTTATCATCATGTTTATTTTATTCGAGTTGTCTTGTTTATTACCTTATGATTCACGTCCGAATCCAAACAGATGTGATGTCTTGATTTATTATCATGTTTATCTTATTCACGTTATTGTCTTGTTTATTACAGCTCAGAATCCACACGCATGTGATGTCTTGATTTATTATCATGTTTATTTCATTCACTTTGTTGTCTTGTTTGTTATATCATTTACGTCCGAATTAAAACAAATGTAACGTCTTGACTTATTATCATGTTTATTTCATTCCCGTTGTTCTCCTCGTGTATTATATCATTATTCACGTCCGAATGAAAACGGATAAGACGTCTAGATTTATTATCATGTTGATTTCATGTATGTGGTTGTCTTGTTTGTCATATCATGATTCACGTCCAAATCAAAACAGACGTGATGTCTTGATTAATTCACATCATGTTTATTTCATTACCCAAGTCACGTTGTCGTCTGGTTTATTATATTACTATCAAACAGATGTGATGTCTTAATTAATTTATTATCATGCATATGTCATTACTGGCTTCGCGTTTTTGTGTTGTGTATCATATTATTCAGGTCAGAGTCAAAACAGACGTGATGTCTCGATTTATTCACATCACGTTTATTTCAATACTGAGCTGGACACGTATGACCCTCTGGACAGACGGAATGAACGGACGGAAAGGATCAGGGCCTTCAATGTAAGAAAGAGAGAGAGAGAGAGAGAGAAAGAGAGAGAGAGAGAGAGAGAGAGAGAGAGAGAGAGAGAGAGACAAACAGACACGGACAGACAGACAGAAGGAAACAGACAGATAAACAGACAGACAAACCGACAGAGACAGAGAGAGACTGACAGACAAAGACGGACAGACAGCAGACAGACAGACAGAGACAGAAGAGAGACAGACAGACAGACAGACAAACAGACAGACAGACAGATCTTGCCAGTCTGCAAAAGGGAGAGAGGAGTAAGTCTCTGAACATTGTAGCAGAGTGCGCAGGGTGCCCCCACCCCACAAGGAGCCTGACAGTGCCACGGAAGTCTTTTCAGCCGATAATGTGGAACTCCAGCCTCCAGGGTCGCCTGCCGCATTCGGAAGGTAGGCTAGGTAGGTGGATTCCGAACCAGAAGACACTACAATACTGGGCTGCGCACCTGTGACCCTCTGCACAGTTGAAATGAAGGGAAGGAACAGAGCCTTCAGTAGAAAAGAGAGGATGGGGAGGGAGAGAGCAAGAGAGAGAGAAAAGAGAGACAAAAAGAGACAGACAGACAAACAGACACAGACAGACAGACAGACAGAGAGAAACAGACAGACAGACAGACACAGACAGACAGACAGACAGACAGACAGAGAGAAACAGACAGACAGACAGACACAGACAGACAGACAGACAGACAGACAGACAGACAGAAACAGACAGACAGACAAACAGACAGACAGAGACAGAAGAGACTGACAGACGATAACGACAGACAGAGACAGAGACAGACAGACAGACAGACAGACAGATCTTGCCAATCTGAAAAAAAGGGGAGAGAGAAGCAAATCTCTTGAGCATTGCAGCAGAGTGGGCGCAGTACCCCCCCACCCCCACCCCCACACAAAAGGAGCCTGAAAGTGCCAAGGGAAGCCTTTTCAGCCGATAATGTAGAACTCCAGCACTCCAGGGTCGCCTGCCGCATTCGGAAGGTAGGCTAGGTAGGTGGAATCTGAACCAGAAGACACTGCAATACTGAGCTGTGACCCTCACCAGAAGACACTACAATACTGAGCTGTGACCCTCACCAGAAGACACTACAATACTGAGCTGTGGCCCTCACCAGAAGACACTACAATACTGAGCTGTGACCCTCACCAGAAGACACTGCAATACTGAGCTGTGACCCTCACCAGAAGACACTGCAATACTGGGCTGTGGCCCTCACCAGAAGACACTGCAATACTGGGCTGTGCACGTGTGACCCTCACCAGAAGACACTGCAATACTGAGCTGTGCACGTGTGGCCCTCACCAGAAGACACTACAATACTGAGCTGTGCACGTGTTACCCCCACCAGAAGACACTACAATACTGGGCTGTGCACGTGTGACCCTCACCAGAAGACACTACAAACTGAGCTGTGACCCTCACCAGAAGACACTACAATACTGAGCTGTGACCCTCACCAGAAGACACTGCAATACTGAGCTGTGCACCTGTGACCCTCACCAGAAGACACTGCAATACTGAGCTGTGACCCTCACCAGAAGACACTACAATACTGAGCTGTGACCCTCACCAGAAGACACTACAATACTGAGCTGTGACCCTCACCAGAAGACACTACAATACTGGGCTGTGCACGTGTGACCCTCACCAGAAGACACTACAATACACTGGCTGTGCACTGTGACCCTCACAAAGACACTACAATACTGAGCTGTGCATCTGTGACCGTCACCAGAAGACACTGCAATACTGAGCTGTGCACGTGTGGCCCTCACCAGAAGACACTCAATACTGAGCTGTGCACGTACGGCCCTCACCAGAAGACACTGCAATACTGGGCTGTGCACGTGTTACCCCCACCAGAAGACACTACAGTAATTGGGCTGTGCACGTGTGGCCTCACCAGAAGACACTGCAATACTGAGCTGTGACCCTCACCAGAAGACACTACAATACTGACTGTGACCCTCACCAGAAACACTACAATACGAGCTGTGCACCGTGACCACACCAAAGACACTGCAAATCTGAGCTGATGCACTCTGGTGACCCTCACCAGAAGACACTACAATACTGAGCTGGCACCTGTGGACCCTCTGCAACCGTTGAAATGAAGGGGAAGGAATAGGGCCTTCATATAAGAGAAAAGTTTGGAGAGAAGACGAGGGAAAGAAAAAAATGATGACCACAAATCGAAGAGAAAGAGAAGAGGACGTGATGATGAGAATGACGAGACTTTGATGATCTGGTAAGGAACACCAATTGGTCTCGGTGCTGTCGGAGTACATTACCACGCTCCAAGCACGCTCAATTACAAACTTCTCTCTCTCTCTCTTCGCCCCCACTTCATGTAGGAAGTATCATTTCCTTACCCCCCATCCCAGCCCCTCTCTCACCTCCAACCCACCTCCCACTCCCCACCCCAAACCCCCTCCCCACTCCCCACCCCCATTCCTTACTCCCTCCTCCCCCCCCCCCCCCCCCCCCCTCGCACCATCTAACTTGCTGCACTATCTCTAGAAGTTTTCCTTTCACCCCCTTCCTTCCCACGCCCCACCCCCACTGTCTTCTGCTTGTTCTCTTACCTCCTCCTTCTCTCTCTCTCTCTCTCTCTCTCTCTCTCTCTCTCCTCTCTCTCTCTCTCTCTCTCTCTCTCTCTCTCTCTCTCTCTCTCCTTTCCTTAGCAGTTGGAGAAGGAAATGAGAAATGTCAGAGGATCGCTCAAACCCACTGGTCCAGCACCAGTCGTGCAAGATCCTTATGTGGGAGTAAGGAGCAGGAGGGGTGTGTATGTATGCATGTATGTGTGTGTGTGTGAGAGTGTGTGTGTGTGTGTGTGAGAGGAGAGAGAGAGAGAGAGAGAGTGTGTGTTGTGTGTGTGTGTGTGTGTGTGTGTTTTGTGTGTTGTGTGTGTGTGGTGTGTGTGTTGTGGGTGTGTGGGGTGTGTTTGGGGGTGGGGGGGGGTGTGTGTGTGTGTTTGTGTTTGTGGGGGGGTGGTGTGGTGGGTTGTGGTGTGGTGTGGGGGTTTGTTTTGGTGTGTGGTGTGTGTGGGGGTTGGTGGTGGTGTGTGGTGTTTGGGTGGGGGTGGGGTGTGTGCGTGTGTTGGGGTGGTGGAGGAAATGTTTTGTTGTATTGTGTGTAAAGGGGTGCGGGGTGTCCCTTTTGGGGTGGTGGGTGGTGTGTTGTTTTGGGGTTGTTTTGTGTGTGTTTTGGGGGGTGTTTGGGGGTGTGTTGGTCAAAAACTTTGATTTTATAAAATAAATTGGGGGGTTTTTTGGGGGGGGGGGGGTTTGTTGTTGTGTGTGGGTGTTTTGGGGTGTTTTTTGTTGTTGGTGTTGTTGTGTGTTCTGGTGCGTGCGTGCGGCCCGCCGCCGGGGGGTGTGGTTTGGGGTTTTGGGTGTCTGCGTCGTCCCTTTGGGGTTGTGTGGGGTGTGTGTTGTGTGTGTTGTGTGTGGTGTGGTTGGTGGTGTGGTGTTGTTTTTGTTCGTCCGTGCTCTGCTTGGGGGGGTGCGTCCTGCGGCGTGCGTTTTTGTGTGCGGTGCGTGTGTGTGTAAAGGGTAGAACTGGAAAGTGTCCGCTTTTTTCATTTCCCAACAGACGAGTCCAGAAAAATTCCTCTACCTCCCAACCCCTCCCCCCCCCCCCCCCCCTCCCCCCCCCCCCCATTTTATTTTAAAAATGGTAACCCCTTCCCCCGTACAGAATGACGTCCCCCTCGCAACAGCGTTTAGGGGGGGGGGGGGGGGGGGGGGGGGGGGGGGGGGGGGGGGGGGGGGAGGGGGGGAGGGGAATGGGGGGGTAAGGGGAGGGGGATGGTTCTAGAAACGCCCACACACACAAAGGGGTGGTCAAAACATGTTTTATTCACCCGGTTTGAAAACGATGATTTGAACACATTACAAGCACAAAACACAACACGCGGCCACCCACACAAAACACACACAAAACACACACACACAACCCCCCACACACCACACACACACCCATATTATAATTTTTAATATATAAATATAAATAATATATATTTAAAAATAATAAAATTATATATATAATATATTATAATATTATAAAATATATTATCTGAAATGTGAAAAAGGAAAGGTTTAAAACTCGGGTTTTCCTTTTATTTTAACCTTCCTTTTTAACATCATTGACAAATGTTGCTCCCCAAGGGGTCGAGCACTTTTAAAATCATTTTAGGCTCTTTGATTATATTCATCAAATATAATATATATATATAAATTATATATATATATATATATATTAATATATATATATATATATATATAATTATAAATATATATATATATATATATAAATAATATATAAACACCACATACAACACACCACACACACACACACACACACACACACACACACACACACACACAACACACACACACACACACACACACACAGGAGACAGAGACAGACAGACAGACAGACAGAGACAGATACAGAGACAGACAGACAGACAGACAGAGACAGAGAGACAGGAGACAGAGACACAGACAGACAGACAAGACAGGCAGAGAGATTTTTTTCAATTAAGTCCATAGCTATAACAATATATTCTAATTCTTTTCAAAGTAACACCATCAACAATCTTTTCAAGTGTAACATGCAAAGAGACTTGGTTTAAGGTTTGGTACAAACGTAACTTGTATTCCAAACTTCTTATTCCATCCATGCATACATTTGGTCCAGCTCATATACACACACACGTAAGTTTAATACCCCATCAATTTGTCCCTTGGTCTAGTACAAATGACATAAGCTTTTCGTGGTTATCTACCATTATCCATTCTTAATAACTTAAGTCAGTTGCTGGTACATCTAACGGTTGAACTCTAAGGGATATTTCTTTCTTCCTCCATAAATAGAAATTTGAAATTATAACTTTACATCAAAAGACTTTATAAACCAGTTAAATAAAGGGGCCTTACAATTTACAATAGTTTTCTTCCCCCTAAAATCTGATCTTTTTGAGGTATGCTGCAAAATGAGTGTACCGAAACATCCCAAGAACTATATCCAAATAAAACAAAATGCAAATAGTTTCTTAACACGAAGTGCCACACGTTCCTGGCTTCAATAGAAAGGTCTCTACGTGTACCAAACAAATCTCGAGCAAGTGTGTGTGTGTGTGGGGGGGGAGAATCAGTTTATCCATAAACGTCGACAACATGCATGACTAAACTAGGTATTCTATCTTTTCCCACGCAGGTAAACTCAGCCAGCAACACTTCCTCAGCATTGGAACAGACAGTTAAAGAAAACCCTACCAAGTTGGCCGCAAATTTCATCATCGTGTGTTCGTATGAAGATATCTTTTTTGCAGAAACAAATGGATATTTTCTGTCATCGTGACAGTTTTTATCCAATCCACACATTTTGCACTCAATACCAAACCGTTTGTGTATCAAAACAGTTTAACATCTGGTTTAGGAAACTGTTATCAAGACTTTTCAGTTTGCGTTTAAAGCTGACTTACACTTGTTTATTATCATCTACCCAAAACATGGTAATTATTTTATGTAGAAAATGATTATCACAAATAACCAGCAGACCGTTGCAACATTCATTTTAATACAAGGTCAAAATCCTCCAGGTATAGACAGAAGTTCGACTCTTATCCAAATTAACATTAAGTTTAAAAGAAATGTGGAAATGTGGAAATTCTTGATTTGTGTGTGTAAGATGGATACTGTTTCAGACACACAAACAAGATACTGTCATCAGCAAACAAAACAAAGAGCAGCTGAGTGAAATCATTATCAAAATGTACTCCATGTTTACCCTTACACGTTTCTCTACAGCGAGATCATTCATGAATACGGCAAAGTATCACCACAGAAGAGAGAGAGAGAGAGAGAGAGAGAGAGAGAGAGAGAGGAGAGAGACAGACAGACAGACAGAGAGGATAGGGTTAGGGAGAAGAGACGGCATAGTGTTTACAAAATTTATCAGACAGAGAGTAAGGGAGACATGGACCTAGATGTAGTGCACATGCAGAAAAAGAAGAGAGACACTAGACAAATACAAAGAGAGAGAGAGAGAGAGAGAGAGAGAGAGAGAGAGAGAGAGAGAGAGAGAGAGAGAGAGAGAGGGGGGGGGGAGGGGAATTGTTGACAATACTCATCAGTCAGTGAGTACGGGAGACAGACGCCGAGACAGCTTTAATCAAAGACGGATGAATGCGTGGGAGGGAAGGTGTGGGGGGGGGGGGGGTTAAAAAAAGAAAAAGACAAATACCTCCGAAAGGCTCTGAGAGAGGAAAGAGTCCAAGACAAACAGACTGTCGAAGACCGACCGACCGACATATTACATACAGACAAACAGACAGGTAGGCAGACAGACAGACAGACAGACAGGCAGACAGCTGAAAGTGTTTTGTTTAGAGTTAAGACCTTTACCTCCAGTAATGTTTGTTTTGCAATTAAGAAACTATCGATCAGAAGTTTTCTTTCTTTTTTCTTTTTTTTTATATTATTTTTGGGTCCTATTTCTCCTCTCTCTCTCTCTCTCTCTCTCTCTCTCTCTCTCTCTCCTTCTCTCTCTCTCTCTCCCTCCTCTCTCTCTCTCTCTCCCCTCTCTCTCCACACACACACACACACACACACACACACATGTCTGATAGTTCAGCTGCAAAGCTGTTAGGGTGCAATCAATAACGCACGTTACTATGCTTGCGTCACTATTGACTGGCAAGATGACAATATGGTACCATTATATTTTGAGTGGGTGAACAGCTTATAGCAACGTAGTTTGGTATCTGTGTGAAAGCAAGCACGTACACACGCGTTAGCAAAGCGTGCGCGCGCGCCACAACACACACACACACACACACACACACACTACACACACACCACACACACACACACACAACACACACACAACACACACACACACACACACACACACCACACCACACCACACACACACACACACACACACACACACACACACACCCCCACAAGTATTCTCATATGTATAGAAAGAGAGACAGACAGACAGACAGACAGACGATACAGAGACAAGAGGACACAGAGCGAGTGACAAAGACATAGAGCGAGTGACAAAGGTCGAACCATAAATCGAATCAGCGAGTCGATCATCTGTCAAAAATCTGATCAATCACCTAATTCACACCCTTTGTTATCAGCGACACGTTATAAGAAGTCGTTGCTGCCCATACGGCAAATCACACTAAACGAAAAAGCCATCACACATGTGTGCCCCTATAATTTTGTTGTTGTTTCTCTATAGATTGTACATCCGCCATCGCTTCGTAATTTACTCTCTTGCATATTAACAGTCATACATGATGATGCAGAAAGAGGAAAGGACAAAATGAATGAAGGAACGAACGAACAAACAAGGAACAAAGGAATGATATGAATGAATGATGAATGAAGAATGAATGAATGAATGAATGAATGAAAGGAAGGAAGGAACAAACAAAGAAAAAGCGGGGGAAAAAAAGAAATGGAACTGACCAAAAGACTGAGATAACAGAAAAGAAGTAGGAAAGGGAAAAAAAGAAAATGGACCTTGACCAGAAAGGACTGAGATAACAGAAAAGAAGTAGGAAAGGAAAAAAGAAATGGAACCTTGACCGAAAGACTGAGATAACAGAAAAAGTAGGAAAGGGAAAAAAGAAAATGTGAACCTTGACCAAAAGGACTGAGATAACAGAAAGAAGTAGGAAAGGGAAAAGAAAATGGAACCTTGACCTAAAGGACTGAGATAACAGAAAAGAAGTAGAAAGGAAAAAAGAAAATGGAACCTTGACCAGAAAGTGACTGAGAAAACAGAAAGAAGTAGGAAAGGGAAAAAAAAAATGGAACCTTGACCAGAAAGGTACTGAGATAACAGAAAAGAAGTAGGAAAGGGAAAATGCAAATGGAACTTGACCAGAAAGGACTGAGATAACAGAAAAAAGTAGGAAAGGGAAAAAAGAAAATGGAACCTTGACCAGAAAGGACTGAGATAACAGAAAAGAAGTAGGAAGGGAAAAAGAAAATGGAACCTTGACCAGAAAGGACTGAGTAACAGAAAAGAAGTTGAAAGAAAAAAGAAATGGAACCTGACCAGAAAGACTGAGATAACAGAAAAGAAGTAGAAAGGGGAAAAAAAAATGAACCTGACCAGAAAGGACTGAGAAACAGAAAAGAAGTAGAAGGGAAAAAAGAAATGGAACCTTGACCAGAAAGGACTGAGATAACAGAAAAGAAGTAGAAAGGGAAAAAAGAAAATGGAACCTTGACCAGAAAGGACTGAGATAACAAAAAGAAGTAGAAAGGGAAAAAAAGAAAATGGAACCTTGACCAGAAAGGACTGAGATAACAGAAAAGAAGTAGGAAAGGGAAAAAAGAAAATGGAACCTTGACCAGAAAGGACTGAGATAACAGAAAAGAAGTAGGAAAGGGAAAAAAGAAAATGGAACCTTGACCAGAAAGGACTGAGATAACAGAAAAGAAGTAGGAAAGGGAAAAAAAGAAAATGGAACCTTGACCAGAAAGGACTGAGATAACAGAAAAGAAGTAGGAAAGGGAAAAAAGAAAATGGAACCTTGACCAGAAAGACTGAGATAACAGAAAAGAAGTAGGAAAGGGAAAAAAGAAAATGGAACCTTGACCAGAAAGGACTGAGATAACAGAAAAGAAGTAGGAAAGGGAAAAAAGAAAATGGAACCTTGACCAGAAAGGACTGAGATAACAGAAAAGAAGTAGGAAAGGGAAAAGAAAAATGGAACCTTGACCAGAAAGGACTGAGATAACAGAAAAGAAGTAGGAAAGGGAAAAAAGAAAGCACGAAACAATCAAAGAAACAAGGGGAAAAACTGCAAGGGGAAAAAAAGCGAATGGCAGATACAATACTCTAATGGCAAGAAAGACATAAGATAAGAACCAGCAGATAACAACCAAACAGAACAAGAAACTGTAAGTAAAGTCAACTTCCATTAGGTGATACATTAGATGACATTTGACTAAAGTTCAGTTTGCTTGCGCAACGGCTATGATATAAGTTTTTGAAACGTGCACAAGAAATGTCAAGCGCTCAAGTTACCCAGATATAGTAAACGATTCATTGCTAGGGGCAACAGTATACGTGACAAATAAAGTAGGTAAATGCACTCTGATCCTGACATGATGTTACTTCAGGTTACCAGAGGGAAGAACGCACAGCAAGGGTGTTGTCGAAGACGTGCAATTTTTACTGATGAGGAAGAAGACAAGCCATCTTGTACGTGTGCTATGCACAGGTGTCTTGTTCATTAAAAATAACAAATCTTAATTTGTTAAGTCTTGGGTACTCTTTAAACATAATATTCATAGCATTATACCAGAATATGTTGCATATGATAATGTCCTTTCAAGATGTACATACAGTATGGAGTATACTGGAGTGATGAGTGTAACTGCTCATATCTGTTTTGTGTCATTTGGACTGAAAGAAAAGGAGAGAGAAAAAAAGGGGAAGGATGTGTTGATGGTAGTGACGATGACGACGACGACGACGACTACGATGTGTGATAGATGATGATGATGATGATGATGATGATGACGATGATGATGATGATGTTGATGCTGCTGCTGCCGCCGCTACTACTACTGTTGTTGCCAATCTATCTCTCACTGTCTTTCCCTATCAGGTGGCCACAAGTTTTCAGTTTCAGTTTCAGTAACATTTTCGTCCACCCGACCACAGAACGCCTTGTCTGAGCTGTCACCATGTACATAGAGTGGTTCCCTACCCCCTCCCTCCCTCCGTTTCCTGTCATGAAATTTGAACCAATGAAAACACACATACAGCACAAACAACCATTCATGGCACGGTTATACCAGTAGTGACCTTTTTAAAGTTAAATATTAAACTAGACCTCGCTTAATGGAGCGACTGTTTCACACCGCTGATTGCAATCAGGCTCGTCTTATTTTCTTTTCAAGGCGTAAAAAAAATAACTCAAAGGAAATTAGAACAAGACATTTACAGAAAGGCAATGACTTATACACATTGTTCTGCCGAATGGATAGTTAGGGCCACTCCTGTGATTGCTCAATCAGTTTCTAATTGCCAGGCCACAACAGGAAAAAACAACAACAATATGTTATAAACTGCAACGAAAGGATAAAAGCGGAGACTTTCTAAAAGAAAGAATAAAATAAAAACAGTGTAACTGTCACAAAGGCGCGTGAAAACAATGGAAGTCAGCAGAGGAACATAACAGAGAGAAGAAGAAGAAGAAAGAAGAAGAAGAAGAAGAAGAAGAAGAAGAAGAAGACGAAGAACAACAACAACAACAGCAACAACAACAACAACAACAACAACAACAAACCCAAGCCAAAAGGAGTGACGAAGAAAGAGAAAATAGTTAGAACACCATTTCCAGAAAATAGAAATACACAATTTATTCTAAAAGACCACCTCCCACGCTCCCACTTACCCCTCACTCTACCTCCGTCCCCATCCCCCTTCCTTCCCTTCTTCGATTCTTCACAGAAGGAGGAGCGAAAGACGTACGTACATCCAGAAAAAAAAAGCAACAATAAAATCACGATGTCCATGCACCCCCTTTCCCTCCACCCCCGACCCCCTCCCCCACCCTCCGTTTCCCACTCTCGCCTTCTACAGCCTCTGCCAATCCTTTTTTCTACTCTCACCTCTCGCTTCTGTCCCCAGCGTTCTCGAAGA
>CM031596.1:125567174-125569674 GCA_018398815.1 Conus ventricosus | reverse complement strand
TCCTTAAAATGAAAAAAAAAGAATTAAAAGAAAAGGTTCAAAACCCGTGCTTAGTCAGTGCTTATCTTCAGTTAACCTATCAAAGAAAACTCTGGAGCTCTGGAGTGATCTCCTCACACAAGGACAGAGCCAGGGGAGTGATCTCCTCACACAGAACAGAGCCAGGGGAGTGAACTCCTCAAACAAGGACAGAGCCAGGGAGTGATCTCCTCACACAGAATAGAGCCAGGGGAGTGAACTACTCAAACAAGGACAGAGCCAGGGAGTGATCTCCTCAAAGAGAACAGAGCCAGGGGAGTGAACTCCTCAAACAGAACAGAGCCAGGGGAATGAACTCCTCAAACAAGGACAGAGCCAGGGGAATGAACTCCTCACACAGAACAGAGCCAGGAGAGTGAACTCATCAAACAAGGACAGAGCCAGGGAGTGAACTCCTCACACAGAACAGAGCCAGGAGAGCGAACTCATCAAACAAGGACAGAGCCAGGGAATGAACTCCTCACACAGAACAGAGCCAGGAGAGTGAACTCATCAAACAAGGACAGAGCCAGGGCAGTGTACTCCTCACACAGAACAGAGCCAGGAGAGTGAACTCATCAAACAAGGACAGAGCCAGGGCAGTGTACTCCTCACACAGAACAGAGCCAGGGGAGTGATCTCCTCAAACAGAACAGAGCCAGGGCAGTGAACTCCTCAACCAAGGACAGAGCCAGGGGAGTGAACTCCTCAAACAAGGACAGAGCCAGGAGAGTGAACTCCTCAAACAAGGACAGAGCCAGGGAGTGATCTCCTCAAACAGAACAGAGCCAGGGCAGTGAACTCCTCAACCAAGGACAGAGCCAGGGAGTGAACTCCTCAAACAGAACAGAGCCAGGGGAGTGAACTCCTCAAACAGAACAGAGCCAGGGGAATGAACTCCTCAAACAAGGACAGAGCCAGGGGAGTGAACTCCTCAACCAAGGACAGAGCCAGGGGAGTGAACTCCTCAAACAAGGACAGAGCCAGGGGAGTGAACCCCTCAAACAGAACAGAGCCAGGGCAGTGAACTCCTCAACCAAGGACAGAGCCAGGGAGTGAACTCCTCAAACAGAACAGAGCCAGGGGAGTGAACTCCTCAAACAGAACAGAGCCAGGGGAATGAACTCCTCAACCAAGGACAGAGTCAGGGGAGTGAACTCCTCAACCAAGGACAGAGCCAGGGGAGTGAACTCCTCAAACAAGGACAGAGCCAGGGCAGTGAACTCCTCAAACAAGGACAGAGCCAGGGGAGTGAACTCCTCAAACAGAACAGAGCCAGGGGAGTAAACTCCTCAACCAAGGACAGAGCCAGGGGAGTGAACTCCTCAAACAAGGACAGAGCCAGGGGAGTAAACTCCTCAACCAAGGACAGAGCCAGGGGAGTGAACTCCTCAAACAAGGACAGAGCCAGGGGAGTGAACTCCTCAAACAGAACAGAGCCAGGGAAGTGAACTCCTCAAGCAAGGACAGAGCCAGGGGAATGAACTCCTCACACAGAACAGAGCCAGGAGAGTGAACTCATCAAACAAGGACAGAGCCAGGGCAGTGAACTCCTCACACGGGACAGAGCCAGGGGAGTGAACTCCTCAAACAGAACAGAGCCAGGGGAGTGAACTCATCAAACAAGGACAGAGCCAGGGGAGTGAACTCCTCAAACAAGGACAGAGCCAGGGGAGTGAACTCCTCAACCAAGGACAGAGCCAGGGGAGTGAACTCCTCAAACAAGGACAGAGCCAGGGCAGTGAACTCCTCAAACAGAACAGAGCCAGGGGAGTGAACTCCTCAAGCAAGGACAGAGCCAGGAGAATGAACTCCTCACACAGAACAGAGCCAGGGGAGTGAACTCCTCAAACAAGGACAGAGCCAGGGGAGTGATCTCCTCAAACAGAACAGAGCCAGGGGAGTAAACTCCTCGACCAAGGACAGAGCCAGGGGAGTAAACTCCTCAACCAAGGACAGAGCCAGGGGAATGAACTCCTCAAACAAGGACAGAACCAGGGGAGTAAACTCCTCAACCAAGGACAGAGCCAGGGGAATGAACTCCTCAAACAAGGACAGAGCCAGGGAGTGAACTCCTCAAGCAAGGACAGAGCCAGGGAGTGAACTCTTCAAGCAAGGACAGAGCCAGGGGAGTGAACTCCTCAAGCAAGGACAGAGCCAGGGGAGTAAACTCCTCAACCCAAAGGGACAGAGCCAGGGAATTAACTCCTCAAACAAGGACAGAGCCGGGGGAGTGACTCCTCAACCAAGGACAGAGCCAGGGGAGTGAACTCCTCAAACAAGGACAGGGCCAGGGGAGTGAACTCCTCAACCAAGGACAGAGCCAGGGCAGTGAACTCCTCAAACAAGGACAGAGCCAGGGGAGTGAACTCCTCAACCAAGGACAGAGCCAGGGGAGTGAACTCCTCAAACAAGGACAGAGCCAGGGGAGTGAACTCCTCAAACAGAACAGAGCCAGGGGAGTGAACTCCTCAAGCAAGGA
>CM031596.1:125554674-125557174 GCA_018398815.1 Conus ventricosus | reverse complement strand
ATACTGGAACGGCATCAAAGTTTTCTTTGTACTTTACAAATGTGCTGCTGTATCCTGAGAAATGTGAATGGGTTGTTTGATAACTTCTGCAGTGCAAGTAATTTCCAATTCGCCAACAGAGGCACGTGGGTCGGCCATAGCAAAAATCCTGTCTTGAATGGAATTGATTTGACAACCTGCTCCACTTGGCATATCACTGTTCGCGGCTGCTTGGATGTCGTCAAATTCATTGTAGTGTTCACACATGTAGTTTATAACATCTGCCCGCAAGCGGTCTGATTGGCTTTGTTCCTGGGCTCCAAATAGGGTCGATGAGGAGGTGATTAGTATCTCGGGCACCTTCTTGAAATTTAGAACTGAGGCTTGTAACGACACTGCGGAAAAAACAACGTCCGTCAGGATTTGTTTCTACTGTGTTAAAAACTAATTCAACGGAAGTGCTTTCAGCAGTGCTGGCAGATTCGGGAGCACTTTGAGTGGAGCTGGCAGACGCGGGAGTAGGCCTACGTTGAGTGTAGCTGGCAGACTCGGGAGCACTTTGACTGGAGCTGGCAGACGCGTGAGCACGTTGAGTGGAGTTTGGCAGACTCAGGTGGTTGTTCAGCGGTAGGCCTACTCTCAAGCTGGGTTGGCGAAATTACGTCGGTCCTCCTCATGCTTGGTACAAAATCATCTTGCGTAAAGACATCCCTGTTGCAAGGGAAGATTCCAGTTTTTGCAAAGGCGTTCACTGCATTCCCCATTGAGGCAGCTTTAGTGTAGGCGGCATTGAAGAGGCCTGGCAGCTGGTTCCTGGTGATTTTCATTCCGAAGTGGTTTCGCATCCAACCATCTTGCTCTTGGGCGAAATACATCTTTAGAGGCCGAAAGAAACACAAACATCCCAGGGTTGCATTTTATGAGAGCAGTGT
The DNA here is from genome assembly GCA_018398815.1 of Conus ventricosus. Classification (NCBI taxonomy): domain Eukaryota; kingdom Metazoa; phylum Mollusca; class Gastropoda; order Neogastropoda; family Conidae; genus Conus; species Conus ventricosus. The sequence continues at coordinate 125,556,263 of CM031596.1, read as the reverse complement.
GGGGCAAGGACAACAGCACCACACCCTTCTCACGGGCCAGGTTTAATAACTTCAAGGCTTGTGGTGTGAGATGTATGTCCATCTAACACCAAGAGGACTTTCCGCTCAGGGGTTGGATTGACGGTCGCAATGAAGTGTTTGAGCCATAGGAGGAATGTGTCTTGGTCATCCAACCACTTTCATTGCAGAGAACAACACTTCCTTGGGGTGCCCCGTCTTGTAGGTCGCGTGGCAATCTTGCGCCTTTAAACAAGATAAAAGGTGGCACATACTGTCCCGAGGCACTGAAGCAACATGCAATGGTTGTGTTTGTACCCCTCTCAGCACTGCTTAAACAGCCAATTTGCTTCTTCTCCCTTCTTGCCAAGAATCTTGGTAGTGTTGTGTGTACGGTGGAAAAGCCTGACTCATCCATGTTGAAAACTCTTGTTCCGTCAAAGCCGTTCGAGTCATACAACTCCTCTAAAATGTCAAAAAATCTTGAGACTTGTTCGGGTTAAATCCCTTTGCCCTGTCGATGCTGGTTGCTGAGGTTCTCGAACACTTATTTGGGGGTGGCGTTTCAAGAAACGGCTTAGCCAGTCCTTTCCTGCCATTCCCGTACTCAAATTAAAGTCATGGGGAAATGGAATTTCTTTCCGCCAACTGGAACGCTAGTTTTCTCACATCTTTTCTTGTGAATCCGAAAAACATTTTCTCCATATCCAGAATGTGTTGCGCCAGTTCATCCTCCAGACTCGGAGGAATGACCGGTGGTCTGCCATCTTGCTTGACACAGTCAACGCAATCTTGTTCCCCCCCCCTCCAGGCGCCTCTTCAGTGTTGTCACCGGATGCCATAGCATCTTCCCGCCTCTCTCAGGCCCAGTTCCCCGCAGCGAACTGCCCCCATTGCCTCCCCCAGATCATGGTAGACCAACTGCCTCTGAAGACAATGAAAATACAATTGCATTAAATATAAAACAGAGTTTGTGTCCACAAAGGTGCCCTAAACCTCCTATTTACTCCTTCCTTCTTCCTCCCGCTTGCCATAGCTGTCCTTTTCCCTGTCAATATCAAATTCAGCTTCAACTATGTAGCTGGATCCGCCCCTGGACAGGTCAGATCCAGACACCTATAATTCAAGGATTTAGCCCCACTACTGATTTTATCAATACCCCCCCCCCCCCCCCCCCTCACAACCCCCGTTGTCGTAAGTCCCCCCCCCCCCCCCCCCCCCACCCACCTTCACTCTGAGAAGGCCTGCGGGCGCCCCTGATCGAAACCCAAGCTATTCTTGAGGGCTAGATCTAAATCTAGCTGCTGATTGATGTTGGCACGAAAAATAACTTTGATTTTAGTCTTCCGCTAAGTCGGAACACCCTGTGCGGGTAATATGGAACACTGTTCCAACTTACCCTCTCCTGCTGTTCCAAATTGATAAAAATGACCACCATTGATAAAGTGGGCATTTTGCTATTAAGGCACAGCAAAACACTATTGTATTGTCAAATTCTGATTCTCCAATGGCAAAATCCTTCAGCTTAAAAACAATACCACTACTTACTATCAACAATACATGAAACCCAAAGCCTGAAATCAGGCAATATT
>CM031596.1:125534674-125547174 GCA_018398815.1 Conus ventricosus | reverse complement strand
ATTTGGGGGACAAAGGACAGCACAGGGCACCATACCTGTCCCAGTCACATATCCAACCTGTGCTTGGACAGTCCAATTTGGGGGACACACAGCAAGGCATCATACTGTCCCAGTCACATACCAACTGTGGCTGGACAGTCCAAATTTGGGCGGGACACCAGCACAGGGCATTTGAAGCTAAGGAAAGATAATGAAGGGGAGGAAAGTGGGGCGGGCGGAGCGCGGAGTGCAAAGTAGCGTCATTTATGATCATGTTTCACACAACCTCCTCTTGCCAGCGTGGTCGATTGTCTGTTAGATCACATTTCTCTCCAACAGTGTTTAATCCCTCTGTGTGACATGTATGCAGGTGTTTGCTGGACAGTTCTGAGCTTGCGTGAGTTTTTAAAATTTGGGTTGATATATTTTCACTGGTTTCTAAGCTGACTGGACTTTAAAATGCAAAAAGGATGTAAAGTAGTATATCATTACATACGTACCGTAGAAGACCAGCAGATATTTGTTTGGTTGGATATTTGTTTCGCTGTATATGTTAAGCAACGACTGCAGCGGGTTAGAAATATATTCTCTAATACAATGAAACAATGCTATTTTGTATTAATGTATTGCCATCTTGTCAATCAAAAGGCGTATTTTAGCCGAAATGTTTGCTTTTAATCCACAGAAAACAATCACCAAAAACTGCTTCCTATGATCATATATCAGTTTCCCAAAAGTTGACCCCCTAACACGTAATAATAATAAACAGATTTTGTTGTTTTAACTGTTCAAATTGCAACTTTTTTTTTTTTTCATACCAAATATTTCAGCAAAAAAAGATAACCTCCTGAATCCACTATTGTCACCATCGTTTCCAGGCAAAATTGGTGACTCAAAAGCTAAGACATACGCAAAACACCAGAGTGAGTCTCCATCACTGTAGCCAAAAAATGGTGTCCTTCCCCAGACAGATGAAAAACATCAGAACAAAACATAAAGGGAGGAAGGTAGCAACAGGTAGAAGGCCTGAGCGAATTAACAGAGAGGCGGTAGGCAGATGGAATCCAGTGGCCACCATGAGGTCTCAGACAGAGAAGACATCAAAGGCACAATGACCTGTCCTCAGACAGGAAATGTCTAGAGATTAGTTCTACCCTTTACTATGTGGATTATTTCCTCAGCCCTGTCATTGTGAGGACACACAGACCCACATGTTGATGGAGTGAATTTGAAAGATCTCTCTGTCTCTCTGTCTCTGTCCCGTCTGGCTGTTTCTTCTCTCTCTCTCTGCTCTCTCTCTTCTCTCTCTCTCTCTCTCTCTCTCTCTCTCTCTCTCTCTCCTCTCTCTCTCTCTCTCTCTCTCTCTCTCTCTCTCTCTCTCGAAAGAAAGCAGAAGTAAAAGGCTGCTTAAAAGATTTCTGAGTTGTAAAACAGCTAGTGATAAAAAAGAAAAAAGAGTATATATGCAGGATGTGTCACGAAAAGAATACATCAAAACTGAGAGAAACTAAACAATTAGAAATTGAGGAAATTAGACTAAAGAAAATTAAGAGAATCCACAAACGATTCTAAACATTTTGGTCAGTTTTAACTAAGATCGTTAATAAGAAAAAAGCTTAATTTACAATCAAATCTCCATCTTACAATGGTAAGATCACTTTTGCTGGTTTCATTGATTCAGTAATTACTGTTCCACTGGAAAGAAGACGTTTACTGGATGATGAGGATGATTCTGGGACATTGTTCAATAAAAACCATTTCTAGAGAAGAAGTAATGGATGGTATCAGACAATGTAGGACTGGTAAAGTGCTGGACCTGATAGAATTGTTGGAGAAGAAAATGTTAAAAGAAGCAAGTCGATCTATTTGATTATCTGTTCGCCCTTATTTACTGAGCTTTTTTAACACAGCAATTTCTTTAGAATGGGCTAAATCGATGATTATTCAATTTTACAAAAAGGTGATTCCAGTAATCCTAGATAATTATGTGGTATAGCACGCACTGCATATAAGCAAAGTGTATACTCATATCTTGAACAATTGATTATCAAAATGGGTGAAAATGAAGGAAAAATATTCGGAAGAAAAGGCAGGATTCAGAGCAATTATAGTACTTTGACCTTATATATACACTATATTCACTTGTAGACATAAATATCTATTGAGCAATTCTAAACTGTATGATAGCCTTTGTTGACTTCAGAAGGCTTTCGCGTTGTTAATCGTAATATTCTTGGAACGTGTTGCGTTAAAAGTGGAAACCTGTGAATGGAAATAACTTTATTTGCTATTCGTGGTATGTATAATTCTCTGACTAGCATGTGTGCGTGCCCAAAGAGTGAATATTCTAATTTTTTTGACTGTCTCAATGGGTGTAAAAGAAGGCTGCCTTTTTGAGCCTACAATTTTTTTCCTTTTTCATTAATGTTTAGCAATTGAATACAAAAAGGAAAGCACGGTAATCCAATTAATCTCAGGGGTGTTGAGATATTTTGCTTCTGTTTTGCTGACGATGTCATTCTAATGTCTCAAACAGTTTATAGGTCTCCAGAACCAATTAATGTATTAAAAGAAGAAACGGATCGTTTTAGGATTAAACTGTCAATTTAGATAAAACTAATATTATTGTTATTTTAGAAATGGTGGACACCCTTCAATGCATGAACAATGGTTTTTTGGAAATGAGAAATAAAAGTTGTCAATTTCTTATAGATACTAGGGAATGATATTTTCAACAAGATTAAGTTTGATTTGCTTGGGAAGTGGGAAGCAGAAAGGGTAGAAAGGGGTGTAATGAAATTTTAAGTCATTGAAAAAGTTAAAATACTGATTGACTGTAATCTATTTGGAAATTATTTTGGATGCCAAGAGACCTATTCTTACTTATGCTGCTGAAATATGGGGTTTGGACTCTTAATCTGAAAATGGAAAAAGAGTGCATACATATGTATTATAAAGTTTCCTTCATTTACACTTTACATGTTCTATAATATGCTATACGGAGGAAATGGTCCGATATCCTCTTGTACATATAGATCTTTCGTCAAGTGCATAAAATCCTGGCTAAAAATTGTAAAATTGCCTCAGTCTCGATTGTGCAAACACAGAATCCGACTGATGGTAATTTCAACTCGGATGGCAAAGAGAATTGGGCCTATCAAGTAAAAAAGTATTATCTGTAAATGGTTTTGGTATTGTATGGATGTTACAGGGTGTTGGAAATATAGACAATTTATTTCAGAGTTTAAAGACAGACTGATATGTTCGTTCAAACACAAACCTGGCATATCGGCTATGGAGACAACGAATATCTACAGTTGGTTTTTATCTCATTTTAAAATGTCTTTCAAGTGAAAAGTATCTATATTTTATATCAGGACAAATGGCATAGGATTAGTATTTTGCTCGATTTCGATTCAGAACCCTCGATTTTAATTACAAAGAAAAAGATGGTATCTGCCTGGGGCTGCCTCAGAATCTTCTGCCCTATGTGTGTTATGATGTTGAGGAGATGAAAAACATTTCTTGTCCACTGTACTGGATATGTAACATTACGCAAAACAAATGTGATTTTTTTCATACGGATTAGCTCAAAACTCATAATGTTATATCTATTTACTTTCAAATGATGAAAGATTATCAAATCAGTTGCAAATTTATAGCCAGAGGCTCCAGAAATTGCGAAAAGAAAAGATAACTCAATATGAGGCATAATCATGAATATGATGGAAGATAGAAGTGAATGTTCAGATACCATATGATAAAGTGGATGAGTCGATTTTCATAAATTTTTGATTGCGTGGCGTGGCGTGTTATCCACGTGTGTTATATGTGTGTATGTCATGGGTTTGGGAGGTTGTGTATGTCGTGGGTATGTCTGCATCGGAGTGTGTGTGTTTGTGTGTGTGTATGTGTGTGTGGCCTGTGTGTGTGGCGTGTGTGTGTTGTGTGTGTGTGTGTGGTGTGTGTGTGTGTGTGTGTGTGTGTCGTGTGTGTGTGTCTAGGTGTGTGCTGTGGTGTGTGTGTGGTGTGTGTGTGTGTGTGTGTGTGTGTGTGTGTGTGTGTAGTGTGTGGGTCTGTGTGTGTTTGTACGTTGGTTTGTATGTGTGTGTGTTGCGTGCGTGCGTGCGTGCGTGCGTGTGTGTGTGTAGGTGGAAATTGGGTGGGCTGTTGGGATGAGTGCTGGGATATGTATTTATGTGGCTTTAAATGATTATTATTACTGATTGAAGTTTTGTTGAGATATGTTTGTAATCTTTCTTTAATTGATTTCATGTGCCGCTACATTACTTTTTGAGTGTATTGTTACCCCCCTTGTCATCAGGACCGTAATGTTTAATGACAATAAATATCGTGATCGTTTGTGAATCGTGCATCTCTCGCTCTCTCTCTCTCTCTCTCTCTCTCTCTCCTCTCCTCTCTCTCTCTCTCTCTCTCTCTCTCTCTCTCTCTCTCTCTTCACACACAACAACACACACACACAACACACACACACACACACACACACACACACACACACAACAACACACTACATACTAATATACAATACATACATACATATATACATAATACCATACACTCATACATACATACATAATACGACATACAATACATATACATATATACATAAATACATACATACTTACATAATACATCAGACATAACTACATACATACATACATACATACATACTTTACATACAATCATACATACATACATACCGCATCTGCGCAGAAAAACAGAGCACCCACGATCTGCATGCAGCCTAAAATACAATAAACAGTCTGTAAAGAATTTGACACAAAGAAGAAAGGGAGAGGGAGACACAAAAAAAAATAGAAGGCAAATCTGCGTTTGTGGACGAATCTGGTTATTCAGTTTATGAAGAAAGTATTGAAGCACTTAGTAAGATTTCAACAACAACAACAAATTGAAAGAAAGGCGAGAGGAAATTTGGCACGCTATGAACTATATGCAAATGGGGCCACATTTATACCTAACAAACAAAAAATGTGGAATAACCCTAATAAGCAGTCTCCGGCCCTCAACAACTACAATACATCGTACTACACAAACCCAATCTCTAGGCGGGCACCAGTCTTCACCGTCACAGCCTGAGACTTGTCCGCCACAGTCAGTCAGGTAACAGGCAGTATGAATCCCCACCAGCAAGCAACCTAACACTGCTCTTCAGGAAACCACCATCTCCAGGACACGTTGCTGCTTATCAACCAATGAGAACTTCTCGTAATTTCTGATCACCACGACATCTCTGTCCTGCAGATCTTCAGTCTCACGTTGTTTCCACCACCCCCCTCTCTTTACTTCCACTAATAGCATCCTGCATTGATCCCACATTGCCCCTTATCATGCCCATTGATAGGGCCTCAGGCTGAGCTTAGGTAGCTGTCATTAACATGTTCATTTTACTGTGTGCCAGGGAACGTGTAATGGTATAAACGGAAGGCTGCTGCCTGAGTATGTTTCAATGTAAAGGGACCTTACAAACGGAACTTATCGTTTTGGCTTAGTTCCCCATAATAACTGAGTGTATGCCTGATACAGGCGTGGTGAAATCTCTGTGTGGGTGTGGTGTGTGTGTGTGTGTGTGGGCTGTGTGTGTGTGTGTGTGGGTTGTGTGTGTGTGTGTGGTGGTGAGTTTTTTTTGTGTGTGTTGTGTGTGTATGTGTGTGTGTGTGTGTGTGTGTGTGAGGTATGTTGTGTGTGTGTGGGTGTGTGTGGTGTTTGTGTGTGTGTGTGTGTGTTTATTTTTTTATTGTTCATAGCACAGATTTTGCTCCATCTGTCCTCTGTGTTGCTCTGTTGCACTGTACAGAGAAGCTCGAACTTACAATACTGTTTTGTGTTTAACGTTACTGTGCTGTCTCATGTCCAGAGTTATTGTCTGTATTGCTGTACCCAGCGGCTGATTTTCTGTGCTTTAAAGTGTTCATGTCCATGCGGTAGTTGCCTAGTGCAGTAACTGACGAGCGAATTTTCTCCAATGTGTCTTATCACAAAATAATAGAGACAACGTGTATTATCGCATATATCATGAATTAGTAACTACCAGCAGTCCTCTAATCTTGGGAACGACTGCAGTCTCACATCTCTCTCTCTCTCTCTCTCTCTCTCTCTCTCGCTCGCTCTCTCTCTCTCTTTCTCGCTCTCTCTCTCTCTCTCTCTCTCTCTCCTCTCTCTCTCTCTCTTCTCTCTCTCCTCCTCCTCTCTCTCTCTCTCTCTCTCTCCTCTCTCCTCCATCAACACATAAGAACAGACCCCTGGCCCTGTTCCGGGCACTGTAATGTCTCTTTGACATGCAAACCGCTCTTTGCTTCAGACGACGCCTCTGATGCTCTCTTGTGCCTTGCTTATTTGGTGGACTGATGGACAAAACTGACATGACGCACGAAATCGACTTTATTTAGCATAACAAACCGTGAGTTGCTGGGTGCAGTTGCGCTCGTTAGCATTTCCCATCTGAATATTCTTGCCGCATCCAGTCTATGCATGATTGCAATCAATTAACGAGTCATTGAATGCACTTCTTAAGTGTCAGGTTTGTGTTTATGGTTATTTATTTTTATCTTGATAACTCTATGATCTGAATATTATATCTCAGTGCCGAAAGGTGATTAGTGCGTGCTAAAAGTTAACACTGGCTGACAATTTCTACAGTAAAACTGTGCTAATCACAAGACTCTCATGTAGCCTCAGAGTCCACATTTGTGCGCTTCCTGTGTTGTCTGTGCTTATCAAACTTACATAAATCTCAAATTTAGTGTTAGATTACAACTCAAAAGGAGAAACTACAAACACGGGCAGAAAACCAGACTATTAAAACCGTGATGGTTTGAGTACGCATTCCCACTAAAGAAAACAACATGAGACTGCTGCTGATAACAGGTTCCTTTGAGAACCGTTTACCGCTTAGCAAGAATCATCGGTGTTATATAAACAAAAGGGGGAATCGAACGAAAAGTCAAAGACTCCCCCCCCCCCCCCCCCCCCCCCCCCGCCCCCCCCCCCCCCCCCCCCCCCCCCCCCCCCCCCATCAGACTATTGAATTTGAATACAGAATGAATGTCATCACTGTTCGTCAAAAAATTCCTTTAAGAGAAACAGAACTATCAAACTCTAATGGCGTGCTTTAACAAAGGATGAGTCCTTCTCCCGAACAGAAAGATGTTGATCTACAAAAAGATGAATAGAGTGGGATAAAGGGGAAGAGGGAACGAAGAATGACATGTGGGATCAGTAAAGTTAGGAGACAGCTGACAGCAAATGGAAACCCATGACAGCCAGAGACTCAGACGAGAGAAACGTGAGATCACAATGGTTTCACACAGAAGGGGAATTTAAAGGGAACTCGGAGAGCCGGTACCATGTTCACATTTTTTTCCCTGTCATTGAAGGATACACAGAGAGAGTGTCGGTGCTGGGTGGATATGACCATCTCTCTTCTCTCTCTCTTCCCTCCTCCTCTTCTCACTCTCTCCTTTCTTCTCTTCTATCTCTCCTCATCTCTCTCTCTTTTTCTCTCCCCCTCTCTCTCCCCTCTTTCTCTCTCCCCTCTCCCCTCTCTCCTCTCTTTTCTCTCTCTCTGTATACAAAACGATTCCAACGCACATCGTATTTGCGCGCGCGCACAAATACACACACACACACACACAACACACAAAACACACACACACACACACACCACACACACACACACACACACACACACACACACACAAAGAGAGAGAAGAGAGAGAGAGAGAGAGAGAGAGAGAGAGGAAGAAAAGGGGGGGGAGCCCAATGACAATGACAATGACAAATAATTTAATTGGGGCTAGGCCTCGTGCCCGGGGTCAAGGGGGAAACATTGGGATGGGGGGGGGGGGGGGGGGGGACAACAACGTTGTGGAAAAAGCAAAAGTAACAGGAAAAAAAAACAACACCTTGCAAGTAATACATGCATTTTCCCTCGGCCAGGTAGATAACTTCACATTCTCCTCAGTCATGGATGTATACATACGAATCAAAATAGCACCAATATACAGCTTAGGGCATATCATTTACAAATCTCACAGAAGATACATTCATTTGTAGTTGCCTAAAAAAACCTGTAAACCTTTCATGATCACACACCACACGCACACACACATTCGCACACACTCACACACACACACGCGCACACACCACACACACACACACACCACACACACACACAACCACACACACACACACACATACACACACACACACACACACACACACACCACACACACACCACACACACACGCACACACATACACATGACACACCACCTCGCCCACATACACTCACACATACAAGCTCTTTTGCTTTTAGAGGGGAAAATGTACCCCGAATTATACAAAAAATATATGAACTTTACGTCCCATTCTTTTTTTTTACATCTGATTTCAAAAGCTTTGTTATGAAAGCAGCAACATTTTTACCCCATTTTATCATTGGAAAGTAATAAATGACATCTGAAAGCCGACGCTCTTGCATAATATTTAGTGGGTATGAAATGCTCTCGAAATCCTTATTTTTAGGGCATACAATAAAAAAGTGATATTCAGATTCCAACTGACTTGGACAAAAAGGACACAAGTGCCTCTCGGGGAACACTCGAATGCCGCAGTTTGTGAGTATTTAAACAAGATACGCCTAACCTGAATCTTATGAGATTTTTACGATTGTTCAAATTACTTCCGTAAACAGAAAATTCGGTATTTGTCTGAATTGCTAAAGGAAGAATAGAAGGAAAAAAGCGATCACTAACATCCATTCGGGTGTACCATTCTTGAAGATGACAATCAACCAACCGATTTCTAAATTCTAAGAGAAAACCTTTGACATTGTAAACGTTCTGGTTTTCCCATCATACCCAAAGCCAAAAGCGGTTTAACATAGAGCAAACTGATAAAACCCCAAAGTTGTTTTGCCTCGATGATGCAAATCATATAACGTGTTGTAAGCTTTCTTAGGAAGGCGATTATCCGGCATATTAACGACACGTATCCAATACTTAATACATTTAGTATAATTGTTTATATAGATGGATACCGACCAGTTTCTCCTAGACTAAGGCGCTGGGTGTTTTTATGGACACATTTAAGAATCTCTTGATGCAAAAAAATGCACTTTTTCAATAATTGAGTTGTTTGCAATCAAACCCCATACTTCGGCACCAAGCTAAGCACTGGCGGGACTTGACAGTCGAAAAGTTTAAAGAAAAATTTTGGGGGAAAAACTTTGAAAAATTCCACCCGTAATTTTATAATATTGATGACTTGACTTTTGCCTTGGATGCTAAAACCTCAAGGCGTGGGAAAAAGAAAGACCCTGGAAAAGATAACACCTAGAATATTTATACTGATTAACAATTTCTAGTTGCCTACCGTCGTAGAACCATCTTTCCCTTTAGGCGATATACCCCCCATTTCTAAACACAATAACTTTTGATTTTTCTAAATTTTCGATCAAATCGAGTTTTTTTCGCTGTGCTACACAAAACATTCAGTTGCTGCTGGAGACCAATGACGGTAGATGCTACGAGCGCAACATCGTCGGCAAAAAACATAATTAGTATCTCTATGAATCTGGTAAAAAGGGAATACCATGTTTAACCCTATTGAATTATTTCTTCGCAAGCCTCCCTTGATGAATAGCGAAAATAAAACCGGACTGCATATTCTCCTTGCTTCAGACCCCGAGGACACATAAAAGTGTCAGTTAAATCTCCCCCCACTTTAACCCCAGCTTTGACATATGTGTATAAGCTTTTAAGTGCATTGTACATCTTACCCTTAACACCTTTTTTCTTTAAGATTGACCAGAGTTGGCTTCTACTACCAAAACGAAAGCCTTTTAAAGTCGATAAAAGCAACGTATAATTTCTTGTGGTTAAGAGTTGCTTTTGTACCAAAGAAAGAAGGGTAAATATATGATCAGTAGTACTATAATTCTTTCTAAAGCCCCGCCTGCACAATCATTTATTACATCACAATCTTCAATCCAAATTTGTTAACGCTTGTTTTAATATGTAAGTAATAATTTTGAACTAATGTTTAAAAGAGAGACACCTCTGTATGTCTGGGTTGTTTTATATCACCCTTTTATGCAAAGGTTGAATCAGAGCTTCACACCACATAGAAGGGAAGATGCCAAAAACAAAGAGTTTGTTGAAAATTTCTTAAGGAAAAAAAGATAGTGGGGGTGCAGTACTTTTAAAATTCCCCAATAAGTCCGTCTGGACCTGGTGCTTTATTTGATTTTAAAGCCTTAACTGAATCAAGAATTTCCTCTTCAGTTATACAGACATCTAATTCATCAACGTTACTATCAGCAACAGGAAAACACTCAGCTTGAAGTTCCTGAGAATTAGGACCAGAAGGAATCAGCTCATCATAAAGACTTGTTTGAAATGCTGAAACCATTCTTCATTGGATATTGTGTTTGGTAAAATGAGAACTACTTTTTAAAAAACCTTACAGTGCTCCAAAACCGCTTAGAATCTTTGGCGTTTTCATTAAGTGTGTTAAAACTTGTTGTCTATATAATGCTGCTTGTCTCGAAGAAAGTCTTTATACTCGTTTCTAATTATAGAATAGTTAAGTCTCAGTTGAACAGCATCGGGTTGTTATTAACTTTCACCTGACTGTACGCTCTCAATGCTTGTCTCACCTGACGGCGTTTAACTAGCACTCAGAGTCAAACCATGGGCTGCGCTTTATATTAAACCCGTGACAGTTTCTTTACTCATTTTTGACCAGCTATAAACAGACCTTCGTTTAGTTTCTTCAGTGCACACTCAAAATTGACATCAATCAATTCAATTGCTTTGTGAAAGGTTGAATTGACCTCGTCAGACTGAAGTACACTGATAAAATCACCTTCTTTTGCTGGATCCCATGCATATTTTTTAAATTTTTGGGTTTCCTCTAACCTTTTTGAAACCGTCTCCTGATTCGGACTGGGGAAACATTAGTACAAATTCAAAAGGCCTGTGCTTTGATTCTACCCGTGGGGTTACTTTCAATTCACGGCACAGTGGAACTAAGGATTGGGAGGAAATAAAATAATCAATAACACTAGAACCATTGGAGCGATATAAGTGAAATCACCGCTTTATCACCAGGAGAAAACCATTTAGAATAACCAACTCAAAATTCTGACAGATGTAATTAAATAAAAACCAAATTCATTAGTGAGCAATCTTTGATACCGAGAAAAGCTGTCCCTCACCGGTTGTATTTTCATTTATCGAGTCACCTAAATATACGGGTAGTTCTTTTGCGTTCAGCCCACCAGTTCTTGCATTTAAATCGCCGAGGATGATCACAGAAGATCACCCCTTGTTCAAAAGTATCCATTTAGACATTGTTCAAGAAGGGAAACCCCCTTATCAATCTCGGTATCTGCATAATAAACACGTTAGCAGGGGCAAATAAATTCCAATTAAAAGAACTTCAAGATCTGGAGCTTTAAGGTGGAGAACAATAGTATGGTCATATTCCACTGTAAGTTGTTTGACTAGTTTGGCATATGTCTTTCTTACAAGAAACACGATCCCAGAGAGGGGGAGAGAGAGAGAGAGAGAGAGGAAGAGAGAGAGAGAGAGAGAGGAGAGAGAGAGAGAGAGAGGAGAGAGAGAGGGAGGAGGGGGAAGCAGAGAGAGTGACAGACAGACAGACAGGCAGACAGAAATCACAGAGAGAGAGAGAGAGAGGAGAGAGAGAGAGAGGAGAGACAGAGAGAGACAGAGAGAGACAGAGAGAGAGAGAGTACTCTATAGAGCAAACCTTGTGTGTACAGATCTTCTCTGATTTAGTTACCTTGAAGGCCGACTTGTAATTGTTATCTCTCTCTGTCTGTCTCTCTCTGTCTCTGTCTGTCTTCTCTCTCTTCTCTCTCTCCTCTCTCTCTCTCTCTCTCTCTCTCTCTCTCTCTCTCTCTCTCTCTCTCTCTCTCTCTCACCATCAACACAGTAAGAACAGACCCCCCGTTCCGGGTACTGTAATGCCTCTTTGACATGCAAACCGCTCTTTGCTTCAGACGAAGCCTCTGATGCTCTCTTGTGCCTTGCTCACTTGGTAGACTGAGGGACAAAACTTCTAAAGTGACGAACCGGATCAACTTTATTCAGCATAATAACCGCTGTGGTGTTGAACTGCAGCTGCACTCACTAGCATTTCCCCTGGGAATATTCTTGCCGCATGTAGTCTATGCACGATCGCAATCAATTATCGAGTCATTGCATGTACTTCTGAGGTGTTAGGTTTGTGTTTATGGCTACTTTTCTTTATCTTAATAACTCCATCATGTGAATATTATATCACAGTGCCAGAAAGATTAATTTTGCTATGTTTATTGTTAACGATGGCTGAAGACAGTTCCTGCTGTACCCTGCACTGCGTAACAAAACTTTCATATGTGCCTCAGAGTCCACAATGTGCTGCACCCCATCTCTGTCTGTTGCTTATATCATTTTACATTCAGCGTTAGAA
>CM031596.1:125514674-125524674 GCA_018398815.1 Conus ventricosus | reverse complement strand
CTGACTATGGGTCACAAAGATTCCGCATTAAATATGCTGCATAACAACAGTTTCTGTTTCAATATGAATGTATTTACAGTATAGATGTCAAGATAAGGCAGTCATAAGACTGCAGAAAGCCTATAGAAAAGCTGTAGAGAAAAATGGAAGGTGTGCCTGATACACATTGACCCCTTAAGAAAGAGGGCTTAGAGCTGATGCCTGCATTCAGGCTGGTTTACAAACCTACGTTCTATTTGTAGCAAATTGTATGAACAGCTTGTGAATGTATGAATGTTGCTGTTGATTGACCATTGATCGAATGGTGTACATTTTCGAACCGATTCTCGTTGATGTTAATGTTGCTTATTAAACATTTTGATCTTACCACTGCAGACTATGGTTCATATTGTCAAAGACGGTGAAATAATGTTATTTTTGTAGGTATTCCATTCTTTTCTAAACACTTAATTAACTCAAAATATTAACAAATCTCACACAAATGAAACTCTACTATTGGTAACATAATAAAAGCTGCTCATGCTAACCAGATACCATTTTCTTTAAGAACCCCCTACCACACATTACAAGAATCATCATCTGCTATACAAACATGTACTTGGAATCGAACGAGCTTGTCAAGACTACCCACCCAACCCACCACCAGACTGCTGAAGTAACTACAGAATGAATATCATCAGATCCACTGTTTGCGACATAATTCCATATGATCAAAGAGAATGATCAAACTCCAATGGCTGCTGTGACACAGGATCGAGTTGACAGGAAAGATGGTGATCTCCAGAAAGATGAACAGAGTAGAATAAGGGGGAAGAGGGAAGACGACGGAACTGCAAGCTAGGGTAGGGGGAGGGGGGGGGGTCAGCAAAGTTGGAAGGCAGCTCAGCTGACAGCAAATGGAAACCCTGTGACCAGCCAGAGATCTCAGACAGCGAAGACATCAGACCACAATGGCTTCTCCACAGGAGGAAAATGACCGGAGACATGGTGAATCATTACAATGTTCACGTTTCCTTTCCTCTGTCAGTGAGAAGATGACACAGATAGATCGTATCTGAAAAACGTGTGGGTTGGGATGCTCCTATTGTCTCTGTCTTTCCCGCCCCCTCTCTCTCTCTCTCTCTCTCTTCTCTCTCTCTCTCTCTCTCTCTCTCTCTCTCTCTCTCTTCTCTCTCTCTATCTCTCTCTCTCTCTCTCTCTCTCTCTCTCTCTCTCTCTCTCTCTCTCTCTTCAGTGTGTGTGTGTGTGTGTGTGTGTGTGTGTGTGTGTGTGTGTGTGTGTGTGTGTGTGTGTGTGTGTGTGTGTGTGTGTGTGTGTGTGTGTGTGTGGTGTGTGTGTGTGTGTGTGTGTGTGTGTGCAAGTCAGTGGACATTATTATTCTATTCTACCAGTCCAGTGAAATGACATGATTTTTTAGCAGTAAATGACAAATATATATTTCGCACGAGAACAAAAAGATCCCAGATGCTAGAGAGGTGTTATTTCTGTAGGCTAATTTGACCACAACAAAAACAAAGGGAAAATGAATCACATGTATTTTGTTATTTTCATTTAACAAAGAAGTCATTATGAATTTTTGAAAAAGGAAAATAGGAGAAACTGTGTTCCATCCATTCCATGAAACTGAAGCTGCAGACAGACACACATACAAGGATACGTGTGTGCACCACACACACACACACACACACACACACACACACACACACACACACACACACACACACACACACACACACACACACACACACACACACACACACACACACACACACCACACACACAACAGAGGCAGACAGACAACAGCACAAACGACAGCAGGCAAGGCAGAGCAGGCAGGCAGACAGGCAGGCAGGCAGACAGAGCAGACAGACAGACAGACAGACAGACAGACAGACAGAGATAATTGAATTTCCTGATAAGTCAAACTTAGTCTCCCATGAACTATAGACATAATTCAAGGAGCGACTGTACTAGTCCTCATAGCCTAGAAAGGTCACCACAGCTGACTCAGGTATAAACGGTATATCCCCCTTTAACTAGCAAAGTAATACAGCTCCTTCAGTTAACGAGAATTCCCTGCAACACTTTGCTGCACACGAGCACTGAGACGGTCCATAATAGCTCAATAACACCGACTTTCTCTGTTCTTGTATGTCCTTCAGGTGTTACCAGAAGTGTCTCCGTCCTCCCCTCCTCTCTTTTATCAAATAACATCCTCATTGCTCCTCTGTAGCCCAAGTCACAGCCAATTCGGTGTTATCACCAGGCTGCACTTAGGGATCTCATTCACATGTTCCTTTTGCTGGTCTGTCCAGAAATGCAACGACTCGCACAGAAGGATGCTTTCTGAGTATGACATAGTCGTGCTAGGGAGGCATTCAAAGTGGACGTCTTGGTTTCGGCCGTAGGAATTCTGAAGTATTGGGTGGTATGTCGATTGTGGTGGTGGGTGGTGGTGGTGGTGGTGTGGTGTGTGGTGTGTGTGTGTGTGTGGGTGTGGGGTGTGATGTGGGGGTGGGGTGTGTGTGTTGTGTTGTGTGTGTGTGTGTGCTATGATGATGAGGTGGTTGTGTTGTGTTGTGTTGTGTTTGTGTTGTGTTGTGTTGTGTTTGTGTTTGTGTTGTGTTGTGTTTGTGTTGTGTTGTGTTGTGTTGTGTTGTGTTGTGTACACATCCACAAATTCATTGAAAGTCGGTATAAATATTTCCTTTTATATTCCATGGTTACGGTTGTTCTTGTGTGTATACTTTTTAATCCACCTAACTTTAACGTTGTTATGTTACTTGTAAAACACGGCTGAACGTACAACATTGTGCTGTGTTGTACAATAATGTACTTTCATTTACTTATTATTGCGTGTTCTGCTATGTTCTGCAATGCTGTGCAGTGTTTGACGGTAATCTTGGATACAATATAGCGGATTTGACCAATGACAGTGGTACTCTCTTCTCTCTTCTCTCTCTCTCTCCTCTCTCTCTCTCCTCTCTCTCTCTCTCTCTCTCTCTCTCTCTCTCTCTCTCTCTCTCTCAACAGACTCCACATTCCTAGTAGTGCAATGTTTTCTTGACATGCATACTACTCCTCAATTTAGACGAGCCTCACAATGCTCTTTCATCTTGCTTATTCGGCGGATTCACAGCCTTTTAAATCTGATGTGACGAACTGAATGAACTTTGTGCCTGGAATAATCAATAGTTTGTTGCTGAGGTGTAGTTGTGCTCCTTGGCATTTCCCATCTGAACAGTCTGGGAGCCATCTGATGTATGCATCTGAACAGTCTGGGAGCCATCTGATGTATGCACGATTAAAATCAACTGTGTGGTCACGGAATGCATGTCTTACGGTGTCCTTTTTGTGCTTGCATTTTTGTGTGCTTGTTTGTTTGCTTGCTTGCTTGCTTGCTTGCTTGCTTGCTTTCTTGCTTTCTTGCTTTCTTGCTTTCTTGCTTGCTTGCTTGCTTGTTTTTGTTATTACCCTACGAAGTTTGTCCTCAGTACATTATATCTTATTGTCAGAGTGAAGGGCAGTATCATTCCTAAAGTTAACTGTAGATGAAAACATCCCCCAAATTAAACTGCACTGCAAGACAACATTTCATGAATGCCTCAGAGTGCACCTTCTGCTACACACTGTTTTCGTCTTTATTCATCTACTTACAACATTAGCACTAGCTAGCAATCAGAAAATCGTAGAAAACGTGTCAAGGTTAGTTGAGGAAGAGGTAAGGTTTGACATACAAACGACCATGCTTTACATGTTGTTTGAAGCCCAGTAAATCTGAAGGCCATATGAGAAAACGACTCCAGTGCAAAACCACGACCAACAACCAAATCCTTCACAACGACAAGGCTGTATAACCATTACATCCTAACAGAAATGCTACGACCAAAGAAAATCATACATTCGACCCCTGAGAAAAGAGCCACTAAGAATGGAGCCTTACATCCAAATGGACTGCAATGTTATGTTTCATAAATCTTCAGTTCTTGATAACGAATAGCATTTGCACATATTAATTACTTTTCCAGATTTTCTTCGGTCGTAACATTTCTATTAGAATGTAATGGTTATACAGCTTTGTCGTTGTGAAGGATTTAGATGTTGGTCGTGGTTTTGCACTGGAGTCGTTATCTCACATGGCCGGTAGATTTACCGGGCTTCAAACAACATGTAAAGCATGTACAAACATGTCCAAGGACACCAGCAGATTCTGTCTGGTCTTACTGCTGCTGACTGTACATATCATCCTCTGACTGCCGCGTTAGACCCATACTATCAAAGGCCACATGAAACTATTGTATATGAGTTCCCTTTCTTTCATAAAGGGAATTCGAACTGTGCAATGTCAAATGGAGCATACTCTACTCCATAGAATCAGCACATGCTTCTGATGACCAAATATCCTATTCCGAAATAAAACACAATAAAGGAAATACATCATCGTCTACAATCCTAATGAATATAGGAATTGAAGCATGCCAGCGATGAGGACAAGAACAAAAAGAGTGTTCTCGAATTCGCTGTTCATGACGTATTCTGCTGCATAAACCAGGCTTAATGGCGTGCAGCAACGCAAGATTGAGTCTATCTGCTGGAAGGAAAATTGCCGATCTACCAGGAAAAGATAACCAGAGTGGGATGAAAGAGGAAGAGAAGGAGGAAGCACCAGCCAACAGCGCTAAACAAAATTTGCAGGCATCTGATTGCAGATGGAAATGCCTTGAACCTCCGAATATATCAGGCAGGAAGTGTATCATGCTACAATGGCCTCTCCTTGGGATTCAGAAGAGTGAAGGTGTAGTGACCCACTGCCGTGTGAACCTTTCTCCTTTCTCCTGGCATAGAGACGATGACATAATTATGTGAATCATGTCCGATACGACAAGATTTAATAGATGTCTCTGTCTCTGCCTCTGTATCTCTCTCTCTCTCTCTCTCCTCTCTCTCTCTCTCTCTCTCTCTCTCAATGGACATATGTAAGTGTGTATCACGTCTATGTGCGATATTGCTTCGTTCTTGTGCAGTGACGTTTAAACTGATAAACCACCGTCGTCATTTGTGACCATGTTCTTTTTTAACTCTTGTCTGTTTTGGCTTTCTGTCTGTCTAATTACGTGTCTGTTCTCTCTCTCTCTCTCTCTCTCTCTCTCTCTCTCTCTCTCTCTCTCTCTCTCTCTCTCTCTCTCTCTCTCTCTCTCTCTCTCTCTCTGTAAGCCTGCCCCCTCTCTATCTCCCTCTCTCCCTCACCTCTCTCTCTCTCTCTCTCTCTCTCTCTCTCTCTCTCTCTCTCTCTCTCTCTCTCTCTCTCTTTCTCTGTCTCTCTCTGCGCAGTTTTCTTGCATTAGCGTCCGCGTTAAGCATATGCAAAAGGGGGATTAGGCTAGGGAGGTGGGGATAGGAGGGTGTGTGTGGAATAGATGATTGTCGTCAAAGGAAGGGGGAAAATGAATGAAAGCGTGTTTCTCTTCTATATTTTATTTCAATGTACTTTTTCTTCTGTTTGAGAGACAGATGAAGAATTGCTCGTCAGATTTAATGTCTCTTCTCGTATTTCACTCTTGTGTGTAGAGTGCTTTCCGCCAATTGCAATTTTTTTCATATATTCGGTCTGATGGCCGGTCCTATATGTTAAATAAATCATCAGCTAGACTATTACCGTCGTTCATAAAGAGCTGATTTGTCTTGTCTTCTCTTGTTTTCGTCTGGTCTGGTCTGATCTTGTCCTCTCTCTCTCTCTCTCTCTCTCTCTCTCTCTCTCTCTCTCTTCTCAATTGACACACCATACCGCGGCGGGACAGACAAGTGGTCACACGTGATAAACAAGGTCAAGACAGAGTCAGCCAGTAGAGGGGGAAAGGGAGAGGAGACAGGGGTGGGGGTGGAGACGGAGCGGATGCGCAGAACGCCAGGGCGCCGGGTTCGCGGCAGACAACTCTGGACGAAACAGTGCGGATCCACGCAGTAGTACAGCGTTGACGGACAGTGAGGAGGGGGGCAGAGCTAGTGGGGAGGAGGGAGAGAAGGGAGGACATACAAATACAAACAAAACTTTACGTTCACACACCAGTAGCACAAGGCACCCAGTAAAACATCCAGTAGCACACGTACAAATCCAACTACGAAGGAAGGAAAAAGTAGAAAATGAAGGGTAGGCCACGGCCGTACACGGGGATCACAGATTACACGAACTCAAGAGAACAATGAACAGACACCAGAACACGACATGAGTGGAGGAACGAGAGGGGGAGAGAGTGGGAATGAAAAAAGAATGGAAGACGAGAGTGGGAAAAGAAAACCTATCTTTTGCATGTTGGAATGTGGGGGGATTATTAGATAAAATTAACGGAACCAGACTTTTAGAATTTATCACTTCTTTTGATCTGTGCTGTTTAACAGAAACATTTACTTCTAAATTTTCGATTTCGAATTAAAATTCCAGGATTTCTTGCAATTCATTGTCCAGCAGTCAAATTCACTAGAATGGGAAGACCCTCAGGGGGAACATCCTGCTGATAAAAAGAGTTATCTGAATATGTTCAATTGGTAAATACTGACATGGAAAATGTACTCTGTGTGAAGTTACTGAAAGTTTATTGCATTGTGAAAAAGACATTTTGTTTTAGGTACATATGTACATCCAGTAGATAGCCGATATTATTCTGACAAAGATTACTCATGCACACTGGAACTAATTGAACAATACATATTTGCACAAACAGAACAAGGAAATAACTTCCATTACATCATTGGAGGAGATCTCAATGCTCGTATTGGGGAATGGAGTTGAGCATCGATGATGAAAAATGAGGTAACAGGAAGAGAACAGGACGTGTATGCACGTAGGTCTAAAGATCCCCACATAAATGGTTTTGGCAAGAAATTAATAGAATTTTGCATAACATTTAATGTAACTCCACTAAATGGTCTTTGCACGGGAAAGTTTGACGATGCATACACATTTTACTCCGAAAGGGGTAACAGTGTTATAGATTACTATATATGTTCTGTTGAACTGTTAGAAAATGTGAACAAGTGTCAGATAGTAGAGAGGTTGAAGCTCAGCATTGCCTATTATGATGGAATTACAAAGCAACTGTCTAACGCACAAGAGAACGAGGGCAAGAAAATTTTACGTAAAGAAACTAAAGTGGGATCCCACAAAACAACAACAGTATGTCCAGTTCATAGAATCGGAAGAGGCAAAACAAACAATGGCACAAATAACAGAAGAAATAGAAAGAGATGTAGACACGAGTATAGACAGATTTAATAAGCTACTAAAAGAGGCAGGGAAAGACATGTACAGAACAATAGGTATAGGAGGAAAATATAAGACTAAAAACAACTGGTATGATAAACATGCGAAATCAAAAAGAAAGAAGCACAACAAGCACTCAATAGACTGACATGGACGAAAAAAGGATAAAAACCCAACCATTTATGAAGGAAGGAGAGAGGCTTACAGGAACAAAAAGAGCAGTATACAAAGAAACAATTAGAGAAAAGAAAAACAGTATAAAAAGCAAACATACGACACACTAGTACAAAAATCGTAAGGACAGCGAATGTTTCTGGAGACACCATAAAAGTGTTAGAAGAAAGAATAGCACATTACCATCTATTAATATTACACAGTGGAAGCACATTTCGAAGCATCTTGAATCCACAAGACACAGAAGAATGCTAAACGATAGAGAAGGACCACAAGAAAGAAGTGTTAAACGTAATTCATGTACAAGAATTAGACGAAGAGATAACCGAAAAACGAAGTAAGATCAGCTACAGAAAAATTTTAAAAAAAAGGCAAATCACCAGGCATTGATGAAATCCCTCCTGAATTTCTCAAAACTATAGGACAAAATATAGTGCCATTCTTAACGAAATTATTCAATAAATTATATCAAGTAGCTACTTCCCATTAGAATGGTCAAGGGCGGTGATCATACCATACACAAGAAGGGAGATAGACAGAATCCAGGAACTATAGAGGAATATCCTTATTATGCATCATAAGCAAGATTTTACACAGCAATATTAAACAGAAGACTATATGATTGGGCAGAAGCAGAAAATAAAATCAGCAAAGAGCAGGCAGGCTTCAGGAAAGATTTCTCAACAGTAGACCATATTTTCACACTAACATCTATGATAAGTAACTGCCTATACGGCAGAAGAAGAAGTAAATTGTATGTAGCCTTCATTGATTATCAGAAAGCGTTTGACACAGTAAATAGAGAAAAACTTTGGGAATTTCTACAGAAACACAAATATCTACGAAGATGATTAACATGCTAAAAGCTATCTATAAAACAGTACAAGTGTGTAAGACATGGAAACTGAACTAACAGAATTCTTTGAATGCCACACAGGAGTGAAACAAGGGTGTTTTACTGTCCCCTCTAATCTTTTCATTACTAATTACAGAAGTTGCAGACAATGTCACAGCTAAAGGAAGACACGGATGTCAATTCTTACCCGGAAAGGCAGAAATATTTTCACTTCTATTCGCTGATGACATAGCTTTAATAGCTAAAACACCAGCAGGTCTGCAAAACCAAATTAAGAACCTACAAGAAGCCTCAGACCGATTGGACTAAAGGTTAATCTCCAAAAAACAAACATCATGGTCTTTAGAAAAGGAGGATACCTTGGCAGACTAGAAAAATGGAACTACAAAGGGGAAGAATTGAGGTAGTAAACAGCTACAAATACTTAGGTTTCACTCTAACGACTAAACTCTCAGTAAATATTTCACTTTCAGAATATGCAGGAAGGGCGAAAGGGAAAATAGGTGAAATAATGAAAACAATGTATAGCTTAGGACATTTGGATATAAACATATTTTTTTAAGCTATTTGATACACAGGTCAAGCCACTGCTACTGTACGCAGCAGAAGTATGGGGTTTGACTCGTTATTCAGCGGTGGAAAATATACATCTATTCGCATGTAAAAGATACATGGGGGTGGGGAAGAAAACGCCAAACAACTTAGTATACGGTGAACTAGGAAGATATCCGATGAGTATAGATAGTTCAATAAAAGCAATCAGATATTGGTGTCAAAAATTTAAAGAAGATGACTCCAGACAGGATACTAGACAGGCATATGAAAGAGAAAAAATAGAAATTGACAAACCACAGAACTGGGCACTGGAAATTAAACGTTGCTTGGATACATATGGCTTCTCTGAAGTTTGGCTGAACGAAGGCGTAGGAAACGAGCAAACATTTATCATAACACTAAAAACAAAGAATCATAGGACTGTTACAAACAGAACTGGCATAACAAAATAGCGAACAGTGAACGATTTACTACATATAATACGTTTAAAACTATACACCAAACTGAAGAATACTTTCGCGCAATCACAATCGCAAAGTTCAGAAAAGCGTTGACAAGCTACGATTAGGAATAAACGAACTGCATGGCAATAAAAAATACATAGACAATGAAGCTATAACAACATGTCCCCTTCTGCCCAACAGTAGAAACAGAAATGCACTTCTTAATGTGGTGTCCAAATTACAGGCAATTACGAACAAAATACATTTTCAAACACTTTAGTAACAGAAACGCAATCACATTGGAAAGTCTGCTACAAAACGATAACACCGAAAACCATAAGAGATATTGCAATGTACATTTTTCTATGCCTTAAAAACCAGAGAAACCGTATGTAATAGTAATACTTATAGGAAGAACAGAAACTCTAATCAGAAAACAAATTATGTTACAATCAACGTTTCAATCAAAACGTTTTTGTCATGTTGAAATGTATGTTGCGACTCCTGTGGACGGGCCGAGGGCCTCACAATAAATGGCGCGGCGTGAAAGCGCGCGTCAAGAGTCAGAGTCAAGAGTCTCTCTCTCTCTCTCTCTCTCTCTCTCTCTCTCTCTCTCCTCTCTCTCTCTCTCTCTCTCTCTCTCTCTCTCTCTCTCTCAGACACACAACCATTTCTTATACACACATACGCACGCAAGCAAGCACGCACTTGCAC
>CM031596.1:125497174-125509674 GCA_018398815.1 Conus ventricosus | reverse complement strand
CACACACACACCCCAACCCTTTTGGGAATTTTCCAATGACCCCCGAATTAGTCAGCCCTTCCGAAAACCAAGACATCAATCTCAAGGAACCCCCCCCGCCCCCCCTCCCCCTAATGCCCCACACTAAAAAAATTAACCCTCCCCCCCCCCCCCCCCCCCCCCCCGACCGCAACAACATTTTCCCCCAAATTCCCACCCCCCCCATCCCCGCAACTTCCCGGGAAAACCTACCTGTAACCCCTTTTTCGAGCCCCTGGGGCCCCAGGCCCCCTTTCCCTACTTTCCCCCCTCTTTTTTCTTTCCCAAAAGGGAAAAAAGCTTAAATCCCCCCTTTACCGGGGAAACCCGATCGGTAGTTCCCCCAAAAAAAAAGGGGGCATTTGTTTTTCCCCTTTCCATTCCCTTCTTTTTCTTTCCGGGAAATTGCCCCCAAAGCATCCCCGGGTTCCCCCCTGGTTTTGGGGTGACAAGCTAATTTCCCCTGGTTTTTTGGTCTGCCGGGAAAGGAAAATTTCAAAAAAATTTTTTCCTTTTGGCGGGTTTTTTCCCCCAGGAAAGGGGTTTTTGGGGCCTTTGATGCTTTTTTTGGTGTTTTGTGGGGTCTGTCTGATGTTTTGTGTGTGGGTGTGTTTTTGGGGTTTGTTGTGTTTGGGGTGTGTTGTGTGGGGTGTGTGGGGTGTGTGTGTGTGTGTGTGTGTGTGTGTGTGTGTGTGTGTGGGGGGTGTGTGGGTTGTGTGTGTGTGTGTGTGGGTGGTGGTGTGTGTGTGTGTTGTTTGGGTGTGTGTGGGGGGTGTGTGTGTGTGGGGTGTGGGGTTTTGGGTGTGGTGTGTGTGTTTTGTGTGTGTGTGTGGGTTGTTGGGGTGGGGTTTTGGTGTGTGTGGTTTGGGGTGTGTGTGTGTGTGTGGTGTGTGTGTGTGTTGGGGGGGGGGTGTGTGTGTGTGTGTGTTGTGTGTGTGGTGGTGTGTTGGGTGTGGGGTGTTGTGTTTGGTGTGTGTGTTTTTTGTGTGGGTTTTGTGTGGGGTGGTGTGGGGTGTTTTTGTGTGTGTTGGGTGTGTGTGTGTGTGTGGTGTGTGTGTGGTGTGGTGTGTGTGTGTGTTTTGTGTGTGGTGTGTGTGTGTGTGTGTGTGTGTGGTGTGTGTGTGTGTGTGTGGGGTGTTGTGTGTGTGTGTGTGTGTGTGTGTGGGGTGTGTTGTGTGTGTTGTGTGTGTGTGTGTGTGTGTGTGGTGTGTGTGTGTGTGTTTGTTGGGTGTTGGGTGTGTGTGTGTTTTGTGTGTGTGTGTGTGTGTGTGTGTGTGTGGTGGTGTGTGTGTGTTTTGTGTGTGTGTGTGGTGTGTGTTTTTGTGTGTGTGTGTGTGTGTGTGAGGTGTGTGTGTGTGTGGTGTTTTGTGTGTGTGTGGTGTTGTGTGGTGGTTGGGTTTTGTGGGCTCGTGTGTGGGGTGTGTTGTGTGTGTGTGTGTGGTGTGGTGTGTGTGTTTGTGTGTGTGTGTGTGTGTGTGTGTGTGTGTTTTTGTGTGTGTGGTGGGTGTGTGTGTGTGTGTGTTTGGGGGTGTGTGTGTGTGTGTGTGGGGTTGTGTTTTTGGGGTGTGTTGTGTGTGGTGTGGGGTGTGTGGTGGTGTGTGGGGTGTGTGTGTGTGTGTGTGTGTGTGTGTTGGGGTGGGTGTGTTTGTTGGGGTGTGTTGTGTGTGTGTGTGTGTGTGTGTGTGTGTGTGGTGTGTGTGTGTGTGTGTGGGTGTGTGGGGTGTGTGTGTGTGTGTTGTGTGGGTGTGTGGTGTGTGTGTGTTGTGTTGTGTGTGTGTGTTGGTGTGTGTGTGTGTGTGTGTTTTGTGTTTTGTGTGTGTGTGTGTTGTGGGTGTGTGTGTGTTTTGTGTGTGGGTGGGTTTTGGTGGGGGTGTGTGTGTGGGGGGGTTGTGTGGGGTGTGTGTGTGTGTGTTTTGGTGTGTGTGTGTGTGTGTGTGTGTGTGTGTGTGTGTGTGTGTGGGGTGTTGTGTTGTGGGGGTGTGGTGTGTGTGGGTGTTGGGGAGTGTGTGTGTGGTGTGGGGGGGGTGTGTGTGGTGTTGTGTGGGGTGTGGGTGTGTGTGTGGGTGTGTGTGTGTGTTTTGTTTTTTGGGTTGGGGGGTGTGGTGTGTGTGTGTGGGGTGTGTGTGTGGTGTGTTTGTGTGTGTGTGTGTTGTGTGTGGGGTGTGTTGGGTGGTGTGTGTGTGTGTGGGGGTTGTGGGTGTGTGTGGGTGTGTGTGTGTGTGTGTGTGTGGTGTGTGTGTGTGGGTGGGGTGTGTGTGGGGTGTGTGTGTGGTGTGTGTGTGTGTGTGTGTGTGTGTGTGTGTGTTGTGGTGTGTGGTGTGGGGTGTTGTGTGGTGTGTGTGTGTGTGTGTGTGTGTGTGTGTGTGTGGTGTGGTGTGGGGGGGGGTGTGTGTGTGTGGTTTTTGGTGGTGGAAGGAAGGGAAAGGGAAATTCTGTTTTACGCCCCCTGGGTCCCCCCACAAAAGGGTGATGGAAAGGACGTCAAAATTAACTTTAGTGTTTAACAATTTTAGACTTTTAACCCATAAAAAAAAAGGAGGACGATTGGTTACTAGAACAAAAAATAAAGGATTTTTTGCCTTGTAGGACAGAAACCCTATGAAAAATTAGAGAAAAAAAACCAAAAAACCACTATTTTTTAATTTAAACGGATTATAAAATTAATAAAAAGGGGCCCCCCTTAAGAAGGGAAACTTCCCAAAAGGTTATTGTTAATTTAACAAGAAAACAACGGGCCCCAACGAATCTAAAAATCAAAAACACATTAAAGGAAAAGGGTTTTCCAGCAGGGGGGGGTTTTAAACCCCTTCAAAAAGGGGTTTTTCGTTGGGTTCCCCAATCAAAAAACCCATGTTAAACCCTGAAAGATCCCCACGACATACGCACTTAACAGTCGGGCCAATATTTTGGTTCCGGAGGGAATTACATAAAAGTCTAAAGTCCCCCCCCTTGGGGGAAACCCGGCCCCGGCTAAAACCCCCGACACAAAGTTTGCCCAGATTTTGCTGACGGGGTTTTTAAAGAAAAAACCGTATTACCCCAAAAAAATCCCTCTCGATTTATGCTAATTTCCTTGTATAAACAAAGGACAAAAAATTTTAATACTACCAAATAATTCTTTGCTCCCCTTTTTGCGGGCTCAAATCTGCTTGTAAAAAAAAACGAAGGGGGTGTGCGATGGAACCCAAGAAAATACAACATTAGTCCTTTCATGAAAAAGAAAAGTGAAACATTTACTTAACCCTCAAATAAAATTTCCCCTCTCTGTGTTTTTTTTCCAAAAAAATGCAAATTTTTTTAATACTGACTGTAAATCAAACAAAAAGGTTTAAAAATTTATTGAACGGGAAAGGGAAAATTTAAAATTAATTTAATGCCACCCAGGACAGCAACTATTTCAGCTGAAAATTTGGAATGACCCTTACCAAAATAAATGTTTTTGGGCTTTAAAATTTTGGGAATTACAAACCCAGATCCCGCCCCTCCCTCATCAAGAACTGGGGCCGGCAGTGTTTTTTTTTTAAAATTAGTTAGTAAATTTTTCTTATTTTCAATTTTGACAGTTTGGCTAAAAAAAGCGGCGAAACCCGCTTTATTTAGATCAAAAAGGAAAAATGTTAACTGTTCTTCCGTTATTTTCCCAAGGGGGTCCGGGCGGAACCAGTCGCGGGGAAACCTCGTGTGGGTCAATCTTTGAGTTTTAAAAACGCCCAAAAACATTTTAAAAACAAAAAGCGTCTCTAAATTTGGGTTTTTTCTGTGTTTTTTTTTTCGAAAAAATAAATGTCAAAAACTGTTTTTAAAAACTCTTCAAGGTCGCCCCCCGCAATCCGTCTCACAAATTTTTTTACAGAACTTATTTTCCTTTTTTTCTCAAGGGGCCAAAAAGGCCCTGTTTACCCTTTATAAGTTTCAGAGGACTTAGGGGGCACAGGTAAACCCAGAGCCAACTTTACAGCTTTCCCGTCAATTTTTTTAAATTTTTTTTAAAATGCGATCGCGAAGAAAAAAGAATATTTCCCTGTCCGTAAGTCAATTTTGATCGTACAAAAATGGTTGCTAAATGCAACAAAACTTTGGGGACCCGTCCCCATGGAAATGACTGACAATTTTTAGAAAATTCAAACTTTTAACGGGCTTTAGTAAAAAATTGAGTAAATTTTTTTTTTCCAGTTTATTTTTGGGTAAGTGGGGAAAACCTAAAAATTTTATTTAAAAAGTTTAAAAAAAATTTTTCCCGCCTCCCAGAAAGAAAATAGGGGGTTATTTTGGTTAAAACCATTGTTAAAGAGAACCAAATGTGTCTTTTAAACAGAAATTGGGAAAGCCATTCAAATGCATATAACTATTTAATTTATTCCAGCTCGTGCTGAAAGAGTTTTCTGAAAAAAAATTTAAATGTGACGTAAATTTGTTCTTTTTTTTAAAGAAAATTAAACCCAAATTTTGGGCAATGTCAATAAGGCATTTTGGGGCTCCCTTTGGGAAATTAAAGAAAAACGTATAAAAAGGGTCATAAACATTACTTTGAATAAAAAAGGGGAATTATAAAACCCCTTGTGGAATTCCCATATTTATAGATCTTGAGGATAATAAATTTCACCCCAATTTTTTGGTATTTATGTGTCTCCCACTTAAAAAGGTTTTCCCCACAAAATTGTAGACGTGGCAAAAAGGGGACCAATTTTTTTTAAATTTTTGTATAACAATGGGCGGGTGCCACACTTTTATCTTAAAGCTTTGGAAAATTTTCCAAAGAAGGGAAGCAAGGACACTTTTACGTTTAGCAAACGTTTTTTAAAATTTTGATATTTTAGTCGTGTCATTTGATCAATTGAATTTGGTCCTTTTTTCAAAAACCAGATTGATGGAAAAAATCCCTTTAATTTTTATCACAGTAATGGGCCATTCTAAAATTTTTCTATTTTTCCATGATTTTTTCCCAGTATGGGGGACGTGACTGAAAGGGGTCTATAAAAGACCTCAGACCGAAGCTTCCCCGCTTTAAAATAGGAGTCACAATAGACGTTTTCCATATATCGGGAATTTGTCCACATTCCCACTTTTTGTTAAAAAATTTTTATGAAAAATGACAATCCATTCTCTGGTAAATGGTTTAAAAAAGTGTAAAAGAAATCCCAACCCAAACCCAAATGAAACCTTTTTTTTTTCCCAACAACGGTGCATTCCTGACTTCCTGTAAAAAATATTGATACATTTTTTTGTTTCAAATTTTTGTTTGGGGACGGATCTCTATTTATAAATATTTTTTTCCCTTTTCCCTCTAAACGATTTTGCTTTTTTAGGGGAAACATTCCTTTCAACCTGTTTTTAAGTTAAAATAGATGCAAATTCCCCCGGGCCTTTTTACTTTTGGGAAAAATAAAATTTCCAAAATGTTTTTTGTTGTTTTTTTTGAATTTGGGGGTTGTACCGGAATTTAAAACCCCCCCCCCTTTTCCCCCCTTTCCCAACCCCTTTTTCCCCACACCCCCTTTTTTTACCGTCCCCCTTTTTTTTCAAACCCTTTAACAGAACTCCTGTGACCAAGGGATTTTCTTTTTGCTTGCGCTTTTAACTTTTGTTTGCTTTTATTTTTGTAAATGCACATTTCTTTATGAGCGCTTTTTTATTCTTGCACAGGAACTTTTTCTAACTTTTAAACCAATTAAGAAAGCTAGGGTTTTTTTTTCCTTTAACAGCCTCCTCGCAAGCCTGATTTCCCCCAGACAAAACCTGAAAAGTTTCACACCTTTTTGGTCCTTTTTTTTTGGGAAAACTAAAGCACGCCTCAAAAAACTGCTTTCTGAAAGTTATCAAAAAAAAATGTTAACATTTCCCCACAAATAAATTCACTCCAGTTTTTCTAAATGAGGTAAATTTTTAAAAATTTCCCCTTCCTTTTAAAGTAATTAAATTTGGGGATAACTCACAAACCCCTAACTTCAGATTCAACGGATTCTTTTAAAAAATAAAAGTAATTTGGGAATGGTCCCCTACCTATTTGGGGCATTACTGTATCCCATTTTGGGGTTTTAAAGTAAACCCGGTTTAAACAAAAAGGGAAGGGTCAAGCGCCGATGCCTATGGGTGAGATTGTCTGGGGTGGGGGGCCCCTTTGTTCTCCCGCGTTTAAAGGGAAAACTAAAAGGGTGAATCCACCAAAAATTTTCCCCGAAAATCAAGGGTGAGAAACTATTTGACAACCCCTTTTTCCCCGAAAAGGGGCATGGAATTGAAATCCCCCACCAATGAGCCAAATTTTCTTTGAACATTTTAGAGAAAAGGGAAAACCCAAATTTGTAAATTTTTCCCCCTCAGGGCCCTTTGGGGAATAACTGATGCAAAAAAGTAAAATTTGATTGTCTGAAAACTTTCCCGTTTTTTAAAGGATTCCGACAATTTTAAACCCTATCTTTTGTAAAAAAAAGAGGACTAACGATGTAAAATCTAAACCAAAATTTTACATAATTTGCTTTACTTTCTTTATCAAAATTCTTTGCAAAATATAAAACCGGGGGGTGTAAATTTAAACCCGTAACTTTTTCAACTTCTTTTTGAGGGGGCATTTGGGAAATGAAGGAGAAAATACATGATGAAATTTACTAAAAATGCATACACAAAAATATCAATATTTGTTGAAAAAGGGAAAGTGCGTTTTCCCTTGTAGAACCGACAAATTATCACCTGTGTTGTTCTTTTCTTCCGGTCATAAGTTAACTTTTAAATTTTAAAGGGGGATAAGGATCTTTAGGTGGGGCCCAGTACAATAAAACCAGATCAAAATGCTAAAAGCAATGTTACCCCCGTGAAAATGGGGGGTGGGGGGGGGGGGGGTGGGGGTGGGGGTGATGTTTTGGAGATTTTTTTTCCCCGGGGCTGATCATGGAAAACGTATCTTGACTATCTGAAAATCTTGTATGTAGTTTTGGGGGTGCAGGCTACACAAAGCCTCCTACTGAAAAAATGCTTCACACAATTGATGAAGGGGCCCGAAGCTGAACAAAAAAGACGCCCGAGGGGGAAAATGGCAGATGGTTGCGCTGTTTAACATCCCTTTGGGTCAGCAGAGAAGTGATTGCTGGCCCCTTTGTTGCCCAAGGCCCCCTTCCAGGAAAATGACTGTGGTTTTTTATGTTTGGGCCGACTGATGAAAATTCAGGGAAACGACTGCTGCTCCCCCTTTTTGGGCCAACGTGGGCTTTTAGGGAAGGGTGACTTGGTCGCCCTGTTGACCGACTGATGACTTCAGGAAAATGAATGCCGGTCACCATGTTGACCAGCGGAAACTTCTTGAAGGGAAAGATTCTTTGGTTTGCCCTTTTGACCTGCGGATTGACTTCTTGAAGGGGAAAGAGTGCTGGTCGCCATGTTGACCCGCGGGTTACTTCTTGAGGGGATGAGTGCTGGTCGCCAGGTTTACCAGCGGTGAAATTCTTTAAGGGAGAAGAGTGCTGGTCGCCATGTTGGGCCAGCGGATGACCCTTTGAAGGGAGATGGTGCTGGTCGCCAAGTTGACCACGGGCTTTTGAAGGGGGGATGAGGCTGGTCGCCATGTTGGCCACCCGGTGACTTCTTGAAGGGGAAAATTTTGGGTGGTCGCCCCCGTTGACCAGCCCGGGTGAATTTTTTGGAGGGAATTTTTGGGTCCCCCATGTTTACCAGCGATGATTTTTTTGGAGGGGGGATTACGTGGTCCCCCCTTATGACCCGGGATGACTTCTTTGAGGGAATTGGACTGCTGGTCGGAAAGTTTACCCCGCAATGACTTCATGGGGGGAGATACGTTGGTCGCCATGTTGACCAACTTATGACTTCAAAGGAAGATGACTTGCTGGTCGCTATGTTGATCAACTGATGGGTCTCGGGGACCGGAAATGGAATTTCTAATAGCCCCTTTTTGTTTGAGTTTTAAAAAGGGAAAAAACTTTTCAGCAGTTTTGTGTAGATTTTCAATCAATATTACAAGCATTCCTTACAACGTCCCCATAAATTTTTGATTAAAGACCCCTTCTGTTTTTTTTAGCTTCAGCTTTGCTTGAGAATGCCTCTTTTAAAAAAGAAATATAGTTCTTTGATTTCAAAAAAAATTTTAAATTCTTTGGGGCCATGTTTTAGCAGGAAAATCCCTGAAAAACTGAAAGATTTGGGCACCTTTGGGAGTTTAAAACCGTGTGTATGGTGTGGGTGTGTGTGTGTGTGGTGTGTGTGTGTTTTGTGTGGGTGTGTGTGTGTTTGTTGTGTGTGTGTGTGGGGTGGTGGTGTGTTTTTGGGGTGTGGGTGGTGTGTTGTGTGGGTGGTGTGTTTTGTGTGTGTGTTGTGTGTTTGTGTTTTGGTGTGTGTGGTTGTGTATTGGGGGTGTGTGGGGGTTTTAAAAAGTGTGTGTTTTGTGCGTGCTGCGTGCGTGCGTGTGTGTGTTGGTGTGTGTTGGGGTGTGTGTGTGGGTGTGTGTGGGGGGTGTGTGTGTGTGTGTGTTTTGTGTGTGTGGGGTGTGTGTGTGTGGTGTGGTGAGTGTGTGTTTTTGTGTTTTTTGGTGTTTTTTAGTGTGTATGTGTGTTTTTTTGTTTGTGTACGCCGGTTTGTGGTTTTACGTGTGAGTTTTGTGTTGTATGGGGTCCTTTAAGAGCACCACCCGTCGTCCCGGTAATTGAAGGTAAAAATGATATTTTTTTTTATATTTATCGTTTAAAAGTTGGCCTTTTCGCGTTTCTTTTTTTTTACCGGGCTTGGGGTCGCAAATTACAGTTTTACCATACAACTTCCGGTGTTCTGTATTAAATGTGTTGTTTTTTTTGCAGTGTTTTTTACTGGAACCCAAGGGAAAAAGGAAAAGAGACCGAACCCCGCAGCACGGAGGCGAGAACCCCGAGGCAGAGATTTAAAAAGGCAGGGGGGAAAATGGGGCCCCATTCAGCGGGCAGCCCAGAAACCCAGTGCGATGGCGAAGTGTTGTCGATGGCCCATGCCCCACCCTTTAGCTATTGGGGCCCCCAAGTCAAAAATAAAGAAAATAAAATATTTGCAGTGTTTTTTAAAGGGCAATTTTGTTTTGCAATATTTGGGTGTCCCTTTACAGAAAATCTAAGATCAAAACGAACATACGGATAATGGCAACACATCCTCTCTCTCCTCTCTCTTCCCCTCCTCTCTCTTCTCTCTCCTCTCTTCTCTTCTCTTCCCCTCTCTCTCTCTGTCCTCCCTCTTTCTTCCCCTGCCCCTTTCTCTCTCCCCCTTTTCTCCCTCCCCTCTCTCCTCTCTCCCCCTCTCTTTTCTCTCTCTGTCGTCCTCTTTTCTCTTCTCTTTCTCTCTTCTCTCTCTTGTTCCCCTCTCCTCTCTCTCTCCCCTCCTCTCTCTTCCTCCCTCCCCTCCCCTCTCTTCTCTCTCTCCCCTCCAATCTCAGTTTCGTAGGAATAGATTTCCATCCCTGAAAGGCCCCCTCCCTTTTACGGGAAACTAACCTTTTTAAAATTTAGGATGCTTACGACGCTCTATCTGCCGGCTGTTTTGGCAGACCCATTGCCAAAAGGTCTGACAAGATAAATGGAACAGACTTTACTCAGAATTTAAGATTGGTTGGGTTTTTGGGGGTGGTTTTGGTTCTTTTTGAAACTTTTTTTCCAGTTGAATTTTTCTGGGTTCGCAAAGCCCCCACCAACTGTCCGGTCATTGGGGTATATACCTCAGTCGTGAAAAGGTCCCCCACTCAACCTTCCGGTCATCGATTAAAATACCTCAGTCATGAACGGCACCCCTCAACTGTCCGGTCAACGGAGTATATAACCCCATCTTGGGAAAAGTCAAAAAAATCAACTGTCCCGGGCATCGATAATTTCCTCAGTCTTTTGAAGGGCACCACTCAAAATGTCCGGTTTATTTGAGTAAATCCCCCGTCTAAGAACGGTCAAACCCCTCAACTTTTCCCCGGGCATCGGTAAAAAACCTCAGTCTAGAACGGGCCCCCCCTCAACTGGGCCCCGTCCCTCGAGTATATATTTCCTCAGTCTATGAACGGGCACCCCCAACGTCCGGTCATCGAGTTATACCTCAGTCTGGAACGGTCACCACTCAAAATGTCCGGGCATCGAGTTATCCTCAGTTTGTGAACGGGCCCACTCAAAAAGTTCCCCGGGCCTTTGAAAAATAAAACCCCAGTCTATGAACCCCTTTACCACTCAACTTTCCCGGGCACGACATATACCCAGTTTTATGAAAAGGGGCCCCCACCAACGTCCGGCATCCCAAAACATACCCAGTCAAAAAACGGTCACCACTCCCAAATGTCCCGTCATCGATACATTTCCTCAGTCTGTAAAAGGTCCCCACTCCAAAAATGTCCGGTCCCCTCGAAATACATACCTCCCGGGGATTTGGGTTTTTTTTTTGTTTTTTGTTTATTGGGCATTTTCGAAATATTCGCTATCTCCTTTTTCCAGAGCAATTACCTTCTTTTTTCAGAAAAGGGGAAAACGGTTAAAGGTTTAAAAACAAGCTAAAATATGGGGGAAAAGGGCCTTTCCCCCATTACGTATACTCCCCAAGAAAAACCCAAATTTCCCCATACATCTCACAACCACCTTTGTGATAAAACCTTTTTTTAATTTTTATTAAAAACTTAAACCCCCATAAGCTAAGGACTAGAAAGGGAAAATTTTCCCAAAAAAAGGGAAAAAGACAACGCAAACCCGGGAAACCTAGAGGAAGAAAAGAGGCTTGCCAGAAAAACACTGGTTTCCTTTTGGTTAAAAGGCTATTTATTAAGTTTTTTATTCAGATTGGTTCGCAAGTCTTGTTCCGTGTTTGGTCCCGTTCGATAAGTTTACTTGTTGTGTTCATGTCATTTTGGTGGGCTACTGGTCTGATTTATTTTCAGGGTTTTTTTGCTCTTCAGATAAACGCTGGTTTTTCAAACGTTTTTGGGGCACCTTCGGAATACTGTAAAACCCAAAAAAGATAAAGGGAAATTTTAAGTAATTTAAAATGAGTCATTTTTTGGTAAAAAAACAAAGTCTTGCCAGCTCGCAGATTCTGTTAGATTGTTGCATTTCCCAAAAACGGTTTTAGCCCGTGTGGGTTGTTTTTCCCCTTTCTGGGGGAAAAGCTTTGAGCGTTTGGGGTGAGTTTTGGGGTTAAGGATATCACATTCATAAGGGCCTCCATTTTTGGCAGGGCTTAATGCTATTTAAAACCTATGTAACGCATCCATACATAAGTGCAAGAAAACCAGCTAAACTCTCTAGTTTCATTGTTGTTTACTGTACATGTTAATCTTATCACTGCAGACATTGAACCGCATTCTCAAATATGAAGAAATAAATACTGTTTTGTACGTGTTTCACTTCCTTCTTCATAATTTCAGTTTGATTTCAAATTGTTCAGCACATTGTCCCACATAAAGGAAATATTCTGTACTCCTTAGAAGCACTACAAATTTGCCTTGAGACCAGATATCAACTTTGTGTGTGGGAACCCTTTTCACACACTAAGAAACTCAACGTCTACTTCCTTGATAAATGAAAAGAATCAAACGACCTGCTCAAGAATTTCCCCGAGCAGGATACTAAAGTAAAAACATAATAAACATGCTCAACCTTGCTCTTCGTTACATGAATTCGACAGGATAAGAACCCGTCTCTCAATTTTGCTCAAACGTGCTCTTCGTTACATCATCCTACAGGATAAGAACCCGTTTCTGACAGCACTCCTCTGCAACACAGAACTGAATCAGACTGCCACGAAGAGAGATGCTGATTGCTAGAAGCATCAACAGAGTGGTATGAAGGATGAACTAACGGAGAAAGCAACAGCAAGGGAGACTGAGCAAAATCAGAAGGCAGCTGATGGCAAAAGGAAATCCACTGGCCTGCCAGATATCTCCGACAGAGATGACATCAAACTGCAATGGCTTCTCCTGAAGGAGGGGGAGGGGGGTATCGGGGGGACTGACTAGTCACGTGTTGAACCATAAAATGTTCACATTTCTTTTCTTCTATCACAAACAGAACGACGCAGATGCAGATTAAAACGAGCGGATTTTCACACACACACACACACACACAACACACCCCCACACACACACACACACACAACCTCACACACTCTCTCTCTCTCTCTCTCTCTCTCTCTCTCTCTCTCTCTCTCTCTGCTCTGTCTCTCTTCTCTGTCTCTCTCTCTCTCTCTCTCTCTCTCTCTCTCTCTCTCTCTCTCTCTCTCTCTCCACACACACACACACACACACACACACACACACATACACACACACAAACTCACACACACACACACACACACAAACTCACACCAACCACACACACACACACACACACACACACACACACACACACACACACACACACACACACACACACACAAAAAAAGTTGTCAAGAAAATGCAACGATTGTGAAAGGAATCAGATGTACCCAGTACTCAAGATTACAGCTCAACTGAGGAGACCATCCCCCGCATGGAAACCAAAACATGTGTTGAC
>CM031596.1:125472529-125485029 GCA_018398815.1 Conus ventricosus | reverse complement strand
CTGAGCCATCAAAGTAAGTTTATGATACTATCCATTTTAGATTAACTAGTTTCAGTACGTGTGTGTGTGTGTGTGTGTGTGTGTGTGTGTGTGTGTGTGTGTGTGTGTGTGTGTGTGTGTGTGTTGTGTGTGTGTGGTGTGTTTTGTGTGTGTGTGGGGTTTTGTTGTGTGTGTGTGTGTGTGTGTGCTTGCATGTGTGTGTGCGTGCAAGTGCGTGCTTGCTTGCGTGCGTATGTGTGTATAAGAAATGGTTGTGTGTCTGGAGAGAGAGAGAGAGAGAGAGAGAGAGAGAGAGAGAGGAGAGAGAGATGAGAGAGAGAGAGGAGAGTGAGGAGAGAGAGAGAGAGAGAGAGACTCTTGACTCTTGACTCTTGACGCGCGCTTTCACGCCGCGCCCATTTATTGTGAGGCCCTCGGCCCGTCCACAGGAGTACGCAAACATACATTTCAACATGACAAAAACGTTTGATTGAAACGTTGATTGTAACATAATTTGTTTTCTGATTAGAGTTTCTGTTCTTCCTATAAGTATTACTATTACATACGGGTTTCTCTGGTTTTTAAGGCATAGAAAATGTACATTGCAATATCTCTTATGGTTTCGGTGTTATCGTTTTGTAGCAGACTTTCCAATGTGATTGCGTTTCTGTTACTAAAGTGTTTGAAAATGTATTTTGTTCGTAATTGCGTGTAATTTGGACACCACATTAAGAAGTGCATTTCTGTTTCTACTGTTGGGCAGAAGGGGCATGTTGTTATAGCTTCATTGTCTATGTATTTTTTATTGCCATGCAGTTCGTTTATTCCTAATCGTAGGCTTGTCAACGCTTTTCTGAACTTTGCGATTGTGATTGCGCGAAAGTATTCTTCAGTTTGGTGTATAGTTTTAAACGTATTATATGTAGTAAATCGTTCACTGTTCGCTATTTTGTTATGCCAGTTCTGTTTGTAACAGTCTATGATTCTTTGTTTTAGTGTTATGATAAATGTTTGCTCGTTTCCTACGCCTTCGTTCAGCCAAACTTCAGAGAAGCCATATGTATCCAAGCAACGTTTAATTTCCAGTGCCCAGTTCTGTGGTTTGTCAATTTCTATTTTTTCTCTTTCATATGCCTGTCTAGGTATCCTGTCTGGAGTCATCTTCATTAATTTAAACCCAATATCTGATTGCTTTTATTGAACTATCTATACTCATCGGATATCTTCCTAGTTCACCGTTATACTAAGTTGTTTGGCGTTTTCTTCCCACCCCCATGTATCTTTTACATGCGAATAGATGTATATTTTCCACCGCTGAATAACGAGTCAAACCCCATACTTCTGCTGCGTACAGTAGCAGTGGCTTGACCTGTGTATCAAATAGCTTAAAAAATATGTTTATATCCAAATGTCCTAAGCTATACATTGTTTTCATTATTTCACCTATTTTCCCTTTCGCCCTTCCTGCATATTCTGAAAGTGAAATATTTACTGAGAGTTTAGTCGTTAGAGTGAAACCTAAGTATTTGTAGCTGTTTACTACCTCAATTTCTTCCCCTTTGTAGTTCCATTTTTCTAGTCTGCCAAGGTATCCTCCTTTTCTAAAGACCATGATGTTTGTTTTTTGGGGGATTAACTTTAGTCCAATGCGGTCTGAGGCTTCTTGTAGGTTCTTAATTTGGTTTTGCAGACCTGCTGGTGTTTTAGCTATTAAAGCTATGTCATCAGCGAATAGAAGTGAAAATATTTCTGCCTTTCCGGGTAAGAATTGATATCCGTGTCTTCCTTTAGCTGTGACATTGTCTGCAACTTCTGTAATTAGTAATGAAAAGATTAGAGGGGACAGTAAACCCCCTTGTTTCACTCCTGTGTGGCATTCAAAGAATTCTGTTAGTTCAGTTCCATGTCTTACACATGCTTGTACTGTTTTATAGATAGCTTTTAGCAGGGTTAATCATCTTCGTAGATATTTTGTGTTTCTGTAGAATTTCCCAAAGTTTTTCTCTATTTACTGTGTCAAACGCTTTCTGATAATCAATGAAGGCTACATACAATTTACTTCTTCTTCTGCCGTATAGGCAGTTACTTATCATAGATGTTAGTGTGAAAATATGGTCTACTGTTGAGAATCTTTCCTGAAGCCTGCCTGCTCTTTGCTGATTTTATTTTCTGCTTCTGCCCAATCATATAGTCTTCTGTTTAATATTGCTGTGTAAATCTTGCTTATGATGCATAATAAGGATATTCCTCTATAGCTTCCTGGATTCTGTCTATCTCCCTTCTTGTGTAGTGGTATGATCACCGCCCTTGACCATTCTATGGGGAAGTAGCTATCTTGATATAATTTATTGAATAATTTCGTTAAGAATGGCACTATATTTTGTCCTATAGTTTTGAGAAATTCAGGAGGGATTTCATCAATGCCTGGTGATTTGCCTTTTTTAAAATTTTTCTGTAGCTGATCTTACTTCGTTTTCGGTTATCTCTTCGTCTAATTCTTGTACATGAATTACGTTTAACACTTCTTTTGTGGTCCTTCTCTATCGTTTAGCATTTCTGTGTCTTGTGGATTCAAGATGCTTTCGAAATGTGCTTTCCACTGTGTAATATTAATAGATGGTAATGTGCTATTCTTTCTTCTAACACTTTTTATGGTGCTCCAGAACATTCGGCTGTCCTTACGATTTTGTACTAGTGTGTCGTATGTTTGCTTTTTATACTGTTTTTTCTTTTCTCTATTGTTTCTTTGTATACTGCTCTTTTGTTCCTGTAAGCCTCTCTCCTTCCTTCATAAATGGTTGGGTTTTTATCCTTTTTCGTCCATGTCAGTCTATTGAGTGCTTGTTGTGCTTCTTTCTTTTTGATTTCGCATGTTTTATCATACCAGTTGTTTTTAGTCTTATATTTTCCTCCTATACCTATTGTTCTGTACATGTCTTTCCCTGCCTCTTTTAGTAGCTTATTAAATCTGTCTATACTCGTGTCTACATCTCTTTCTATTTCTTCTGTTATTTGTGCCATTGTTTGTTTCGCCTCTTCCGATTCTATGAACTGGACATACTGTTGTTGTTTTGTGGGATCCCACTTTAGTTTCTTTACGTAAAATTTCTTGCCCTCGTTCTCTTGTGCGTTAGACAGTGTGCTTTGTAATTCCATCATATAGGCATATGCTGAGCTTCAAATCTCTCTACTATCTGACACTTGTTCACATTTTCTAACAGTTCAACAGAACATATATAGTAATCTATAACACTGTTACCCCTTTCGGAGTAAAATGTGTATGCATCGTCAAACTTTCCCGTGCAAAGACCATTTAGTGGAGTTACATTAAATGTTATGCAAATTCTATTAATTTCTTGCCAAAACCATTTTTGTGGGGATCTTTAGACCTACGTGCATACACGTCCTGTTCTCTTCCTGTTACCTCATTTTCATCATCGATGCTCAAGCTCCATTCCCAATACGAGCATTGAGATCTCCTCCAATGATGTAATGGAAGTTATTTCCTTGTTCTGTTTGTGCAAATATGTATTGTTCAATTAGTTCCAGTGTGCATGAGTAATCTTTGTCAGAATAATATCGGCTATCTACTGGATGTACATATGTACCTAAAAACAAAATGTCTTTTTCACAATGCAATAAACTTTTCAGTAACTTCACACAGAGTACATTTTCCATGTCAGTATTTACCAATTGAACATATTCAGATAACTCTTTTTTATCAGCAGGATTGTTCCCCTGAGGGTCTTCCCATTCTAGTGAATTTGACTGCTGGACAATGTAATTGCAAGAAATCTGGAATTTTAATTCGAAATCGAAAAATTTAGAAGTAAATGTTTCTGTTAAACAG
Organism: Conus ventricosus; assembly: GCA_018398815.1. Classification (NCBI taxonomy): domain Eukaryota; kingdom Metazoa; phylum Mollusca; class Gastropoda; order Neogastropoda; family Conidae; genus Conus; species Conus ventricosus. The sequence continues at coordinate 125,481,200 of CM031596.1, read as the reverse complement.
CACAGATCAAAAGAAGTGATAAATTCTAAAAGTCTGGTTCCGTTAATTTATCTAATAATCCCCCACATTCCAACATGCAAAAGATAGGTTTCTTTTCCCACTCTCGTCTTCCATTCTTTTTTCATTCCCACTCTCTCCCCCTCTCGTTCCTCCACTCATGTCGTGTTCTGGTGTCTGTTCATTGTTCTCTTGAGTTCGTGTAATCTGTGATCCCGTGTACGGCCGTGGCCTACCCTTCATTTCTTACTTTTTCCTTCCTTCGTAGTTGGATTTGTACGTGTGCTACTGGATGTTTTACTGGGTGCCTTTGTGCTACTGGTGTGTGAACGTAAAGTTTTGTTTGTTTTGTATTGTCCTCCCTTCTCTCCCTCCTCCCCACTAGCTCTGCCCCCTCCTCACTGTCCGTCAACGCTGTACTACTGCGGTGGATCCGCACTGTTTCGTCCAGAGTTGTCTGCCGCGAACCCGGCGCCCTGGCGTTCTGCGCATCCGCTCCGTCTCCACCCCCACCCTGTTCTCCCTCTCCCTTTCCCCTCTACTGGGCTGACTCTGTCTTGACCTTGTTTATCACGTGTGACCACTTGTCTGTCCCGCGCGGGTATGGTGTGTCAATTGAGAGAGAGAGAGAGAGAGAGAGAGAGAGAGAGAGAGAGGACAAGACCAGACCAGACCAGACAAAACAGAGAAGTCAAGACAAATCAGGCTCTTTATGAACGACGGTAATAGTCTAGCTGATGATTTATTTAATACATAGGACCGGCCATCAGACCGAATATATGAAAAAAATTGCAATTGGCGGAAAGCACTCTACACACAAGAGTGAAATACGAGAAGAGGCATTAATCTGACGAGCAATTCTTCATCTGTCTCTCAACAAAAGAAAAAGTACATTGAAATAAAATATAGAAGAGAAACACGCTTTCATTCATTTTCCCTTCCTTTGACGACAATCATCTATTCCACACACCCTCCTATCCCCACCTCCCTAGCCTAATCCCCTTTTGCATATGCTTAACGCGGACGCTAATGCAAGAAAACTGCGCAGAGAGAGACAGAGAAAGAGAGAGAGAGAGAGAGAGAGAGAGAGAGGAGAGAGAGAGAGAGAGAGAGAGAGAGAGAGAGAGAGAGTGAGGGTGAGGAGAGGGAGATAGAGAGGGGGCAGGCTTACAGAGAGAGAGGAGAGAGAGGAGAGAGAGAGGAGAGAGAGAGAGAGAGAGAGAGAGAGAGAGAGAGAGAGAGAGAGAGAGAGAGAGAGAGAGAACAGACACGTAATTAGACAGACAGAAAGCCAAAACAGACAAGAGTTAAAAAAAGACATGGTCACAAATGACGACGGTGGTTTATCAGTTTACAACGTCACTGCACAAGAACGAAGCAATATCGCACATAGACGTGATACACACTTACATATGTCCATTGAGAGAGAGAGAGAGAGAGAGAGAGAGGAGAAGAGGAGAGAGAGAGAGAGATACAGAGGCAGAGACAGAGACATCTGTTAAATCTTGTCGTATCGGACATGATTCACAAAATTATGTCATCGTCTCTATGCCAGGAGAAAGGAGAAAGGTTCACACGGCAGTGGGTCACTACACCTTCACTCTTCTGAATCCCAAGGAGAGGCCATTGTAGCATGATACACTTCCTGCCTGATATATTCGGAGGTTCAAGGCATTTCCATCTGCAATCAGATGCCTGCAAATTTTGTTTAGCGCTGTTGGCTGGTGCTTCCTCCTTCTCTTCCTCTTTCATCCCACTCTGGTTATCTTTTCCTGGTAGATCGGCAATTTTCCTTCCAGCAGATAGACTCAATCTTGCGTTGCTGCACGCCATTAAGCCTGGTTTATGCAGCAGAATACGTCATGAACAGCGAATTCGAGAACACTCTTTTTGTTCTTGTCCTCATCGCTGGCATGCTTCAATTCCTATATTCATTAGGATTGTAGACGATGATGTATTTCCTTTATTGTGTTTATTTCGGAATAGGATATTTGGTCATCAGAAGCATGTGCTGATTCTATGGAGTAGAGTATGCTCCATTTGACATTGCACAGTTCGAATTCCCTTTATGAAAGAAAGGGAACTCATATACAATAGTTTCATGTGGTCTTTGATTAGTATGGGTCTAACGCGGCAGTCAGAGGATGATATGTACAGTCAGCAGCAGTAAGACCAGACAGAATCTGCTGGTGTCCTTGGACATGTTTGTACATGCTTTACATGTTGTTTGAAACCCGGTAAATCTACCGGCCATGTGAGATAACGACTCCAGTGCAAAACCACGCCCAACATCTAAATCCTTCACAACGACAAAGCTGTATAACCATTACATTCTAATAGAAATGTTACGACCGAAGAAAATCTGGAAAAGTAATTAATATGTGCAAATGCTATTCGTTATCAAAAAATGAAGATTTATGAAACATAACATTGCAGTCCATTTGGATGTAAGGCTCCATTCTTAGTGGCTCTTTTCTCAGGGGTCGAATGTATGATTTTCTTTGGTCGTAGCATTTCTGTTAGGATGTAATGGTTATACAGCCTTGTCGTTGTGAAGGATTTGGTTGTTGGTCGTGGTTTTGCACTGGAGTCGTTTTCTCATATGGCCTTCAGATTTACTGGGCTTCAAACAACATGTAAAGCATGGTCGTTTGTATGTCAAACCTTACCTTTTCCCTCAACTAACCTTGACACGTTTTCTACGATTTTCTGATTGCTAGCTAGTGCTAATGTTGTAAGTAGATGAATAAAGACGAAAACAGTGTGTAGCAGAAGGTGCACTCTGAGGCATTCATGAAATGTTGTCTTGCAGTGCAGTTTAATTTGGGGGATGTTTTCATCTACAGTTAACTTTAGGAATGATACTGCCCTTCACTCTGACAATAAGATATAATGTACTGAGGACAAACTTCGTAGGGTAATAACAAAAACAAGCAAGCAAGCAAGCAAGAAAGCAAGAAAGCAAGAAAGCAAGAAAGCAAGCAAGCAAGCAAGCAAGCAAGCAAGCAAACAAACAAGCACACAAAAATGCAAGCACAAAAAGGACACCGTAAGACATGCATTCCGTGACCACACAGTTGATTTTAATCGTGCATACATCAGATGGCTCCCAGACTGTTCAGATGCATACATCAGATGGCTCCAGACTGTTCAGATGGGAAATGCCAAGGAGCACAACTACACCTCAGCAACAAACTATTGATTATTCCAGGCACAAAGTTCATTCAGTTCGTCACATCAGATTTAAAAGGCTGTGAATCCGCCGAATAAGCAAGATGAAAGAGCATTGTGAGGCTCGTCTAAATTGAGGAGTAGTATGCATGTCAAAAAAACATTGCACTACTAGGAATGTGGAGTCTGTTGAGAGAGAGAGAGGAGAGAGAGAGAGGAGAGAGAGAGGAGGAAGGGGGGAAAGGGGAGAGAGGGGGAGAGAGAGAGAGAGAGAGAGAAGTACCACTGTCATTGTCAAATCCGCTATATTGTATCCAAGATTACCGTCAAACACTGCACAGCATTGCAGAACATAGCAGAACACGCAATAATAAGTAAATGAAAGTACATTATTGTACAACACAGCACAATTTGTACGTTCAGCCGCGTTTTCAAGTAACATAACAACGTTTAAAGTTAGGTGGATTAAAAAGTATACACACAAGAACAACCGTAACCATGGAATATAAAAGAAATATTATACCGACTTTCAATGAATTTGTGGATGTGTACAACAACACAACACAACACAACACCACAACACACACAAACACAACACAACACAACACAAACACAACACACACAACAAACACAAACACAACACAACACAACACAACACAACCCCTCTCTCTCATATGCACACACCACACCCCACACACCACACCCACCCACCCCACCACCCACACACCCACACCCCACACACACACACACACCACCACCACCACCACCACCACCACCACCACCACCACTATGTATCAGACATACACCCAATTACTTCAGGAATTCTACGGCCGAACAAGACGGTTCCACTTTGAATGCCTCCCTAGCACGACTGATGTCATACTCAGCAAAGCATCCTTCTGTGCGAGTCGTTGCACTTTCTGGCAGACCAGCAAAGGAACGATGTGAATGAGAGTCACATAAGTGCAGCCTGGTGATAACACCGAATTGGCTTGACTATGGGCTACAGAGGAGCAATGCAGGATGCTTATTTGATAAAAGAGAGGAGGGAGGACGGGAGACTACTTCTGGTAACACCTGAAGGAATACAAGAACAGAGAAAGTCGGTGGTGATTGAGCTATATGGACCCCGTCTCAGTTGCTCGTGGTGCAGCAAAGTGTTGCAGGAATTCCGTTACTGAGGAGCTGTATTACTTTGCTAGTTAAAGGGGAATTATACGTTCTATACCTGAGTCAGCTGTGGTGACTTTCTAGGCTATGATGGTCAGTACAGTCGCTCCTTGACATTCATGTCTTAGTTCATGGAGACTAAGTTTGACTTATCAGGAAATTCAATTATCTCTGTCTGTCTGTCTGTCTGTCTGTCTGCTGTCTGTCTGTCTGCCTGCCTGCCTGTGCTGCTGCTCTGCTGCTGCCTGTCTGTTCTGTTGTGTTGTCGTGTCTGTTGGCTCTGTGTGTGTGTGTGTGTGTGTGTGTGTGTGTGTGGTGTGTGTGTGGTGTGTGTGTGTGTGTGTGTGTGTGTGTGTGTGTGTGTGTGTGTGTGTGTGTGTGTGTGTGTGTGTGTGTGTGGTGCACACACGTATCCTTGTATGTGTGTCTGTCTGCAGCTTCAGTTTCATGGAATGGATGGAACACAGTTTCTCTATTTTTCTTTTTCAAAAATTCATAATGACTTCTTTGTTAAATGAAATAACAAAATACATGTGATTCATTTTCCCTTTGTTTTTGTTGTGGTCAAATTAGCCTACAGAAATAACACCTCTCTAGCATCTGGGATTTTTTTGTTCTCGTGCGAAATATATATTTGTCATTTACTGCTAAAAAAATCATGTCATTTCACTGGACTGGTAGAATAGAATAATAATGTCCACTGACTTGCACACACACACACACACACACACACACACCACACACACCACACACACACACACACACACACACACACACACACACACACACACCACACACACACACACACACACACACACACCACACACAACTGAGAGAGAGAGAGGAGAGAGAGAGAGAGAGAGAGAGGAGAGGAGAGGAGAGAGAGAGGAGAGAGAGAGATAGAGAGAGAGACAGAGAAGAGAGAGAGAGAGAGAGGATGAGAGAGAGAGAGAGAGAGAGAGAGAGAGAGAGAGAGAGAGGGAGGCGGGAAAGACAGAGACAATAGGAGCATCCCAACCCACACGTTTTTCAGATACGATCTATCTGTGTCATCTTCTCACTGACAGAGGAAAGGAAACGTGAACATTGTAATGATTCACCATGTCTCCGGTCATTTCCTCCTGTGGAGAAGCCATTGTGGTCTGATGTCTTCCTGTCTGAGATCTCTGGCTGGTCACAGGGTTTCCATTTGCTGTCAGCTGAGCTGCCTTCCAACTTGCTGACCCCCCCCCCTCCCCTCCCCAGCTTGCAGTTCCGTCGTCTTCCTCTTCCCCCTTATTCTACTCTGTTCATCTTTCTGGAGATCACCATCTTTCCTGTCAACTCGATCCTGTGTCACAGCAGCATTGGAGTTTGATCATTCTCTTTGATCATATGGAATTATGTCGCAAACAGTGGATCTGATGATATTCATTCTGTAGTTACTTCAGCAGTCTGGTGGTGGGTTGGGTGGGTAGTCTTGACAAGCTCGTTCGATTCCAAGTACATGTTTGTATAGCAGATGATGATTCTTGTAATGTGTGGTAGGGGGTTCTTAAGAAAATGGTATCTGGTTAGCATGAGCAGCTTTTTTATGTTACCAAATAGTATGGAGTTTTTTTTATTTGTTGTGAGAATATGTTTTTGAAAAGAATGGAATACCTACAAAAATAACATTATTTCACCGTCTTTGACAATATGAACCATAGTCTGCAGTGGTAAGATCAAAATGTTTAATAAGCAACATTAACATCAACGAGAATCGGTTCGAAAATGTACACCATTCGATCAATGGTCAATCAACAGCAACATTCATACATTCACAAGCTGTTCATACAATTTGCTACAAATAGAACGTAGGTTTGTAAACCAGCCTGAATGCAGGCATCAGCTCTAAGCCCTCTTTCTTAAGGGGTCAATGTGTATCAGGCACACCTTCCATTTTTCTCTACAGCTTTTCTATAGGCTTTCTGCAGTCTTATGACTGCCTTATCTTGACATCTATACTGTAAATACATTCATATTGAAACAGAAACTGTTGTTATGCAGCATATTTAATGCGGAATCGTTTGTGACCCTTTGTCAGCAATAAGTATAAAGTCTCCATCCCTCTGACGATGGATAAATGCTTTAGAGACGGAGTTTGAGAGATAATACAAAATGCCAGAAACACACCCTGACATCCTAACAAATGTTCTAATGACAGCATGGGGTGATCGTGAACAGACTGGGTTACCCCCAAAATATTCCGAGTAGAATAAAATCTCATCAACAGCCCAGTATCTATTCTGAATAATGGGCATTTTATTCATTATGGCAGTCATTTTGTCTGTCAATTCGCTGAAGGAGCAACATAGAAGAGAGCATCGTAAACTGAGTTGACGTAAGGAGCGGTTGGCATGTCAAGGGTGGTACAGGAAGATGGGCTCTGTGGATAGAGAGAGAGAGAGAGGAGAGAGAGAGAGATGAGAGAGAAGAGAGAGAGGGAGAGAGAGAGCGGAGAGAGAGAGAGAGAGAGAGAGTCAGAGCAGAGAGAGAGGAGACAGAGTAGAGAGAGAGCTGAGTGAGAGAGCGTGAGGAGAGAGAGAGAGAGGAGAGAGAGAGAGACGAGAGACGAAGAGAGGAGAGAGAGAGAGAGAGAGAGAGAGAGAGACGAAGAGGGGAGAGAGAAGAGAGAGAGAGAGAGAGAGAGAGGGGTGTTAAACCTACTCGAATAAGGCATGGTCCATCTTTGTCATTAACCTCTCTGTGACGGCGAGGAGAAAAGCCAACACTATAAGGGGTGAATACGTTTCCACTGTCGTCTCTACTGAGAAGAAGCTGTTGTGCTTGGATGTTTCTCCATCTGGCTGATATTGGATTTCTATTTGCTATCAGCTGGCACCCATTCTGCTCAGCACTCCTAGCTGTTGCTTCCTTCTCCTCCTTTCATTCCAGTCTGATCATCTGTTTGTAGCACGAGTCTTTCTTTTCAAAGACAGACTCATCCCGTGCGGTTGAAACAAGCCCTGACTAATGTTGCAAAACATGCAACAAACAGCTGAGTTGGGCGTATTTATTGTTTTATTTCATTTTCTTCTAGGTTGTTTTTTGCACTACATGTAGAATGGCAGTAGAGGATGGCTTTGTTTGATGTTGTAGGTGTTTCACTTCGGAATTTTAACATTTAGAACGTCAAAGCAATTTGTTTTGTGACTCTGCTGAGTAAAACGATTTTCCTTTTCTACAGAACAATGTCAGCTCATATTCTTTCATGAGAGCAACGGATTTCATGCAAAATGGTTTTAATTATTTTTGACAGTAAGGTTCATATGCTGCAGTCACAGGATAAACATATACAGTCAGCAACAATAAGATAAGACGGATTTGATAGATTCTTGAACATCTGCATGAATACTCCACACTAGTTATGATTTTGAAGCCCAAGAAACCTGGAGGCCATATGAGATTACAACTTTAGTCCAAACCACTTAAAAACACACAAGGCCTTTACAGCAACAAGAACATGCTATACGAAAATAAAACGTTACTGAAAATATTTGAATGAAAAGAATCTGTGAAAGAAATTTTCATTTTATACAAGGTATTCATCATCAGCAGCAGCTGACTGTTTATATAAAGTATTGTTACAATACCAGCATTGTGTAAGGCTCCAAACTCAGTCACTTTTCTCACATAGGCCCAAAGTTTGTCTCTCGAAATTAACTCTTTGTTCAAACAGAACTTCATGGGTTTTCTGCAGTTTTGATTCATCTTCTCCTCTTGGACTTGTCATTTAATGCCAAGTGTACAATGCTGCAAGTTGATATTCACAGATAGAGACAGGCTGTAGTACACGATGGGGCCCTGAGGCAGACATGAAAGTGTTGTTATGCAGTGCAATGTAATGTAGGAATAGTCTTCAACCAACGTTAACTTTAACTATAACAATGTTCATCTTCCAACACTGTGATTCTCTGGATGTTGGAGTAAACAAGGTAAATAAATACAGCCATCGACACAACCTGACACCTCAGAAATGCAGTCAATGACCAAGCAATTGATTGCGGTTATACATTGACTGGATGCGTCATGAATATTTTTGATAGGAAACGCTGGCATGCGTAACAGCACTTCACCGCCAGTCCAGTTATTCTGACTTAAGTCCACTCCGTTCGTCACGTTAGAAGTTTTGTCAATCTGTCCACCAAAATAAGCACGGTACAAGAGAGCATCAGAGGCTTCGTCTGAAGCAAAGAGCGGTTTGCATGTCAAAGAGACATTACAGTACCTGGTTGGTGGAGCCTGTTCTTACTTTGTTAATGGCAAGAGAGAGAGGAGAGAGAGAGAGAGAGAGGAGAGAGAGAGAGAGAGA
>CM031596.1:125451771-125469929 GCA_018398815.1 Conus ventricosus | reverse complement strand
CATACTTGTTATTCTTTTCCCTCATTAAACAAACATTTCGTCCGTTCGTTCGTTCGTTCTCTCTCTCTCTCTTCTCTCTCTCTCTCTTTTTTTCTCTTTTCCTTCTCTCTCTCTCTCTCTTCTCTCTCTCTCTCTCCTCTCTTTCTCTTTTCCTCAGTCCAGTAGGAATAGATTTCCATCCCTGAGCCGTTCCTGTGATACGTAAACTACTTTCTACTTCCGGCAGTGCTTACAAACGCTCTATTTTGACCTGGCTGTTTCGGCAGACGTTGCCAAAGGTCTGACAGAAAAATGGAACGATTCTCCTTTTGATAATGATTGGTTTGTTGTGGAGGTGGGTGGTGCTTGTGAGCTTTTTTTTCCAGTCTGAATTCTTGGGTTTCGCAAAGGTCACCACTCAACTTTTCCGGTAAATCGAGTAATATACCTCAGTCTGTGAACGGTCACCACTCAACGCCCGGTATCGAGTATATACCTCAGTCATGAACGGTCACCACTCAACTGTCCGGTCATCGAGTATATACCTAAAGTCTATGAAGTCACCACTCAACTGTCCGGTCATCGAGTTATTACCTCAGTCTATAAACGGTCACACTCAACTGTCCGGTCATCGAGTATATACCTCGTCTATGAACGGTCACCACTCAACTGTCGGTCATCGAGTATTATACCTCAGTCTATGAACGGTCACCACTCAACTGTCCGGTCATGGAGTTATTACCTCAGTCTATAAACGGTCCCCCCTTTCAACTGTCCGGTCATCGAGTAATACCTCAGTTATGAACGGTCACCACTCAACTGCCCGGTCATCGAGTATATACCTCAGTTTGTGAACGGTCACACTCAACTGTCCGGTCATGGGAGTATATACCTCAGTCTATGAACGGTCACCATCAACTGTCCGGTCATCGAGCATTTTACCTCAGTTTTATGAACGGTCCCCACTCAACTGTCCGGTCATCGAGCACATACCTCAGTTCTTGAACGGTCACCATTCAACTGTCCTGTCATCGAGGTACATACCTCAGTCTGTGAACGGTCCCTCAACTGCCCGGTCCATCGAGTACATACCTCAGGAGTTTAGGGTTTTGTTTGTTTTTGTTTATTGACATTTTCGACTTCTCGCTATCTCCTTTTCCAGAGCAATTACCTCGTTGTCAGAAGGGGGAAGACGGATATGGTAACAACAGCTAACTATGAATGAGGACAATTTCCACATTACGCTATACTCCAAGACCCAAAAATTCCCCATACATCTCACAACCTACCCCGTGAAAAAAACCTTTCTAAATTTTTTTTTAATTCATTCCCTCGTCATAAGCTAAGCCTAAAAGGGAAATTTCCAAAAAAAAGGAAAGAAGAAAAAGCAAACCTGAGGAAATCTAGAGGAAGAAATGAGGTTGCCAGATGCAGGCCCGGGTGGGTTTTAAAGGCTAATGATTACTGTTGTATTCAGTTTGGGTTTCGAAAGTTTGTTCCGGTTTGGTCGTTCGATAAGTGACTTGTTAGGTTCATCCTCTTGGTGAATTTTTTGATCTGTCAGTTGTCTGCTTTCGATAGCGCGGGTAGTCAAACTTTGGGACACATTTGGGGAATTCTGTAACCGTAATAAGATGGGGGAACTGAAAGTTTTCAATAAGGTACTTTTTTTAGGTAAAATTCATTGTTTTGCCAGCCGCGATTCTGTTAGATGTTAAATTTTCCCAAAACACGTTCAGTCCCCGTGTGGGTTGTTTTTCTTGCGGGGAAAAAGCTTTGAGCGGGTGTGAGCTTTGGGATTAGGATTCCATCCAAAAAGTCCCTTTTGGGAGGGCTTAATGTATTTAAACCTATGTAACGTCCATACAAAAGGCAAAAAAAACCGCAAAACCTCTAGTTTATTGTTTTTTATGTACATGTTAATTTATCATGCAGAATTGACCGCATTCTCAAATTAAAGAAAAAAAATATTTTTGTATTTTTTTTTCCTTCCTTCTTATAATTTCAGTTTGATTTCAATTGTTCAGCACATTGTCCCAATAAAAAAAATATTCTGTCTCCTTAAAAGCCCTACAAATTTGCCTTGAGACCAGAATCAATTTTGGGGGGAAAAACCCTTTTCACCCTAAGAAACTAAAGTCTATTTCCCTTTGAAAAATTGAAAAAAAATCAAACGACCTGCCAAAAAATTTCCCGAGAGGATACTAAAGAAAAAACATAATAAAACATGCTCAACCTTGCTTTCGTTAATGAATTCGACGGATAAAAAACCCGTCTCAAAATTTTGCTCAACTGCTCTTCGTTACTCATCCTACAGGATAAGAACCGTTTCTGACAGCATCCTCGCAACAAGGACTGGTCAGATGCCCAAAGGAGTGTGATTGAAGAGCATCAACAGAGTGGTTAAAGGGTGAACTAACGGAGAAAAGAAACGCAAGGGAGATGGCAAAAATCGGGCAGCTGATGGAAAAAGGAAACCCACTGGCCTGCCAGATTCTCGACAGAATGAGATAAATGCAATGGCTTCTCCTGAAGGAGGGGGGGGGGGGTTCGGGGGGGACGACGGTCCGTGTTCCACTAAATTTCCTTTCTTTTCTTCTTCAAAAGAACCGCGATGCGATTAAAAAGGCGGATTTCCCAAACCAAAACACGCCCTTTTTCCTCTCTCTCTCTCTCTCCCCTCTCTCTCTTCTTCTCTCTCTCTCTTTTTCTCTCTCTCTTCTCTCTCTTCCCCCTCTCTCTCTCTCTCTCTCTCTCTCTCTCACACACACACACACACACAACACACACACACATAACACACACAAAATCACCACACACACCCCAAAAAAAACACCAACCCCACACACACACCACAAAACACACAACACACACAACACACACCAAAACACACAAAAAAAAAAGTTTTCAAGAAAAGCAACGATTTTGAAAGGAATCAGATGTACCCAGTACTCAAGATTACAGTCAATGAGGAGACTCCCCCCCATGGAAACCAAACATGTTTGCTGTACATGTGCGTTTGTGTGTATGCCAGCGCGTGTGGATGTGGGATGTGCGAAAAGGGCGCGGCACAGGGAGGACCCGGGGCGGTCTATAGGAAACTTGGGGCTAGAAAATTGCTCACTCTATATCCCAGGGCCCCAACAAAAAACAGAAAAAAAGTCAAAGAAAAATTTTTAGTCTACAAAGCGGTGGGAAAGAAATGGCTCAGGGAAAAAAATTTGGGACTTAGCTGTAACAGAGACCTAGGGAAAATTGAGGGACTGGGAGGGTGGAGTGGGGGGAGGAGAATGGGGAGGTGAGGGGGGGGGGGAAAAAAAAACTTAAAAAACACAAAAAAGGGTTTTCCTTCCATGGAAATTAATTCGTCTGGGCGGTAATTGCTTCGTGTACCCTTCTTTCTCTTTTACCTCATCAGCACAGAATGTTTAAGCCGGAATGTATAATGATCTCTTTGTCGTTTTCTGTTTTTCTTTCTTTTTTTTCTTCATCTCTCTCTCCTTCGCTGTTTCTTCTGAAAAAAAGTGTCTCACAAGCACGCTAGTTTGAACCACCCACCCCCCCCCCCCAAACACAACCACACACACACACCCACACAAACCCACACACACAACACACAAAAAAGGGGGGGAAGAGAGAGAGAGAGAGAGAGAGAGAGAGAGGAGAGAGAGAGAGAAGGAAGGGAAAGAAGGGGGGGAGAGGAGAGAGAGAGAGAAAGAGCTTTTGTCATGACGTCCCCAGGATCCTACAGTCTTTTCTGTTTTAATTCCCCAGAAAGCAGTATCTTTTTTTCCCATTGCCCCTCGCCCTCAGACAGGCAGGGGGGCCCCCATGCTATGCTTCCCTTTTCTGCTCTGTCGGACTAAAAAAGGAAGGTTGATTTCCGAGTATGATTTTGAATGCTGGGAACCCCTTTCAAAACCCAAAAGGTTTATTTTTTGTTGATAATTCCCCGTAAATGCTGTTTAGAAGGGGGGGGTAGGAGAGAGAAAACGCGCGCGCGCGCGTGGTGTGTGTGGTGTGTGTGTGTGTGGTGTGTTGGTGGTGGGGTGTGTGGGTGGGTGTGTGGGGTTTTGTGTGTGTGGTGGGTGTTTGGGGTGGTGTGGTGTGGTGTGGTGTGGGTTGGGGGGTGTGATGTGGTGTTGTGTTGTGTTGCGTTGCTTTTGCGTGCGTTGCGTTGTGTGTTTTGTGTGTGTGTGTGTTGTGTGTGTGTGTGTGTGTGTGTGTGTGTGTGTGTGTGTGTGTGTGTGTGTGTGTTGTGTTGTGTTGTGTTGTGTTGTGTTGCGTGGTTTTGTGTGTGTGTGTGTGTGTGTGTGTGTGTGTGTGTGTGTGTGTGTGTTGTGTGTGTGTGTGTGTGTGTTCTTTTTTCTTTCCCAAAAGGCCCAAATCCACCTCTTTATTTTTTTTGTGCTTCACACTGTCCACTTCATTTGCCACAAAAACAAAAAGGGGGGGGGGAACAGTTTCCACACACACACCCACACACACACACACACAACACACACACAAAACCCCACACAACAACACACACACACACACACACACAAACTGACAACTGACACGAACCAATACACTCGAGAGCTGCCAAAGAAGTCTGAGAGTGGAGACAATAAAGCATGAGAGGGTGCAATATGGGAACAGTTAGGATCCTTATTATTATATGAAAGACACGTAGGAAGAGGTGGGGGAAAATTTCGGGAGGGATAGGTGGTGTGGGGAGGGTGGGAGGCTGGGGTGAATCTCTACAATCAATCTCGCATGCGCGCATTAGCACGTGTATGTGCGTATGTGGGGGTGTATCTTCTCTCTTTCTCTGTCTCTCTGTCTCTCTGTCTCTCTGTCTCTCTCTCTCTCTTCTCTCTCTTCTCTCTCTCTCTCACAACAACACACACACACACACACACACACACACCCCACCACACACACAAAGAGAGAGATAGAGAGAGAAGCAAGCGCGCGCGCGCACACACACACACACACACACACACACACACGCCCCACACACACACACACCCACCACAACCACACACACACCACACACACCACACACACCCACACACACACACACACACACACACAACACACAACACACACACACACACGCACGCGCGCGCGCGCTGCGCGGGGTGCGACAGACAAAACGGACTTATAAGGTCTGTTTGTATCTGAAGGACTAATAAACATGTGGTCACGAAAGCACAGTGGAAGAGCAAGGAGACATTTGCATGACTAGAGGAGGTTGGGGAATACGGGTCTGACTGGTTATTACTGTAAACAAGAGAAAAAACAGGAGAAAGCGGTGTAGCTTGGAGGCTGGGAGGAACCGCTGCGTGGGGGAGAGAGAGAGAGAGAGAGAGAGAGAGAGAGAGAGAGAGAGAGGAGAGAGAGAGAGGAGGAGAGAGAGAGAGAGAGAGAGAGATTTATCAGCCATCAGCCCTTTTAGCATTTCTATAGAAAACAGGCAACATCCAGTCAATACAGGACCTCTCTGAACTCTGAAAAAAAAAGGACACTTAACGATTTTCATCAGAGAGAAAAGGCGATTTACGACAATGGGCTTGAACTGAGGAGTAGCCATTCAATTCTTAAATGATAGATACTGTTTAGATGATAAACAATACTGGAATATGGACGGAGACCTCTACAGCTGCTGACGTACTACAAAGAGGCATGGAGACCCTAGAAAAACAAACAAACAAATCTACCAAGATTCTAGGCGCTTCTGATACACCTGTTATACTTCTGGGCGGTGTTCTTCAATTAAACGCTTAATTGTGTTCATTATACTGGACCTGTTTGTTTTTGTTCATGACATTATGCCTGTCTCCTTTCGATTTTTTTTTCCCTGCCAATGTCATGTGCCTGTTTTGATTGCTCATCTGTACCTGCCACATTTTGATTATTTCACCGTGCCTGTCTTCTTTGTTTTTCAAATTACCCCTATTTCTTCTGTTCGTTAAGGTGCAAGTGTCTTTTTTATTAGTTGCAGCTGTCTTATTTCGTTTATTTGACTGTGTCTGTCTTCTTTTGTTGGCTTTGTGTTAATTGGGATGTTTTCTTCTTTGAGTTAAATTTTGATTGTCCATATACCTTTCTCTTTTTGTGTTTGTTTCATTGAGCTTGTCTTGTTTTGGTTTTTTTTTTTTTTCATAAACATTAACCTATCTTCCTTCTTTTCCCTAAATTGTACTGGTCTTTCTTTTGTTCATTGAATTGTGCCTGTGGTCTTTTCTTTGCTGCTCTCGTCTTCTTTCTTCATGTAATTCTTCCTTTAAGATTTTGTCAGTTTTTTTGGGATTTGTCTTGTTGTGTTAAATTTTAAATTGTGCCTGTCTCTTTGGGGGTTGTTTATTTGTTCCGCCCTTCTTTTGCTTGTTTACTTGTGCTTATCTTGTTTTTTTCATTTGATTGGGTCGCCTTTTTATTATTCTTTTTACTTTTTTATTTACTTATTTATTGCTCATTTAAGTGTGCCTTGCCACTTTTCCTCATTTGATTATGCCTTTTATCTCACTTTCATTTTTAAATTGTGTTTTTGTCTTCTTGTCTTTATGATATTGTATCTGTCTTCTTTTATTCATTAAATTGTGCCTGTCTTATTCTAAATTTTTGAATCGGCCTTGTCTTGTTTGTATTTATCTGTTTCTATAAATTATGCTTGGCTTGGTTGATAGATTAAATTTCACTTGTTTCTTCTGTTCGTACAGTTACACCTGTCTTCTTTCATTTATTTTTTCGTGCCCGTTCGCTTTGTTCGTACAGTTACACCTGTCTTCTTACATTTTTTTATCGTGCCTGTCTCGCTTTTTCGTACAGTTAACTGTCTTCTTACATTTATTTATCGTGCCTGTCTCGCTTTGTTCGTACAGTTACACTGTCTTCTTACATTTATTTATCGTGCCTGTCTCGCTTTGTTCGTACAGTTACACCTGTCTTCTTAAAATTTATTTATCGTGCCTGTCTCGCTTTTTTTCGTACAGTTAACCTGTCTTCTTACATTTATTTTCGTGCCTGTCCGCTTTGGGCGTACAGTTACACCTGTCTTCTTACATTTATTTATCGTTTCCCGTCTCGCTTTGTTCGTACAGTTACACCTGTCTTCTTACATTTTTTATCGTGCCTGTCTCGCTTTGTTCGTACAGTTACACCTGTCTTCTTACATTTATTTATCGTGCCTGTCTCGCTTTGTTCGTACAGTTACACCTGTCTTCTTACATTTATTTATCGTGCCTGTCTCGCTTTGTTCGTTTTTACTGTACTTATCTTCTTTTGTTTATTGAATTGTGTATGTTTTTTGTTTGTTTGTTTATTTGACTACGCCTGTCAACTTTCGTTCATAGAATTAGATTGGCGTGTGTGTGTGTGGTGCGTGCGTGCGTGCGTGCGTGCGTGCGTGCGTGAGTGCGTGAGTGCGTGAGAGCGTGCGTGCTTTCGTGCGTGCGTGCGTGCGTGCGTGCGTGCGTGCGTGCGTGGTGCGTGCGTGCGTGCGTGCGTGCGTGTGTGTGTGTGTGTGGTGTGTGTGTGTGTGTGTGTGTGTGTGTGTGTGTTTTGGGTGTGTGTGGTGTGTGTGTGTGTGTGTGTGTTGTGTGTGTGTGTGTTTTGTGTTCGTGCGTGCGTGCGTGCGTGCGTGCGGTGTGTGTGTGTGTGCGGGTTGTTTTGTTGTGTGTGCGTGTTTGTGTGTGTGTGTGTGTGTGTTTATGTGCGTGCGTGCGTGCGTGTGTGTGTGTTTGTGGGGTGTGTGTGTGTGTGTGTGTGTGTGGGTGTGTGTTGTGTGTGTGTGTGTGTGGTGTGTGTGGTGTGTGTCTGTGTGTCTGCGTGCGTGTGTGTGTTCATAAAAACTTTTGCGTTACTTTTTTTATTTTGTTGGAATTGGCCTTGTTCATTTCTTTTCAATAATTGTACATGTTTTCTATCCATTCGTTTAAATTCTTTTTACCTTCAATTGTCAACTAAGCTGAAATCTGTATTCCTTTGTTTCTTTGGTCCCACATGACGGCTTTTGTTCATGTTTTAACAGAAGGGCTGTTAGGGGATGTAACGATGGCACCGCGGAAGTTGGAAGCAACACTAACATACAGCACTCAATATCTTCTGGTTAACAATGTCTACTCCCTCTCTCTCTCTCTCTCTCTTCTCTCCTCTTCTCTCTCTCTCTCTCTCTCTCTCTCTCCTCTCTCTCTCTCTCTCTCTCTCAGCATCATCTAATGATCGCTCAAAGGTAAATGAGGCTTGTAAACGCAGTAAATCAAACAGTCGTCCAGGTAACAAAAAATAGGAAATCGGCCGGGCCACAGTATCATGGAGCAAAAGTACTGACGATGAAACCTCCCAATCTGTGAGGGCTGATAGATCTGCCGGAAAAGAGCAGAAAAGTAGCATTGTGAATAATATAGATAATATAAATAAATCAGAAGTAAAATTTCTCAATTACAACGTCAATGGCCTTCTGCCAAAACTGGATAATAACGAGTTTACCAACTTTCTTTTGTTACACGATTTTATATGCCTAACTGAGACATTTATGGCAAATGATTTAAATTCCCCATTGTTCAGTAACTTCAAAATTTTTTCGATTAAAGCAAAGAAGCTTTCCCATCAAGGTCGATACTCTGGTGGAATAATTGTGATGATTAAGAAGAAATTTGAAAAGTACGTTGAACAAATTCAAATACAACGCCCTCATGCTGTCATTATCAAAGTCCATAAAGATCTGTTTTCAACTGATCGCCATATAATGCTAATTTGTTCATATATTCATCCACATGATTCTGTGTTTTGGAAAGACCAATACGATGGTTTTGGTATGGAAGTTTTGGAACAAATCATATTAGACCTTCAACACTCCTACAATGATTTCCACATTCTGTTAACTGGAGATCTCAATTCCAGAACAGGGTGTTGTAATTATTCTTCTGTAGAAGATAATATAGATTTCATCGGCCCAAATGCCTCTGTTGTAAATGAATTTTGTAGAAATTCTCAGGACAGTGTTATAAATGTTTTTGGTAACCAGTTGCTTGAAATTTGTAATATATTTGATTGTGTTATTTTAAATGGTCTACGTGAAAAGAATTTTGGTGATAGCTGCACTTATATCTCATCTCTAGGCTGTAGTACAGTAGACTACTTTGTAGCATCAAGTGAACTATTTTTATTCATTGATATTGCTGCAGTTGATGTCGAAAGTATTGTAGACTCAGATCATTTGCCAGTTGTAATGCGAGTTGATCTGAAGGTTGGTGGAACTGAAGCATGCAATGAACAAATGATGAAAGATGAAAGTAGTCAACAGAAACAATCAGGTGGAACGATGACAAAAAGGATGTATTTGTCAACAGGCTGAATAGTGATAACATACAGAACAAAATCACATTGGCTTTTAATTCGTTGGATTCCGATGTTGATAATGCATTGACACTGTTTGTTCAAAGCCTAACTGAAGCTAGTGAGTGCATGTCCTTTAAATCTCGTTCTGATCAGAACAAGCGATCAGAATGGTTTGACACAGAATGTAATCAAGCTAAAAAAGAAGCCAGAAGAACGTTGAATCGTTTTAGGAAAACTAAGGACATAACAGACAAATTGATCTACGTCCAAGAACGGAAAAAGTACAAGCACTTACTGAAAACTAAACGACGAGAGTTCAGGAAGTTGAAAGCAGAATCTCTTGCCAAAAATTTATTGAATCCATCATGTTTTTGGAAACAGCTTAAAAATATGGGACATGGCAACAGAGATAAATCCACAAATAACATAAAAACGGTGGATTGGGTTAATCATTTCAAGGCAGTATTCCAAACTGACGCAGCTGCACATACTGGCTACTCAGGCCCCAGAAATAGATTTAACGGATCATCTGGACCATGTTTTAAACAGAAGTATTTCAGAAGAGGAGGTAAATAGAGCAATAGACAAACTGAAGTCGGAAAGGCGTGTGGATTAGATGGAATTACAGCTGAAATGCTGAAGAATGGCGGCAGACAGGTTCACCCTTTTATTATTAAGCTGTTCAACTCAATTTTTGATAAAGGCATCTATCCAAAAGATTGGTCAAAAGCGGTTATAATTCCAATTCATAAAAAGGGAGATCCGAAAAATGTAGATAATTACAGAGGTAAATCTTTGCTAAGTATTTTATCCAAATGTTACACTTCTATATTGAACACGAGATTGTACATATGGTTGGAAAACAATCAATTAATATCAGAAAGCCAAGCTGGGTTCAGAAAAGATTACTCCACCGTTGATCAGATTTTCAATCTGTATGCGATTGTTCAGAAGTGTTTAAGCAAAAAAGGTAAAAAAAATTGTATGTTGCTTTTGTGGATTTAAAAAAGCTTTCGATTCGGTTAGACACAATAAGTTAATTGAATGCATCAGAAGTAAAGGAGCAGAGGGGAAGTTCTTGGCGTCCCTAACAGCAATGTACGAATCCCTACTTTCATGTGTCCGTGCAAATTCTGATATATCCGAGTTCTTTGAATGCCCGATTGGTGTAAGACAAGGATGCGTTTTGAGCCCTACATTGTTCTCAATATTTATCAACCAGTTAGCAGATCATATGAGCGAAAGAGGAAGGCATGGCGTTCATTTATTGCCAGACCTTATGGAAATATTTATTTTGCTCTTTGCTGATGATGTAGCTCTAATTTCTACAACTCCATGGGGCTTACAAAACCAATTAAATGTATTGATGTCTTGTTGTGATGACATGCAGTTAACTGTTAACATTGAAAAAACTAAGGTAATGGTGTTTTAGGAAAGGTGGGTTTCTTGGAAAACGCGAGCGATGGTATTTCAATGGTCTCAGATTGGAAGTAGTTAATAAGTATTGCTATCTGGGTTTCTGTTTCACAACAAAAATCAGTGCTAAATTAGGTACAGAGCATTTTGTGTCCAAGGGTAAGAAAGCTGTTGTGGAGTTAAACCGAGTTTTCCAGAAATATAAAGAAATGAATGCAAGCACGTTCTTTAAGATTTTTGACGTAAGAATCCAACCCATTCTGTTATATTCTTCTGAAATATGGGGCCTACAAAGATTAGAGGAAATAGAGAAAGTACATTTGATGGCCTGCAAAAGATTTCTGGGAGTACCACTAAGGACACCAAATAAAATGGTGTATGGTGACTTGGGACGATACCCACTTCACTAATTCCCTTAGATACTGTTTTAAACTGTTACGAATGAATCCTGACAGATTACCATATAATGCTTATTTAATGTTGCTTGATGTGGATAGATCTGGAAAGACATGTTGGGCTTCTCAGATAAGGCAAATTCTATGTGAAACTGGATTTAACATTGTGTGGTTGCAGCAGGGTGTTGGAGATGTTAAGGCTTTTTTTATGTCTGTTTAAACAAAGACTCGTGGATTTCTTTATTCAGGAATGGACTGGATCTATTAGAGATCGAGATAGGTATGATAGTTATAGATCCTTTAAAACTATTTTCGAAAAAGAGAAATATATAAGTTGCATGGATACTTACTGCATTCGAGTTGCTGTTTCACAAGCAAGATTAAATGCTTTGCCACTTAAAAACAATATCCATCGATATAGTAATAACAGCCAAGATAGGTTATGTCCTTTTTGTAATACCAGAATTGAAGATGAATTCCATTTTTTATTCGAGTGCTTCATGTATGATGACCTTAGAATAAAGTTTTTGGGAGATTGTAAATTTTTACGACTCGCTGATTTGCTTAAAGTAAATAATGCCACCCACAGGCATAATTTGTCCAGGTACGTGTTTCATGCTAATAATATCAGGAAGAAAATGACTTCTCAAGGTTGAACATTTACATTTATTATATTTTTGATGCATTGTTTCACTCGCTCCAATTCAGTAGTTTAATTTGCTCAGATGCAACTACTCTTACGGCATTGGTTGTGTAACAAGTTAAACTGTGTGATAATCGTGCAGTCTCGTACTCTTATTTGGATTCCAAGCTTTCCTTTCAAGATGAAAATATTATTATCATTGCTTTGACGTCCCCCCCTCCCCTTCCATTTAATCCATTTATCATCCCTTACCCCTCCCTCCCGATTGCATTGTATTGTGGCCCAAGGCCGAAGTACATTAAACTGCTTCTGAGTTCTGAGTTTCTCTCTCTCTCTCTCTCTCTCTCTCTCTCTCTCTCTCTCTCTCTCTCTCTCTCTCTCTCTCTCTCTCTCTCTCTCTCTCTCTCTCTCTCGTTCGATCGTTCCCAAGATCAACTGCTCTCTCTCTCTCTCTCTCTCTCTCTCTCTCTCTCTCTCTCTCTCTCTCTCTCTCTCTCTCTCTCTCTCTCTTCTCTGTCTCCGTCTCTGTCTCCGTCTCTGTCTCTGTCTCTGTCTCTGTCTCACTCTCTCTCTCTCTCTCTCTCTCTCCTCTCTCTCTCCTCTCTCTCTCTCTCTCTCTCTCTCTCCTCTCTCTCTCTCTCTCGTTGGATGCTCACATATCAACTGTCTCTCTTCTCTCTCTCTCTCTCTCTCTCTCTCTCTCTCTCTCTCTCTCTTCTGCTCTCTCTCTCTCTCCTCTCTCTCTCTCTCTCCCTTGTTCGATTGCTCGCTCCGCGCGGATCTCTCTCACCCAGTCAGTATTTTGACAGATAGTAATATGCTTCATGTCGCTCTTTCCCTGATGGGAGGCTGTCTGGAAGATCTCTGCAGCAGACGACCAGAGAAGGCTCAGTGTCAGGGCGGACAGGCTAGCTTTCATAGAACCAATCGACCAGGGTCTGAGATACCAACCAAAAATGAGAATTGCAAATCATATAATGGACCAATCATATCAATAATGCATCGCTTTTGTTAATATCAGGGCACATTATCGGAAATAAATTGTTTCTAACCTTAAGTCCCTGCTGACAAGTTTTGTCTTGTTTGTATCGAACAATGAGTGGATTTTAGACGAAAAGAATGTTAAACCGGAGACTAGTTGCTCAAATATTACATTTTTGTGTATCTCCGTTTTGTGTATGTATTGACAGATTTGTTGAGATACGCCATTTTCTGAATTTTGTACAATTTCTGGAGATTGGGACAGGAAACCAGCGAGGCAGCATTGATATAAGACGTGGATTGTGAACAATGAAGGAATGAAACCAGCGAGGCAGCATTTATATCAGACGTGGATTGTGAACAATGAAGGAATGGATTGTGAACAATGAAGGAATGAACTAGACGTGGATTGTGAACAATGAAGGAATGAACTAGACGTGGATTGTGAACAATGAAGGAATGAACTATTTTTCATATTTCATTCGAATCATGTTTAATCAACGGTCGTTGAAACAGACACCTTCCTCATCCTGAGCGCGTCTCAAGCTTCATAGAATTGTTTTTCATTTTTTCTGCTCCAAAGGCCTTACACCCCCACTGTGCAAACATTTGATAGTAACTTGCAAACTTTGCTTTCCTGAGAAATATGTACACTATGCCTGTAAAGAACCTCTTAGGCAGTAGAAGCTAACAAGAGCATCGAGTAAGAACATTTCCTCTTTGTGAAGTCAATGTATGGGTTTGGTCAGTCAGTTTTTATTTCAGTCTGCCAAATCCGTGTGTTTTGTAGGAGATACATGATAGAAACAGCTGATGAACTTGTGATTCAGAATCCAAGCTTAAAAACCTACTCGGTTTCCTCGTGTAGATTTTGTCAAACTCCGTTAAGGAGTGACACAGAAAGGTCACATTTAAGCCCTGAGGTTACCAGGGTCATTAACTTCACGTCAGCTCCATTTTCTTACCCTCCGTGAACTGACAAAACTGAAGATTTACATGAGAGCATGGATCTTCTCAAAGCTGTGATAATCCATCCACTAGGGGAGTAAAGGCAGCATCAATAATCTGGAGATTCAAAGTTGCATGAAGGAAATAACATCTCCATCTCTGTGAATCACAAGATCAGATCACCAAGGAACAAGCGCGCCAGGCCGTCAGCTAGTACCTCAACAACCCACATAGATATCCGCTGACATCAGTTCACAGGAGAAATGCATGATGATATGGCCATGTAACGAGACCCAGTGACCTAGTTACAATGATCCTCCTGTGCCCAGCTGACTCTTCGCTGAGTTGTGAGAGAAGAGAAACAGGAGAACATATACACGTACGGGCTGTCCAGAAGAGAAACAAGAGAACATATACACGTACGGGCTGGCCAGAAGAGAAACAGGAGAACATATACACGTACGGGCTGTCCAGAAGAGAAACAGGAGAACATATACACGTACGGGCTGGCCAGAAGAGAAACAACGGGCTGTCCAGAAGAGAAACAGGAGAACATATACACGTACGGGCTGTCCAGAAGAGAAACAGGAGACATATACACGTACGGGCGGGTCCAGAAGAGAAACAGGAGAACATATACACGTACGGGCTGGCCAGAAGAGAAACAGAGAAATATACACGTACGGGCTGGCCAGAAGAGAAACAGGATAACATATACACGTACGGGCTGTCCAGAAGAGAAACAGGAGAAGACATACACGTATGTGCTGGCCAGAAGAGAAACAGAAGAAGATATACACGTACGTGCTGGCCAGAAGAGACACAGGAGAAAATATAAACGTTCGTGCTGGCCAGAAGAGACACAGGAGAAGATATGCATGTAAGTGTTGGCCAGAAGAGAAACAGAAGAAGATATACACGTACGGGCTGTCCAGAAGAGAAACAGGAGAAGATATACACGTACGTGCTGGCCAGAAGAGAAACAGAAGAAGATATACACGTACGTGTGGCCAGAAGAGACACAGGAGAAGATATACATGTAAGTGTTGGCCAGAAGAGAAACAGGAGAAGATATACACGTACGTGTTGGCCAGAAGAGAAACAGAAGAAGATATACACGTACGTGCTGGCAAGAAGAGAACAGAAGAAGATATACACGTACGTGCTGGCCAGAAGAGAACACAGAAGAAGATATACACGTACGTGCTGGCCAGAAGAGACACAGAGAAGATATATGTAAGTGTTGGCCAGAAGAGAAACAGGAGAAGATATACACGTACGTGTGGCCAGAAGAGAAACAGAGAAGAATACACGTACGTGCTGGCAGAAGAGAAACAGAAGAAGATATACACGTACGTGCTGGCCAGAAGAGACACAGAGAAGATATACACGTACGGGCTGGTCAGAAGAGAAACAGGGAAGATATACACGTTCGTGCTGGCCAGAAGAGACACAGGAGAAGATATACCCGTACGGGCTGGTCAGAAGAGAAACAGAAGAAGATATACACGTACGGGCTGTCCAGAAGAGAGACAGAAGAAGATATACACGTACGTGCTGGCCAGAAGAGACACAGGAGAAGATAACTACGTGCTGGCCATTGTGAAATCCAAACGATGTACGACTGCTGTATACTCCCTGTCATAGATTATGTCTCTTTCTCTCCAGTGTTCTGTGCTTTCTTAATTAGGAAGAGAGGGGGTTAGTTACCGCCAAGGACATACACAAACAAAGAGACAGGACAAGACACAATGCATTTCGACCTCTTGGGTCTTCTTCAGGCAAAAACAAATATCATTATGTGAAAACGAAGAACGAGAAACCACTGTGGCGTTCCGTTAGGGACCATTAACGTGGTGCCATGTTCTTCCTTTTGTTGGTGTTTTGAATGTTGTTAGCATGGAGAAAGGTACAGGCGGCATCGGTACAGGGTCCTAACAGCTTTAGTCCTAGTCTGTGGCAGTGCTCCCGCGTTGCTCACTCCGGTTCCCCTACACTCAGTCCCGTCCAGGTCATTCCTGTGTGTCAGCGTCAGCAGTCTACATGGACCTGTCACCAGCAGGTCTTCGGTGAAACCACCCACAGTTGTGTCCTGTTGCACCTGTTCTGATCCAAAATACGTAAGACACCACTTATAAATATCCCTCACTGTTCAGTTGCAGGGCAAAGTAATGTTCTTAATACTTCCCAAACGTTATTACGCTTTAAGCTGCAGACACCTCCTGTAGTGTTGGTAAAGAATTCTGGGTTCCAGTTTGAAACGCATCCAGTAAGTGGGTGAAAATAGATTGGAAGATTTCACTCTTCTCGTTTGAGCTCTTGCAACTTTCCACAATTTTGACTATGACCCAACTGGGGCTGAAAAAAACACAAACATAATACGCCTGGTAGGATTGGAACAAATTAACTCCCAGCCTGCAAATCATAGCACAAGTACTGCACAACAGTGGCCATTCATCGTGACTGCCTTTGTTTGTGTTCTGGAGTCACAGCAGTTGTGTGTAACAACTTAGGGCAGATTGAAGTCCAAGTCCAGCGTGACTTATTTTGGTTGGGTGGTCACGTTCATCCACCGTCCCGATTGCCACCAAGTGGAGAGGTTTCATTGTGTGTTCTGTCTGCATCTTGTCTTCACGTGTGCTAGGTGAATGGGTTCTCCTGGCATCACTAGCACTGGAGTTATGTCCCTGTAACTGTTTTGCAAGGAAACATACATTAATGTGTTGATAACTTTCTATGGACAAACAACTAAACTGTAAGGTCTTTCAATAAGAAATGTAGAGTTTTTGCTCTCTGAAAAGACGCAGCTGATACGCCTGTGAACAGCAGCATCAACATTCAGTCACAGTGCCCACGCATTTTGAGCAATGTCATCTCAACAGACAATGATACAATCATGTGCACGAGTCACCTCTTTGCATGTTGTTCGATATTCTCATCTCACATATTGTCCCTAGCGATAAGGACGAAACCACACACTGAATACAAAATTCACCCTTGGATGCTGTTCCAGAATCAAATCAAACAAATGATCTCAACAGACAATGATGGAATCGTGCTTCGAACACACAAGTGACCGCATAAGTTATTCTAGAATCTAATCACACAAAATATTATTCCTTTGCGGAAAACCTCTAGACAGACTAACCACGCATCGTAACTTGAGCTTTATCTCTCACCTGCTGTCTTCTACACTATAAGATTATTTCATTTGTTAGTAGAGGGATGCGTTGGAATAATGAATAGAGCATTGTTTACATGGTCCAAGGGGACCTGAGTTTAATTCCTAAGTATGACAAGCAGGTCAGACATGCATCAACTCACCCCACGTTTTATGCATTGAACTTTATACCCACATCCAGTCTACAAATGCACGCAATCAAAAACACTTTCAGGCTAAATTCCATTCCAATTTTTAGCAAAGGAGTAAGCAAACATGTGATAGCGAGGATAACACACACACACACACACACACACACACACAACACACACACACACACAACACACACACACACACACCACACACACACACACACACACAACATCACACACTCACTCACTCACCCACTCACTAACACACACATACACACATTATATACACACACACTCACTCACACACTCACAAACACACACATATACACACTCACTCATTCATTCACTCACTCACTCATGCACACTCACACACACACACACCACCACACACCACACACACACCACACACACACACACACACACACACACACACACACACACACACACACACACCAACACACACACACACACACACACACACACACACACACACACACACACACACACACACACACACACACACACACACACCACACACACACACACCACACACACACACACACCACACACCGCGCGCGACGCGCGCGCGAACGTTTGTTTCATGTTTAAACATCATCACCAACGACAAATCATATCATAATAATTGAATTAAGAACTGTCAAAAACGTAAAGACATTCTCACTGACGAACGTTAGAGTTATGGCCAAGGAATGCGTAACTCTAACATCTCTTATAAGTCACTATCTGTGAAACAGTATACTAAAACTTCTGTCTCGTTCGCTGATCGCATGAAGTATACAAATAGGACATATGTCAAGGAGGGGGGGGAAGGGGGGGAGGGGGTAGTCGTCCATCATGAAATCTGAAGCCAGTGCGAAGCAGTCACATTTACAACAAGGGAATAACTATTCTTCTCTTATATTTCAAAAGACTTTTCAGTGTGGAAAAGAAAATCAGACAATTTAACTTCTTTATCAAACTAGAATGCGTTTTATCCTCAAGAGATCGTCTGTCTGGCCCGGACACTCGTAAATCGATGTCAATCACAGATTTTCCCGCTATGAACTCGGCCCGTTTTCTGTGATGGCAGACTATGGGAAGAAGTCCGGCTTGTTCGTTTTTACGTTTCAGTCTCAGCTAAAGAGAATCGAAGTTTG
>CM031596.1:125447588-125451671 GCA_018398815.1 Conus ventricosus | reverse complement strand
GCTGGGATGAAGGAAGTACTGATCATGGTGGGTGGATAATAGGGGTGGGGTGGGAGAGCGAGCAAAATGGACAGAAGAACTGCAGAAAGGAAAGAAAGAAGGATGAAAGAAAGAAACGAAAGAAGAAACAGGGACAGGAAGGAATGGAAAATGTATGATGGCGAATAAAAGGAGTCACTGACTGACTTCAATAATGAGCGAACCAACACTGACTGAAACAACTAGCAAACCAGTGACTCAGCAAATGACTGAACACGTGAACGAGCTCTCACATTAATTGGAGAGAGACAGAGACAGACAGACAGACAGATACAGAAACAGAAACAGAGAGATAGGTGAGGGGGGGAGGAAAAGGAGAGAGAGCAGGAGGAGAGAGAGACAGAGACAGAGACAGACAGATTTGAAAAGGGCAGTGTGGTGATCATGAATTGTTTTACATCAAGTTCTCTCAGCAGACAGAATGAATAACGAACGATGAAACATGTGAATAAATGAATGAAAAAATGAATGAGTTAAGAATGAATGAATAAATGAATGAATGAACGAACGAACAATCAAGCAAACTAACGAACGAACGAACGAGCGAACGAACGAACAGAGAAAGAGAGAGAGAGAGAGAGAGAGAGAGAGAGAGAGAGAGAAGAGAGAGAGAGAGAGAGAGAGAGAGAGAGAGAACAATCCTGGAGGTCTTTCCAGTTCTGGACTAAGTCAGAAGTACCTGACACTGAAACCCACCAATTTACCATCCCCGCACAATGCCAGACGATGTGGATCAGTCAGCGACAGACGGAGCTGAAATTCCAATGAACCAGACTGCCAGTCAATCAGTAACACAGGAGAGAGCAGGAACAACTCTGCATGGAGTGAGAGGTGGGGAAGGAAGGCGAAGGAGGGTTGAAAACATCAGTCACAAAACAGACCTTTGAGCTCGACGTGGCAAAACGTATTTTGTTGTGATTGTGTTCTGGTGGAATTTTCTTTCTTTCGTTTGGTCTGATTTTTTTTTTCACCCACACTCCGCATTCCCTTCACCCACACTCCGCATTCCCTTCACGCACATGAGTACAGAACGTGTGAGCGCGAAAGCACGCGAATGGGTATACACACACCACACACACACACACACACACACACACACACACACACACACACATATATATATATATATATAAGAGAGAGAGAGAGAGAGAGAGAGAGAGAGAGAGAGAGAGAGAGAGAGAGAGAGCACTTGCTCGAAACAAGTTTGTAGGGTGGTTTTTAATCCATTTTTAAATCCTATTTTAAACTGTTTTATATATATATATATATATATATATATATATATATATATATATATATATATATATATATATATATATATATATATATATATATATGTGTGTGTGTGTGTGTGTGTGTGTGTGTGTGTGTGTGTGTGGTGTTTGTTGATGATATTAAAAAAAGGAATGTTAAAACTCTACAAATTTGTTTCGAGCGTGTTGCGCTGTCATCAGGATGTCCTTGGCCTGCCCACCGCCGATGTTATATAGCGTGTGGGCTCCCGTTTGCGGTTGTTTGCACGTGCGGGTTGGCTGCACGTGTTTTTGGGGGGGCTTTCAGGTTTTTGCTTTGGGTGTGTTCACTAACAACGATTTCCATTTATGCCTGCAGTTGTTTACTATTTCTGATTTGGTGTTTAAAGTTGCTAAGTGTGGTTTGCATAGTATTAACCATTTTTCAGTTAAACATAGGTTGCACCTTTTTGAAACATTGCTGTATGGTGATGCTCTTTTTAGAATATATTGTAGCTTGTTTTTGCGTCTTTAAGTTTATATATATATATACCAGTTTAAAATAGGATTTTAAAATGGAAAAAAATGGAAAAAATGGAAAAATTAAAACCTTTAAAATCCTATTTTAAACTGGTATGTCGCTCCCTACTTGGTTGAGCATTGTTATCATTCTGAGTGGCTTTTTAACTCTATATTTATATATATTATATATATAATATATATATATATAGAGAGAGAGAGAGAGAGAGAGAGAGAGAGAGAGAGATAGATATATATAGATATATATACATATATATATAACACTCAAATATAGTTTGTAGACTTTTTGAATGTGTAACTATGAATGTTATAATTCATAGGCAGAGTGTAAAGTTTAAGTGTGACATGCTGAGAGTAAATCCCTTCATTTAAGCGAACCTGGAATATTCTGTCGTAACATTTTTACTTCTTTTTACTTTTTTTAAAAAAAATCCACGACTGAAATGTTAATTTCATTTCATAAATCTACTGTTTAGAAGTTCTAGGTTAGTTTGTGTAATATTTACAACTGGAGAAATGTTGGGATCTGTATGAAAACAAACCAGCTTCGTGGATTTAATGAGTTTACATTAAGCGAACCTACTTAGCAGGTGCGCTGGCGTACATGGACAA
Organism: Conus ventricosus; assembly: GCA_018398815.1. Taxonomy (NCBI): domain Eukaryota; kingdom Metazoa; phylum Mollusca; class Gastropoda; order Neogastropoda; family Conidae; genus Conus; species Conus ventricosus. The sequence continues at coordinate 125,449,248 of CM031596.1, read as the reverse complement.
GTCTGTATGCAGTGACACTTTAATTTAATGAAACTTAAACTAAAACTGAAACCATTCAAATCACTAGATTCAGAGCGATAATCTGTTTCAATGTAACTACTCTTCCTGTTTTATCATTCATTTTAGGGACTCAGTCTGTCTGTCTGTCTGTCTGTTTGTTCTGTCTGTCTGCTCTCTCTCTCTCTCTCTCTCTCTCTCTCTCTCTCTCTCTCTCTCTCTCTCTCTCTCTCTCAAAAACATACCCTTACGCGTGCAAGCTCGTATGTGTGCATGCAAACACACACACACACACACACACACACACACACACACACACACACACACACACACACACACACACACACACACACACACACACCCCACACACACACACACACACTGTATCTATAGTTGATGACAAACCTTTCTTACCCCGTAAGACATCATTATGAGGACTGTACTGCGAGGACCCAACGGTCTTCCTCCTCTTTTTTTTCCCCCACCAGAAAACCCCCCAGCCCTGTTCTCTATACTACTGCCCTTTGTCATGCAAATCGCTCTTTGCCCTCAGACAGTGCTTAGGATACTGTCACGCATGCTGCTTCCTCTGCCAGTCTGCCAAAGGCCGAGGAGGAAAGTGGTAGTTCTGAGTATGATTTCTGCCATAAAGGAAGCCACTTAGACATCGTTGTGTCTGACTACTGGTCTTGTAAGTCGTCCAGTAAGTGCTATTTTGGAAGGTGTAGAAACAAAAGAATGTATGTGTGTGTGTGTGTGTGTGTGTGTGTGTGTGTGTGTGTGTGTGTGTGTGTGTGTGTGTGTGTGTGTGTGTGTGTGTGTGTGTGTGTTGTGTGTGTGTGTGTGTGCACGCGCGTGTATATGTGTGTGTACATTTCCGTGTGCGTTTAAGGACGTTACATGCTGTAATACATCTCTATCTCTGTCTCTGTCTCTGTCTCTGTCTCTGTCTTTCTCTGTCTGTCTGTCTGTCTGTCTGTCTGTCTGTCTCTCTCTCTCTCTCTCTCTCTCTCTCTCTCTCTCTCTCTCTCTCTCTCTCTCTCTCTCTCTCTCTCTTATGCGTGCGCGCAAACACACACACACACACACACACACACACACACACACACACACACACACACACACAACACACAAACAAACAAACAAACATGTAAGCACGCACGCACGCACACACACATACACACACACATACACATATACACATACACGCACGCATACACACACACACACACACACACACACACACACACACACACACACACACACACACACACACACACACACACACACACACACACACACACACACACACGCACGCACGCACGCACGCACGCACGCACACGCACAAACCACACACACACACACACACACACACACACACACACACACACACACACACACACACACACACACACACACACACACACACACCATGTCAAGTTTGTTTCCTATCTGAAAGACTAATACACATGAGAGTCACGGAAACACGGTGTGAGGGTAGGGAGAAATTTGCATGACTAGAGATGGTTTGGGAATTCGCTGTCGACTGGCGTATTTACTGTGGACAGGAGAAGACAGGAGAAAGACCGTGGGAAATAGCGGCCGGGAAGAGGAGACTGAGGAGGAAGGAGGGAGAGAGAGAGGGGGGAGGATAGAAAGTAGA
>CM031596.1:125437588-125440088 GCA_018398815.1 Conus ventricosus | reverse complement strand
TGTGCTAGGTAAATGGGTATTGTTAGCGGCGCTGGCATTGGAGCTATGTCCTTCAAATTGTTTTGCTATTAAAGCAAAGATTATTGTATTTGCTTATTATCTACTAAAACGAAACAAATCAATTTGGAGGTCTTACTACAAAAGATGAACAGTTTCCCTCTGGGAACACCAACATCAACATTCACTCACAGTATCTACACATGCGAACAATGTCATGTTAACGGTTGATAACAAAATTATAAAAACATTTTTTTTATTCCTCTAGTTTCTAATCACACAAACTGGCTCAACAGACAAAGACGAAAACACATATCAAATACACAACTCAGCCTTGGATACTGTTTCAGAATCTAATCAAACAAATGATTTCAACAGTCATGGAATCGTGTACAGAATACACAAGTGACCACACAAGTTTGTCTGTTTTTTCCAGAATCTAATCAGACAAAAACGTTTTGCGTGAAATTGTAACTGTAAGTACGTGACAAGCACGAAGAATCAATATGTCAGGCTTGTCTGGACAGACTAGTCACGCAAAGTAAATGAAACCTTATCTCTTAGCCACTGTCTGTAACAGTATTAGGTTACTTTCATCTCTTTGTATGGAGTCTGTGTAATAATGGACAGAGCGTTGGTCACTTCGTCCAAAGATCACGAGTTCAAATTCCGCGCACGGCAACAAGGTAGGACAAGTCTGTTGTCTTTGGAGGCAACAGCAGTGCTAACTCACCACAAGCTCTTTGCATTACGCTTTGAACTAAAATCCAGTATTTGAAAGCATAGCATTTTAAAATTTCACTTGCATCTTAAATTCCATTCAATCTTTTGTAGAAGAGAGAGCAATTATGTGCCAGAGTCGTGGATCACGCACACGCACACACACACACACGCGCGCGCGCGCGCGCGCGCACGCACGCACGCACGCACGCACGCACGCACGCACGCACACACACACACACACACACACACACACACACACACACACACACACAGAATAGTGTAAGCATACATGCTTGCTGACGCATGCACTAAAACGTTTTGTGTTAAAAAGACTGAATGTCGCTACTTTAATAATGAGGTTGAAAATAATTATGAAAAGAAAATGTCCTAGTTACCTGTCAAACAGTGAACTAAAATTCCTGTTTTAGTTGCTGATCGCTTGGAGAATACAAAAAGGAACAAAAGTCAAGGGACCCAATCGTCCCCAGTCGTCCCCAGTCGTCCCTCGTAGAAACTGAAGGGAACTGAAACCATTTAATGTCAGATTAACCGTAGGTTGTACTGACATGTTAAACAACATAAGTAACCCAAATTCAGAAAAAGTGAATTGAAAATATATACATTAAAGATAAACAATGCATGGTTAAAGTTGATGCATGGTCGGGTAGATTTTTTAATCCTTCCCCTGTTTGTGGTCTTCATCTTGACATAACTCATTTCTTATTTGGATCCACGAGCACAAGAATTTACTTTGAATCACTCCATGAAAAGATCATACATCAAAATATACCGCTTACGCTTCCAAGTGTATTGCAGCCGACTAGAGAGACTGGCTGGACAATGACTTTAGCAGCTGCACATTTAATAACAAAAATCATCCAATTGGAAGTTGTCGTTTTTTCAACTATTTCATAATTTTAAGGCAATTTAAACCTTTCTTGTCAGTTGTGTGAGGTGTGTTTGTGTTTTTTTTTTGTTTGGTTGGTTGGTTTGTTTTTTTTTTATGGATAATGTGTAGAGAAAAGGGAGGATGGAGGCGAATGTGTTAGTATAGTTGTGGGTTTTAACTATAATTTAGGGGCCGGATAGCTCAGTTGGTAGAGCGCCGGACTCGTGATCCTGGGGTTGCGGGTTCGAATTTCGGTATAGGGGGATTTTTCCCTGGGAGTTAACATTGGTTCTGACTCCTTTCCCCCAAATAGTCCTTCGAATGAGACTATAAACCGAGGTTCCGTGTGTGAAACGCACGCATAACATCTTGCACACACGTAAAATCCCATCACCAACTTTCGGAAGAGAAGGCCAGTTTGGCCGTTGGTATGGATGACACGTGACACATAGCATGCACCTTCCCGAAGATGGATATGGCTGCCTTAATGGCGGGATAAAAAAGGGTCATACACACAAAACTCCACTGCCTGGCTATACAGGGAGTGTCCGCAAGGAGTATCAGCCTGCGTACGCAGAAAAAAAGAAAGAAAGAACTATAATTTCATTGTGGCATTGCGTCAGATTTACAAGCAGAGCAAAGCACTGTCTTTCAGAGCTGTCCGACTCGTACACGTGGAATCTGAAGCCAGTGCGAAGTAGTCACAGTTCCACAGTCACAGGAACCATTATTCCTCCTTGTGTTTCAAAGACTTCCCAGTTTGAAAAAGAAATCAATCAGTTTAACTTCTTTATCAAACTAGAATGCGTTTTATCCTCAAGAGATCGCCTGTCTGGTCCGGACCTCGTAAATCGATGTCAATCACAGATTTCACCGCTACTAACTCAGCCT
>CM031596.1:125427588-125430088 GCA_018398815.1 Conus ventricosus | reverse complement strand
ATACATTCAAAGGCCACTGTAGAGATACATTCAACGGGCACTGTAGACATACATTCAAAGGCCACTGTAGAGACACATTCAACGGGCACTGTAGAATTACATTCAACGGGCACTGTAGACATACATTCAACGGCCACTGTAGAGATACATTCAACGGGCACTGTAGACATACATTCAACGGCCACTGTAGAGATACATTCAACGGGCACTGTAGACATACAATCAACGGCCACTGTAGAGACACATTCAACGGGCACTGTAGAATTACATTCAACGGGCACTGTAGACATACATTCAACGGCCACTGTAGAGATACATTCAACGGGCACTGTAGACATACATTCAACGGCCACTGTAGAGACACATTCAACGGGCACTGTAGAATTACATTCAACGGGCACTGTAGACATACATTCAACGGCCACTGTAGAGATACATTCAACGGGCACTGTAGACATACAATCAACGGCCACTGTAGAGACACATTCAACGGGCACTGTAGAATTACATTCAACGGGCACTGTAGACATACATTCAACGGCCACTGTAGAGATACATTCAACGGGCACTGTAGACATACATTCAACGGCCACTGTAGAGATACATTCAACGGGCACTGTAGAAATACAATCAACGGCCACTGTAGAGATACATTCAACGGGCACTGTAGACATACAATCAACGGCCACTGTAGAGATACATTCAACGGGCACTGTAGACATACAATCAACGGGCACTGTAGAGATGCATTCAAACGGGCACTGTAGACATACAATCAACGGCCACTGTAGAGATACACTCAACGGCCACTGTAGAGATACATTCAACGGCCACTGTAGAGATACATTCAACGGCCACTGTAGAGATACATTCAACGGCCACTGTAGAGATACATTCAACGGCCACTGTAGAGATACATTCAACGGGTACTGTAGAGATACAATCAACGGCCACTGTAGAGATACATTCAACGGCCACTGTAGAGATGCATTCAATGGCCACTGTAGAGATACATTCAACGGGCACTGTACAGATGCATTCAACGGCCACTGTAGAGATACATTCAACGGGCACTGTAGAGATACATTCAACGGGCACTGTAGACATTCATTTACCGGGACTGTAAAGATTTCCAGGGTTTTCTTTTTCTGAAGACTCTTTGACTAATACTTGAAGTTCGAAACTTTCTGGAAAATTTGATTCAGTTGAGAATGAAGTGGCCTTTCTGTCTTGAAAGGGAAATCTTCTACACAGTCCCTGTACTGTCCAGATGAGAAAATGCCGGGGGGGGGGGGGGGGTCGCTGACGGAAAATGGATGATGCCTGTGGAATGGTGGAGTGATGCCACTTCCACTTGGCTTTGACAGATGTGAAGTTGATGATGGATGATATATATTTATAGATCTCTTCAGTCACACAGACTCGCTCTGGGTTAGCATTGAAAGTCAAAAACGTTTCACGTTCAGGTTCAGAGGTTCAGCTCTCACCAATTCTATGGGTCCAGAAGAAAAGACTTAAATTAGTGAAAACACAAAAACAAAAATACAAAATGGTGTTTGGCGCAAAATAAACCATAGTAAGCTTAATGTCTACACATACAAAATGAATACAGAAGAATGACAACAGAGAGACAGAGGAAGAGTAAACAATACAGTTACAAGCAAAAGACGTTTGCCCCTCTTTAATTCAATCCATAAAGAAAGGCATAATTTACCATCAATACACAATCTGCACACGTCAAGTGTTTTATATATCTGTGAAAGGAATACAGAGACAGAGAGAGACAGAGAGAGAGACAGAGAGAGACATAGAGAGAGAGAAGAGAGAGAGAGACTGGGAGACACAGAGAAAAACAGAGAGAGACAGAGAGACAGACAGATAGACAGACAGACTGACAGACAGACAGACATAGAGACAGAGACAGGGAGACAAAGAGAAAAAGAGACAGAGAGTAGTTTCGTGTTTAGATATCACCTCAATGACAAAATGTAGCTACTTTGATGGTAAAAATTTGAAAACGGTCATATATGAAATGAAACCCAACAGTGAACCTCGAAGTTTTAGACTAATTAAATAGAAGAAAACCTCTTTGTTGCTAACAATGAAACAGTACACTAAAACTCCTCTTTAAGTCGCTGCTCGGAGGATACAAATGGGAAAAAATGTTAAGGGGGGCCACTCACCCTTCATAGAGTCTGAAGCCGATGAGAAGTAGTCACAGTCGCAACAAGGGAATGATTATTCTTCCCTCACATTTCAAAGAACTTTTCAGTTTGGAAAAGAAATCGGACAGTTTCACTTCTTTATCAAACTAGAATGCGTTTTATCCTCTAGGGCTCGCCTGTCTGGCCCGGACCCTCGTAAATCGATGTCAATCACGGATTCTTACGCTGTTTACTCGACGTTTTCTCTTTGATGGGAAACTACAGAAATTAGTCCAGCTGTCGGAACTTAGATTTCGTTCTCAGCACAGAAACATTGAAAATGGACTGATTTAAGT
>CM031596.1:125377588-125422588 GCA_018398815.1 Conus ventricosus | reverse complement strand
GTTCTTTTTCCTTTGAATTCTAGCCCTGAGCAAACTGATCCTTCAACATCATCCGCAAAGTGTCTGGGTTATTACGAGAAACCTGAGAAGTGGTCAACGGCGAACAGAGTGGCCAATGTCATGTTATTTCCACACCAAAAAAAAGCAAATAAGTAAATATTTTTTTCAATCTCAGCCAGAGCCAAGGACACACTTTGTCACGACAGAAAAGTATTACAAAAATCCAATCTGGTAAAAAGAAGACAGAACAAATTCCGAAGGAAATAGAGGAGAGAGGAGAGACAGTGTGTGTGTGGTGGGGGAGGGGAGGGGAGGAGTTGGAAACTTCAAGTTCATTATTTGTTTGTTCCTTTCGTATTCTGTTTGTTTTTCTTTCTGTCTTTATTTTCTTCTTTCTTCACTTTTCTTTCTACTCAACTTTTTTTGCTTTCTTCTTTTTTTTTCTTTCTTTCCTTCTTTCTTTCTTTCGTTTTTTTTTCTTTCTTTCGATCATTGATTCATTCCACCTGACATTTTCTCAACTCTACGAATTACAAGAAACACTTCCGAGTCAACTCCCTCAGATTAAAGGAGAGCGGATAATGTGTGACCTTTAACGCTTTTGAACTCGAGAAGTAAAACGATGAGAGAGAGAGAGAGAGAGGTGTGTTTTCATTCACTCAGAGGTCTATTTTATTTGAAACATACGTGAACGAAATTCTCAAGAAATATTTCTTCTGCGTTCCAATGTCCGTCATTCCATATCATTTTAAAGGTTGAGGTTATCGGTGAATGCTGTCTGCCTCGTTCTTTCTTTTCTGCTCTACGTTTAATATCAACTTCGACTGAACTGGAAAAGTGGTTGTGACGGAACTAAACACACGAATACTTACTAAGGTTGAACACTCGCGCGCGCACACACACACGCGCGCGAAAGTAAATTAACAACAGTAAACAAGTGGAGTATGTTTTGCTCCCATAAGGAAACCTAACACAGAGTAACTTTTATTCAAGACTGGCACAGCCTTTTAAACTTGAATAAAGTCAGACAAAATACATAGACGAACAATCTAATAGTGGGGGAAAAACAAGCGCAGGCCAACAATTGAACTGTCTGGCAAAGATTTGGACTTGAGGGAGGGGAGAGAAGAGGGGAGTTTGAAGATGGAGAAACTGGGAAAATGAAATTTAAAAAAAAAAAAATTATGTTACAGATATGAAAACTCTTCACTAGCTGCATAAGGGAACCATCGCAATCCCTTTTGAAGGCAGATATATTTGTATTGCCTGCTCCGAGGCCTTTCGCCCGCTGAATCGGGACTCATCAGGGAGACACGGCTGGTTGTTGCTGCGCTCCCGGCGTCAAATAGAGACACACCACAGTCCATAATACTGTGGTGTTCTCACCACCATGGGTGCAGAAAAGAATCCAATAGCACCCCCAGAGCAGCCAGCGAAGAGTAGTAAATGCAACCAAACGAAAGTGTGGGGAGGAAAAAAAGTTGTTGTAAAACTAAAGACATTATGCAAATAATATAAAATGTAGGGTACAGTCTTTGAGCCTACGCCTGAGGATCCACCCAAAGATGCAAGGGAGATCAAAAGACAAACACACAGACGGACAGAAACAAATACAAATAACCTCAATTTAATCAAAGCAAAATCGGAAATGAAATGAGGTAGGGAACAGTAAACGATAAACAGTAAACAAGTGGGGTATGTTTTGCTCCCATAAGGAAACCTAACACAGAGTAACTTTATTCAAGACTGGCACAGCCTTTTAAACTTGAATAAAGTCAGACAAAATACATAGACGAACAATCTAATAGTGGGGGAAAAACAAGCGCAGGCCAACAACTGAACTGTCTGGCAAAGATTTGGACTTGAGGGGAGGGGAGAGGAGAGGGGAGTTTGAAGATGGAGAAACTGGGAAAATGAAATTTAAAAACAGAAAAAGCAGAAACATTTGCAAATGAAAACATTCATACAAAACTCCTCCAGTTAATAGGTCTATGTGCTGTACAAATATGTTATCAAACAGGTCATATTACATGCATATTTTAAAACGAGTCACATTACAAATTTATCATCGAAATGGTCAATTTGAAGCAAAGGTCTTCGGTTTAAACACACCATTCAAATTTTCAAATAATCGGCTTGATAAGTGCTGACACAGTCGGTACAATGACTGTATGTTGTTCAAGGCGTGTTGCCCCCAACGAGATACAAATGCTATGCAAACGTGTTTTCTCTGTGCTTCCATGCACATTAACTCATCCATCACTTCATGGAGAGTAGCATCAATAGACTACGACTTATGTGTTCTCCTCGCTCAGTTGAAATATGTATAAGGTGATCCTCCTCTCTCTCTCTCTCTCTCTCCTCTCTCTCTCTCTCTCTCTCATCTCTCATCTCTCTCTCTCTCTCTCTCTCTCTCTCTCTCTCTCTCTCTGTGACACCCAGTAATCAATAATGCCAACAGAATCAGAACAATACAATGGCATTGATTTCGTATACGTAAACCGGTTCCTTGCTCTTTGCACCATGAATAATTGCAATATTAGCCGGACGCGCGAGGCATGTGTGTGCGACTGAGTGTGTGTATGCGCTTAATTGCGTGCGCGCGCGCGCGTGCGTGTGTGTGTGTGTGTGGAGGGAGGGAGGGAGGGAGTGGGGAATAGTGTTCTTTAGCATGTGTATATGTGTGGGGTTTGTGAAGTTATCTCTTATGTGAGTCCCAAACCCTCTCCATAGCAATTGTAAGCACGTTTACAAAACAGGGCGAATCATGAGCGCGACATACACCGAGATACGTGCGTACGTACGTATGTATGTATGTATGCAGGTAGGTAGATGGGTAGATAGGCAGGTCGGTAGAGGTCGGTCGGTAGGTAGGTAGGTAGGTAGGTAGGTAGGTAGGTAGGTAGGTAGGTAGGTAGGTAGGTAGGTAGGTAGGTAAGTAGGTAGACAGATAGACAAACCGGCAGTCAGATAGATAGACAAATATTCAAACAGACAGACAGATAGATAGATAGATATACAGATAGATAGATAGATGGATAGATAGGTAGGCAGATCGATAGGTAAATGTATGGATAGATAGACAGAGAGACAGACAGATAACTAGACAGAGGGATATATAGATAGATAGACAGAGAGACAGACAGATAACTAGACAGAGGGATATATAGATAGATAGACAGAGAGACAGACAGATAACTAGACAGAGGGATATATAGATAGATAGACAGAGAGACAGACAGATAACTAGACAGAGGGATATATAGATAGATAGACAGAGAGACAGACAGATAACTAGACAGAGGGATATATAGATAGATAGACAGAGAGACAGACAGATAACTAGACAGAGGGATATATAGATAGATAGACAGAGAGACAGACAGATAACTAGACAGAGGGATATATAGATAGATAGACAGAGAGACAGACAGATAACTAGACAGAGGGATATATAGATAGATAGACAGAGAGACAGACAGATAACTAGACAGAGGGATATATAGATAGATAGACAGAGAGACAGACAGATAACTAGACAGAGGGATATATAGATAGATAGACAGAGAGACAGACAGATAACTAGACAGAGGGATATATAGATAGATAGACAGAGAGACAGACAGATAACTAGACAGAGGGATATATAGATAGATAGACAGAGAGACAGACAGATAACTAGACAGAGGGATATATAGATAGATAGACAGAGAGACAGACAGATAACTAGACAGAGGGATATATAGATAGATAGACAGAGAGACAGACAGATAACTAGACAGAGGGATATATAGATAGATAGACAGAGAGACAGACAGATAACTAGACAGAGGGATATATAGATAGATAGACAGAGAGACAGACAGGCAGAATGATAGATCGATCGAAAGAGAAGTTTAAATAATCTAGGCTCTCATTCACCTTTTTCTCCTTTCATCACCTTCAACACAGACCTAATACATACTTTCCTTAAAGGCTATAGGTCCAAAGTGAAATCTCCTCTCATTATGTTCACTTATTATTTTATTTCCATGCACCGAAAATAGTATCGTACGCTTATTGGTAGAAAAGACTGTCAGTATTGTTATCATTACTCTCATCGTGTGATCTGTCTTCATGATGGCTACCTGTCCTTTGCACTTGTCGGCCATCTTTCTGCGAAACCCAAACCATACTGTAGCCAGTTCACCCAGTAGCCACACCACCGCTGAAGAAGACAGACGGAGGTCTGTCGAAAGCTCCAAGTAAGTGCTATTCCTAGCTGAGTGACCTGTGCAAATCCGGTAGTCGTCATACTGTAGCTGTGTGGACTGAATTCAGCTTGTCAGTCCATGGCTTTATTGTCAGCACACTAGCAGAGTGTCAGAGTTTTCAGTCGCTATGGTATAACGCTGATGACACCTGTCCCCATCCTTTTTAACTGCGGTCTTTGGAAGCAAAATGTGTGAGAGAGGGGTGGAGCTGGACATGATAAACGATCTGTCGTCGGCAGGCTAAATCAGTGAAAGTGAAATCAGCACAGACGACCGTAAAGAACAGCTCTCCAGAATGGTGAATGGCATACCTTCTAAAACATTATTGCGCCTGAAACACTCACCCCCCCCCCCCCCCCAATTCTTATCTTTCCTTAAAAAGAACTACAATAAATGTGTTTGAAGAAAGACTCTCTCTCTCTCTCTCTCTCTCTCTCTCTCTCTCTCTCTCTCTCTCTCTCTCTCTCTCTCTCTCTCTCTCTCTCTCTCCATACTTACCTATCTATCTCAATAGATAAAATATCTCAGTCACAATAATTTACAAGCTTGACAATGCTACCATTCTCTTTATTTTGTTACGATTGCAGTGACCTGTTTCAATCAAAGAACAGACTGATCTTGCGATCTGCACAACGACTTTGGCAGTCCGTCCCTATAAATTCATTCAGCACAGAGTCCCTAAGGGCTAGTGATGGAGCCTTTTTTTAAAGGGGGGTGGGGTGGGGGTGGGGGTTGGGGGGGAATTAGAACCAACAATGAAATGTTCCAACATTATTCCGATGATAAATCGTCATGCTTGGAATCTGTATCATACAAGTGCCACTGCTCGGCGTTCTTTCAGAATTTCTTATAACCAGATTGTCACGAGTTTGTCACGAGGCCTACGACGTTCGGCCCACCTGGGGTGGCGGAATTACTTATTTATTTATTGTCGTTGCTGTTGTCGTGTATCCGTCCCTTAGTGTGGCTTGTGGTGCGGTTGCATCTTGGTATAGTTCAGCTCAACTTCGGTTTGCTTTCTCTCTCTCTCTCTCTAATTCCACCGCCCGTGCTATTCATCCTGCAAGTTCACGGGTGGCCGGTACCTTTCTCTCGAACTTTCTGTCTATCGGCCTCTCGCCTGTCTTTTTACCTGTCGCACGTGCTTCGTTTTTTTTAGTTTGAAGTATGCTCACTCTGTGACGCAGCATGGCATGTTGGCCGCCATTGCTGAGGGAGGTTAGCTCTTCACTCGAGCGGAAGATGTCTCTGGGGCGCCTGCTCCAGTCTTGGTTCTTTACCATATCATCGAGAGTACAGTCAGTACTTTCAATTCCTGCAGTCGGCCTGTAGGAGAGGGACATCATCACTTCTGTTTCCGCATCTTCGCCTCTGTCCTCTCGACTGGACAGAGGGTAGAGAGAGTCCTCTGACCCCCTCTTCGGGGTCATCCACGGTAGCTGGTAAGCATCAGTTTCGGGGTCTGTTTGTTTTGATTTTGTTGTTAGCCGGCTTAGTCTTCGCTTTTGCGCAATTTTCTTTTGTTTTCGAAATTGTAAGAGAATATTGTGAGACCTTTTCTCGGGTTTAAATTTTCAATCTTTAACCTGGCCTTTTCTAAATTATTTCCAAAATTCTTTCTCCTGTTTATGTATCTGGTGATTGCGGTAGCGGGGGGGAAGGGAAGAACCTGGTGATTCAGGGTTGGAACTTGCTTGGTCTCGCTCGTCCGCCCCTGTCACATTCGCCGGACTTTTATTCCTTCGGCCACCGTCTGTTTGTGTGTGCAAGGAGAACGAGTTTTATTTCACGAGCGTGCGAAACGCATGATTTGTCGTTGGGATGCGTGTTGGAGATTTGTGTTTTTTTTGAAATGTGTTTATAAAATGTGACAGTTATGCCATTGAATACTTTTTGCAAATGTGGTGGCAGTTATTAAGCGATGGTCGCTGTGTTGATTTATTTCCTAAGGAAGGAAAATGTTAAGCGTGAGTGAGAAAAGGGGTGAAGATAATTCATATTTTTTTATAACCTGTTGATTTATGCAGTCTTTTACCTGCATCGTGTGAGAAGACTTGATTCAATGGGTTTACTGTGTGCGTTTAATACACTTCCCCTCGCCCATCATGCGAGTGGCTGTTAAGACTTGACAGCAATGGTCAACGGTACTGACGGCAGGGTTCCAGTACCCTTCTTCCCTTCCCCCTTTCCCTTTCTTCTTTTCCTCCTCTCCGACTCTCCTCCCCTACGTCCTCCCCCCCTCCGGGGGGCTTCACCTGGAGCACGAACTGGATGGTGCCACGTGCTGGTCGAGGCCACGTTCGGCTGAGACCAGGGAGGGGATGGTGCCACGCGCTGGTTCGAGGCCACGCCTTGGGTCGGGACCGTGGACTGCTAGAAGAGCCCGCCGTCTTGACTGGCCGGCCTGGACCCCCGTCCAGGACCTCCAGTAACAGCTACGCCCCCCCCCCCCCCCCCCCCCCCCCCGGGACACGCTCTTCACTGCCCGCTTGGGAGTCGAGGGTGGTGGGCTTTGGGCGACTCCCTGCGAGAAACCAACCCGGCTCGGAGCACCTAGGCGACAGGTGCTCCCAGCGACTTGGCAGGGGCAGGGATGTGGACGCACTCCAGGGTTTGTAGAAAGGATCGATACTGGATATATTCTTTATAATTGTGTATTTGTCCATATGTGCTGGAATGCTGTAATTGTGATCATGTGCGTCGTATGGCGAAATATTTATTTATAATCGTGCATGTTTGTGGGTTGGGGTGCTTGATTGTGATTGTGCATGTTGTGTGCGTTGGAGTGCTTGATCGGTTTGGGTGCATGTTGTGTGCGTTGGAGTCTTGATCGTGATTGTGCATGTTGTGTGCGTTGGAGTGCTTTTTGTGATCGTGCAGGGTGCGTGTTTGGAATGTTTTTTTTTGCTGGTGTGAATAAATGGGTGTTGTATCGTAATCTTTATTGGTGGCCCTCTTGGGGAGCGTGTGAGGTCAGTCATTCCCTTCACTCCCACCACCTAGCCCGATCCTGTCAGGGCAGACCTCCAGGGGTGGGTCCGGACAATTGTGGGGGCTCGCCCGGGGATGTGAAGGGCTCTGACTTTTCTCTCGTTTCGCAGAGTACCTGTTTAGTTTTGTCTGTTTTGTAATATGTTTAGTCAGTTTGTCGTGTTTGTTCGTGGGGGTTGGCTGGGTGACTCTAGCGTAAAGGGGAGTCTTTTTGTGGCCTGAGGGAACATCCGGCGTGACTCGGGGGTCGAGGTGAGACCGAGGGGAGTCGACCGAGTCCAGCCCTCCTTCCGCCGGGTACCTCACGCAGGTACGGCCGTAAGTTTTGCCTTTCTGTTGCCGCTCAGTCTTCCATTCCTGTGTTGTATTTAGCCATTCTTGTTTTTTTTTCTCTACCGGGTTGTTGAGTACAGGGGTTGTATCGGACGCTATGTTTTTTTTTTTCCTCTCTCCGGATTCCGTCTGCTAGTTTTTTTTTGTTTTTTTTTCGGCCAGCCCCACCGCACTGTTGCTCGTGCTGTAGAGCGCGGTGTTGCCAGAGTGGGGGCAGCCGGACATAGTTTTTTTTTTTTTTTTTTTTTTTTTTGGGTGAGCCCCACCGCACTGTTGCTCGTGCTGTAGAGCGGGGTGTTGCCAGATGGAGCAGCCGGAACTTGTCCGCACACACCACACACACACACATACACACATATACACACCCCCCTAAAATATTTGTTTTTTTTTCTCTAGTGGAATTGTTTTTCCCCGGTTTTTGGAAAACTGTAGAAATTGGTTGTCATGGCGACGTCCGGCGCTGGTGGTATGGCGACGGGGGCGTCGAAGAAGAGGGTATTCAAAATGTTACTGTAGTCCTACTATTAGTACCAGTACTTCGACTAGGGTAACTTCTACCTATTCCAGTGCTGAGCAGGTAGTCCAGTGAGTATTTTTACTACCTCTTCGCTGGGGGTCTCCCTGTCGAGACCCCGACTGCACTTCCCTCGGAAGCGTCAGAGTATAGCGAAGCAACTGTGGGCTTCTGTTGAGTCGCAGAGACCGAAACCTTCTCCTCTCCAGGCTTCCCCTCGTAAGGGGCATCCCCCAGAAGACTTTCCTTATGGGAAAGTCGAGACCCAAGGACGGGTCAGACGGATCATCCTCCCGTGCCCGGGAGTGGTGAACCCCGCCCAGGACTCACTTCCGTCCTGATGTTTTCTGGAGCGACAGGCGACGGGAGGATGAGGCCCAAACGTAGGAAAAGGTTGCTAGGCAGGAAGCTCTTCGTAGGGAAGAGGCAAGCTCCGTAAGGAAGAGGCAGTCAGGCAGGAAGCTCTCCGTAGGGAAGAGCTAGAAGGATGGAGGCTCTGCGCAGAGAGGAGACTGACAGACAGGAGATTATGCATAAGGAAGGGGCCCTATTCTTCGTAGGGAAGGCTGCTAAACAGGAGCTCAGCGTAGGGAGAGGCTGCTCAGCGTAGAGAGGAGGCTGCCAGACAGGAGGATCGGCGTAGGGAAGAGGCTGACGGGCAGGAAGCCCTCCGTAGGGAAGAACTAGACAGATGGGGCTCTGCGTAGGGAGGAGAGGGAAAACAACTTCTTTGGGGCGCCTCCCGCTTCTGTAAACCGGGGGGTTTAATCACCAGGGAGGTGATAGAGTTAGAGGCCCAAGTTAAAGCTTTCCAGAGTTCGACCTAGTGAGGACATGATATGTTCTTAGAGCATTTTGACAAGGTTGGGTTGTTCATACCAATTGTCGAGGAGCAAAAGGCCTATGCACCTTTTTTCTGGATTATCTGGTGCTGCAAGGGATGTGTGCTCACTCTAAATGAAGGTGCGTCTTTTGCAGACATGCATTGGCTCTGCGTAAGCGTTTCCACCTTACCCCAGAGACCTACAGGAGGAAGTTAGGTCCATGAAGAGAATAATGATGAGACCTTCGTGCAGTTTGGTGATAGGCTGCGCAAAACGCTAGGGTACTGGCGTCAGTTAGCTAGTTGGAGCTGGAGGATCTGATCCTCATTGAAAAAGCTCACCAACATCTGTGTCCCCAGAGTTGAGGATCCGGATAGGCGAGACAGCACCTCAGGATTTCGCGGCCCGCGATTCACACAGCTGAGGTGTTTGCTGAAGCTCGCAGGGCTTATGGCATCGCCCAGATACGGAGAGAAGCCCTCCACAGGATTTAGTAGCAATAAGGTGCCGCCCGCTGCCAGCGGGGTGAACAAGGCAGGCAGTTCATCGGGGATTTCAGCACCCCGGTTTTGTTTTCTTTTTGGTCGTCCTGGCCACATTAGAAAAGATTGCCCTAGAGCCGCTGGTAGTCATGGGGCTAGTCCTCTCCAGCATCCTCGCGCCTCGGCTAACGTGGGGTTCCGTCCCAGCTTCTAGTGGTACAGAGTGCCCAGTGTTTCTCTCTGTTTTTGGTTTTCCCCCTTGGTCGACACCATCAGGGATTCGGGAGCACAACGATCTTTGTGGATAAGGATTTGGTTTCCCCTGAGGCCCGGCGGGGCGCTAGTTATGATGTGTGCGGGTTGGAGGCTGGTTTTACCTCCACCCGTCCTTCTGTACTCGTTTCTATCTCCACCCCCTACTTCTGTGGCGAAGTATGGGCTATCGCGGTGGGACGACCTCTGTATTCCCTTATCATAGGGAATACTATCACCTTCGCAGACGGGCGCAGTCAGTCCCGTGTCCCACGGATCTGCCCGTACAGGCGTGGTGTGGGAGTCACCACACGCGCCAAAGCTAAGAAGCAGGAACAGGAATTGCGTCCCGTTTTCCAGCCGATCTCTGACGAGGTTCTGGCAAGGGCCGATCCTGCTAGCATTATCCGTCTTCCCGGCTAGGGGCTTGGATGTCCAACGCCTGCGACAACTGGTGGATCATCCCGCTCAGTCTGGGCCCCACACGCCAAGGTGAGCTTCAAGCTCCACAAGGGGATCCTTTTTAGGGTTTTCACCCAGACAGATCGTATGGCCAAGCAGCTTGTGGTTCCCCAAAGCCTGAGAGAGTCTGTCCTCCGGCAGGCCCACGATTCTCCCCTGGCAGGTCATATGGCTCCAAGCGGACTCTCGACGAGTAAGACAGGGCTTCTTTTTGGCCAGGGAAAGAACTCACCCGGTTTTGGCAGTACTGCCGCAGGTGCGATGTCTGCCAACGACAACGCCTAAGGGTCGCTTGAAGGTGTTCCCCTAGGGTCAGTGCCACGAGTGGGGAGGCCATTCAGCAAGGTTGGGGTCGACCTGGGGGGACCCATTAATCCCCCCATCCCATCGCGGGTCACCGCTACACTTCGGTATGGTAGAATCTGCGAGTCGATACCCCGAGGCTGTCCCGCTTAGGACTATCGATGCCCCTACTGTTGCTGAATCTCTCAGGCAGATTTTGGGCGCGCACTGGCGTGCCCAAGAAGAATACGGCCGGAAGTTTGTACTGGAGAGCGATCATCATCCTCTCCAGGCTTGGACGGATCCGGCAGTCAGTCATCGACTCATGAGTTAGGCAGCGGAGCGCAGAGGTTTATGCGTTCACTTTCCGTCATATCAAGGGTTCCTGTAATACGGATGCTGACTATCTTAGCCGAGTCCGTAGTTAGCATATTGGAAAATCAGTCAGAGGGACACCTCCCCTCAACCAGGGTTATATCCCTTTTTGGTCTCTGTATCAGGTGCGTGACAGTTTTTCACTTTAGTGAGGGTTTAAAGATAGTGAATCACCAATGGGTTTGGATTTTTACCTTCATGGTTGAAGGTTTTTCTTAGTTGTTTTATAAATGTGTATTATGTATTTCCCCCTGTGATTCTATCGTGGAATGTTTCTATTGGATTCATCGTACCTGTCGATCACAGAGAGTTGGGTTCGGTCCCATTGTTGTGAAGTTGCACATGCGACAAGGTTCAAAGGAGCACTGTATCTCAGAGAAACAATTTCTTTTAGAAGGGGGGTTTGTCACGAGTTTGTCACGAGGCCTACGAACGTTCGGCCCACCCCGGGGGGGCGGAATTACTTATTTATTTATTGTCGTTGCTGTTGTCGTGTATCCGTCCCCCTTTGTGTGGCTTGTGGTGCGGTTGCACCTTGGTATAGTTCAGCTCAACTTCGGTTTGCTTTCTCTCTCTCTCTCTCTAATTCCACCGCCCGTGCTATTCATCCTGCAAGTCACGGGGGGCCGGTAACCTTTCTCTCGAACTTTCTTGTCTATCGGCCTCTCGCCTGTCTTTTTACCTGTCGCACGTGCTTCGTTTTTTTTTAGTTTGAAGTATGCCCCACTCTGTGACGCAGCATGGCATGTTGGCCGCCATTTTCTGAGGGGGGTTAGCTCTTCACTCGAGCGGAAGATGCCCCTGGGGGGCGCCTGCTCCAGTCCCTTGGTTCTTTACCATATCATCGAGAGTACAGTCAGTATTTCAATTCCTGCAGTCGGGCCCGTAGGAGAGGGACATCATCACTTCTGTTTCCGCATCTTCGCCTCTGCTCTCGACTGGACAGAGGGTAAGAGAGTCCTCTGACCCGCCTCTTCGGGGTCACCCACGGGTAGCTGGTAAGCATCAGTTTCGTGGGCTGTTTGTTTTGATTTGTTGTTGTTAGGGCCGGGGTTAGTCTCGCTTTTGCGCAATTTTCTTTTGTTTTCGAAATTGTAAGAGAAATATTGTGAGACCTTTTCTCTGGTTAATCAATCTTACCTGGCCATTCTAAATTATTTCCAAAATTCTTCTCCTGTTATGTATCTGGTGATGCGTAGTCGTGGGAAGGAGAGAACCGTGATTCAGGTTGGAACTTGCTTGGTCTCGCTCGTCCGCCCTGACTTTCCCGCCCGACTTTACCCTTTCGGCCACGTCTGTTTTGGTGCAGGAGAACGAGTTTTTATGTTCACGAGCGTGCGTACGCATTGATTTGTCGTTCGGATGCGTGGTTGGAGATTTTGTATTTTGAAATGTGTTTATAAAATGTGACAGTTATGCCATTGAATTATATTGCAAATGTGGTGGCAGTTATTAAGCGATGGTCGCTGTGTTGATTTATTTCCTAAGGAAGGAAATGTTAAGCGTGAGTGAGAGAAGGGTGAAGATAATTCTATTTGTTTATACCTGTTGATTTAATGCAGTCTTTACCTGCATCGGTGAGAAGACTTGATTCAATGGGTTACTGTGGCGTTTATACACTTCCCCTCGCCCATCATGCGAGTGGCTGTTAAGACTTGACAGCAATGGTCAGACCGGTACTGACGGCAGGTTCCAGTACCCTTCTTCCTTCCTCCTTCCTTCTTCTTTTCCCCTCCCGACTCTCCTCCCAGCTACGTCCTCCCCCCCTCCTGGGGGCTTCACCTGGAGCCACGAACTGGATGGTGCCACGTGCTGGTCGAGGCCACGTTCTGGCTGAGACCACGGACGGGATGGTGCCACGCGTGGTCGAGGCCACGCCTTGGTCGGGACCGTGGACTGCTAGAGGAGCCCGCCGTCTTGACTGGCCGGCCTGGACCCCCCGTCCAGGACCTCCAGTAACAGCTACGTCCCCCCCCCCCCCCCCCCCCCCCCCCCCCCCCCCGGGACACGCTCTTCACTGCCCGCTTGGAGTCGAGGTGTCGGCTTTGGCGACTCCCTGCGAGAACCAACCCGGCTCGAGCACCTAGTGCGACAGGGTGCTCCCAGCGGACTTGGCAGGGCAGGGATGTGGACGCACTCCATGTGTGAGAAAGGATCGATACTGGATATATTTCTTTATAATTGTGTATTTGTCATATGTGCTGGAATGCTGTAATTGTGATCATGTGCGTCGTATGGCGAAATATTATTTATAATCGTGCATGTTGTGGGTGTGGGAGTGCTTGATTGTGATTGTGCATGTTGTGTGCGTTGGAGTGCTTGATCGTGATTGTGCATGTTGTGTGCGTTGGAGTGCTTGATCGGATTGTGCATGTTGTGTGCGTTGGAGTGCTTTATTGTGATCGTGCATGGTGCGTGTGTTGAATGTTTATTTGCTGGTGTGAATAAATGGGTGTTGTATCGTAATCTTATTGTGTGGTCTCTTGCGGAGCGTGTGAGGTCAGTCATTCCCTTCACTCCCACCACCTAGACCGATCCTGTCAGGGCAGACCTCCAGGGTCGGTCGTGACACAGATGGGAACAGTTTTAAATCAAAGCAAGCTTTGAACTGAAAAGGAATAATGTATACATTCCAGTGTTTTCCATGGTACCTATACATAAATTGTTCGCGTAATGAAACGTGTTGAAACATAGTAAGCAAATACATGCCAGCATGCACGAACGCACACCTTTTTATATTTTATCCGAATCGGATATGGCAACATTTTGTCGATTTGAACCCTCAGTCCCAGCGGAATAGAGAACAGTAAAATGCCGGCACTAGCTCAACCGCCCTCAACCAGTTTCGGGCGGCTGAACCTAGTGCCGGCATTTTACTGTTCTCTGACAAGTAAGACTTCAATAACCAAAAAAATAACGATTATCTACAAACAAACATACTGTGTAGGATTATCCGTTTTCAATACTAATTTACTAAACTTTTCAGATTTTAGTTTTTGCTTAATCCTGTGTTTTTCCTGATCATTTTCAATAACATCATTTTCGCGCATACATTCATCGAATGCGTCTCTGTCTTTAATTGTTCTCTAAAGTCTTTTAAAATCCACACACTTATCCTAGCATGATAAATCTTATAAAACGAAGTAGATAGACAGACAGACAGACAGACAAACACTAGGCAATGGGGGGGCGGGTAAGGCTGGCCGGATCACACCATGTCTTTAATCACTCATCGTCGGCCTGCTTAAGGAAGGAAATTTGCACAACCGCCAGATACTGCACAGACATGGAAATACAGAGACCCGTCATTAGGCTGACACCAAATTACTTAATTTGTGTTGTTGGGTCTTTATGACTTGGCAAGGTGCAGTACCACGTGACTGGACATGACATCTAGACCCAACGCCCCCTAATCGCGCTTCTCAGTTTAGCCTGGCTTTCAATGCGACGGAGGGTGTTTTGTTCACAGAGAAACAGCTTCTTGCTATAGATGAACATGTGTTTTTTTTTACAACTGTATGGTCCAAAGCCCGGATGAAAAAGAGGAGAGTTAAACTCTTTGTGAAACTCTTTGGGGAAATAGGCGAGAGGCGTGTGCTGCGGCGAAACTAAGCTTGCTGACTGTACTATAAATAGCTGTTCCCCGCGTAGTTTCCAAGCCGTGTTGTTACTGGCTAATTATAGTGGGGTGTAGCACTGTTCGTAATTACCAAGTCCAGTGCTTATTTGCTTGGGCCCTTAGCCCTCTAACTGTGTTAAACGTGCATGCTTGCTGCTTGACATAGATTTGCAAGCCTTGATTCCACTGGGCATGGGGCATTAACGAGGTAAAACCAAACCCTGCATTCAAGTTTGTAACCAGTCTTGTTTAGCAAGCCTGAGCTGAACGTTGTTGTGATCTATGGCTATAGTGTGATGATGATGTAGACAAAGCATTATTCCAGCTAAAAAAAGAACTACATATTGATGATGAAGAATGTATGTCTTTTTGAAGAAGAAGAACTGTTTAGAAAAGATCCTAAAGATTAAAAATCTATTGAGAACATATTAAATTTCATCAGAACATTTAACATACGGGAAAAGAGTGGAAAAAGCTTTCAATCCCAAGGAAAAAAAGTGCTGCTGGATATAAAGCCTTGTACAAAAAGAATCTGCCCAAAAAACCACAGCATTTTTCTTTTCTTTCCGAAGCAAAAAAATCACCACGGCCTTAAAACAACTTGAGCAAATGAAAGGAAAGAACTGTTGAATGAATTGAAAACCATTTTAATCAAAGACAGGATTAATGGTTGTGACATTCCGGTTTTCAATGATTCTACAAAGGATTTTGTGACAATCAAAAACATTAGTAAAAAATTCTGGAAAGATAATTAAATCAAAAAAATCTGCTCTACTTATGATTATGTTTGTTATGGAATGTGGATGTTGAAACTTTGTATGTGTCTTGAACCAACTGATTTTCAACACTTTGTTAATGAGAACTGTGGTATCAGCGTGTCTTGGGGGTATAAAACTATGAAAGTGGCTAAATTTTTTCAACCTGTACCCACGTCTTTCAACAGCTGAACATCCAATAACACAGCTGTTAAAATTATATCAAATCTACAATCAGCTCTGCAAGTTTTCCCAACAGACCCCTACAAGTGGACCAATTTTAAGTAAGTGTTTTTTCCTGCACTTTTCTAGAATAGTCTAGAAATAGGAAGTGAAAATTTTTTTTAAGCTGCTCTTGAGGAGTGTTCTTTAATTAAGTTCTTAATCAAGCCCTCCTCAAGTTCTTAATAAGTTCTGATCAAGTCACCTTAAGTCCCCCTCACGTTCTTAGTTAAGCTTTTAATC
The DNA here is from genome assembly GCA_018398815.1 of Conus ventricosus. NCBI lineage: Eukaryota > Metazoa > Mollusca > Gastropoda > Neogastropoda > Conidae > Conus > Conus ventricosus. Next base: position 125,406,981 of record CM031596.1, on the reverse strand, counting down.
AAGTCACCACAAGTTCTTTAATTAAGTTCTTTAATAAAGTCACCTCAAGTTCTTAATAAGTTCTTGATCAAGTCGCTTAAGTTCACCCTAATTTTTCTTAACTTAAGTCACCCCAAGTACAACCAAGTTCTTATTAAAGGGTTAACTTATAATTATTTATTAAGTTCTTAAAGTATTATTGCATCGGGAAATGGATCAAAATGATCTTTTGTTTTTGGCGGTTTTGGCATGCTTTTGTGTTCGGCTTCTGTATTTAGTGGCTGGAGATTGTTTGGACTGCTTTGGTTTTTGCTGTCTTTGTTTATATATTTTATACCTAATAACCGCCCCCTGCGGCAATGCCGCCAAAAATGACAATTGTTTTAAGAAAATTCCATGAAGACTTTGGGGTGTAGGCAACCCTGTTGTCGTTGTAGGTCTTGAATCATCTTGTTCTGGTGTTTTTATAGCTGACTGCGGCTCTAGCGCTTTTCTTTTATGAGTTATTTCGTGATTGTAACATTAATTTTGTTCGTTTGTCCACTCTACTAATCTTTTTCCTGCTGCAACACCCCCAGGATGAGGGGGCTTTTTACTGGTCACTTTCTCCACCTGTTTCAGTGTTTTCTGATTCTGCTGATTTTCTGGCTCGGTCATTTTGAAGGGAAACAAAATCAAATTTTGATTAAAGTAATTAATCCATGATTACTGGCGACAATAATGTTCCAATTCTGTAATACAGATCACACCCTAGAGACTCTAATGACTTTTTTTAAAAACTGGATCCTGTGTTAAATCATACATAAAATCGTGTTCAGAATCAATGGGCGCAAATCTACTAACTAGTTTAGTGTACAAACTAAGAAACGTTTGCCCAAACGCTTTTTACCATTCTTGAGCCCAGTTGCGCTTCATCCCTGTTGTGATACTTTACAATGTTTTTGTGGCGACATTTGTTGAATCTGTTTTATGCTGAATCATTTCCGAGGTACTGTTTTGTTTTTCAGCATGCTGCCAAAGAATACAGCCTTTCCTTTTTGGGCATAATAGCTTGGTCATCAACTTGATCATTTGTAATCATAAGTTCAGGAAGGTTTAGTAGATCATCGCTGTTCATGTTTTTTATTAATTATAATTATTTTATTTTTTAAAAATGAGCACCGAAAAAACTTTTTCCAACCTTGTATACCTTTTCGCTGTTATTGGGGGCCTAAGTGTAGGATACACAATGCTGGAAAAAGCCTGTTAAAATAAAAACCGGCAGATCTTGGCAAACTAGACTTTGAAGACTCAGCAAAGCTGTTTGCTATTATTACAGCTTCATTTGCTAAAAAGATTTTTTTAGTTAAGCAAGGTTTAATTCCAGACAGATTAATATGTAAAATTAAAAAAAATACATTTATAAAAAGGGCTTCACTCGTAATGATGATTGGTGGCGCTGTGGTTAATGCTCTTGCTTTTAGCGGAAGTAATTACCATTTAGTAAACTGCGGGATGACGGCGAGAGAAAAGACATAAAAAAGCTAGGAGCAACTAGCCGCGCGCAAGATTACTATGAAAAGCAGAGAATTGAGCAGTTAGATTTTATTAACGATGAACTGAAAAAACAGGGACATGCAGCTACACATTTAAAGAGGGTTGATCAAGCAATAAAGAATATTATCTTGTAACAGGCAAACCAATCGAGACATTGCCCCCCCCAAAAATTCAGCGACTTTTATAAACCATCAGAAAAACAAAAGATGCAAGAAATCGTGTTTATCGTCTTTGGCATGACCGTTGGTTTTTTGTTGCACATAATATTGGCTGAATAAAAAATGAACAAAATCTATTATTCGCCAAAAGGATATTGGAAGGGATCACGCAATCAAAAAGCTAAGCCAAGCAGCTGGAGTCAGTAAAACAAACAGCAAAGGAATGGTATCTAAACAAGCGTTTTGGCAAATTTATTTACCTGCGCCTAAACGAATACAAAGACCACACTTTGTGAACACAACACCAAACGACACCCACAAATGGATCTTCTATATTTACCCCATGATACGATTAGACGAAAAAGATTTAAGTACGCACTTACAGTCATTGACATAGCTTCAAGATACAAAGATGCAGAACCTTTAACAAAAAAGAGTGCTTCTGCTGTTGCTGTTGCTATACAACTAATATATCAACGAGGCCCGTTAACTTATCCTCGCATGATTCAGCGATGATGGAAAAAGATTTTTAAAGGCCAAGTAAATCCTTATTGTTAAAACATAGAGTTACCATTAAAAGAGGCATTCCAGGAGTTCACAGATCACAGGCTTTGGTTGAAAACTTTAACAAACATTTTATCGGAAAGGCTTTTCTCCTACCAGTATCATAGAGAGCTGATTGACAATTCTCGCAACACAGAATGGTTAGAAGACTCCCCTCAGTTCTACGTGCAATGAATAATGAAGAATTTAAATTAACGGGTCAAAAAAACCAGTACAAGAAATCAAAAAACAAACAATAAATGTTGTTGAAGGAGAAGCCAGTCATCCAGCAAACTATTACCATTTGGTTTGAAAGTAAGGTACCTTTATTTCCCGGGAGAAGCAGAAGGGGACACTCGCTTCAGGGCAACAGATCCATTTGGAGTGTTGACCCATATGAAATAAAAAGAATTGAAAAGATGAATCCACCCGTGTATTATTTACGAGAAACTGACACAAAAAAAACGACCAGCTCCTCAAGATCTTTTGTAAAGGGAAGAACTGCAATTAATCCCGCCAGACACAGTTCCGCTTTAACTGATTTACGTAAATATATTAAGGGTCTAAATGGATCAAAAAAAGAATCCTTACATGGAACAAAAAAACGGAAGCAAGAATGATAAAGGAAGAGCCCTTTGGGAAATTTTAATACGAGAATCATATGATACGAGTTCTACTTTTAAAGGGAAATTTAAATTTAACGAGGACTCATCAGCACATGGAAATGCATCCAGACGCCTACAGCCCAAAATCCAAATTTTGATTATCAATAGGGGAAATAAGAATATCTTGAAATAATAAAAAAAATTCGAGCACATCAAGCAAACATGAGAAAAAATTTGTCTGAATTGGATATCGATATGATGGAGCTTCTAGAAAAGGGTTAAGGAAAAATGTGAACCGCCGGACGAAGAAGGTATGTAATTATCCCGTTCCCAGTGCCCAATTGCATAGAAAACTCTGGTTATTAAATACCCGTTTTGTGTTGGTGCTGTCAAGAGACTTTTTTGTTACAACTGTTGTGTTGATCTCATGTAGATTAGATCTTTGTTTTACGTTGTCATGATGAAAAGTATGTTTATTGAAAAATGCTTCTTTGTAGTTGTCATGCGATATGTTTGACTGCACAACACTGCGAGATATCCCCTTTGCTTTTTTGAGTTTTTTTTTTTGACAAAAACACTGTACATTTTTTACCTTAAACCAACAAACTCCTTGATCCCCCCCTCCAGATAATTCATCCTTCATCTTTCCTAAAACCTTCTTGTTAACAGTTGAATGCAAAGGCGAATCTTTAGGATAATCAGATGTGTCGTACCATCCGCATGCCCTTTAGCTACTTCTAATTCCAGGTCTTTATAGATATCTTCAGTAGGGATATCTAAAACAAAACTGTCTGTATCTGTGTAAAGTACTCTGGACTCAGGATAAAAGGGGCCCTTAAAGTAGTCATAAAAAAATTCTAACATCAAAAGCTTTGATAATTCTAAAACAGAAAACCCAATAAAAAACGGGCTTACCCAAATTTTGGGACTTTCTTTTTTTTCATCATTTACCAAAAAGCTGATCATAAAAATCTTCTGAAGTCCTGATAATTAGGTTTTAAAGGGCAGCTTAATTGCATCGTTTTCTTGGTGCCCAAATCTAACATCTTTACGCTTGTGCGGATTCTCCATAGTCTTTCAAAACAGCTGTTGTTCATCGCTTGAAAAAGTCTTTTTTGAAGCATCTGTGGATTTAGTTCTGAGATCAGTGTTCTTCATTATGTATGGTTTCATGAACTGTTCTTGATCAAAAGCAATTATACGATGAACAGCTGTCAACTTCAAACCATGCCTTAAATAAAATTGTAGAAGTCTGTAATGACATACAAAATTTTTTTTCCCGAAGATTAGGCACAAGTTTAGGGGGTTTTGTTTTTGCCATCTTTAAGACTTTCTGCTGCTAATGGTAGTCATTATGCAGGTCATGGAGTTCCTGAGGATATTCTAAGTCACTTCTAGAATGTATCCACGCTGTTGATCTGGCGTCAAACTGCCAACCACTTTAATGCTTTTGATATTATTCGCCCCGCCGTCTGTGTGCATTTTAAAGTTGCGTAATGGAAGCAAATTGCGCCATTGCCCATCCATACAGATTGTTTGCATCAAAATACATGAGATAGTTAGACCTTTTACTCGATCATGTCGTCCAGTATTTGTTGTTTGCTTTACAGTAATGGTGCGACGCCAAAACTAATTCCCCCACGCAATCCGTTTTCAATCATCTGAAGCATTGGCAGGTCAGACAATAAATAAATCTGTACTCCAGTAAATTTTAAGAAAGCGTCCAGTCCACCCCGGCGCAGAAATATATGCGCAGGATCCAGACTGTAATGTTTCATGCGGGGTCTTTCTGTAATTTTCAAAGACGTCCGCCAACAAAAAATACATCTGCCATCAAGTATGAATCATGATAGTTCCCCATTGTTTACAATCAAAACTTCTGCCACGCATCTTGAGCATTTTGGTAATCGGAGTCACTGATGTCCTTTCCTCTGAGACTAGAACAGAACGCAACTTTAGGGGGAAGTGTGTCTTCTTCAAACCTTTCCCAACTGTTCATGATTCATAAGGATATATTCCTTTCTAACCAATGATGTGTCAAAATATTCTTCTGTTTTTTGGGCAAGACTTTAAGGACATAGCCGTGACTCTAATGACCCATTCAGGTGCTGCATAGAGTCATAAAAAGACATGTTATTTAAAGTGAAACACATGTACTTTTCTGATGACTGTGCAATGCATGACACCCTAAAGGCGCTGGTTACTGCTTGCATTATAAGGTGAGAGTCGTAACCTCGCAATTGTGAAAAAAATATGGGTTTAGCTTCCATGTCTTTGGTTCAAACTTTAGTTGAAGATTGCAGTTGTTGTGTGCTGCTCCTCTGAACTTTCCGCTGATGTGATCATGGTCCTTACTGTCGGATTCGCTGCGTCTGAGGAGAGACCTAAACCACAAATCCAACAATGTGTGGCTGATATATTACTGTTGTTGGTCTTCAGGCGTCATTATGATTTCAGATAAGTTTAGATTATTAGAACAGGCATTACGCACTTGCTGCATGCGCTGTAAAAATGTACTAGCCGCATCTGGTCCTCTATACAATTCTGGCTTTGAATGGGCGCCATCTGACCTAACAATGATGAAGGCAAATGAGCAAATCTGATGATTACTCATTAAGACTGTTTTTCGAAGTTTTTGTGGTGCTGGTCCTTCATAAGGAAAACAATGAGTGATTCGAAGTCTGCGAAAAACAACATATGGAGTAATTTGTATCCGTTTCCAGTTCTTAAAAAAAACTTTACTGCCTTCTCTTGGCGTAATAGTTCTGTTTTAAACAGTCAACTGGGCCGATACAGTGTTTCTTATGTTCGCTTGCGGCTGAACAGATGGAATTCTTGTTAAACATTTTCTACAGAATTCTTTTTTTTGTTCATGCTTTGAAGTATGGGGCCAATAAAACTACTCATGTTCGTATCAATGCGTAATGTGGTAGCCCTGCTGGTGAAAACATCATAGTAAGTCAACATGATTTTTTTTCTGGTTCGCCAATCGATGGACTGTTTTTGGGCGCTCTGATGGGCTGTAGATTTTTCCTCGTCCCATGTGTAGATATTAACAGTTATTGGTTTGTTTTTGTTCTTCAAACTGATCAATTTGATCTACACTAACAGGAAAGGATTTTTCCATTGAAGTTGAGTTCATTGATGTAATTTCCAAAAGTTAGATACTCTCTCTGGTTTTTGCGGACGTGATGCAGCCTTGCAAGAACACACCCCATGAAACATTTGTTGTCTGAATTGTTTATGTTTAAAACTGCTCTTTCGTACCAAAGCTGGGGGCAGCGGAATGTAAGCCTTGCCAACAATCGGTTCATACTTAGCCCGTTTTAATCTGATCTCTATGACTTCGCCCTCTGACCGCCAGAGCCTCTCATTTAGCTTCCTCAGAGGCTTCATCAAACTGTGTAAGCAGTTGGTCTGCCCAACCAGGTGTTAAGTCATTATGAGAAAGAATAGTCGTGTGTTTTGTTGAGACCCAGACTTCTAGATTTTTCATTTATTGTTATATATCGATTAAAACAGCTAACATTACTTTAACTGGCGGTTGTATTGTTAGGTTACTTGGAACTTGAGAAATTGCATGTAAAACGCTTGCCTGTACGTTTGCTGAAACAATGACTTCTAAATCAATATCATTCAGTACTCTTGACAAACGCTCTTTCTCGAGCAAATTTCTTCAAACAATTCATCTGGGCCTTCATATACTTAGCCATGTTGAGTTTTTTTTCTAATCAATATGTTTATTTAAATAAAAAAAAAACTTAATCAGAATCAATATCAACGGTCTTTTATGCTTGACTCATAAACAAAAGTATAAACGCCCTTTGGGTTGTTAATGTGAGCTGTTAGAACAGAGTTTAATGTTTCGTTTACTTTTTTTAAACATTCCTTTTTTATCTGATCGGTGCTGGCTGTTGAGAAAAAGTTGCCCGCGCCTTTCTTTGAAGATCAAACTTTTGTCTTTTGGTAGTCCTCAAAATCAGTCTGTAAACGACTAATTCTTAAACCGTGATGTTTGAGTCAGCTAGTGCTTTATTTATTGTCAGTTTGAACGAACTAAGTTTAGCTGTTATTAGTTGAAAACCCTGGCTGTGTGCTTTGGGTTTAGTTTTTATTTTTTTGCTGGCAGTACTTACAGCTAATGAGCACAGGCCAAGAGCTAAAGACAAACGCCTAGAGGTAAAGCTGCGGGTGCACCTAGCCCGTTGCTAAGAGGCCTACACTTGTTCCTGCTGATAGAGCACTTATAGTTGATGTTCCAGTATTAACATATGTAACAGCATTAAAGGCAGCAGAATACCTTCGTTTGGTTTTGCTGTATTTTGAAAGGTCCTGCTCTAGTTTTTGTTGCTTTTTTGTAATGTTGGTTAATCTGAAGGTTTTTTATGTTAGGGCTTTTTATAGCAGCAGAGTTGCCTACTATCTCTTCTTTAGGTACTTTTGGATAATGGTGAACAGACATGCTTTTTTAAAAAATAAAAAAATAATTTAGTATTGTATATCTTCTAATCTGTTATCTTGAATATTCAGCTGCGCATCATATATTAAAAACAAATATAATTAAGTGGTTTATCGACACTCTTTTTCTTTATCAATTTGAATGTTTAATTATGTCTCTAACAGGTTCTCCCCCTTCCGTGTAACTGATTATCCCTCTGTTGACTTAGGTAACCATAAACCGTATTTCGTGTTAATAATCATCAGTCTAAAACTGTGAAGATGTAGATCTTTAGACACAAGGTCAACTGTTGGATTTCTACACCCCGCCTCCAAACATTTTCTTTTTTCATCAAAATTTCGGATAAGGTTTAAGCCACTAGCGTAGATTTGGTTGGCTACCCTAATGTACATTGCACTTTGGTTATTTTAGGATTAACCAAAATTTTCAGTTTTGTCTTTTTGAAATGGTTTTTCATCTTCGCCAGCAATAAAATACCTTTAAGCGAAACTTGCTGTGGCACTAAACTAAATTTCATATAGTTTTGCCCTGATTTTAGGAATTTAGAATGAATGAATCACTCTTCGTAATAATTGCAATTTTGTCTTATATTGTGGGTCGATAGGCTCGCTTTAAATTAGGTTGCTAACAACGTCAAATCAACAAGATGTCAGAATGCTGTACTTTTCTTCGGTGTCTGTTAGAATAATAACAAATTTTTAGTCATTTAAAAAGTTAGTTCATATGTCAATTGTCTTTTAGGGGCTCTTTAAAATATGGGCATGCGCTTTTAACAACAAAAAAAACTAGGGGTATGAAAAGCGATTACTTACGCATAACTTACAGCTACTAATTTTTGCCGTCTTTAGATCTCAGCGCTACTTACCTTGTTTTAGTGCTTCTTTTTTTTCGATTCCTTGAAACGCAAGATCAGGCCCTTTCATTCCGGTTAGGCATTAGATCGAATAGGTTAAAAATTGTTGCATTATGTAAAGAAAAATTTCTGCCCTCAAGTTTATTAGAAATTTTATTAACGATTTCCGCCCAGATTCTGTCAACTGTCCTGTTTGGGTCTGTTGTTGAAAGCGAGTTCATTTTTGAAAGTAAGCGCGCAGAGTGGCACAACATTATCTGTCCCAGGGCTGGAATTTAACAGTAAGAATTGAATTTAATCAATAGTAGATGGGTTATTTGGAAAAAGTAATATTCGCTTATTTCCCCTTTACCCAAAGGTTCTTTCAAGCCTTTATGCGGGTCAGAATGTGAGCCATATGCTTGTGACATTTTTTTTATAAAACAAAATAAAAAAGAATTATTTAAAAACAATGGAAGGCATGAAGATGAAGATTATGTGTTCCCGATTCCTGGAGCGCATGATGAAATGACTCCCTTTGACACGGTCGCTCGGCGTCGATATGCGGCCAATTAATTTGAAAGTAAAGCCGAGCATTTTTTCAAAAGTTTAGTCTAGAAAACCTCCCCAATTTATAGACCCTGGGTTTTGTAGTAAAAGATTATGGCCCTTGTTTGAACAGCGGCCCGACCGAGAAACAACTTGTCAGCTTACATATAAACGAGACCCCTCAAGTTTGTAGGCTGGATTACATTTTGAAAAGATTTGGGTGGAAGCCAAAAGCCCTTGGCATTGTTAAAACCATAAATTACATGGGGAAGCAGTTGCTAAACTGCAAAACACACTTCAAGAATCCCAAAAAGATAACCAAATAAAAACATGGAACTTTCACGATTTAAGTCAAACACAGACGGAATAATGCAACGAAACCAGTTTTTTTCCCTAGAAACAGCATTAAAAACTAACGCGATTCCGCCGTTGCCCATGCAAGAAATAGCGGCCCTTGATCATGCTTTGAGAACCATTAGAGGTGAATTAACAAACAATTTAGCAAAACTAGGTGAAATAGATGAGCATATAAAAAGAGAAAAGAAAAACTCGTTGGGCTGACGACTCCAACTTAGGGCCTGGTGTTAAAGAAAGAATAACCCCGAAGACACATAATCTTGAACAAGAGAGATCAGCAAGACTAGAAGTGTTTTCTACTACCGAGAACAATTACGAACTCAAATGAACAAATAAGAGAAACTATCCAAAGAATTTTATATGAAACACGACACTAGCAGAACGAATAAGAACACTGTTTAGAGAGCAAGGTGTCACATTAGCGAGCGTTATAACAGCCTTAGGATTTGCAATAAGTACACTGGTGTTGGGGCCCTTACAGGGGGCGGTGGTCAAAGTTCAGTGCCTCCACCACTATCGCCTCCATCGCCACCTGATAAATCATGGGTTAAAAAAAACTTGACCATCTTGCAGGTTTATTAAAAAATTAGCTAGTAAAGCTATAGACTCTTTATCTGGTATATTAGGAAGTGTTGTTAGCTGGCTTTTGTCTACTGCAAGCAAAGTAGTTGGTTTTTGGCTGAGCACTTATGGACATTAGTTCTCTTAATAGTTGGGGGTTTCTTTTAGTAAGATAAAGACCAAGTAAACCCAGGCCAGTTAATCCAATAACAAGCACCGTCTTTTCATATTCATGGTCTTATTTTTTTCGTCATCGCGAACAGAGTCCGCGAGCTTTGCTGAGTCTTCAATGGCCCTTTTGGGGTTTGGACCTTGGGGATTGGATGACTTATTCTTGGGGGTCGGCTTGTTTGTTTAAATTTTTTGTAATATTACTGGCTCCCGAATTTTTGTCGTTTTGTCCAACCTTCTGTTCATTTCCTGCAACAAAAATTTCATTGTTGTAGTTCATTATTGTTCCCACCCGGAGTCTGAGGTCAGAAGGTAGCATGTATAAACCAGTGCCAACAGCAAAGTCTACTTTCGATCTTGCGAATTGTAAAAACATTTGGTACTTTTAATACTCGAAGGCAATCAACTGTAGAATTAATGGGTCCTCTAAATTTGCCAAGTACTGTTTTTGTGCATCAAAGCCAGTAGAAGGATCAGTTATGCTCGATCTTGCCTGTGCTTGTGAACCTAGCAAACACCAAAGTAAGTACGAATAGAGTCGTTTATTCGTTCTATTCCCGCTCTAGTTAGGCCTTAGAAGTGTCTAAAATAAATGTTGTCCACGCTGTTTTATGCTCTTGCTCTATGGACCCAAGATGAACAGCTGGGGCCTGAAGAGAAAGATGTATAAGGAGGATTCCCGTCTAGTTATACTTTCTGCGCACGCCCCAAAAATAAGGGGTGCCTAAGCCTTGATTTCGGTCCAACTTTTGTCCCAAAGCTGTCTTAACATTAAAATTGGAATTCGTTACAGATCCTTTCAAAAGCCTTCATGTCTAAATTTGTTGCTGAATGGATTAAACGGTTTGTCCATTTGGTAATGGTGCTGCAGTTCAGTCAAAATACGTCTGAAGGTGTAAAAAAATGAAATCTGTACACTGACCTCACCAAAGGATCAGGATGATTTAAATGATCAGCATTTCGACACTCCACACCCAGTTGATACACAAAACACAGCAAAGTTTAACTGGTTCTGATAAAACTGCATCGGATGACTGAACCACACATTCGCGATGTAGTCCATTTTAATAGGGGGTTAAGATATCTGTTTAATGGCGTATACCTTTACTTGAAAGGTGTCAGTCTGGGTCACAGAAATGACAAGGGCGTCAGTTGTTATATTTTTAAGATTGTAGTGCGGCCCGACAGAATATTTTGCATTAGTATATTTGAATGCACTCATTTTTAAATTTTTTTTAAAAAATGTTTGTAACAATAACAACTCAAGGCAGTCCTTCGTTTTTAGAGTATGCTATTGATAACGAAATGTGGACCCGAAAGGGTTGCACCCATGAAATTTTTACAAAGTCGTATGGGTTTTAAAATAACTAAATCCCAAAACAATAATAAGATTTTAAAAATTGACAAATCAGGAGACGAAGTTAGCAGTTTAACAATACCTGATGGTTATTACGGGTTTTGCTCACTAAAAGAAGCAATGAGTAACTTAGACATTACTCTCAAACTTAAAATGCAAATCTAAACAATGTTAACATTCAAGCGAGAAGAGTGGTCTATTTGATAAGGGGGCTGCTAAATGTTGGCTTTGGGAGCTACAATCTAGGTTAGGTTACCCGACAAACTATTATGGGGGGAAAGTCGCTCGATCTTGCATTACATTATACTCTATGTTCTTTAGAGAAAAGCTGTGAAAACTTAAGAGGAAGGCCTCAACTGTCTTAGAGTCTTCATCAGGGAAGCTGCATTTGCGATTATGAATTATCTTCCCCAATTTTCAGTTTAAAAGTGCTTGCGGAAAGGTCGGATTTTAATATAAAAACACAGACAAAAAGGGAAGTCGTAAATGTGTAACTGCACATTGGTTTAGAAATAAAATAAACGTATAAAAATATGTCGGGGCGGTCGAGAACCAGGGGTTAATTAGCGGCGGGGAGGTGTATAACTTAGATTAAAAGGGCCTTGCAGCGTTGCGGGGTTTGACAGAGGGAGAAGGCGCTTTGGGATGGTTTGAGTACTAGGATGGGTTTAAACGCAAAAGGTTGGGACAGGGGAAAAGGTTCCTAAACTAGAAAAACGCATCTAGAAGCAAATATGTTGGCCGTATGAATATAAATAGTACGAAACTGACGGAAATGGCACTTAGAACCATATTAGAAGGGACATAAATTTGATTCATAGCCCATTACATTTTTTAGGGGGTCAAAAAGTTTCGAAAAGATTCAACTTGGCCCTTTACATGTAGTCTTATGGGAGGACAATGTCGGGGAAGAGATGAATTAACGCCGTAGGGGGAATAAACAGTACTCCCCAGAAGAGAACGGTTTAAGGAAGCTTCTACAAATCAGTTTTTCCAGCGGAAATTAGGAGACCGTTCACAATGTATTTGAATTTCTGTCTTAAAGATGTGGAGAGGGAATGGGGGCTGGTGGGGTCAGTGACCTTTGGAAAGAATTAAATAGCTGGCAAAATTGGGTTGGGCCGTCTAAGTACCATGTCGTTTTCACAATGGGAGGATTTAAGGTATAACACAAGCAACAAATCATTTAGCTTAATAGAAACAATTTACGAACTGAAATTGGGATTAATCTACACATTAGGCCTCATAGGTTTATTATACTGAACAAGTTTGACGGAGAGTATGATAAAAATAATATGGATTAGATTAAATATGTTATAAAACATGGAGCAGAGACTTGGTGCAATGCGATGTAAACTTTATGATAAATCCCTCATGTTCTTGGTTGGGACAGATGGTGCGGAAAAACAATATTTGTCTCGACCTATTACAAACATTTTTTCGGGTTTTAATTTTATCATACAAGTGGAACAAAGCATATATGATAGAGGTTTAATATGGGCGGTGATGAAATATATTGGGTTGGTCCCAGCAATAAGGGAGTGAGTGTTTAGAAACTTTTATAATTGTTTGAGGGGAAGCAGACACTATTTATTATGTGGGCTGTTCGGCAGAAAGAGACTTAGTTTTAAAAGAGAAACATTTGTCAAAACTGGCTTTCGTGGAAGACATGGGGATAGTGTGTGGATTTTATGTCAGAATATAACTCGTTTTAAAACTTTGAGAACGTTAAAGACTGAGTTTTTTTTCACATGAAAGACAGAGACGCATTTTGATGAAGTATGCGCGAAAGATGTTATTGAAAAATGATCAGGAAAAACCCCAGGATTAACACAAAAATTAAAATCTCAAGTTTTGTAAATTTGGGATTAAAACAGATAACCCAACGTAATGTTGTTTGAGTAATCGTTATTTTTTTTGGGTTTTTGAAGTCTTTTCTTGTCAGGACATAAAGTGCCGAAATAGGGTTTAACCGCCCGAAATGGTTGAGACGGTGAGCAGTGCGGCATTTTATGTTCTCTGGAATCAATTTTGCTCAGAAACAAAGCAATTTTTTTAAACAAATTATTTCCCTTTGCCCCCGTGACTTGATTTCAAACTTTGTCTGTTCTTATTAGGTGCACTCCTCTCCTTCATCACGAGAATGACAGTCTGGGTTTGATGGAATTCCGTCTGTTTTCATCAATCCCCGATTCTCCCTTAGAATCGTGTCTGAAAAAGAATTCTTTATACTTAATTGACATGTCACTTCTTTGCCACTTTGTCATAATTTGACAAGTCGACCTTTTACCATGCTACAACAATTTAGCATTCGTTCCTTTTCTACTTGATCACAAGTTGACATGTTCCCTTTTCACCACTTTATCACATTTTGACATATCATGTTTTTCTTTTTTGTCAAGTTTTTTTCCACCATCCACTTCATCAAATTTGACATATCATCCATTCTTCACTTTGTCACAATCTGGCATGTCTCCTTTATTCTGCTTTATCATGATTTGACATATCGCGTTTTTCTTTTTTTCTTTTTCTTTTTTTTTTTTTTTGTTGTTAGGCTTGTGGCCTATCCTCAACTTTGTTACACTTTATATGTCATTCTTTTTCTACTTCGTCACAATTTAACATGTTCACCTAACTTTCCACTCCGTCACAATTTGGCAAATAATCTCTTTCCACTTTGTCACAATTTAACATGCCAGCATTTGCTCAGTTTGTCTACGTGTGACTTATAATCCTCAATTTTCACTTTAAAACAATTTGGTATGGCAACTTTTTTCCTCACTTTGTCATAATCTGACGTATACTTTTTTCACTTTGATATGTCACCCTTTCTCTCCTTTAGTGCGATGTGACCGTCGCCCTAGTTCACTCTACCGCGGTTTTGCATGTCACTCTTTTACCATTATTACAGTTTGACATGTCACAATTTTCCTCATCGCAATTTTACATGTCACCCTTTCTCTACTTTGACACTTCGACATGTCGCCTTTGTTCATTTTATCGTAGTCTGACTTGTCATTTTTTTCTTCCCTATTTCAGTTTAATATTTCACACATTTTCGCCATTCCAAGTTTGCATGTTACCCTTTTTCCACTTTATCACACCTTGACATGTCATTTTTGCACTTCATCACAATTTGATACGTCATTTCTTTTGTCCATGTTTTGACACTTTGATGTGTCTTTTTTCTACTTTGTCACAATTTCATTTCAGCTTTTCTCAGTTTATCCCAATGTGACATGTCACTCTTTTTATACTTCGTCAGAAGTTGACATATCATCTTGTTCCATTGTAACTAAATTTGACTTGTCACTTTATTTTTTTCAAATTCATCGCGAAATGAAAATTGCATTATCATTTGAACTATCACCGTTTTCCTACTCTAGTACAATTTCATGTGTCACCCTCTTTACACTTCATTCCAATATGAAATGTCACTCTCTCTTCAGATTTTGTAAATTTTGACATGTTGCTTATTCTTTATTCATCACAGTATGCCTAGTTACTTGTTATTCAGTTCATCACATCTTGCAGCGTCATGCTTTTACTTTTTATCGTATTTTGGCATGTCATCCTTTTTGGCTGTTCTCAGTGTGATCTGTCTCCCATTTTTCTGTATCGCTTTATTTATCACTGATTCGCCACTTTCTTCCATTTTAATCCAGTTTGACACGTCGTTCTTTTGTCTACTTGAACCCTTAATCCCAAGGGAACTAAACCTCACTTGCAACATGAAAAATGAAAAATTAAATCCTTGTGTTTCAGTGGCAATCAGTTCCAAATCATGCCCTGCTCTATACTGGGCGCCATTCCTCTTCCGTGTCAGTGGAATGACAGGGCGGGTTTATTTGCTGCATGTCGTAATGGAATTCCGCCAGTCTGCATATGATTGACCTTCATTTTCAGGAGTCTGTCTTTCTTCTTCTGTGGGTGCGTTTTTTTCTTTCATTCTTTTTTTTTTCGTGGCCACGGGTGCATTCTAAGGGTGATTTTTTAATCTGTTGCCTCCAATCTTTGACGTGTTGTCACTGCTATGTTCTTCATCCCTAATGAAGTCAGGGTCTGAGACAGAGATGGAAATCCTAGGCGCTCAGTTTTCTGGCTCGCTATTGGATAGTGACAACTGACATCGTCATGCCTACCCAATTAGAGGATATTACATTTTTTTTGGGGGTATGGTTGGGGTTGTTTTAAATGGTGGTTTATGGAAATGGTTTCTTTTCTGATTTTTTTTTCCCTGAATATGAACATTAATCTTCTTTGAATGGAAGATGAAGCGGATTCTAAACTGAAGAAGTTGAATCAGAGACATGTCGTTAATCTCTTGTCTGTTTTTCTTTATTGATGCTCTCTCTTTTGTTGATATTTGTCATTTTCCACGCCCCCTTCAAAGCACTAATCCCACGCCGCTCTTTTTAGCCTCCTCACTAGTTCCATTCAGCTTTGCCGTCCACAGCCACTCACGGTGAGATGGCAGATGGGGACAGCCATTCAATGAGACTAGAGGTCAGAGTACATGGTGTAACACACACCACCACCGGAATGACAACACGTTAAGATGGGTAGTCAACATAACAGTTTTGTATGCTGGGTGACAATGCGATACAAACTTGCAGCGTTCGACTGCGAATTCCTGAACGCAACTACACCATCAATATGAACTAGGTTGAACGATTCACCGAAATCTGAAAACACCCTTGGTAGAGACCGAAATTTCAATTCGTCTATTGTTGCCTCACGTGTCCTGTTTACTTTCCAGTAAGCATATGCTGTGAAACTGCGACAGATTAGCGTGTACAAAACTTTCATGCTACTCGTCGGTAGGGAACGGGTTTTTCTCTCGGTGCTTGGTCAGAGTGAGCTGAGTGAGAGCAAAAACTGCGACAGCTGTTCCTACACGTAAGAGGATGTTACTATTTTTGGTACAAGGAGGGGTGTGGGAGGGGGATAACGCCTGACTATAACTGGAACAGATTTCCTTTTTGACACCTAAGTCCATGCAGATAACACATGGAAATGTGTCATATACGTACTTTTCCACCAATCACTCCCTTTTTTTCACTTTATCCTAGGCTGAAAGGTTGACTATTTGTCCATTTGAATCCTCAGTCCCACAGAACTAAAAGCTCAGTGGCAAGTAATTTCTTTCAAAATTATTTCCCTTTGTTTCTGTGACATTGCCTTTCAGATATTGCTCTGTTCTAAACCAGGTGCACTGCCCCTTCTTCGTTGTGAGAATCACAGGCTGTGTTGGATGGAATTCCGTCTGTTTGAATAAGGTCCCTGATTCTTCTTGGGAAACTGTTTTTGGGAACAATTCTTTATCTACAATTGACATGTTGTTCCTTTTCCACTTTATCATATTTTGACACATCGACCTTTTTCCATGTTGCAACCATTCAGCATTTGTCCCTTTCCCACATGATCATAAACTGACACGTCCTCCTTGTTCCACTCAACCACAGTTTGATATATCACATTTTTTCTCAGTTTGACTTGTTACCCATTGTCCATTTTATCGCAGTTTGACACGCCATCTTTTCGCCGCTTTATGAGGATTTACCGGGTTATCCTTTCCTGCCCTCATCACAATTAAACTTTTTACGGTTTTTCTTTCTATTATTTTTCACAAATTGACATGTCCCCTTTATTTCGCTTCATAAAAGTTTAACATATCACAGGGTTTTTTTCAGTCTTTCTTCATTTGGCTTATACGCCACTATCAACTTTAACACAATTGGACTTATTACTTTTCTTCCACATCTTCAAATTTAACATGTCAACTTTTTTCCAGTTCATCAGCATTTGACATTTCAAATAATCTGCACTTTGTCTACGTTTCACTTAAAACCGTCTTTCCAGTTTGCCAGAATTCCAAATGTCAAGGTGTTTCAAGTGTGACACAATCTGACATCTCTTTTTATTTTTCACCTTATCACCGTTTGACATGTCACCCTTTGCCCACTTTATACGGATTTAAAATGTCACTCTTTTTCAACTTTTTACACGATTTGAATTATGCTCTTTCTTCTTTTCATCATTTATTTTTACGTATCACCATTTTCCACTAACGCAGTTAGACAAGTAACCCTTTTCCTCTATCACAATTTTACCTGTACTCTTTTCCTAATTTCACAGTTTGACATGTCATTTTTTCCACGTGGTCGCCTTTTTTGTTCTGTCCCAATGTAATAAGTCAGTCTTTATCTAACATCATATTTTGATGTGCCATAATTTTTTTTTTTTACTTTATTACAATTTAGCATGTCTTATTTCCTTTTCATAAGAGTTTGATGGATATGTCACACTTTTTTTCCTTTTTTCTTACTGTTATATGTCACCTTTTCTCAATTTTATCACCTTTTGAAACGTTATCTTTTTACGTACCACAATTTGACATGTCACCCTTCTTCTACTTTATTACAGTTTGACATGTCATTCCTAGTTCACTTTATCTGAATTTGACATGCCTCAATTATATCACAAGTTAACATATCGATCTTTTAGCTACCTTTCCAGAATTTGACATATTCCTCTCTTCTCAGAATTTGACATGCCACTCTTTTATTACTTTCTATCTCAGTTTGACATACCACCCTAGGTCCACTCTGCCACAGTCTGAAAGCTCCTCTTTGTACAGTTTGTTCTCAGTTTCACGTATTACTCTTTCTTTCAGTTCATCCCACATCCATATATTACCCCTTTTCCACTTTAACACAATTTGACAAATCTCTTTTCTCCACTTTATCACAGGTTGATCTGTCACTCTTCTTTCCACTTTATCACAGTTTGACATGTTACTCTTTTTTGGCTTGATCACAATTTCACATGTTACCTTTTTTCCACTTTATCACAGTTTAACACGTTATTCTTTCTCCACTTTATCACAGTTTAACATGTCACTGTTTTTTTTTCATTTTGTCACAATTTGACATGTTACTCTTTTTCCACTTTATCCCAGTTTGACTTGTTACTCTTTTTCCACTTTATCACAGTTTGACATGTCACTCTTTTTCCACTTTATCACAATTTGATATGTTATTCTTTTTCCACTTTATCACAATTTGACTTGTCACTCTTTTTCCACTTTACCACAGTTTCACTTGTACTCTTTTTCCACTTTACCACAGTTTGATATGTCACTCTTTTTCCACTTTATCACAGTTTGACATGTCACTCTTTTTTCCACTTTACCACAGTTTGACATGTTACTCTTTTTCCACTTTATCACAGTTTGACATGTCACTCTTTTTCCACCTGATCACAATTTGACATGTCACTCATTTTCCACTTTATCACCATTTGACATGTCATTTCAATCCACTTTATCCCAGTTTGTTAGGTCGTGTCTTTTGTTCATTTGATCCCGTAATCTAAGGGAATCAAATCTCAATGAGCACTAAGCATTTTTTTTTGTACATCAGAGGTATTTCCTTCTGTTCCAGTGACTGTTCGTTTAAAATTATGCTCTGCTCCATATTGGGTGCCATTTCATTCAAATGACAGGCTGGGTTTATTTGCTGCCTGTCGTAATGAAATTCCGCCTGTCCGCATATGATTGCCCTTCATCCTTCAGAAAATCCCCAGCTTCTTCAACAGTCACGTTTCGTCTTTTATTCTTTCTTCTTTCCTTGGCCATGCATGCAATCCGTGGGTGGGTTTTATTTTCTGCTGTCCCCAATCTTTGATGTGTTGTCACCGCCATGTTCTTCATCCATAATGAAATCAGGGTTTGAGACAAGAGACAGCAAATCTTGGACGTTCGGTTTTCTGGCTTGCTGTTGGACAATGAGGATTGACATCATCTTGCCCACCCAATCAGAGGTCATTCCTATTTATGGTGTATGTGTGGGCGGAGGAGGTTGGTGGAACAAGGTCTGTTTTCTGATCTCTTTCCCTGAAAATCAACACCGATCTTGTTTTGTCTCGAAGATGAAGCGGAATTTGAACGAAAAGAAATTGAATCAGGGACATGTCGTTAATCTTTCTTGGTTTGTTTGTTTGTTTGTTTGTTTGTTTTCTTTCTTGTTTGTTTGTTTCTTTTGTTTATTGTTGCTCTCTGTCTCTTTTGTTCATATTTGTTATTTTCAACGCTCTCTCCAGAGCACTACTCCCAGTCCCCTCAATTTGGCTCCTTCCCCACTTTGAATCAGGTTTAACGTCCACAACACTCTACGGTGACATGATGTAGCAGACGGGCATAACCACGCCATGAGACTGGACATCAGGGGACAAAACCTCTTTTACAATGCACAACACCACCTCGATGACAACACACAAAAATGGATTGTCAACATCGTATTTCTTTTTTTTATGTTGGGTGCCGGTGTATTCCAGCTTGCAACATTTCGACTGCGAACTCGGCTCCTCCTCCCCCCCCCCCCCTCCCCCCGCTCCCCCCGTCTACAGACCCACCTGCTATATATCGCACTATATGGGGAAGGCCTAAGGTCGAAATACTGGCTTAAAAGATCAATATACTTGTGTGTCTTTTGTTTTAATCTTTGAGCGTTTTGTTGTTGGTTTTTTTTTTAATTATTATTATTTCACTATATGTGTCAGACTATGCGATTCAGCGATAACTGAACACGCCCTCACTATCAAAAAAAGGTCCAGATTTTAATTTGTCTGTTGCTGACTTAGTGTCATGCTTGTATTCCGATCAGCTCTGGCTGTGGAACCACGATGACTAAGCATGTGCATTGCAACTGTTTCATGCTGCTCAACTATAGGGAACAGTTGTTTTTTTTCAGCATTGGGTCAGTGTGAGAGTGAAAATGCCGGCAACCCTCCCGACAATGAGAGCCCGTTACTATTTTGGGTGCATGGGGGATGATGGCTGAACATAATTGAAAAGGATTTCCCTTTTGGACTCCTAGCCCTTCAAGACATTTACCTTCGGTTTTGTTGTTGTTGTTCTCTTTTTTGTTTTTGTTTGTTTTGTTTTGTTTTTGTTGTTTTGTTGTTGTTTTCCCGAGCCGTGGTAGGTGAACATTCAACGGAAAGAAACTGACCTAGAATCTAGACTGTTATAAAATTAGTCTTTGTTTTTAATCTTTGTGTCTTATATTTCTAAATATTAATGTGTATGTTGGGCAATGTGAAGGCCGAATTCCATAAAATTGCTAGTGATTGGCAGATGTAGACATTCACCTAATGTTGCATATATATACTGACGCTATAGTCAGTCCTGTGAGACTGAATAAAGATCCTTTAACTGTACAGACATCGGGGAACACTCACATGCGCTCAAGCACACGCACGCATGCGTGCGCGGACACACACACACACACACACACACACACACACACACACACACACACACACACACACACACACATGCACGTGCATACGTGATCGTAAACGACATCCTATTTCCTGTTTTGCTACAGACCCTCAGGAAATCATCCGAAGAAATATTGGCTCAGTAAGAGAAAAATCTGAAGTCACACACACACACACACACACACACACACACACACACACACACACACACACACACACACACACACACACACACACACACACACACACACACACACACACACACACACACACACACACACACACACACACACACACACACACACACACACACACACACACACACACACACATATACGCACGCACGCACGCACGCACACACAAACATCAAAATTTGTGCTTTTCACAACGTCCATTCACATAGAACACACTTATACTCTCCTCTCTCTCTCTCTCTCTCTCTCTCTCTCTCTCTCTCTCTCTCTCCTCTCTCTCTCTTATCATATATCTTGCTGGAGATTTACTGGCTAACAGAGTCGTGCAACAATCACGTAAAACGAAGGCTGAAAACAAACACTTTACGTTCAAGTAAAATATCCACATCCCCTAAAATAACAAAGCAAAAGACATTTTCAACGATCGAAGGGAATTAGAAAGAAGGGGGCGTAAGTAACACCCCGATGTCTCGCCGGAGTTGCAACACGTGAAATCTTTTTCCGCTATATCGTGGACGTTAGAGGGATTCAGAGTCACGACCTCTAACGGCGCACTCTGAGCTCTGTAGCCGCTAAGCTGTAAAGTCACCTTTAAAAGTCTATTCCTGACTCAGCTGCCCAAGTAAACGCAACCCTGTTACCTTGACTGTTCTGAAGAAAACACAGAAAAACCGGTTAACACAGTCAAAGTGTCACAAGTCCTCTATTTATGAGCAGAATTCTACACAACTCAGTGAACATTTTGGAGAAAAAAAAACCTGGAACATGATTTGACAAAAATCGATAGTATGTTGCTCTAGTAATTTCATGGCAGCCATTTATAAAGGTCAACAATATTGGGGGGGGGGGGGGGGTTCTCTCCTTGATGTGTCAGTAAGTTTGTAATCAGAACTATGATTTAATATAGTTATACCACTCCTCGGCACTTTTGTGAAGAGAAAAAAAAACATCTTCATCATTGCACGATTCCTTAACAATGAAGAGCAAGTCTTTGTTATTTGTATCTAGACCATCAAGTGCAGTCAAACCATTGTCATTGGAACGGTATTCTGACTCGAGGTGACATTTTTATCAATTCCAAAGCAGTCCAACAACTAAATTCCAGCTCTCCGACTCAAGGTGACATTTTTCAGTTCCAAAATAGTCCAATAATTGAATTCCAACTCTCTGCTTACCAATCATTAGGAAGTTTGAGGAAGTCAGCAAATTACGTAGTCAGACATATACATCAAGTTATAGATAACGGAGACAGAGATTAAGAATGAAGGCAAAGTTTAAACAGTCAACACACAGTCTGTGCAAAATAAAAATAGATCAGCTATTTTAGACAACAGTAAATGTCTTATATGAATTTGGCATCATTTTAAACTTTAATATAAAGTGTGAAAAATCATCGGCAATCTAGTCAAGACAAAAAGGATATCAGCTAGGAAGTGTATGCCGCATCTCAGAATGGGGTGGAATCCCCCAAAACTAAAATATTGGGGAAATTGGTTTATAGCACAATTAACAGACTGTGCATGAGTAAATCATTCTGAATAGGTCTTGGAAATAGAATAGTTATATAAAGTTGAGTAAGAAGAATACTAAGCCATTAAGAAAGAATAGCAATTTGAAGTTCTTAAAGCGATCTAAAATTAGCTATTTGTTGACATTTTTACCGAAGTCACCGGATGCTTTTTACAGGCATTGAATGTTCTTTGATTAAGATTTGTATTGAAAATGAAAAAGACAGGATCGATTGAAAGACCCATCAGAAGAAGAGTAAATGAGGGAGGAAAGTACGGAACTACAAAAACATCTTGAGTGGAAATCAACTGTAACGTTGTTGCATCCAAACATGGAAAATCTAAATAAACCCGGTCCACATTGTCTGTTTAGTAAAAGCGAATAAAACGAGTTTCGGAAAGACACGTTTCATGCACAGATAGGGTTTTCCTTTTTTTGTGATAACGGTAAATCCACCAGCCCTTCCAAAACGCTGGCAGAGCCTTATTTTTCAATAGTAAGACCGAATTCAATAGCATTTCATGGAATCAGAACGGCAGGGTCAACAGAAATGTATGCCATATTTGAGACTTTTGCGGGGAAGATGGCCGTTACTTGTCATATGTTCAATTCACTGATAAATATGATGTGCAAACAATCTTTTTAAGCTATGAAGTAATTATCTTTCATTAAGTAATAATCGTAGTTAATGCATTAAACATTAATTTTGAAAATGGTTTTTAAAAAGAACTAGTCAGTCTAAAACCATACAAATTAGACGCTCAGTCAAAGAGGGAGCACTTTTGTTCAATATTCTTGCTGAAGAGAGCATAAAGGCAAAATATCAAAATATCGGACAATAATATAAGATGAATTCAGACAAGAACTGGTACAAAACTTTTTCAATGATGCAATAGATACAGGACAAAACTGACATAGCTGCAGATCAGACTGATACATAGAACCTTACCTACATGTGTGGTTTTGTTGTGCATGGGCCTTAAATCTGGGAAAAGATGTACTTTCTGCAAAAGTCAGAAGACAGCGTAGAACACATACTTTAAAAATGCTTACATGTCGTTGTCATTTCGAAGCAAGTCGAGCAGAAAATAAAAGAAAAGTGCAAAAATACAACATCTTGAAAAGATCGCATTTTTGGAAACGTCACTTAAGATCAGATGAAAAAACGTCTCTTAAGATCAGATGAAAAAACCAACACTAGACTTCTTTCTATTGATTGCAAAATTCTTTGTTTATAAATGTAAACTAATGAAAGAAATGCCCAAGTTGCACCTATTTGAAAGATTAAAGCACAGATATGAGACAGAAAACCATGTTGCTTTTGTTTAGTTAAAATCTGCAAAGTTCTTTACAGACTAGCATTATAACAAAGAACTAACTGAAAACGAAAACTGAAGCAAAAAATTGAAACAAAAGCTAAAACGATACAAAAAAATCCACGCCGACATAAAAATTGTGGAAAATAACATATAGCTTACTATTTTCATATATGTGTATGATTATGTAATGTATGAGTGTAAGCAGCATGTTTGAAAATAACTGTCGCTTCATAAATTGATATTACACAAAAAAACATTCTTATGAACGTTTTGTTTCTTTCTTTTGTTTTCCTTTGTTTCGTCCGTGTGTGTGTGTGTGTGTTGTGTGTGTGTGTGTGTGTGTGTGTGTGTGTGTGTGTGTGTGTGTGTGTGTGTGTGTGTGTGTGTGTGCGTGCGTGCGTGCGTGCGTGCGTGCGTGCGTGCGTGCGTGCGTGCGTGCGTGCGTGCGTGCGTGCGTGCGTGCGTGCGTGCGTGCGTGCGTCGTGCGTGTGTGTGTGTGTGTGTGTGTGTGTGTGTGTGTGTGTGTGTGTTCTGTATGTGAGTGTTTTCGCGTGTGCTCTTTAAAAAGTTTGAATTAAAAATTTCCATACATTTATGTAAAGTAATGGTAATAGAATATAATGATAAAATATAATTGTTGATAGATATATCAGTGACAAATGCATTTGAGGTATTTATGTGTATGATAGTGTTTGATGGTGGTGCGCTGTTGTACTTCTTTTGAATGTAGTATACATAGAAAAAAAATGATGATAAAAAAAGAGGTTTGGAAAGTTTAATTAGTCTGTTTCCTCATCCATCTTTTTCTCTTTTAAATCCAGCTCATCTTCTACTAAAACCAGATAAATTTACGGGCTATTATGGTCAAAAAGGAAAGCTTTTCTAAAAATGTACACCCATTATACTTTTCACACTATACACTAAAAATAGTCTCGTACTCTGATTTGAAAGGTGACGTCGGTATTTGTATACCATGACAAAGCACAGTCACCGTTCTGAAGGACGCTCGCTGTACGAGGGAGATATGTATAAAACATGGCCCTGACTATGAAAATAATTGGACTTGTCGAGAGACTGGGAAACAAAATTCGGTATTCTGAGCTATGTGGTAAGTGGGCTGCTGCGACGGCCATTTTGGTTTTGAGTGTTATCGTAAGTCGTCTTGGTTCTGAGTGTTATCGTAAGTTGTCTGGATGGAGTTGGGGACCTTTGTCGTGCGTTCAACTCTACCAGTGGCAAAACTAGCATCCATGCACTCAAGGAGCCTCGGTACAAAACTAGCATCAATGCACTCAAGGAGCCTCGGTACAAAACTAGCATCAATGCACTCAAGGAGCCTCGGTACAAAACTAGCATCAATGCACTCAAGGAGCCTCGGTACAAAACTAGCATCAATGCACTCAAGGAGCCTCGGTACAAAACTAGCATCAACGCACACAAGGAGACTCGGTACAAAACTAGCATCAATGCTCTCAAGGAGCCTCGGTACAAGGAGCCTCGGTACAAAACTACCATCAACGCACTCAAGGAGCCTCGGTACAAAACTAGCATCAATGCACTCAAGGAGCCTCGGTACAAAACTAGCATCAATGCTCTCAAGGAGCCTCGGTACAAAACTAGCATCAATGCACTCAAGGAGCCTCGGTACAAAACTAGCATCAATGCACTCAATGAGCCTCGGTACAAAACTAGCATTAATGCACTCAAGGAGCCTCGGTACAAAACTAGCATCAATGCACTTAATGAGCCTCGGTACAAAACTAGCATTAATGCACTCAAGAAGCTTCGGTACAAAACTAGCATCAATGCACTTAATGAGCCTCGGTACAAAGATAGCATTAATGCACTCAAGGAGCCTCGGTACAAAACTAGCATTAATGCACTCTAGAAGTTTCGGTACAAAACTAGCATTAATGCACTGAGTGAGCCTCGGTACAAAACTAGCATTAATGCACTCAAGAAGCCTCGGTACAAAACTAGCATTAATGCACTCAAGGAGCCTCGGTACAAAACTAGCATCAATGCACTGAATGAGCCTCGGTACAAAACTAGCATCAATGCACTGAATGAGCCTCGGTACAAAACTAGCATCAATGCACTCAATGAGCGTCGGTACAAAACTAGCATCAATGCACTCAAGGAGCCTCGGTGTTAATTTTAAATTGACATATCAATAAAGGGCCTACAACTCTGTTGCTTTCTATCATGGAAAAAAAATTGTGAAGATGCTCCTTCTTCTTCTTCTTCTTCTTCTTCTTCTTCTTCTTCTTCTTCTTCTTCTTCTTCTTTCTCTTCTTCTTCTTCTTCCTTAAAAGCTGGTTCACTCAAAAATGAGTAGGTCACCAGCGCGCATGTTAAAAAAAAAAAGAGAATGCCACTCAGCCTGTTGGCCCCTGGAGCCAGATTTGGCAACAAGGGGTCGCACATGATATTTAAAAGGTTAAAAGCAATGGCCAGGTTAAGGCCTAGGTAACCATAAAATATATGGGGAGTTAAAATAGAAAAGTCAATCAATATGCAGATCTCAATATTGTCTTATCAATTTGATTTTTAAAAGAGACTGCATTTGTGGCTATCTTGATGGCACCCGGCAGTGAATTCCACAGCCGTACAGAACTAGGATAAAACGAATGAAAATGGCTGTCAATATTTGATGCAGGTATGGCATAAGATTGACCGCCACTCCTGGTGCTACCTTTATTAAATACTAGTTGTTCCATTGGGATATCAATTAGTTTAGCTCTGCCTTTGAAGAAGGTATTAAGTTTAATAAAGGCTCTTCTCTCTTCTAAGGGTTTCCATTCTAATTTCCTCATGTTCTTCCTAGTATTCCCTTTCTCTCTGATATGGTTCCCTGTTACGAACCGTGCTGCTCTCTTCTGAATCTTTCCTATATCATTACGGCGAAGAATTCAGCCAAAGAATGGCTTCAGATATAACCAAGTTGCGTGCACTTAAAGCGGCTGACAGTAAGATGAACCTGCTAGGCAATGATGAGCAGAACAGCAAGCAATTAGATTGTTAAACCTTTTAGACGCCAGTTGTTCAGCATTTAATTACACCAGCTGATTTTCACGGTCACTTTCTTCAAATGCCTGTCGTGTCATCCGTTTTGCAGCTATTTGCTCGCTATTCTGTGTAAAAATAGCAAAGGGGTTGCAGAGTGTAACTCGTAATGTATTTTCTATTTTCTTTTTTTTTTCAACAACATACAGCTGTCAGTGATGCAATGACACCTGATTGAATTCGTGAAAATATGCTGAGTACACGCCTGGCTGCTGTGGTATTGCCACGGGTGACGCTGAACGGGCTTTAAAAGCCTGCCACGGGAGAGGAGAGGAAAGAAAACAAGGAGGACGGGATGATGAAGTATCTGACTACACCATCTCGTGGCCACTGCCGCTGGACCTGTCATGCCGGAGTGGCAGAGCTTTTAACCTCCTCTTCCCCAAGAACGGAATCGTCAGGAATGAAAATATCCTTTCCGTGTACGCTCCAGCCGCGTGACTGTTCAATACTCCACGTTGACGACAACACCACACGTACAGATGCTTCCATCTGGTGCTGCTCCCTCTGTCCTCCCGTGGAGAGGCAGACCACACGCACCATGAGGCCCATCCTTCAAGACTGGGGAGCCTTCCGTGGGCTCAGACAGCAGACGTGGCCGATGCCAACCACTCTACAACAGGAGCAGCAGCACGGGTCTTGGAGGCTGTGAGGGAACCACTCATCTCATTCTCAGGACCGGAGTCCTAGTGTTGGCGTTAAAGAGGAAGAACAATGTTGAAAGAAAGAAGATCACGCCACACCATTCCTCGATTGGGCAAGGACACCATCCCTTTTCTGGCAGGAGCGTTTCTTAATTAAACATCGTTAAAATAATTGCATCACGATGGTGATGTGAGTAAGATGAGTACAGATAAAAAGAAATAGTAATACGAAAGAACGAAAGACCACAACAAGCACAAAAATAACAAATCTGAAGCTAAACAAATGGTCAGAAAAGGAAAGAAGAAAATAAAATACTGCATACATCTTGCCTTGATTTCATTAGCCTCTGCTAGGCGCGGCTGATTTTGGTCTCAAAGAGAATTGACAAGAGAGATCTTAGTTTCGATGTGTTGTGGAGAAATCTGAAGTTCTGTACCTGAATCGATGGAGAAAGGTGTTTGAGGGGAAAAAATATTCAAGAAAAGGAAACAAAAGTGTCAAAGGAAAAAAATCTGAACAGCCACACGTTTCCCGTCTTTCTCGAGTGTCCGAAGACTTTACCTCAACTTTATCTCTCCCATCTCTACCTAAGCAACAAGGACGGGTCGGGGAGAAGGGAGGGAGAAAAAAATTGGAATGGTTCTCCCCTCCACCCTCTCCCTCACTCTTTCACCCCATACCCCCATTTCTCTACTCCCCTCTCTCCATTCCCCTCTCTCCATTCCCCTCTCTCCATTCCCCTCTCGACACCCTCTCTCCATTCCCCTCTCTCCATTCCCCTCTCTCCATTCCCCTCTCTCCATTCCCCTCTCTCCATTCCCCTTTCTCCATTCCCCTCTCTCCATTCGCCTCTCTCCATTCCCCTCTCTCCATTCCCCTCTCGACACCCTCTCTCCATTCCCCTCTCTCCATTCCCCTCTCTCCATTCCCCTCTCTCCATTCCCCTCTCTCCATTCCCCTCTCGACACCCTCTCTCCATTCCCCTCTCTCCATTCCCCTCTCTCCATTCCCCTCTCTCCATTCCCCTCTCGACACCCTCTCTCCATTCCCCTCTCTCCATTCCCCTCTCTCCATTCCCCTCTCTCCATTCCCCTCTCGACACCCTCTCTCCATTCCCCTCTCCGTTCCCCTCTCTCCATTCCCCTCTCTCCATTCCCCTCTCTCCATTCCCCTTTCTCCATTCCCTCCTCTCCATTCCCCTCTCTCCATTCCCCTCTCGACACCCTCTCTCCATTCCCCTCTCTCCATTCCCCTCTCTGCATTCCCCTCTCTCCATTCCCCTCTCTCCATTCCCCTCTCGACACCCTCTCTCCATTCCCCTCTCTCCATTCCCCTCTCTCCCATTCCCCTCTCTCCCATTCCCCTCTCGACACCCTCTCTCCATTCCCCTCTCTCCATTCCCCTCTCTCCATTCCCCTCTCTCCATTCCCCTCTCTCCATTCCCCTCTCTCCATTCCCCTCTCGACACCCTCTCTCCATTCCCCTCTCTCCATTCCCCTCTCTCCATTCCCCTCTCGACACCCTCTCTCCATTCCCCTCTCTCCATTCCCCTCTCTCTCCATTCCCCTCTCGACACTTTCTCTCCATTCCCCTCTCTCCATTCCCCTCCTCTCCATTCCCCTCTCTCCATTCCCCTCTCTCCATTCCCCTCTCGACACCCTCTCTCCATTCCCCTCTCTCCATTCCCCTCTCTCCATTCCCCTCTCTCCATTCCCCTCTCTCCATTCCCCTCTCTCCATTCCCCTCTCTCCATTCCCCTCTCGACACCCTTTCTCCATTTTCCCGTTCCAGTAACAAAAAGACATTCAGTTCAAAGTGACCTAAACAGCACCAGCTCCAGAACGTGCATTTAGGCACATCATCCACGGTTACTGTAGACAATAAGTAATAAAAAGCTATGAGTAATTTGCCTCCCGAACCCCACCCGTCACCACCCGCCTACCCCCCTCCTTCTTCAACAACCTTTTGCCGAGCATTCCTTACTCAATTCCCGAGAATAAGTCTGGATACCATCAAGCCTCACCCTGCATGCCCCGACCCCCTACCCACACCCACTTCCCTCTCTCACCCCGCGTTTTACGTTTGTCCACTGTGCATCTTTCAAACGAAATTGAATTTCCCCTCCCAGCCCCTCCCGCACCATTCCCTTCCCTCTTCTCCTCCCCCTTCTTTCACTTCCCTTCCTTCCCCTGCATTCTCTTCCTCACCACCCCTCCTTCCCATCTCCTGAACGAAGTTATCCTCTCCCCCTGTCCAGGGCGAGTCAAA
>CM031596.1:125370088-125372588 GCA_018398815.1 Conus ventricosus | reverse complement strand
AGTCTCTCACTGAGGAAAGGAAAAGTGGCCGAATCTGTGGTCTTCAGTGTTGCCAACCAGGCCATTCCAACAGTCACAGAAGAACCAGTCAAGAGCCTTGGAAGATGGTATGATGATACGCTGAAAGACACACAAAGAGCAAAAGAAACCAAGCAGATGGCGGAAGAAGGCTTAGAGACCATTGACCAGTGTGGGCTCCCTGGCAAATACAAGGTCTGGTGTCTGCAGTTCATGCTGATACCAAAGCTCCTATGGGCCCCTGATGATATACGACATCTGCACCAGCACAGTGGAGGCAATGGAAGCCAAAATCAACAAGTTCACAAGGAAATGGCTTGGTGTCCCACCCTGTCTGACTGACATCGCGCTGTACTGTCGCCAAGCAAAGCTCAAACTACCACTGAAATCCATCCTGAGGAATACAAAGCAGGGAAGATCAGACTTCAAAGCATGCTGGAGGACTCAGGAGACAACGTGGTAGAAGCAATCAAGCCCCAGCTGAAGACAGGCAGAAAATGGAAAGTTCAAGAGGCGATGGATTCTGCAAGAGACAGTCTCAAGATCAGAGAAATAACAGGACACACACAGACCAACAGACAAGGACTGGGGGTTACCAAAACTGAATGGTGGTCAAAGGCCAAAGGAAAAGCCAAAAGAGACATGATGATTCAGGATGAGAAAAGAAGAAGACCAAAAAAACTCCAAAAAGCAGTCCAGCAGAGCCAGCAAGGGCAATGGACAACGTGGGAGAATGCACTCCAAAGAAGTCTACTTGGAATGACATTTGGCACATGGCCCCTCTCAGGATCAGCTTCATTCTCAGATCTGCATAATGACCTTCTGCCCTCAAATGCAAACCTGGTGAAGTGGGGAAAACAGACGATCCTGCATGCCCCCTCTGCCAGAAAAGCAAACAGTAGAGCATGTTCTAAGCTCATGTAAAGTAGCCCTGGCTCAAGGAAGGTACACATGGAGGCACAACCAGTGCTCAAAGAGATGTACAAGTAGTCTGGGCTAGCACCAACACCACAAAAGGGAGCATCAGGACTCCAAAAGCACCCGCAACATTCTTCACGGCAGGAGGCAGCAAATCATGGCCAAGAACAACAGTGCCACTCGTAACATGCAGGCAGAGTCTGCTGGATGGGGCAGATGACTGGGAGTGCACTGCAGACCTCCCAGAATGGAAGAGTCACCCAGAGATCATCACAAGAATGGCATGAGACCAGACATAGTAGTCCATACTCTAAGTCAACCAAGCAGCTGATCATGATCGAGCTCACGGTGCCATATGAAACAGAATGGAGGCAGCTCAAATCTACAAGACTGAAAAAGTATGCTGATCTGGCAAACAGCCTGAGGAGAGAAGGCTATCAGGTCAAAGTCCTCACTGCAGAAATTGGAGCTAGGGGATTTGTAGGAACGTCTGCATACAGCCTCATGAAACAGCTCTCAGTTGCAGGGAAGGAAAAAACCAGAGCCCTGAAAGCAATGGCAGAAGCGGCAGAGAGGTGTTCAAGCTGGATCTGGTCAAGGCGGAACAAAAGTGAACTTCATAAGGCTTAATTTCCCTACAAATATCAGGTTCCCTGTGGCTCAGTGGTTAAAGCGCGAGTCATTAAGTAGAAAATGAGCATGTCCAGAGGGTCATTGGTTCGAATCCCAGCCATGGCTCGTCCCAAGATGGGGGAAAAAAGGGGCAGCAGAGGGACATCCGGAGTCATGAACCGGGTGTGGCCCAACCCCCCTAGAGTGTCAGGAGATAAGGGCCGAAACACTTGCTTGAAGGGGGCTTCTCTTCTGAGGACTCTCTGCTGCCACGCTCTCCACGAGTTTCTTTCTACTTTAGCAGTTTCAGGCGTCCATTTACGATTTTCTTTGTCTGATATAATTCGCGTTTTGCTGTGGTGGCTGTTTTTACATTTATTGAGTATGCTGTATAAATAATTTCCTTTTCTTCTCACTCCTACAAAAACTTTTTTTTTTTATTCCAGATAATCTATCTTTTAAGGTTCTGACTACAGACAGTAGGAAAACCCCTTATCCAAACCAAAATGTAGGATACAAACACCACTGTGTCAGCCATACTCTGTACCACTATTCCACCCGTCCGCGCGCGCGCGCACGCACGCACACACACACACACACACACACACACACACACACACACACACACACACACACACACACACACACACACACACACAAAAGGAGTGAGACGTAATACCCTTGATTTAGGAACCCAAGACCACAGATCTGATTCATTGTGCGGAAGAAACAGCCTCGGAATTCCCCACTCACCCACTCCTCACTTCAGCAGAGATTCGGTCTGAGT
Organism: Conus ventricosus; assembly: GCA_018398815.1. Classification (NCBI taxonomy): domain Eukaryota; kingdom Metazoa; phylum Mollusca; class Gastropoda; order Neogastropoda; family Conidae; genus Conus; species Conus ventricosus. The sequence goes on along the minus strand of CM031596.1, from coordinate 125,370,253 downwards.
GGCTTGGTCATCATCATCATCATCATTCTCTTGCCCATGATGGGCGTAGAGGAGAGATGAGAGACACTCTCGAAGCCAGGCACCGCCATCCGGCCCTGTCTCTGCCTGTCGCATTCAGCGTAGGGCCATCCATCCTGGTCCATTCTTTGATGTTGTCCATCCCCT
>CM031596.1:125324190-125369988 GCA_018398815.1 Conus ventricosus | reverse complement strand
TGTGTGTGTGTGTGTGTTGTGTGTGGTGTTGTGTGAGTGTGTGTGTGTGTGTGTGTTCTGTGTGTGTGTGCATGGGCGCCTCTCTGTCTGTCTCTCTCTTCTCTGTCTGTCTGTCTGTCTGTCTGTTCTGAGGGCAACTTAACCTTAACGGGTTTTGTCAGGGCTCTCCCCACGCTGTAATTAACATACCGCGAAGTAATTGGATAGCCTGGTGCACCCACCGTGTATATGGGCGCGTTCAGCCACAACTGCTTTTCCCTACGTTACTCTATGGGGCGTGTTCAGTCCTGGCTACTTTCCCCTACGCTACTCTCTGAAAACTTTAGTAAATTAGTATTAAAAACGGATAACCCTGCACAGTATGTTTGTTTGTAGATAATCGTTATTTTTTGGTTATTGAAGTCTTACTTGTCAGAGAACTGTATTATGCCGCTTCTAGGTCACTTTCGCCCGAAAACTAGTTTGAGGGCGGAAGTGAGTTAGAAGCGGCATAATACAGTTCTCTGGGGGGTAGTTTTTTGAAAAAGCCATATTTTGTTTATTGTGTTTCATCCCTCCCTTACCCACCCACCTTGGAGTCCAACTAAGGGGCCAGGGCCAAGAAACCAATGTCTTGACCCCTTCCAGGCTTCGGGAGAGACATACGACAAACAGAAGCAACCAACCCTATCCCCCCTGATCATGCTCAACTCCCGGGAACAGAGAGCTGAGCACTGCAGGGGTTTACTTGGCCAGCAGGGGAACTGTCTGTCTTGACCCAACCCCAAGAAGGGGAGCCGATTAGTACACCCGGGCCAAAGTGTACTCCCTGTCTAGGAGAGGTCCGAGCCAAAGTGATGTGTTGAGAGCGCTGGCCCTCTCAATCACCAGGATCTCATTCCCCTCCGACACAGGTCGCACCGCACGGCAAACGCGGCGGATCTTAAGAAGACCACAGAGAGAAAAGGAGTGTGGAAAAGAAGACTTGAAGGGGAGACGAAGATAGAAAAGGGCCAAATAAGGGAGGCAGAAAACAAGAAAAGGAGAAAGGCGGGTTACTCTTAGTCAGGATCCTCACCCTTAGCCTATCTGACATGGGAAGCCCTACCAGGGGCATCAACTCCTTACCACGTTACGCTTAGGTCAGACAGCATCTTGGCTTCTCGGACCTAGAAGCAGTTTGACAGAACCAGCCTATCTCCGAGTAATGATGCCCCGCCAGCAAAGCCTAAGGGATCACTGGACCGCGCAAGCCCTCCGACCACGACAAGGTCGCAACCCCCGGAGGGCCCCACACACAGCCACACAACACAACACAAACACACACAAGAGTATGTCGCTGAATGTGATTTCCGCTGAACATTGTTGCCCAAAAAATGTATTGTACTATGTACATTACATGTACATGATCTCCATCCTCTTACTCTACTGCTAAAACATTGAGGTTTGGAGTACAGATGTAACAAGAAATAACAAGAATTTTATTTCTATTACTTTATGTTGTCTGTACTGTAGCAATGCATGCCATAGCCAACCCTGTGGGTCTCACAGAAAATAGACAGCGAAAACAGTTGTACTTTGATAGTAAGGGCAATGAAAAGATTGCTAGGTGAAGCCCAAAGTTAGACTGGTCCTAGTTTCCCGATTGAATGAACAGCAACAGGCCCAGCGGCCTATATATGCCGAGCAACTTTGTACTCAGCTATTCTATACTGATTACTATAGGCCTACTAAGTAGTACTATCACTTACCCTTTGGCGCTCCCTTTTTGCATAGGCCCCTCGCACCTGACTCACTCCTGGTAAAATGGAGCACACTGAAGACAGCACAGACGTCGTGACTGTTGTACTGCATGCCTGTGTCGTAATTGTGGTTGTGCTCTCGGTGCTCATGCTGTTGGCTGTGGTCACACACACTGGCTTGTGGATGGTTGGCACTGAGCCAGGAATCAGAGCTGCATTTGTTTTGATGCCCATGCTTCGTTTGATACTTAGGCTCAAAGGGTAACATTCCGATTTGAAATGCTTTTCACAAATGAAAGAATACGAATTGGGCGTCCCAAACTTGGGTCCAAAATCTTTCCGATGTGTCTGGACGAACCTTACCCACTGTCTCTTGATCGACTTGTTGCTCGGGAAACCGTGCAAACTGAAGCCTCGACTGTGCGAACTGTTGCATTCAGCTACACAACAGTACCACCCTGTTCGCTTTTTCTTCTTTGGAACGTTTTCAGGACTGAGAGAGGTGTACGCATGATCGTTATGTGCCATGGTAAGGACTAAAAGGCGACTACAACTGGTTTGTTCACACTTCTCAGCAGACTATGTTCCTGCGGGTCTTGATTGTGTTCCTGAAACGACGTCACTTCTGGTTTTCAGCGCTCGGGATAGTTTTTCAGGTGTATAAAAAGAGTTTTTATTAAAATAAAAACATTTACGATTGTGTATGGCAAATTTTCTTCCCATGTGTTTAGTTGTTGATACAAAAAAAAAAGTGTCTCTTGTAGTCCTTTAAAAAGAAAAATTTGGAACGTGAGGTGGTCAAATCAAATTTGGAGACGAACAGAAGCGAAGCTAAGTAATAGTAGTAGTAGTAGTAGTAGCAGAGGGCTGGCTTGTAGCCTAGGCCTTTCGGCTTTTTTACGCCCCTTCTTTTGTTGTCATATTTGTTTTGTTTTTCTAGGGTCTACGGCATGCATATTCAGTCACTATTAGCAAAAACTATTCAATCTATTTCCATGAATAAAATTTTGAAATCTGTGTTGTTATCCAGGAAATTCTTGAATTTGTTAATATTGTTAGTAAATATAATTTCAACAGGTATTGAGTTCCACAATTTAACAACTCTGTTAGAGAAACTGAACGCTCGTTTGTTAGTAGTTCTATGTTTGACAAAAACTTTACCTTCTGAATTTCTTGTCATACTAACGGGTGAGAAGAAAAAAAAATGTTTCAATTGATACATTGTCCATACCATTCATTATTTTATACATTTGTATTACTATTAAATCCCCCCTTATCCTTCTACCCTTAAGAGAGTGTAACTGTAAAAACGGGAGCCGTTCCTCATAAGACATATTTTTGCATTCTACCAGTAATCTAGTTCCTCTTCTTTGTACATTTTCCATCATTTTTGATTGCCTTTTCAAGTATGGATTCCAAACAACATTAGCATATTCTAAATGAGGCTTTACAAAAGCCTTAAATAGTTTTAGAAAAGTATATTTGTCCAGGTACTGAAATGCTCTTTTAATGATACCTAACATTTGATTTTTCCTTATTTACAATTCCCTTTATATGTGGATCAAATGAAAGCTCATTATCGAAAGTGACTCCCAAATCCTTTTCTGTCTCACAAGTACTTATTTTCTGTACCTCATTACCTATTTCATGAATATTGAAATACTCCCTTCTATCCATTTCTTTTTTTCCACCAACATGCATAACATGACATTTTGACACATTAAAATATAGATTCCAAGTATCCGACCAGTCCTGTAGTTTTATCAAATCCTCTTGAATACAATCACCATTAGTAACTTTGTCGTATAGTTTAGTATCATCAGCGAAGATTTTACAAGTACAGTGCAGTGAATCCGGTAAGTCATTTATAAATACTGCAAATAGAATTGGACCCAATACACTACCTGGGGGATTCCTCTTTTTACATTTATTTCTTCTGACTCAGCATTTCCAACTCACCCTCTGTTTCCTACTGTACAAGAAGCTTTGTATCCAAGATAGTCGTCTCAAATGGAAAGAACATTACAATTTAGTATGTAAGAAAGCAAATAACATCTTAGCTTTCTTATACAGGAATATCAATGAATGCCCTCAAAAGGTTAAAGACGACTGCTACAAAACATTGGTTAGACCAGTTCTGAAATATGGTTGCTCATTCTGGGATCCTTACCATCTAAAGGACATTGATAACCTCGAAAAGATTCAGAAGAGAGCAGCACGGTTCGTAACAGGGAACCACATCAGAGAAAAGGGGAATACTTGGAAGAACATGAGGAAATTAGAATGGAAACCCTTAGAAGAGAGAAGAGCTTTTATCAAACTTGACATCTTCTTTAAAGGCAGAGCTAATCTAATTGATATTCCAATGGAACAACTTGTGTTGAATAAAAGTAGCACCAGGAGTGGTGGTCAATGTTATACCATACCTGCATCAAATATTGACAGCCATTTACATTCATTTTATCCCAGTTCTGCATGGCTGTGGAACTCACTGCCGGGTGCCATCAAATTTGCCACAAATGCAGTCTCATTTAAAAAGCAAATTGATACGACAGTCTTAAGATCTGCATATTGACTGATTTTTCTATTTTAACTTTCCCAGATATTTTATGGTTACCTGGGCCTGAACCTGGCCATTGCTTTTAACTTCTTGAATATCGAGTGCGACCCCTTGTTGCCAAATTTGCTCCAGGGGCCAACAGACTGAGTCGCACTATTTTATTTTACTTTTTAACATGCGCACTGGTGACCTACTCGTTTTTGAGTGAACCAGGATTTTAGGAAGAAAAAGATGAGCTAGGGCCTACATGTTCTTCTTGTCACTGTCCTAAATGTTATGCGTTTTCGCCTGAAGAAGACCCAAGAGGTCGAAATGTATTTTGTCTAGTCCTGTACTCTGTCCGTCTTTGGTGGTAACTAAGCTTAACCTTCTCTCTGTCCAAATTTTGCTTCATTTTCAGCCCTCAATCACTCCGTTTTGAAACTTGAAAAGAAAAGTTATTACACCGCCGAACTAAAGAACAAACAAAAATTACATGATAATATTTAATTGTGTTGACAATATTCCTATTTCAAAATTTTTTACTGCATCAAGAGTTGATATTACCAGAAATAGTGTGGATAAAATTTATCATGAATATTATCGCACTAACCTAAGGAAATTTTCTTTTAGTAACAGAGTAACAAATCTTTGGAATAAATTAACCCCTAACATTAAACGTGCACAAAATAGTAACAGTACAAATTTTAACACATTTTTTCAACTAACCACTAATCAAATTACAAGAAATTCTGATAACAAAATCCAAATTAAATATTGTCGCACTAATATTAGAAAATTTTCGTTTAGTAACAGAGTGGCACCGTATTGGAACAAACTACCTGCATACGTTAAAAAAGCAAAAGATTTGAATACTTTTAAAAACCTTCTGGATACTAACGCTGAGTTAAATATGTTAAAATTTCAATCTGATTGATAGAATAGATTAAAATATGTCCTGAGCATATGCATGCATTAAGCAACCAATGGTTATGAAATAAGATGATTGGGACACAAAAAGCTGTGAGGCTATCAAAGTCCCAAGTGAACTGAACTGAACTGAAAAATACTAACCGTTTCAAAAGCTCTATCGATGATAGTGTATTATTGAAGACTATTTATTTTGACTAGGCTTATGATAAATAAAGACTTGAGCGAGTTAAAGACCTGACCGTGTGAAGACAGATAACACATAGAAGGGACATGTAAAGCCAGTTCTGGCTATAATTGCTGAAGGCAATTGTCCCTACAAACCTAAACTGGCAAAGTGCGCACGTGTGCGACAGAGCCCCACAACTAAGTTAGTTCACCAGATTTGTCTAACGTTGGCTGCTTTTGCTCGCGCGCTGGTGACCTACTCGTTTTTGAGTGAACCAGTATTTTAGGAAGAACAGTACAAATTTTAACACATTTTTTCAACTAACCACTAATCAAATTACAAGAAATTCTGATAACAAAATCCAAATTAAATATTGTCGCACTAATATTAGAAAATTTTCATTTAGTAACAGAGTGGCACCGTATTGGAACAAACTAGGCTACCTGCATACGTTAAAAAATCAAAAGATCTGAATACTTCTGGATACTAACGCTGAGTTAAATATGTTAAAATTTCAAATTGATAGAATAGATTAAAATATATCCTGAGCATATGCATGCATTAAGCAACCAATGGTTATGAAATAAGATTGGTACACAAAAAGCTGTGAGACTATCAAAGTCCCAAGTGAACTGAACTGAACTGAAAAGAAGAAGAAGGATCAGGAGCAGAGACAGCGCGCGCGATAGGCCTCATGAGCGAAAGTCGGAGAGTGGAGGAAGAACGAGTGGGGTGGAGGAAGAACCGAGGATTATCTCCCATGGGTACTATTTCCGGTAAGCGCAATTTTCAAACTGAACGGCCCCTGAGTTGCCCAGAACAGTTCCCTGTGGTACACCTGACAAAGCTGAGGGTTGCATTCGACTCAGCGCATCGAGGTTAGTGTAAAACACCCTCTATGTTTTCATTTGAACGGCCCCTGAGTTTAGTAGGCTAAACTACAAGATTACCCTGGGGCCCTTGTTTTTCTTAATTTATATAGGCCTAAATGATATAAGTAGAAATCTCTCTCCTGGAACTACTATAGGCCTAAGGCTTTTTGCAGATGACAGCTTAGTAGGCCTATAGCTTTTTGCAGATGACAGCTTTGGATAACGATGCGCATGTCCAGCGAGGAGGCTGCCTGGCTTTTGGAGCTCCCGTTTTAAATTCATTTTTACATCTTTTATGCCTTTACATCTTTTATTCATACGAGTAACTGTGAATTTTAAATATCAGCACTGTTGGCTGTTGTTAGTTTAATGCTAAATTTTATTTTATTTTAACGAAATTGTGTTTTAAACCCTTTCAGGTAAGGTGAGTGTTTTTTATTTGGCTTTTCAAGATGGCTACCGGCGTGTTGTTCCTCGGCTTCGTTAAAATGAAAATAAACACTAGTCTAGTATCAACGCTCTGAAAATGGATTCAGGTGAAATGGCAATAACTGACTCCGAGAAAGCGGAAACGCTTAATGACTTCTTCTCAAGTGTATTTACTCGCGAGAATATAGAAAATTTAGCCTACCTAAAATGACCAAACCACTTAAGTTAGAAGGCATAACTCTTTCAGAGATTAGAGTTACCCCAACGATTGTGGAGACTAAACTTAAAAATCTTGACTCCTCGAAGGCTCAGGGACCAGATAAAATTCCAGCTAAAATATTGAAAGAACTTTGTAAGGAATTATCAATCCCCTTCAGCATATTGTTTAATAAATCCTTAGAGACAGGAAAGATCCCAGATGACTGGAAATCAGCTGATGTTGTTGCCATATTCAAAAAAGGCTCCAAACAAGACCCGAGTAAAGTCTACAGACCGGTCAACCTCACTTGCATAATGTGTAAAGTACTAGAGTCAATTGTAAGGGATGTCATAGTATCATATTTTAATGATTTTAAACTCTTTGCGGACTGTCAACATGGCTTCCGTAATAAAAGATCATGCATGACACAACTGATTCAAGTTATGGACGACTTAACTCTACTTACTGATGACAAAAAACCAATAGATATAGTGTAGCCTATTTAGACTTCCGTAAAGCCTTCGACTCTGTACCGCACAAAAGACTATTGATTAACTAATAAGTTACAGAATTATGGAATTCATGGATCTCTTCTTGACTGGATTACAGACTTCCTGACTGACAGAAGACAAAGAGTGAGGGTGGGGTCAGTATACTCTTCAGACAAACCAGTTTTGAGTGGTATTCCACAGGGGAGCATCTTGGGCCCGGTCCTTTTTACAATATTCATAAACGACTTACCGGATGTTATAACAAATACATTACATGTAAGATTTTTGCCGATGATACAAAGATTTACGGGGATTCAAGCAATCACTCTGTCATTCAAAGGGACCTTAACAATGTGCAGGATTGGTCTCACAAATGGAACCTGTATTTCAATGTTCAAAAATGTAAAGTGCTGCACATTGGTAAGAAGAACCCTCAAAATGATTACATAATGAAAATGGGTGATTCAAATCAAAAGATTCAAAAATGTGTAGAGGAAAAGGACCTTGGAGTTACATTTGACTGTGATCTTAGCTTTGACCCTCACATACAGAAAGCTATTAGTAAAGCTAACCAAATGATTGGGTTGATAAGACGATCTTTCTCGTTCATTGATAAAGATATGTTTATAAAGCTATACAAATCACTCATCCGACCACATGTGGAATACGGTAATGTCATCTGGTACCCTTTACTTAAAAAACAATCCTCATCAATAGAAAAGGTTCAAAGAAGAGCGACCAAAATACTGCCAGAATGCAAAAATATGCCTTATGGTGAAAGACTTAGATATTTAGGATTAACATCCCTGAAGGCCAGGAGGGTGAGGGGTGACCTGATTCAAACTTACAAGATATTCCACCATGTTGATGACATTGATTTCAACTCACTATTCCAGTTAAGCAAATCTAACATCACAAGAGGCAATACTGGCAAATTATTTGTTCAATATTCTTGCACTAACCTGAGGAGAAATTCATTTGCTAATAGAGTAGTTGGCAGGTGGAATTCTCTTCCGAGTTACATCAAACTAACTAACAATATCAACAGTTTTAAGAGCCTCCTTGATGTAGATGCAAATTTTAAAGATATAGTATATGATTTTGATGACTGAAATTGTTCTCATCCCAATTTATATAAAATTATATGCAACTGTAATCACGCTGCGCTAAACACCGGGAAAAGTACTGTCATTTCAATTGATGGAGCACATGAAAGCCGCGAGGCTATAATAGCTCCTACCTACCTAAAAGGTTTCTATTTTTCCTTGCTGTTTTCACATGTGACAGGAACAACAATATCCCTAGCACTCAGTTTAATTTTGAATTTTTTAGATGTAGATGTAGACGCCTTTAGTTCCATTTTTGCAGGTTTTAAAACTTTGTGCAACCTGAACCATGTTAGTCTCCTGTGTGCACCTGTGCCGAGTACTGTTCTCACGTCTATTACTAGGCCCAGATTTGAACCCCTGATTTCAATTTACATCAGAAATAGTACAGTGATAAGGAATTGTTTGATTAAAAGAGTTAGACATAGAGGAGTTAAATCATGGCTTTTAAGCCTTATCTTGCTATCGGGAGACATAGAACTTAATCCTGGTCCGTCCACCAAAGTAAATATACCATGCGGAGTTTGCAATTTGAGAGTCACATGGAAACATAAAGCAGTTGCCTGTGACGTCTGCAATACATGGTATCACACTAAATGTATGTTAGGCTAATGAATTCAGCAGTTTATGAAGCATTATGCAATAGTGATATATCTTGGACTTGTTTTACCTGCGGGCTTCCAAACTTTAGTTCGAGACTTTTTGAAGATTCTATTGAAGATTGCAGCTCAGAAAGCAACCGTTTTGACCCTATCTCACCAGACCGATCCCCAAAAGAAAACCTGAAATTTTGTCCTAAGTTTGCATCCACCTCTCGTTTCATCATACATCCTTTCAAGGCTAGATTACTGCAACTGTGTTCTCCTTGGCTGTCCCTCAACTGTCATCCAACCCCTCCAACATGTACAGAACTCTGCAGCCCGTCTCATTTGCAAATCTCCTAGGACCCAACCCTGCAGCCCTCTCCTGAAAAAGTTGCACTGGCTCCCCGTTGAAGAAAGAATTAAATACAAATGTTGTTGTCTCTGCTTCAAGATTTTCACTGGCGATGCCCCTGCCTATCTTTCCGATCTCCTTCAAGTATATGTCCCATCACGAACGCTCCGCTCCTCCACCGACACCAGGACCTTCCGCTTTCCCAGTTACCGTCCCCATCGTAAACAGCATGGCGAACGAGCTTTCTCATACGCAGCTCCCAAACTCTGGAATAAACTCCCCTATGACTTAAGACATTCTCAAACCTTTTCTTCCTTCAAAACCTCCCTGAAAACCCACCTTTTCAAACAATACTAAGAAGACAGTCATTACCAGATAGTTGATTGACTCTTGTTGTTTTTGTGGATCGCTTAGTAGTTTGTGTTTGTTGCGGCTGTTGTGTATTGTGTGTCTGTGCGTGAGAGTGTGTGTGCGCGTGGGAGAGAATGGGAGAGAGCCTTTGTTTTTCATTTCTGAGCCGTTTTTCAATGCATTTTCTTTACATTTAGCAATTGTATTTTTTCTGCCTTTGTAAAGCGCCTTGTGCCGTGGAAGGCGCTATATAAATCCCCATTATTATTATTATTATTACCCCTGATTCTAAAACTGATAAAATCCCAAATCATAAAGTGCAACTGAACCCCAAACCATTAAGAGAAAAAGATAAACTTAAATGCATAGTCGTAAATTTTCAATCTCTTATCAAGAAAAAAGAAGAACTCAGTAATTTAGTCACCGAAAAAAACATTGATGTTGAAATTGGAACAGAAACTTGGCTAGAAACTGGAACATCCAGCAGTGAACTTCTAATGGAGGATTTTGATATTTATAGAAAGGACAGACTTGGAAAAAGAGGTGGGGAGTCTTGATTGCCATTAGGAAGAACTTAGCCAGTGAGTTTTTATATCAAGGCAAAAATAGTGAAAATTTATTTTGTAGGATTAATTTTAAGAATAAGAGACCTGTCATTGTTGGATCAGTTTACAGACCTCCAGATTCAGATGAAAATGTATGTTCGTCTATCTGCAGAGACATTTCTGACATTGTTTTGGCCAATAGGAAGGCAATTTTATGGATTGGTGGAGACTTTAACTTACCAGATATTGATTGGGGTGAAGATGCCATACTTGGTAATCAATACAGTAAAAATATTAATACTCAGTTTCTTGATGCCACCAAAGACCTTGGATTGGTACAGTCAGTTGAAGCACCAACTCGTAAGGCATTCCTGGATTTATTTTTTACCAATTGTCCAGGCGCTTTAGGCAATCGGGAATTAATTGCAGGCCTGGGTGATCATGACATAATTCTCTTAGAGAGCAACTTTCAACCCTTTCGAAGAAACCCCCCTAAACATGCCATCAGACTCTGGAACCAAACAGATTTACCAAATTGCGCAGGGATACTCATGATTTCAGTCGTCTTTTTTTGAGGTCCCATAGTGTCAGTGACCTTTGGATAATGTCAGTGACCTTTGGAAGTGTATAAAAACTAACTTGGTTTTTATTATGGATGACAACATACCTACTAAAATAACTTCAAGCAGGAACCACCAGCCATGGATTACTACAAAAACTAAACGTTTGTTGAGAAGGAAACATCGTTTCTTTAAGAAATTGAAACTACATCCTAATTCAGAAAGATTACTGGTTAGGTATAAACATATTAAGAGAAGGTGTCAGAGAGAATGTAGGCTTGCTCACTCCAATTATGTTAATTCAATGATTTCAGAAGGTGATCATCAAAACAAGAAATTATGGTCTTACATAAGGAGTAAGAGACAGGACAACATTGGGATTCCAGACCTGAGAAACAACCAGAATAACCTAATACAGGACCCTGAAGGGAAAGCAAACTTACTAAACAAGCAGTTTTGTTCAGTTTTCTCAAATCCCAAACCTTTAATTAACGTTAGACTAAAAGATGATGATAAACTCCCTGAAATGCATAACATCAAAGTAAACAAAGCAGGAGTATTTAAGTTACTGACCAACATCAATGAAAACAAAGCTACTGGTCCCGATGGCGTTCCTGGCAAGCTCTTAAAATTATGTGCCAATGAATTGAGTGAGGTATCATCATCATCATCATCATTCTCTTGCCCATGATCATGGGCGTAGAGGAGAGATGAGAGACACTCTCGAAGCCAGGCACCGCCATCCGGCCCTGTCCTCTGCCTGTCGCATCAGCGTAGGGCCATCCATCCTGGTCCATTCTTTGATGTTGTCCATCCAGCATTTGGCTTGTCGTCCCCTTCGTCTGCTGCCTTCCAGCGTGCCCTGGATGACTGTTTTGGGCAGTGAATTGTGGCGTATGGCATGCCCGAACCACGACAGCTTCCTCTTCTTGACTGTTGCCAAGAGGGGTTCTTGGGGCCTGCAAGTGATGTTATTTGGCTCCTCACAAGGTCGTTTGTCTTCCGGTCTTGCCAAGAGATCCCGAGCAAGCGCCTGAAGCATTTAGTTTCAGACGTCTGGATTCTCTTGGTGGTCTCTGCTGTCATGGTCCAGCTTTCGCAGCCATACAGCAGGATGGACAGCACCAGGACTTGTACAGCTTCATCTTTGTAGGAAAGCTGATCTCCCTGCTCTTCCAGATCTTGTTTAGCTTTGCCATTGCTGCTGTTGCGATCGCTAGTCTGGTCTTGATTTCTGTTGTAGAGCGACCGTCTTTGGTGAGAGTGGCGCCAAGGTATTTGAAAGCGCCCACTTCTTCAAGCTGTTGTCCGTTCATGTAGATTTCAGCATGGGTGTTGGTTGTGCTGTTGACCAGGACTTTGCTTTTTTCTGTGCTCACTTCCATTCCATATGCACCTGCCCTTTCTTCCAGTCTCTTTGTCAGGTCTTGTAGTTCTTCGTTGCTGCCTCCCATCAGGTCAATGTCATCTGCGAACCTCAGATTATTGATGATTCTTCCTCCGATGGAGACAGTGGAGTGGAAGTCATGGAGGGTTTCACGCATGATGTTTTCCAGGAAGAGATTGAACAGTACGGGAGATAGCAGGCAGCCTTGACGGACTCCAACTGTGGTCTTGAAGTAGTCCCCTATCTGGTTGTTGAGGAGGACTGCGCTGCTGGCGGTGTTATACAGTGCCTGGATGGTTTGGACGAGACCCTCCTCTATGCCAAACTTTCTGAGCACCTGCCACAGACCCTTGTGCCACACCCTGTCAAACGCTTTCCTAAAGTCAATGAAGTTGTGGAACAGGTCTCTCTGATGTTGCAGATGTTTCTCCATCAGTATCCGGCAGGTGAAGATCTGTTCTACTGTGCTTCTGCCTGCCCTGAATCCAGCTTGTTCTTCCGCCAGGTGTTCTTCCGCCTCTTTCTTCAGTCGATTCAAGATGACTCTGAGCATGATTTTACTGGTGTGCTAATGAGACTTATTGTTCTGTAGTTCTGGCATTGGCGTAGATTTCCCTTTTTGGGCAGGGGGATGATGAGTGATTGAGTCCATTCTGTGGGCCACTGTTTTGTCTCCCAGATCTTCTGACAAATCGATGTTACTAGAGTGACCAATTCCTTCCCTCCATGTTTGAGCAGCTCCGCTGGAATATTGTCTGCTCCAGGTGATTTCCCTGCCGGAAGACTGCCGATGGCTTCTTCCACTTCTTCTCTCATCACTGGTAGTGGTGAGGATTCCCTTGATGGTGTTGAGTCCCCCTCAAACAGACTGTTGTCTGGCTGTATAGGGTAGTTGTAAAGTATACCAACTACTTTACCAAGCTTCACTGGATCAAGGAGTAATACCTGATGAGTGGCGAGATGCGAGCATTGTTCCCTTATTCAAAAAGGGTGACAAAACAAAAGCAGAGAACTATAGACCTGTATCTCTTACATCTATATCAGCTAAACTACTTGAACACATAATATATAGTAGCATAATGGACCATCTTGACAAATATGACTTCTTAAATAACGCCCAGCATGGTTTTAGACAGCGAAGGAGTTGTGAGACTCAACTTATAACAACTCTCAATGATTTTAATAACTGTCTCAACAACAGACAGCAAATAGATGCAATTTTATTTTGACTTTTCTAAAGCCTTTGATAAGGTTGACCATGAGGGCCTGCTGCTTAAATTAGAACACATTGGCATTGGCGTTTCTTTGCTAAAATGGGCTAGATCATTCCTCGTTGGGAGAACGCAGAAAGTTGTTGTGGAAGGGTCGTCATCCCATTGTAAACCAGTCTTGTCAGGTGTACCACAGGGAACTGTTCTGGGGCCCTTGTTTTTCTTAATTTATATAAATGACATAAGTAGAAATCTCTTTCCTGGAACTACTATAAGGCTTTTTGCAGATGACAGTTTAGTATATAGAACAATTAGAAGCAAGAATGATACACGCATTCTACAAAAGATCTAAACGCTTTACAAGAGTGGGAAAGAACTTGGAAAATGGAATTTCATCCCCAAAAGTGCCAAGTGTTGCGTATATGTAACAAACGCTCACCAATTAGATCAGATTATTCTATTCATAATACTATTCTTAAAGAAACTAATGCTGCAAAATATTTAGGCGTGATTATAGATAGTCGTCTCAAATGGAAAGAACATTACAATTTAGTATGTAAGAAAGCAAATAACATCTTAGCTTTCTTATACAGGAATATCAATGACTGCCCCCAAAAGGTTAAAGACGACTGCTACAAAATACTGGTTAGACCAGTACTGGAATATGGTTGCTCAGTTTGGGATCCTTACCATCTAAAGGATATTGATAACCTCGAAAAGATTCAGAAGAGAGCAGCACGGTTCGTAACGGGAACCACATCAGAGAAAAGGGGAATACTAGGAAGAACATGAGGAAATTAGAATGGAAACCCTTAGAAGAGAGAAGAGCTTTTATCAAACTTAACATCTTTTTCAAAGGCAGAGCTAAAGTAATTGATATTCCAATGGAACAACTAGTATTGAATAAAAGTAGCACCAGGAGTGGCGGTCAATGTTATACCATACCTGCATCAAATATTGACAGCCACTTACATTCTTTTTATCCCAGTTCTGTACGGCTGTGGAACTCACTGCCGGGTGCCATGAAGATTGCCACAAATGCAATCTCATTTAAAAAAACAAATTGATTCAACAGTTTTGAGATCTGCATATTGATGAGTTTCTATTTTTACTTCCCCAGATGTTTTACTATTGCCTGGGCCTGAGTTTGGCCATTTTTTAACTTCTTGAATATCGAGTGCGACCCCTTGTTGCCAAATTTGCTCCAGGGGCCAACAGTCTGTGTCGCACTGTTTTATGCTATTTTATTTTACTTTTTAACATGCGCGCTGGTGACCTACTCGTTTTTGAGTGAACCAGTGTTTTAGGAAGAAGAAGATATAGAACAATCAGAAGCAAGAATGATACACGCATTCTACAAGAAGATCTAAACGCTTTACAAGAGTGGGAAAGAACTTAGAAAATGGAATTTCATCCCCAAAAGTGCCAAGTGTTGCGTATATGTAACAAACGCTCACCAATTAGATCAGATTATTCTATCCATAATACTATTCTTAAAGAAACTAATGCTGCAAAATATTTAGGCGTGATTATAGATAGTCGTCTCAAATGGAAAGAACATTACAATTTAGTATGTAAGAAAGCAAATAACATCTTAGCTTTCTTATACAGGAATATCAATGACTGCCCCCAAAAGGTTAAAGACGACTGCTACAAAACACTGGTTAGACCAGTACTGGAATATGGTTGCTCAGTTTGGGATCCTTACCATCTAAAGGACATTGATAACCTCGAAAAGATTCAGAAGAGAGCAGCACGGTTCGTAACAGGGAACCACATCAGAGAAAAGGGGAATACTAGGAAGAACATGAGGAGATTAGAATGGAAACCCTTAGAAGAGAGAAGAGCTTTTATCAAACTTAACATCTTCTTCAAAGGCAGAGCTAAAGTAATTGATATTCCAATGGAACAACTAGTATTGAATAAAAGTAGCACCAGGAGTGGCGGTCAATGTTATACCATACCTGCATCAAATATTGACAGCTACTTACATTCTTTTTATCCCAGTTCTGTACGGCTGTGGAACTCACTGCCGGGTGCCATCAAGATTGCCACAAATGCAATCTCATTTAAAAAACAAATTGATTCGACAGTTTTGAGATCTGCATATTGACGATTCTATTTTTACTTCCCCAGATATTTTACTATTACCTGGGCCTGAATTTGGCCATTGCTTTTAACTTCTTGAATATCGAGTGCGACCCTTGTTGCCAAATTTGCTCCAGGGGCCAACAGTCTGAGTCGCACTGTTTTATGTTATTTTATTTACTTTTTTAACATGCGCGCTGGTGACCTACTCGTTTTTGAGTGAACCAGTATTTTAGGAAGAAGAAAGAAGAAGACTGTTTATCGTCACTCTGACACACAGTACTTGAGTGAGCGAGTGACGGTCACACAGGCTGACTCATGAATGAATGACTGAATCTCTTGAGTCCTAGCCACAACTGATGAGCGCATATGAAAACCTGTCGGTCACATCACGATCTGGTTCACATGCAATGTTTGCAATCGTCACAAAACAACAATAGGCTTAATTGCACTGGAGACCAGAGACTAGAAAATAGAATGGGCAAAAACAAGGCTTCTTTGAACAACTGCTGTCCATTTATCATTGTGATACATGAATTGTTATAATCGTCACATTATTTTATTCTTGACCTCGTGAGTTTAGAAAACAATACATTTATCAACATTTTGTTCTTGCATTAGGTAGCCAGAGTTAACTTGTTGTCAAGGTCTGTTTTGATCAGTTGAGTGATTTAACTAACTACTGCGTTGATCTTTCTGTTTAACTCATGTTCTTGCAATCACAATTTTTCTTACCGGTTTGTTACTCCTCTTGCTTTTTGAAAAATTGCAATGAATAAACTTTTCTTTTTTTTAAAGGGACACAAGGTAAAAGCCAGAAGGGTAAGAGGGGACCTGATCCAAGTATATAAAATATTTCACCAAGTGGACGATATTGATTTTAACTCTTTATTTCAAGTGAGTAAGTCTGATATCACAAGAGGCAATGAAGGCAAATTGTTTGTTTTTCTAATACTAATCTAAGGAGAAATTCGTTTGCTAACAGAGTAGTTAGCAGATGGAATTCTCTTCCGACCAACAAACTCACAGACACACTTAACAACTTTAAAAGCCTCCTTGATGCAGATGTAAGTTTTAAAGACATAGAATTTGATTTTGATGACTGAGACTTTTCTCATACCAATATATATGTAACCGTAACACACTGATTTACACCCCTTGTGCAATACTGACATAATAAATTGACGGAGCATATGAAAGCCGCAAGGCTATACAAGCTCCTACCTACCTACCTACCTACCTACCATAAATCATACCAAATTGTGTCTGTGTAAAGTCAAATGCTGAAACAAAAATGTGTTTTGTGATCTATGGACATTGTAGTTCCATCCATTGACAATTCATAAGTATGTTGGGATTGTGGGGTGTAAAGTGTGTGCCTTTCCCCATGAATATACTTATTTAGTTTATGACAAAAGTTAGATCAAATGATAACTGTATTACAAACCAAAGATTGCATAAATAACACTGAAATATGTAAGAACAATCACATGCATTATGATCACTGTGATTTTCCCTCTTCCATCAACTCGGTTTTAGGTTACAGGAAAGAACAGTGTACAAAAAGTCAGATTTGAATAAATTACAGAGTAGATCCTGACATTAGTCACACTATTATGATCACTGATCTTCAATCTCATCCATTCATTTTTGTGTTCATAGAATGAAATAGTAAAATGTGAATCAGTACTCTTTAATCAGTGTCATTGTAGAAGTGACAGTGTAAAAGTGTACTTGTGTACTTGCAGTTGTACTTTACTTACCTAGCTACACATTCAAATTCTTTATGAAATATTTAAAGTCTGCTTTTTTCCACAGCCCTGCCCTCCGGGGGTTGCGACCTTGTCGTGGTCGGAGGGTTTGCGTGGTCCAGTGATCCCTTAGGCTTTGCTGGCGGGGGCATCAATACTTGAAGATAGGCTGTTTTTTTTTTCACACTGCTTCTAGGCCTGAGAGGTGCAGATGCTGTTTGGCCTAAGCGTAACGTGGTAAGGAGTTGATGCCCCTGGTAGGGCTTCCCATGTCAGATAGGCTAAGGGTGAGGATCCTGACTAAGAGTAACCCGCCTTTCTCCTTTTCTTGTTTTCTGCCTCCCTTATTTGGCCCTTTTCTATCTTCGTCTCCCCTTCAAGTCTTCTTTTCCACACTCCTTTTCTCTCTGTGGTCTCCTTAAGATCCGCCGCGTTTGCCGTGCGGTGCGACCTGTGTCGGAGGGGAATGAGATCCTGGTGATTGAGAGGGCCAGCGCTCTCAACACATCACTTTGGCTCGGACCTCTCCTAGACAGGGAGTACACTTTGGCCCGGGTGTACTAATCGGCTCCCCTTCTTGGGGTTGGGTCAAGACGGGCAGTTCCCCAGCTGGCCAAGTAAACCCCTGCAGTGCTCAGCTCTCTGTTCCCGGGAGTTGAGCATGATCAGGGGGGATAGGGTTGGTTGCTTCTGCTTGTCGTATGTCTCTCCCGAAGCCTGGAAGGGGTCAAGACATTGGTTTCTTGGCCCTGGCCCCTTAGTTGGACTCCAAGGTGGGTGGGTAAGGGAGGGATGAAATATACTAAAATACACATGGCTTTTCAAAACACATCCCCCCAAAAAAGAGGAAGGCTGCATCCCCTATTTCAGGGAATTTTGATTCCGATAGCGATTCCGATATGGAGGTACGACAGAGGACAGGATTCTGGCTTCCTGGCTCGTGATGGAAGGGACAGAGCAGGAAAGCCCCCTTTCAGCTCTGAGCCCTTTCGCCATACAGAAGGGCTTTCAAGCTTTAGCAGTGGACCCTCGTCCATCAAGAGGTTGAGGAATGGTTCATTTCTTATTCATCCCCCGAAGTCGGAGTGTGGCTGCCCATGTGGCGGGTAATCAAAAACGGTCACACACGTA
Organism: Conus ventricosus; assembly: GCA_018398815.1. Taxonomy (NCBI): domain Eukaryota; kingdom Metazoa; phylum Mollusca; class Gastropoda; order Neogastropoda; family Conidae; genus Conus; species Conus ventricosus. Next base: position 125,351,572 of record CM031596.1, on the reverse strand, counting down.
ATGTTCTCATCCCCAGCTGATGCATTTGTACCATAGTGTTGAAGTACTTCGGCTGTTTGGATGATCCCTGGAGTCTTTTAGCCAGGTACGACAACAACAACAACAACATTTCTTATTCAATGCAAGTCACACAAACAATCTGAACAGCTGCTGAAAGCAACTAAACTAGTGGACAGGAGATCAGGGTAACTCCCCACAAACAGTTAAATTCATCTAAAGGCGTAAATTCGCTGTCGGGATTTATCAGGAGTCTCAGAGGCAGAAATCAAAACGGAGCTGGCATCCCAGGGTGTGACGGAGGTGCGCAGGGTGACTGTCAAGAAGGGTGCAGAAAGAGTGGCCACCAACACCCTCTTTCTGACATTCTGCAACCCTGTGCTGCCCCCGGGTCATCAAAGTCGGCTACCTGATTGTCCGGGTTCTGTTGTACGTTCCGTCCCCGTTGAGGTGCTTCCGATCCAGAAGTTTGGCATGTCAGAGACCGTTGTTCTGGGCAGGAGGTGTGTGGTTTTGCTGCAAGGCAACCCATGATGGGCCGTGTAAAGATCCGGCACATTGTGCAAACTGCGGCGGCGACCATCCCTCCTCTTCACGGAATTGTCCTCTGTGGATTCAGGAATCTGCAATACAAAGGGTTAAGACAGAAAAGAAGATCTCCTTTTTTGAAGCCCGCAAGCAGGTTGTGGGCAGTCAGTCGCCGACAGCTTCTTCGTATGCTTCGGCCGTAAAGAAAGTTCCAACAGTTCCAACTCGGTCAGTCTGCTGTCAGACTGATAACTTTACGTTTTCGAAGACATTGCAAGGAAAAACTGTCAGCTCTGGTGGAAGCAGGTCCACCACCTCTCATCCCAAAGTGAGTGCCCCTGGTGAGGCCAAAAATCCGCCACCCCTCAGACTGCCCAGCAGTCTACAACATCTGCTGCTGGGCAGATTAAAAAACCAGCACCCCGACCTCGAACTCCTCTGTCCAGTGCCCATGCGGGCAAGGGAGTTCAACCCAGTGGAGATGGTGGAGATAAGGAAGAAACCTCCACCGTCTCCCAAACCCAGACCTACTTCACCTGTTGGCAAGTCTGCCAGCAGGTCTGCAGATAGTCCAGTGAAATTAAGCAACAAATTTACAGCTTTAGCACAGATGTTGAGGAGGAGATGACCTGATCTCTCTCCTTTTCGCCCTCTGCACCATGGATATACAATATTCCATTGGAATATCCGTGTCAAAATTCCAACTTCGAGGAGCTGCAGCTTCTGTGTCAGTCTCTAAAACCTTCTGTCGTGGCTCTTCAAGAAACTCAAATTCAAAGCCAGAAGACCTTTACTCTTTCTGGCTTTAATATTCTTTCGAAACCTGCACAACCATCCACTTTTGGGACTGTCGGGCGGTGTGCCCTTCTCCTACACAAAACTTTGTTGTATAGTCCTGTCACTCTGTCTACCTCCCTTCAGGCTGTAGCTGCGAGAGTCACTCTCCACAAGACTGTGACAATCTGTTCTCTTTATCTCTCACCTTCTGTCCCGTTTGTCGTCAGGACCTTGTCAGTCTGATAGAGGAACTCCCTCGACCTTTTTTGCTGTTGGGTGACTTTAAACGGTCACAACCCCTTTGGGGGTAGTACCGTTCGTCATCCAGAGGTCTGCTGATTGAGGATGTCCTTTCGGATTTGGATTTGTGTTGTCTGAACGACGGATCTGCAACTTACCTCCATTCTTCCACAGGTTCACTTTCGTGTTTAGATTTGTGGGTTTGTGACCCCTCGCTGGTCCGGGACTATGAGTGGTCTGTCCTGACGATCTGCATCGAAGTGACCATTTCCCTGTCCTTCTACAACCTGTAATAACTGAACACGTCTCTGTCTCTCAGCATTTAAATTATAAGAAAGCAAACTGGGATCTATTTGCAGCCACTATTTCCAAGGATTTTCCAGGCACTGTTTTTCCCTTCAGAGTCCTGACCCAGCTGAATCACCTGACTAATACTATGATTAAATGTGCTAAAGCCTGTATTCCAGTGTCTTCCGACAAACTTCAAATGCCAAAAACAAACCCTGGTTTGATTCAGAATGCCAACAAATTTCCAAAGTTAGAAAACGGGCTCAGCGTCAGGTATACCAACGACCTTCGGGTCCCAACGCTCGAGCCCATCAGAAACTCCGTGCTAAATCAAGACACACTTTTAAAATCAGTAAACGTCGGTCCTGGGGAAGCTTCTGCTCCAGGCTGACATCAAAAACTTCTAAGAAAAAAGTGTGGAACATCATTAAGAAAATCAAAGGGAAGAACACCTGTCCCACTGTGAACCATCTCAAGTTTTTGGATTCTTTAATAACAGAGAAGAAAGCAGTTGCTAATCTGCTTGCTTCAACCATGAAAAGAATTCCCCCCTCTTCTAATAAATCGGTCACTTTTGTCAAAAACAAAGCCCTAAAAGAAAAATCACCCTGCAACTTTTCATTTCCGACAACATGGAAGACTACAATCTTCCTTTTACATTAAACGAGCTGAAATCTGCCTTACTCTCTTGCAACGATTCCTCTCCAGGTATAGATGAAATCCATTATCAGCTGTTGAAACATCTTCCGCTAGAAGGTCTAAACATACTGCTACAGGTCTACAACCACGTGTGGACTACAGGTTTTTTTCCACCCTCTTGGCGAAAAGCCCTCATTATCCCCATCCCCAAACCTGGAAAAGATCTTTCTAATCCTTCAAATTAACCGTCCCATAGCTTTGACCAGCTGTGTTTGTAAATTGATGGAAAAAATGGTCAATGCTAGGCTCAATGTGGAAACTCGAAAACCGATGGCCTTTTGGCGAAAGAACAGTGTGGTTTCCGCAAACATCGTAGTACAGTTGACCATTTGATTCGTCTGGAATCTACACTTAGGAACGCTTTTTTGAACAGACAGCATGCAGTGGCAATTTTCTTCGACTTGGAGAAGGCCTACGATACCACCTGGAAGTCGGGGGTACTTCATGATCTCCACGATCTGGTTTTCGAGGTCATCTTCCGCTTTTAATTCAAAATTTTTTGGCAGAACGACAGTTTCAGGGCGGTTGGCACCACTCTCTCTGATGTCCACGAGCAGGAGTTGGTGTTCCACAGGGGAGCATACTATCTCCTGCCCTCTTTAGTATTAAGATCAACAACATTGTTCAATCAGTTCAGCAGGTTCAGACTGCTCATTGTTTGTGGATGATTTTGCTGTCTACGCAACTGAAGCCTGTACCCGAGTGTCCAGCACAGGCTCCAGCTTTGCGTAGATAGAATCCATCGGTGGGCGGATGAAAACGGTTTCACCTTTTCTGCTACAAAAAACCAGTGTATTCACTTTCATAATTTCCGTCAGTTTTTCCAGATCCGAACTTCAAGTAGGGAAATCTCCCATTCCAGCTGTTAAAGAGGCCAAATTTCTGGAGTCATTTTTGACCAAAAACTTAACTTTCTCAGCCATATTAAAAACCTCAAAACTGCTTGCCAAAAGGCACTGAATATTCTGGGGTCGTAGCACACACCGACGGGGCGCTGATAAGAAAACTTTGTTGCACCTCTACAGAGCCCTGGTCCGTTCCAAACTGGACTACGGTTGTGCTGTGTACGGCTCCGCAAGATCATCTTACCTCAAACTCTTGGACCCTATCCACCATCAAGGGCTTCGTCTCTGTCTTGAGCGTTCCGCACCACCCCTGTGTACAGCCTGTACGCAGAGGCAGGTGAACCTTCACTGTCCAACCGCAGGCTGAAACTGTCTTTGAATTATTACATCCGACTGTTCTCAGAACCGCGGAATACTGCCTATGACTGTTTTTTGACCCTCCGTTCCAAAGTAAGTTTGAAAATAACCGAAATGTATTCCGCCGTTTGGGCTTTTGTATGCAGCCTCACGTGCGGAATGCAGGTATAGACCTGGGAGTAGTTTCCGATTTTTCCAAGTTTCCCGGATCAACCTCCATGGACCTTTTTCACACCAGAGATTCGTTTTGATCTCGCAGCTTTCCGTAAGGAGTCTACCAGCTCTCTGGCGTACAAGGCTTTGTATGCCGAGCTCTGTTCCAAATTCCCATCCTATCAAAAAGTTTTCACTGACGGTTCCAAGTCTGAGGATGGAGTGGCCTGTGCAGCCTACTGCCATGGGGCTCCTTCTCAGATATTGTTGGAACATATATATACATTCAGATGCTTCTGTCTATTCTGCTGAACTTACTGCTCTAGTACTGGCTTTGAAGATAATCTCCCATTCTTCGAGGAGGACTTTCTGGTTCTGTCGGATTCGCTGTCAGCTTGGAGGCCATAGCTGGCCGCAACCTTCAGCATCCAGAACTTTACTTTTTTTTGAACTTTTTAGCAAGTTGAAGGCGGACGGTTACAACATTACTCTTGCTTGGGGTTTCCCGGCCATGTTGGCATCGGCGGGAACGAAATGGTTGATCGTTTAGCCAAGAACGCCAAAAAGAGAGAAACTGTCCAACACTTATATCCCCTGCTCAGATGTGAAACCCAAAATTAACGATTATGTGAGAGACCTCTGGCAGGAGGATTGGAACACACAGACGAATAACAAACTCTTTCAGATCCGTCCAAACCTTAAAGACTTCCTCCCATCTACGTCGGGTGTCGTAAAGAGGAAACGGTTCTGTGCCGGCTGCACACCGGCCATTCGTATTTTACCCATTCTTACCTTTTAAAGAGTGAGGAAGCTCCGTGGTGCATTCCATGTCATGCGCCACTCACAGTGAAGCATGTTCTTTTAGAGTGTTGGGACTTGCACGATGTGAGACACAGACATTTTACAGCAGAGTCCATGAAGATCCTGTTCAGGGATGTCCCGCCTGACGTGATCCTTGGGTTTTTGAGAGAAATTAACATTTTTCATCTGATTTGAGATTTTACGGAAGAAGGATTTTTAACAAAGTTTCTGGTTCGTTTGTAGACGATGTCATTTCACGAGATGTGTGAAAGTTTTTTTTATATTTTTTTTATTTTTTTTTATAAATGACTGGTGAGTTGATTTTAACGTGGTGACAGCCCTGATGTGGCCCTCTGCGGTCGGCTGGGCTATAAGCAACATTATCTTATCTTATCTTATCCACAGCCCTGTGATTTGAATGTGATAGCAAAATGTGCTAAAACTCACTCATGTGTTCTCACTTTGAAAATATTTTATGGATCATACATTTTGTCATTGCATGAGGTGTTCAATCCTATAGAGTTATCATTATGCTGAAATACTTTTTTCACTGTTTTGTTTCAGATTTTCAGCATGGCTGAGAGTACCTTTGGTTTCCCGATTCTCTCTGCGGAGGAGTGTGTTGCATTCTTTAGAGAAGTTTCCAACACTGCCATATCTGAGGAAGATTTTAAGAAACCCGAGGTAGATTATGATATGTTTTCACCAATTACGTATTCATCTGTTTGCTCTTGAATGGAATAGTTCGTTAACACACATATTTGTAAATTTGTTATTTGATTTAAAGGTAATAAACTGATGACAAATGTGATAGTTCTGCTCTTTGTTGTCAGATCGCGACACTATTTGATAACAAAAAGTCTTTCCTGTTCTCTTACATGCACTGAACTACATCAAGAAAACACTGTCTCACATATTATAGGTATATATAATTTTGAGCTAATGCTTTGTAAATATGTATGCATGCAAACACACATGCCCAGAACATACAATGTTATAAATGTCAGTTTTCACTGTCGAAGTTGTTGAATGTGCAGGCCAGACGATGGCAGATATTTTATGGAACAATATTTGAACTGATGACGGGACGTCAAGCTGATCTTACTGCACAGGTAACTTTTGCCACATGGGCAGATCTTGCCAGTTACACACACTGTATACACACTCCTACACACCCACATATACATGTGTATGCATAGACATGCGCAGACACAAATGCACACACGCACAAACACATACATCAGATCAACACACATACATGTGGACACACACACACACACACACACACACACACACACACGCACACACATGCACACACACACACACACACACACACACACACACACACACACCACACACATGGTCACTTTCACACAATCATACACTGACTTGCACACATATAATAATACACTCTCATTCTTATTTGTCCACTCATTCGCCCACCTAGCTGGGCATAAATGCAAGCACTCGCACACCTACACATGTTGTGCACTCATACACAATATGCTCACATACACACACACACGTGACGCTCACAAATGCACCAGGCATGAAATTCGTCCGCCTAAGGCGGATTTTCCGCCCATTTTTTTCATCTGCGCCGCCCCCAAAAAAAATGTGCCGCCCCCCAAAAATGTGCTGCCCAAAAAAAAAAAAGAAAGAAAAGAAAAATCCTGAAATAAACTTTCGTTCGATGCTATTCCCATTTGGACAATTTGTTATTCTCAAAAGAGTCAACCGGTCACTTCCGCCGTCAATCAACATCCGGTCTTTTCGCGCCTGTCGGACATCGTGAAATTGCCAAAGTTTGTCAAGCGCGTCGCGATTTCACGCCAAAAAAAAAGGGATGAGAAACGATTGGAGGTGGGACTGGCTAGACCAGGAAGTGGACGATGTTCGAGTTGGCGATGTGTTTCGCAAATTAGACGAAAAAGGCGCTGCATTTTGTGTTCCATGTGGAAAGATTGACCGACTGAATCAATGTTGTGATGAAGGCTGCCTCATTGTTTTCTTCTTCTTCCTAAAATACTGGTTCACTCAAAAACGAGTAGGTCACCAGCGCGCATGTTAAAAAGAAAAAAATAAAATAACACAAAATAATGCGAGTGAATGAGTCGGTATGCACATATAAAAGTATATTATTATATGATTTTTTGAAGTATTATTTTCATTACTGAAAACATGAAAATGTGGCTTATTTGCCCTTCTTAACAGCGCTGAAATAGGGGTTTATTTGCAGTTTTAGGCCTTTTATTTCATAAAAAAAAGCTTCAGCTTCAGGGGGCTCTGCCCCCTGACCTCCGCCAATTTTTCAGCCTTTTTTTTTTTTACTGCTGGTCACTTTCATGCCTGATGCACACATACAAACACATACACACACACACACACACGCACACAGAGTTTTGTGCTGCACTCAATTCTCCAGTTACGTGAATGAATGTATTCTTTAGTGGAATGTACAGAGTGATGAATGGTAATGCACTGTATTTCAGACTGTATGTTTGGCACTGTATTATTTTTTGCAGACTCGCTTGCACGCCTTCACTGACTGTGAGTACAGTGAGCTGCATGAAGAATCTTTTGCCCTACTGACCTTCACCATGACATTGTGAGTGTTCCTTTTTTTTCTGTCGCATTGGATGACTCTTTAATTGTAGCAGATTTCTGTGTGTTTGCAGTGATGTAGATTTCCATCGGTCTCCGGTCATTGACCGATAAAAATGTAAAATGACCGATCGGCTCGACCTCCATCCGGTCAAATGTCCGATCCTAATACAAGCGAAGCGGTCGCATGTCCTATCGTTTTCGCGAGGTCGCGGACAAGTCTACAGCCGTTTTATGTGCGGAGGCGTGCGAGACTGAGTAGCGTTGAAAGGCAGAGCCAAGCGCATCGAGTGTTCGGGAAAATTTGCACAGCTCTGAGGCTGACGAACCGACTGAAGCGCGATGCCATAGGCGAGAGGAGCACAGACTTAGAATTCAGCAAGAGCGAGTAACTCTTGTTGAATTTCCGGCCTGCGCGCGGTTTGTTTTCCTTCACATCCGACAGTGGTAAAAACGTGTGCATCACGCCATCAGTCTTCATCATGCCACCAAAGAAGAGACTCAAATGTGAAAAAGATCAGCGATCTTTGAAATCTATGTTCGCACCATCGGCGAGTGTGCCAGAGGTGAGTGGCAGTGCGTCTACCAGTTCCGAATCGACGACTGATGCGTCAAGTGCCTCTTCCAGTTCTGTATCGACGACTGATGCGTCGAAGACTACAGGCAGTAGTAGGCCTAAAACAGAGCGCCGTTTTCAAGAGTCATGGAAGTCACAGTTTCCATGGCTCATTTTTGACAAGGAAAAGGCCAGCATGTTCTGTTCTGTGTGTCAGTCGGCAGGAATTGCACGCAATTCATTCATGGAAGGTTGCTCCAACTTGAGAAAAAGCGCCATTGAAGACCACATTTTGACTGCCGACCACAAACGTGCTCTTGGTGTGCCACATCAGCAGCAAAACAACAATGCAGCTCGCAACAATGAACATTAACATTTAGTCATGAACATTTCCATTTATTTTACAACTTTCACTAAGCTTTGCCCTGATTCTAGTCATCAACATAATTGTGTTGATTTTATTTGTTTTTGTATTTTTTAATACTTTTCTCCAGTTCTAGTCGGCGGACCTTGAGTTAATAAAATACATTTATCACAATGAATCCTGTTCCGAGTCTGGTGTCCTATTATTTTGGTTACTCCAGGACACTGTGTCCTATTGACATTTAATCTCTAGGACACAGTGTCCTATAGGGTGATTAAAAAATCTACATCACTGTGTTTGATTCACCTCTGCTTTTCTCTGGGAGAGAGAATAGCCACAGTATGGCACCATCTACCTTTTTTTTTTTTTTTAGCACTAATTGTTTTTGTTTACCTATGTAGAAATGATTTAACCTTTTAATACCAACATGCTTTATGTAACTTTCATGTAAGTAGTAAGTTATTTTTTTTAAGACAGCTAAATGAACTTATGAAACTGGGGTACAGTTTAACAACAACAACAGAAAAAAAAAGAAAGAAAAACAAAGAAAAATCCTTTACATACAAGTTACATCAAATTTTGTGTAAAAGTCTTGTAATGTTCTGCATGTGTCTGTGTGTTGTTAATTATAGCAATGACCATTTTGATTGCTTACCTTCTCTTGTAAAATCAGGAATTGATCCTGAAGATGATGCCATTCTCCACTTCTGGTCACGTCACACATTACCACTGAAGTTAAGTGTGAGTAGAAACACACTGTCCAGCCTACATTGCTAATTGAACTGGTGCTTTTGATCCAGTGGCACCTGGGCCACACAATTGTCATCAATCATGTGGAATGGATAATCATGCGTTACTGTCCCATACTGTCACATTTCGTATGATCAAGAAAAAAAAGGCCAATGAACCTTTTTTGGTTTGAATTAAAGCACAGTGCAAATGCTGTCGACATTCAGTTTAAATTAATGCTCCATCTTAATGCTCATGCCTTCCCAATCAATTCCAAAGTGAACAAAATGTAGGATCACCCTCGACGAATTAATAAGGAATGATTGGCACACAATGGCAGTCAACTTGTAATGACAGAATGGTAGCCTATAAAAAAAAAGTTAAATTACGCGTTTTGAGGGTTCAAAACCAACAAAATGCAGACAAATTAGAAAAGAAAAGAAACGAAAAGAAATCACGAAACATCATTTGTTTGTCTGTGTCTGCCTGCAATGTAACCTGACTGTTGGAAGGATCTTCATCCAACGTGACAGAGTTGTTTGTTGTGTCTGTAGTAAACACTGTAGGATTGACTGAATTGTGATGTCTGTGGCAGCAGAACTGATAACATTACAAAGAAAATAAAGACATGTTTATTAACAAATCATGAAATTGATTTCCGAGTGGAGGACACAATCTTCCTAGGGGATGATGATTCAGCAATACATGCTGCTCATTCATTCCCTGTTATCGTTCTGGAACTGTTTTACCTATAGATTGCAAACACATGGATCATCAGTTTGTGTGTGTATTTTCCATGCTATCACTCATGTTTGTTCAGTGGCAATACCCTCAATCTCCTCATTTCAAAACCTTGTATGCCAATACACCGAAGCATATCTATCAGTCTCGGGGTGGCAATCTGCAGAAAGCCTGTGTCAGGTTATCTTGAGGACATCTGTCAAAGGAGATGCATTTCTGCTAAATTCCTTTGGTGGTGCTCAGGAAAGCCTGTTCTGATGTAAATTGTGTAGGACACAACCTACTTACCCCATACAGGGATAGTTAACAGCCACAGACAGAATTCACATTCACAATGAGTGGGAGTTCCTTTCAAGGAGTTTGCCACCATCAGAAGACTGACTTGTACTTGCCACTGGCATGGGTTCAGAAGGGAAATCAAAATTGAGATGACCATGAAAAGTGATGTGTAAAATGAAGCACGTAACCTAGGACAGCTCTTGTCTTATCTGTATGATGATCACTTAGGACAATGGTGATGGTGTGGAGTTTCCAAATTTGGTCAGAGATTCATACTGCATAGCTGTACTCTTCGTTTTGTTTCATCATTTATCTGTCTATGTCGTCATTCACTCATTCATTTTTTCCTCCTGAGTGAAAGCATTTCCAATTTGTTTCAGACAACGAACACTGAGTGCAGCAGGCGTTTTGGACTTCACAGTCAGAGATTTGATAGAACCAAGTAAGTTTTAATCAATGTATTATCTTAATGATTAATGATAACTATTTTTGTTTAGTTACAGAGTGTGATTAAAAAAAGATAGATAATTTTTCCCTGTTCTTTTCTTATATCATCATTATCCATACAAATTTTCCTTTTTCTTTCTTTTGGGAAAACCTGTCTTTGGAAGGAGAAGGGTATTCTAGGTGGGTACCAGCCAAATGCATGTAGTAGCTCAGTACTTCTGTTAAAAAAAGAGAGAAAAAGGCAGGCTCATCCTTTGTTCCCTATTCCCAACACTTTGCCTTTGTCAGCAGATACTAATAACTGAATTGGACATGTGATTCTTTCTATTTTCTGCTTCCCATATCTGCTGCAGTTCAGTGTACACAACTGAAGAAAAAGACTAGGTTATAAAGAGACGGTTACAGGGCTGAGATTTAGCAAGCCAGGCTAAGGAGCCAGCCGGGCTCCTAACCTGGGAGGTTGAGGTTGCCAGAAAATTTTTCAGGTTGCCAGACCCTTTCATTGAAAATGCAGTCCTATTTTAAATTTGCAGCTTATACACACGCTATTTTCAACAACAACAATAACACTGTTTCTGCTCATTAATTTTGGAAAACAAATTTATTTTCAGTTGTCATTGATATTGCCACCCAGGTATATCATAACTGACAAAGAAAAAGAGATCTTTTATATCCAAAAGCATTTGACTAGTAGAAGTAAAAAGCGTCATGACAAGATTTGTCCCTGTTTTGTACCTGAAGCACCTTCAGTCTACAGTCTGCCAAGGGCCAGATCATCATCACTCTCCTTCAGGCAACAATCTCTGTGTCCAACTGACTGTTCATGTTTCTTGATTGAATCAAGTTTAAACAATTTTGTGCCGATTACAAAGGGCTGCTGCTGCTGTTTGTAAGTCGTTATCCATTTTCGGCAGGGTGCACAGTGCATCTCCTTCTTGTCGGCATCGTACACAAGCCATGCTCTCTCCTCCCCTGTTTCTGTCCTCTTCCATCCTGGCACCCACTTTCGATCTCTCTTCTCTTCTTCATATTCCTTATTCTGCTTCTTTTTTTCTTCTTCTGACTTAGTTTTTTTTGCTGGAGGCTCAGAGACACCGGTTAAAAAGCGCCACATGACCACTGACTGAACAAGTAAGCGGAAGAGCGGAAATGGCAAGTCTCGCGCGACTCTGAACCTGGGCCGGGAAAGCCCCAGCACGGCAGTGATGAAAGATGGCAGTCGGCAGGCGCGTGTTTGTTTTTACAGGGCATGTCGTTTGTGTACAGGTACAGAATCACTGCGGTGATTTTTAGGTCGCCAGCCGGGCGAATGGTACTGTAAATTGAGTTCGCCCGACTCCAATTTTAGGGGCCATTGGCGAGTTGGCGAACGTTAAAGCTCAGCCCTGCGGTTATTGATAGGTACTGGAGAATGTTGTCAGCTCCTTTGCGCTGCAATAGAATGATTACAGTACATATGAAAAACACTGTTTGAGGAAGAAACCAACCCAGATGCAACTTTTCTTTTTGCAGTCGTCTGCATTAGTACAATGTAACCATTGTGTCATGCCACTGTTGTCAGGGTGCCAAGATGGCTGAGGCTGTAAACATATGGCTGCCATTAAACACAATCATACCAGAATTAAGCATCAGTGTATAAGCGCCACTGCACAGCATTTATTTTAATGTGTTTTTGGCATCTTCTCAGCAATACATTATGCAGGCAGTGATAAAGATGTCTGTATTATATCCTGCGACTGGTTAGAAATAAGAGAATTGAAAATCTGAGAATCTTTAGCTTGAGCACATGCATGAGACTGATTAGAAATAAGACAGTTGTAATCTGAGAATCTTTAGCTTGAGCACATGCATACTTTCAACATAATTATGTCAAAGACAACAGAGCTTAAAGATCAGTTTCAGATTCAAATATTAATACAGTATTTCAAATATCAACATAGTATCTTTCAGTTTGAAGTTCAGGCACTTTTCGATTATCATTTTGGGAAGGTTGTCCCTAATGAGTGAATAATTTTCTGGTACAAATCACCTGAATGCCTTTCAAGTCAAATCATCTTTTGTTTGAGGTGATCAGGACAGTGTGAATGCTGAGTGCTAATCAGGACAATGTTATTCAAATTTTCATGCTTCCCCCCCCCCCCCCCCCCCCCCCTTCCCCCAACCCCCACCATTTCCATGTTTGAGCATGTGTATATTTAAAAATTTTTTTTTTCAGGTCCTAGTATTTTTCACCTGATTTCATGTTTGTCCTGATGAATGTTCCGGCTGGACAAAAGAGCAGGGAAAGGGTGGGAAATTGTTTGTTCTTGATGTGCTCCACTTGCTCTGCCCACAGGACCCAAGAGGCTTCTTCGCATCATCAGTGGGGCCATCAACTTTGTCAGGTTCCGCATTTTTTCATGAGGAGGTCTTCAACAAGAAGAAAGAAGATCTGGTATAGTTCATTTACAAAGACATTGCCAGTCTGTCTGTCTATCTCTCTCTCTCTCTCTGTCTTTGAGTGTTTTGTGCATATAATTATCATATGTATATATTTAAAAAAAAATGGGTTCCTCTTTGTCACTGTGTATTCTCCTACAGTATAACTGTTCAGTTTAACTGGTTAATCAATCAAATAATAATAATAATAATGATAATGATAGACACTGATATAGCTCTTTCTAAAGCCCAAAGTGTCATATGTACAGAATGTAAAAAGGATGAAGACTAGTGCAGACAACATGATAGATTATACTGCCTACAATAAAAACATTGAAATCCACAGACAACTTACATAGATCAGTCATGCATATTAACACAACAGTCACACGGCACATTTCCATACACACCCAACCACCCCCTCACACACACGCACGCACACACATGCCCTCACACACATGCGCACACACACATGCGCGCGCACGCGCACACACACACACACACACACACAACACACACACACACACACACTGAGTAATAGACACAGAAAGACACACACACGCACACACATGCACACGCACACACACACGCGCGCGCACATGCACACTCACATACGCACGCACGCACGCACGCACGCACTCTTTCTTTCTCAGACTGTCTTATTTATTCACACACAAACACGTGGATACACATCAATGCAGATATACATATCCCAACTCCAAAAACTAACACAAGCATGCATGAATGCAAATACATATACAATCAAAAGGCAGAAATAGAAAATCCATTGGGAACTGTCTGAAAGCTTGCCAGTAAAGGTTGGTTTTCACACTTGATTTGAAGGAGAGAAGAGAAAGTAATGATGGAGAAAAAAAAGGCAGCGGATGTCAGAATTGGTCAGCGTATGCAAATAGTTTGTTTTGCACATAGATGTTTTGCAAAGTATTCTATTGTCAGCAGAAGAGCAAAGAGCTCTGGATAGAGTGTAGGCATTAAGTAGCTCAGATAAATAAAAAGGAACCTTTCCAGTAATGATCTGATAGCATAGACAGAACATTTTGTACTGAATTCTTTGTTTTACTGGAAGCTGAAAAAGCCGCATTAAGTAGCTCAGATAAATAAAAAGGAACCTTTCCAGTAATGATCTGATAGCATAGACAGAACATTTTGTACTGAATTCTTTGTTTTACTGGAAGCTGAAAAAGCCCTTTGAGAAGAGGCTAGATGTGGATGGTTTTACAAGATCTAGAAGTGACCCTGGCAGCCCCACTCTTGACCTGTTGCAGTAGTTTTGTGGGTATCTGTAGTGGTTGGCTAGCAGGCAATTACAATAGTTCAGTCTGGACAGGATGGAAGAACTTACTAGCTGTTTGATGCCTTCTGTCTTTTTTTGTCTTTGTTATATCATACATTTGTTCCATGTTAAACTGTTGCAAGTGATGGCCAGTACCCTAGATCTGTGTGGCCAAATCTCTTGGCTAGTGCAATACTAGTGGTAAACTCAGCGGAAACAAAGCATTATCCATGAACTTAGCCGAACAGATCTGCCGAATTAGTCATGGTTTGCCCCACGCTGACTTGGAAAGCACACTGGCAATCGGGGAGTATTATTTTGATACAAACTTATCCTAATGTTTGTTTTTACCAAAGGAGAGGAAGCGGGAGAGCTACGACTTTGTGCTCAAGGAGAATGCTGAGCTGAAGAAGACTCTTCAGGCCAAACAGACAGCTCATGAATCTCACATGTTGAAGATGTCCAAGGTGAGTGATCAATCATGTCCTGCAGTTTGTGAATTAAACTTCAAGAAGCAAAAAAGAATCTGTGCAGTGCCATTACAAAATGAATCATGTTTCCTTTTCTTTTTTTTTACTTCTTTGGTTTAGAGTTCCTGTCTCAGATACTGGAGAATTGCTGTGTTTGTGTAAGTTGAGTTTCTATGAAATGAAGTGATGTGTGGTCTTGTGTGTGCTGTTGCAAGTGGACTGTTTTGCATAAGTATAATTATTGGTAAATAAGAAAAGTGTCACCAGCCGCCGTGGCAAAGTGGTTAGCATCGCGGACTCCCGGCTGGGAGGTCGTAGGTTCGAATCCCATCAGAGGCATGTGGGTTTTTTTCTGCCCCGACCGGCTCCTACCCAGAGTTGAGTTTGCTGCGGACTCAGTTGGGAAGACTGGGACCACACAGTCGAGTTTCATCCACTTAATGGATGCGTTTCTGAGAGTGTTGCTCAAATTTCCTGACCAACGCTGCAGGTGCCTGTATCTCTCGGGCCTGGTTGACGCCGGGATATATTATGAAAGGAAGTGTAGAGTACAGCCCTGTCATGTAGTCTCAGACCGAAATGGAAATCCGTAGCATCATCTTAATCATCCTCATTCCCATTGATCAGCATTAAAAAAAAAAAAAAGTCTCAAATTCTGTGGCCCTTCATGCCCTGCTCTCATGGTGACCTCAATTTC
Organism: Conus ventricosus; assembly: GCA_018398815.1. Classification (NCBI taxonomy): domain Eukaryota; kingdom Metazoa; phylum Mollusca; class Gastropoda; order Neogastropoda; family Conidae; genus Conus; species Conus ventricosus. The sequence continues at coordinate 125,336,288 of CM031596.1, read as the reverse complement.
GATGTCCTCTCCACGCCTGTGGCCTTGGTTTGCTTCCGTCGGGGTCACCGGTATCGGCGAGTCCATGGGGTCTGTCGTTGGACAGACGTGGTGGCGCCCTCCGGAGGGAGAGCTCACTCACGCCGGCTCCGCGACTAAGCAATTATTGTCGTCAGTAGGGGGCTTAGTAGGTGGTGTCCTGCGTATGTTAGATCAGAACAGGCGCCACTGAACACCACCGAAGTGACTCGGCAGCAGTGCAGTGTCTCCTCCGGTGGGTTGCCTCTTGACGACTTGACATTGACTGCTCCCTGTGGATTGCCGGTGCCGGGGCTGCGGCGGGGCCGGCCGGGCCATGGCTGTGGACGGGGTGTCGGAATGAGCGGCGTGGGTGCACTGCCTCTGAGGTGACACAGAGGTTGGGACAGCAAAAAAAAAAAAAAAAAAAAAAAGCGTCATGAGCAAGCATGCGATAGTGTGTGGTCTTTTGCATGCTGTGGCCTGTTAATTGCTCAGTAAATAGAAGTATGATTATGTATAACAGAATAAGAATACAATCAATAGAGATACATATTTTGTTCTTGGTTTCCTCCCTCCGGGGGTTGCGACCTTGTCGTGGTCGGAGGGCTTGCGCGGTCCAGTGATCCCTTAGGCTTTGCTGGCGGGGGCATCAATACTTGGAGATAGGCTGGTTTTTTCAAACTGCTTCTAGGTCCGAAAAGCCAAGATGCTGTCTGGCCTAAGCGTAACGTGGTAAGGAGTTGATGCCCCTGGTAGGGCTTCCCATGTCAGATAGGCTAAGGGTGAGGATCCTGACTAAGAGTAACCCGCCATTCTCCTTTTCTTGTTTTCTGCCTTCTTATTTGGCCCTTTTCTATCTCAGAGATGGGATTTTTCCGCCGATTGGCGGATTTCCGTCTTTTTGATGGCCCCGGGGTCGTTTTTGAGATCAGTGTAAATCCGTTGAGAAAATTGGGGGGGGGGGGGGGGTAGAGGTAGGTTTGTGATGAAGCTAATGTACGGCGAGAGGTCGATCGAGATTGTGTTCTCAATTGATCCGTTCGCAAATGGATGTTTTCCGGTTTCTGCTTGGGCCGGTCGAGACTGCTGCCTTTGTTTTCATTCTGCGGTTGACCGAAACCATCAAAGCGGAAGTTGATGTTTGAGAACGCGGCAAACTGTTTGCGAATTTTTTTCCCGACGCCATTTTCTTTCGGTTTGACGAGAGTAGCGAAAACCAGAATGTTTCGTCAGATAGCAGAAAGCGAGAAAGTTCTTGCGAAGCAAGTCGATGCTTCAGTTAAAAACAAATGGACTTGGAAGTGGTTGGAGGAGGAAGTGAGCGCAAAAGTGATGCTGACCAATTCCAAAGGCGCCGTCAGCCACAGTGTGATTCTCAGACTGAAAGACTGCATGAGGAAAATCACCTATCCAGGACAAGCAGTCTGCACATGGTGTAATGACGCGATCAAGTATGGCTCACGGGCAAGTCAGCATTGATCAACCACGTTCTTGCTGAAAAGCACCTAGCAAGAGTGAAAGATCGTCTGGCTCTTGTTGTTGGCGGGGCTATAAGCCACATGATTTGCTCTCTCTCTCTCTCTCTCTCTCTCTCTCTCTCTCTTATTTTTTTTTTCCCTGAAAGCAAAACACAACAGAATATTCAAGGAAATGGCAGTCGGATAAGATAAACTTTTTGAAGAGTATACTATACAGCACGCATTAAATAAATTCTCTGACAGAACTTGCACAAGACCAGCGAAGAAGTCAAGAGTGTAAAATAGTTTAGTTTACGGTCGGTGACTTTTTTTTTTTTTTTTTTTTTTTTTGCTTTAGGCTGCAGTACAGATTTGCTCATCAGCTCTTTTGACATTCTTCAACTCGATCCAAACTGTTCTTTGAAAGGTTAAAATTCATGTTCATCATTCATCTGAATCATGGTCTCCCATTCTGTTCATTGACTGTTGGTGATAGTACTTCAGACTTATGGTATTTTGAAGGACAACTAGGCCTATAAGAGATTATTTGATTGGTGTTTAGGTAAACTTCTTTAATAAGTATTTTGAAGGATGGCTATTACTATTAGAAACTAAACTGCTCGCTGAAATGTGATGTGAAGGACAGCAATGAGAAACTGACTTGCAACTGCTGGAAAATTGTGTGACTATTAGCAACTGGAAAATCACCAATCCTGTGTCAATGGTCTTCATGATTTCCTGACAGACATCAATGGCGAAGGTGAGAAAGTCTTTTTTTTTGTAGGATCAAGGTTATTAATACTTTTGAATACTTTGGTGTCTCAGATGCTGATTTTTGCAGGTTAAATTCTAAAAAATCTTCACCTTCAGGGGGCTTCGCCCCCCTGACCCCCACCAGGGGCCTTGCCCCTGGACCCCACCAGGGGCCTTCGGCGGCCCCCGGACCCCCGCCACTTTTTTTCCTCCTTTTTCACATTATGAGAATCCCATCTCTGCTATCTTCGTCTCCCCTTCAAGTCTTCTTTTCCACACTCCTTTTCTCTCTGTGGTCTCCTTAAGATCCGCCGCATTTGCCGTGCGGTGCGACCTGTGTCGGAGGGGAATGAGATCCTGGTGATTGAGAGGGCCAGCGCTCTCAACACATCACTTTGGCTCGGACCTCTCCTAGACAGGGAGTACACTTTGGCCCGGGTGTACTAATCGGCTCCCCTTCTTGGGGTTGGGTCAAGACAGACAGTCCCCCTGCTGGCCAAGTAAACCCCTGCAGTGCTCAGCTCTCTGTTCCCGGGAGTTGAGCATGATCAGGGGGATAGGGTTGGTGGCTTCTGTTTGTCGTATGTCTCCCGAAGCCTGGAAGGGGTCAAGACATTGGTTTCTTGGCCCTGGCCCCTTAGTTGGACTCCAAGGTGGGTGGGTAAGGGAGGGATGAAACACAATAAACTCAATATGGCTTTCTCAAAAAATATCCCCCCAAAAAGAAGAGGAAGGCAGCATCCCCTATTTCAGGGGATTTCAATTCTGACAGTGATTCAGATACTGAGGTACGACAGAAGACAGGTTTCTGGGCTTCCTGGCTCGTGATGGAAGGGACGGAGCAGGAAAGACCCCTTTCAGCTCTGAGCCCTTTTGCTATCCAAAAGGGCTTTCAAGGTATAGCAGGTGACCCTCGGTCCATCAAGAGGTTGAGAAATGGCTCATTTCTAATTCAATGTAAATCACAAAAACAATCTGAACAGCTGCTTAAGGCAACAAAACTAGTGGACAGGGAGATCAGGGTAACTCCCACAAACAGTTAAATTCATCGAAAGGCGTGATTCGCTGCCGGGATTTATCGGGTGTCTCAGAGGCAGAGATCAAAACGGAGCTGGCATCCAGGGTGTGACGGAGGTGCGCAGGGTGACTGTAAAGAAGGGTGCAGAAAGAGTGGCCACCAACACCCTCTTTCTGACATTCTGCAACCTGTGCTGCCTCCGGTCATCAAAGTCGGCTAACTGAATGTCCGGGTTCAGTTATATGTTCCGTCCCCGTTGAGGTGCTTCAGGTGCCAGAAGTTTGGCCATGTCAGGGACCGCTGTTCAGGGCAAGAGGTATGCGGTGTTTGCTGCAAGGCAACCATGATGGGCCGTGTCGAGATCCGGCACATTGTGCTAACTGCGGTGGCGACCATCCCTCCTCTTCACGAAACTGTCTTTGGATTCAAAAATCCGCAATCCAACGAATAAAAACTGAAAAGAAAATTTCCTTTTTTGAAGCCCGGAACAGGTTGTGGGCAGTCAGACGCCGACAGCTTCTTCCAATGCTTCGGCCGTAAAGAAAGTTCCCACAATTCCCACTCGGTCAGTCTGCTGCCAGACTGATGAATTCATGTTTTCAAAGACATTGCAAGTAAGAACTGTCCAATTCTGGTGGTAGCAGGTCCACCACCTCCCAACCTAAAGTGAATGCCCCTGGTGGAGGCAAAAAATCCGCCACCCCTCAGACTGCCCAGCAGTCTACAACATCTGCTGCTGGGCAGATTAAAAAACCAGCACCCTACCTCGAACTCCTCTGTCCAGTGCCCGTGCGGGCAAGGGAGTTCAATCAGTGTGGAGATGGTGGAGATGAGGAAGAAGCCTCCACCGTCTCCCAAATCCAGACCTTCTTCACCTGTTGGCAAGTCTGCCAGCAGGTCTGAAGACCACAGTCCAGTGTTGTTGTTGTTGTCGTACCCTGGCTAAAAGACTCCAGGGATCATCCAAACAGCCGAAGTACTTGAACACTATGGTACAAATGCATCAGCTGGGGATGAGAACATTACGTGTGTGACCGTTTTTGATTACCCCGCCACATGGGCAGCCACACTCCGACTTCGGGGGATTTTAGAGACTGATGTTATGCTAGGAGCTTGTCACAACTGAAGACAATCCCCGCATAACTATGCAGAGCATAACAACATTTTGATGTAGCCTGTGGTGTTCTAGCCTATGTCAATTAGCCTGACACAGCCTTAAGCCAAGGCAGCACAGTCCAGTGAAACTAAGCAACAAATTTACACCCTTAGATGCAGATGTTGATGAGGAGATGACCTGATCTCTCTCCTTTTCGTCCTCTGCACCATGGATAGTACAATATTCCATTGGAATATCCGTGGATTAAATTTCAACTTTGAGGAGCTGCAGCTTCTGTGTCAATCTATAAAACCTTCCGTCATGGCTCTTCAGGAAACTCAAATTCAAAGCCAGAAGACCTTCACTTTTCTGACTTTAATATTCTTTCAAAACCTGCACAAACCATCCACGTTGGGACTGTCGGGCGGTGTTGCCCTTCTCATACACAAAACTCTACTGTATAGTCCTGTCGCTCTGTCTACCTCCCTTCAAGCTGTTGCTGCGAGAGTCACTCTCCACAAGACTGTCACAATCTGTTCCATTTATCTACCTCCTTCAGTCCCGGTTTGTCGTCAGGACCTTGTCAGTCTGATAGGAGAACTTCCTCGACCTTTTTTGCTGTTGGGTGACTTTAACGGTCACAATCCTCTTTGGGGTAGTGTCAGTACATCATCCAGAGGTCTGCTAATTGAGGATGTCCTTTCGGATTTGGATTTGTGTTGTCTGAACGACGGATCTGCAACTTACCTCCACTCTTCCACAGGTTCACTTTCGTGTTGAGATTTGTCGGTTTGTGACCCCTCGCTGGTCCTGGACTATGAGTGGTCTGTCCATGACGATCTGCACGGAAGTGACCATTTCCCTGTCCTTCTACAACCTGTAATAACTGAACACGTCTCTGTCTTCAACATCTAAATTATAAAAAGCAAACTGGGATCTATTTGCAGCCACTATTTCTAAGGCATTCCAGGACACTGATTTTCTTCAGAGTCCGGACCCAGCAGAATCACTGACTAACACACTGATCAAGTGTGCTAAAGCTTGTATTCCAGTGTCTTCCGATAAACTTCAAATGCCAAAAACACCCTGGTTCGATTCAGACTGCCAACAAATTTCCAAAGTTCGAAAACGGGCTCAGCGTCAGGTATACCACGACCTTCGGGTCCCAACGCTCAAGCCCATCAAAAACTCCGTGCCAAATCGAGACACACTTTTAAAATCAGTAAACGTCGGTCCTGGAGAAGTTTCTGCTCCAGGCTGACATCGAAAACTTCCAAGAAAAAAGTGTGGAACATCATTAAGAAAATCAAAGGGAAGAACACCTGTCCCACTGTGAACCATCTCAAGTTTTCGGACTCTTTAATAACGGAGAAAAAAAGCAGTTGCTAATCTGCTTGCTTCAACAATTGAAAAGAATTCCTCCTCTTCTAACAAATCAACCACTTTTGTCAAAAACAAAGCCTAAAAGAAAAATCACCCTGCAACTTTTCGTCAGACAACATGGAAGACAATCTTCCTTTCACGTTAAACGAGCTGAAATCTGCCTTTCTTGCAGCGATTCCTCTCCAGGTATAGATGAAATTCATTATCAACTGTTGAAACATCTTCCGCAAGAAGGTCTGAACATACTGCTACAGGTATACAACCATGTGTGGACTACAGGTTTCTTTCCCACCTCTTGGCGGAAAAGCCCTCATTATTCCCATCCCCAAACCTGGAAAAGATCTTTCTAATCCATCAAACTACCGTCCCATAGCTTTGACCAGCTGTGTCTGTAAATTGATGGAGAACATGGTCAATGCTAGGCTCATGTGGAAACTCGAAAACCGATGGCCTTTTGGCGAAAGAACAGTGTGGTTTCCGCAAACATCGGACTACTGTTGACCATTTGATTCGTCTGGAATCTACACTTCGGAACGCTTTTTTGAACAGACAGCATGCAGTGGCAATTTTCTTTGACTTGGAGAAGGCCTACGATACTACCTGGAAGTCGGGGATACTTCATGATCTCCAACATCTGGGTTTTCGAGGTCATCTTCCGCTTTTTATTCAATAATTTTTTGGCAGAACGACAGTTTCAGGTCCGGGTTGGCACCACTCTCTCTGATGTCCACGAGCAGGAGTTGGGTGTTCCACAGGGGAGCATACTGTCTCCTGCCCTCTTTAGTATTAAAATCAACAACATTGTTCAATCAGTTCAGCAGGGTTCAGACTGCTCATTGTTTGTGGATGATTTTGCTGTCTACGCAACTGGAAGCCTGTACCCGAGTGTCCAGCGCAGGCTCCAGCTTTGCGTAGATAAAATCCATCGGTGGGCAGATGAAAATGGTTTCACCTTTTCTCCACAAAGACGCAGTGTATTCACTTCCATAATTTCCGTCAGTTTTTTCCAGATCCTGAACTTCAAGTAGGGAAATCTCCCATTCCAGCTGTTAAAGAGGCCAAATTTCTGGGAGTCATTTTTGACCAAAAAACTTAACTTTCTCAGCTACATCAAACGCCTCAAAACTGCTTGCCAGAAAGCACTGAATATTCTGCGGGTCGTAGCGCACACCGACTGGGGCGCTGATAAGAAAACTTTGCTGCACCTCTACAGAGCCTTGGTCCGTTCCAAACTGGACTACGGTTGTGCTGTCTACGGCTCCGCAAGATCGTCTTACCTCAAACTCTTGGACCCTATCCACCATCAAGCTTCGTCTCTGTCTTGGAGCGTTCCGCACCACCCCTGTGTACAGCCTGTACGCAGAGGCGGGTGAACCTTCACTGTCCAACCGCAGGCTGAAACTGTCTTTGAATTATTATATCCGACTGTTCTCAGAACCGCAGAATCCTGCCTATGACTGTGTCTTTGACCTCCGTTCCAAAGTAAGTTTGAAAATAACCCGAAATGTATTCCGCCGTTTGGTCTTCGTATGCGGCCTCGCGTGCGGAATGCAGGTCTAGACCTAGGAGTTGTGTCCGATTTTTCCAAGTTTCCGGATCAACCTCCGTGGACCTTTTTCACACCAGAGATTCGTTTCGATCTTGCAGCTTTTCGCAAGGAGTCTACCAGCTCTCTGGCGTACAAGGCATTGTATGCTGACCTCTTTTCCAAATTCCCATCCTGTCAAAAAGTTTTCACTGACGGTTCCAAGTCTGAAGATGGAGTGGCCTGTGCAGCCTACTGCCCTGGGGCTCCTTCTCAGATACTGTTGGAACATATTCATTCCGATGCTTCTGTCTATTCTGCTGAACTTACCGCTCTGGTTTTGGCTTTGAAGATAATCTCGCATTCTTCGAAGAAGGACTTTCTGGTTCTGTCGGATTCGCTGTCAGCTTTGGAGGCCATAGCTGGCCGCAACCTTCAGCATCCAGAACTTTTACTTTTTTTTAACTTTTTAGCAAGTTGAAGGCTACAACATTACTCTTGCTTGGGTTCCTGGTCATGTTGGCATCGGCGGGAACGAAATGGTTGATCGTTTAGCCAAGAACGCCACAAGAAACTGTCCAACGTTTATATCCCCTGCTCAGATGTGAAACCCAAAATTAACGATTATGTGAGAGACCTCTGGCAGGAGGATTGGAACACACAGACGATTAACAAACTCTTTCAGATCCGTCCAAACCTTAAGGACTTCCTCGCATCTACGTCGGGAGGTCGTAAAGAGGAAACGGTTCTGTGCCGGCTGCACACCGGCCATTCGTATTTTACCCATTCGTTCCTTTTAAAGAGTGAAGAAGCTCCGTGGTGTATTCCATGTCATGCGCCACTCACAATGAAACATGTTCTTTTAGAGTGTTGGGACTTGCACGATGTGAGACACAAACATTTTACAGCGGAGTCCATGAAGATCCTGTTCAGGGATGTCCCACCTGATGTGATCCTTGAGTTTTTGAGAGAGATTAACATTTTTCATCTGATTTAAGATTTTACGGAAGAAAGATTTTTAATGCAATTTCTGGTGCGTTTCTAGACGATGTCATTTAACGACAGCCTCCCTGAATTTGCCGATTCCAGTGACCCTGATATCAAATTAAGGCCATGCACATGTAGAGGATATCGAAACTGAGGTCACTGAGCGAGGGCATGAAGGGCCACAGAATTTGAGACTTTTTTAAAAAGCTGAATGATACAAATGAGGATGATGAAACTGATGCTGCAGATTTCCATTCCGGTCTGAGACTACATGACAAGGCTGTATTCTACACTTACTTTCATGATATATCCCGGCATCAACCTGGCCCGAGAGCTACAAAATTGGTCAGGAAATTTAAACAACACTCTCAGAGACGCATCCATTTAGTGGATGAAACTTGACTGTGTGGTCCCAGTCTTCCCAGCTGAGCCCGTAGCAAACTCAAGTCTAGCTAGGAGCTGGTTGGGGTAGAAAAATTCACGTGACTAATGGAAATTGAACCCACAACCTCCAAACTGGAACTCTGTGACGCTAACCACTTCACCACGGCGTCTGTTATAACACTGAAAGAGTTGGCAAAACACATTTGCAGAGGTAAAAGGCAAATGAGGTCAATCATCAAAAGTGTTCATACTAGGTGAAGAACAACAGTTTAAGTACTTCAGATTTGTTAAGAAAAAAGCAAATAAATTGACAAACCATGCTGTCCATTGGCTTGCAATAAACTTATTCAAACATGTAATTTGAACTCCACTGCCCTTGAATTAGGTTATATATTACTTCTTGATTTTCTGGAGTGAATTTTTGTGTTCAAAAGATGTGCTAGCAGCCATTATTTGTCATAACTACAAAAAAGCACGAAAAAAAATCTGAAGGATTTATTAGCAGTCTGTTATAGATTGATTGAAATTGGTTGTGATTTTGAATATTTTTGTGAATTTTCAGCTGCAAGAGGAAAATGATGCCATTGCACTGCGGATTCAAGAACAGCACAAGCAGCGAGAAAGCCTGCAGCGCAACCTGTCAGAAATGAAGAATGATTTGGCTCAAAGGAATACAGCAAATGTACATATCTTTCTTTTTCTCTCTCCCTCTCTTTCCTCTCTTTTTCCATTCTCCTTTCCATCCCACCCCCACCCCTTAACTGCTCTGCTTCCTTTGTTTTTGAGCTATGATGTATAAGTAAATCAAATACATTGGAACATGAATGTGTGAAGACTGCAGTGATAATTTTGGTCTGTGTTTCAGCCAGTTAGTTCCAGGCTGTTTTAAGATGAGAGAACAGTAGGTGAATATGGTGATGTGAAGAATGACGTTTGGGGGAAATTTGTTGCAGGCAAAATTATTCTCCTCGTGTTTGCAAGTATGTTATGCTGGATAGTGAAAATAGTTGAAAGTCGATGTGTTAAAAAGTTTAAGATTTCACATTTATTTTATATTGCAAGCTTCCTCCTTATTTTATTCGTTCATTTGTTTTTAACTGTATTTTGGAGGAGAGATAATCTTTTCTAAATTTACAATGAAATGAATCCCTTTCTGATTCCTGTAGAGCTCCCAGTTCGCTACTTTTAGTCGTGTAAGTTGGGATAGTTGTTGGCACTTCACAAGTATCTTTTGAGTACATTTTTTTTCTTCTCCCTTTTTAGTGTCTTAGATCTGGGAAACCCAAAAGTTGTAGAAATTAAACATACAATCAAGGGTACTGTATCCAAATTTAAAGGGACAATGTTTTTTTTTCTTTCTGTCTGCTGTTGGGACTGATCTATCCAGAGCTGCCAACCCTTCTGGTTTCGCCGGATTTTCTTCCGGTCAAATTAATTTCTTCCGATCTTCTGGTCAATCAGTATTTCTTCCGGCGAAAAAAAATCTGAAATCTTCCGACCATCCATTTCCAAAAGTAAGCGCTCAGCTTGCACAATAATAGTGCGAGTAGCTCAAGTCGCTCGCTTTGAGACAAAGCTAGCCGATGTACTGGCCTACTGAACGCTCAGTCTGACAGTCTCTCAGTCTCTAACACTTGTGTTCAACATGCGTCGTCTGCTACTGTAGCAGGCGACACAAGCTGCGTGTGGCAGGAGTGTCTAGCCTATCGCGAGACTTTGCGATTTTCACTGCTCTCTATCAGACTATGGCGGCACAGCTTTACATTTCCGTCCTTATTGAGACACTTAGTGAAAGGGCAAACAAACAAGGCTTTACACATTTGTAATCCAATATTTTTATTGCTGTAGTCTGAGCAGAGGCATGTATCAAACTTGTGTACTACTTAACTATGGAAAATTAACTTCCCAGAAAGTGATGACGTCATTTTTGCACAATATTGTGTTTGTTGTCATTGTTCTAATATTGCCTGACCACTTGTGTACAAGCTTTCATGCGGCATCTATGTTATCTACAAGAAAATAAACCCAGTCGAGTTTGGTATTAAAACAGACATGTTTACCTCCCGACCTCACCGGGAGATTCTCCCGAGTTCAGACGTTGTTATACGGTCTCCCGCTCGACTTCAAATCTCCCGATCGCGAAACGCGCTTTCTCCCGTTGCTCACCGAAACCACTTCGGCAGATTTCCGATCCAGAATTTTATCAACATACAGTTCACTGTCGGTGGCGCCCGGCCAAGTTACCTGTTCTCTCGCGCGTGTGCGGTGATGAGTTACGCGTCCGCCATAGTCGTCGCGGGCGGGAAGTTGATGCAGCTGAACGCTACCACTTCTGCGCAGTGAAAATGGCGGCGATTGAGAAGAAGCGTGCTCATGAAACTGATGAAAGCGGCGGCGACTCAGACTGTGATTCCCGTGTGATTGATGCGGTTAAGAAGAAGAAGAAGAAATATTTTCAAAAGTTCAAGCTGCAGTACCAGACAGACTTCCCGGACATTATATCATCAAGTAAAGGAGCAGAGTTCGCCTTCTGCACCAAGTGCAAACTTCACTTCAGTATCTCCAGAGCATACTACATTATAGTATGCTCTGGTATCTCGCATGGCGGACAACACGACATAAAAAGGCATGTCAACTGTGAGTCTCATAAGTGTTGCGCGCGCAGTTCCGGCCCACAGATTACGAACTTTTTTACGGCTGCCGTGACCAAAGACGACGCCAAAGGAAAGTTGGAAGATGACATCACAAAAACAAAGGCAGAAGCAACACTGTGTCGAGTGATAGGAGGTGTCACAGCTGACACAGTCATTGAACAGTTCATCACATATCAGTGTACTGATATAAGGCAATGTGTGACTGAAGGGGATGCTGATGGGATTGATTCCACATGGAAGAAGATTGGGGAACTGGATGAAGGGCTTCTGTCAGAATTGTCTCTTGTGATGAGAGGTATCTTGACTATTCCTCATGGCAGCGCTCACTGTGAGCGTGTCTTCTCATGTGTCAAGAAGAACAGGACTAGCCAGCGGGCCTCCCTTTCAGATGTTACCCTGGAGAGTTTACTGGTGGTCAAATCAGATCCCAGGGAACCTGTCGAGGCTGTCAGGGACATGTCCTCTGAATCCGTGCGCAGGTTAAGAAGTGCTTACACGCAAAGTCTTAAGCACCACTAGACTAACCTAAAATGAAAAGACAGCAAGCCATGTACTGTATATTCATCATGCAGAACTATTTTTAAGTTAGTGAAAAGTGCTATTTGCTCTCCCTGTGTGTAGTCACCATGCAGAACTGTATCTAGTTAGTGACAAACTGTGCTGGCTGCTCTCCCTGTGTGTAGGCATCATGCAGAGCTGTATGAAGTTAGTGACAAACTGTGCTGGCTGCTTTCCCTGTGTGTAGTCATCATGCAGAGCTGTATGAAGTTAGTGACAAACTGTGCTGGCTGCTCTCCCTGTGTGTAGGCATCATGCAGACAGTGTAGGTGGGATGAAGTAA
>CM031596.1:125300324-125305324 GCA_018398815.1 Conus ventricosus | reverse complement strand
ACACACACACACACACACACACACACACACACACACACACACACACACACACACACACACACACACACACACACACACACACACACACACACACACACACACACACACACACACACACATTACCATTCAGATGATCATATGCTGTCGTATTTCAACACTTTTTCCCTCATAAACATATGCTGACAATGAAATTCATCTAATGTATTTCCTTCACAATAACAAAACAACAATACATAAGACTAGGTCGCAGAGTACGTCTCTCTCTCTCTCTCTCTCTCCTCTCTCTTTCTCTCTCTGCTCCTCTCTCCTCTCTCTCTCTCTCTCTCCTCTCTCCTCTCCTCTCTCGACTCTCACTCTCTCTCTCTCTCTCTCTCTGTTTGGACTTTTCTTCCTTTCTCTGAAAGGTTTTTTAAACAAGATTATTGTTCACATATATCATTAACTCTGTATTCAGTAGATATTTCCCCAAAAAGATGTCACTTCTCATAAATGAGTTTGTTTAGTAATATAATGTACAGACAGTCACACGATAGTCTCCAGTTTACGACTTGCACTGCTAGACCATCGCCCAAAACCTTGGACAATGAACAAAAAAATTGTTTCACACAAAGTATGCCAAAGTAAACACACAAAAAGAAAGAAAGACAGAAAAGAGGAAGAAAGAAGAAATATTGAACATCATAGGCAAGCGTTCTATTACCATGCCACACCCACCCCCCCCCCCCCCCCCCCCCCCCCCCCAAAAAAAAAGACAAAATAGCCATACATTCGTCTTTTGAGCCCAGAGCTATACAGCGCCCTAAAGAACACCCTTGTGGGGAATAGACAGCATCGAAATGACGCGTTTCACACATCCCAAGTGTCCCCGGACAGTTGGCGAGTTCACGTGCATTGGCACGGTTGTAATGAAACTTGGCCAGGGAAATCGAAAGCTTGGTGCCCCTTCATCACGTTCCCATCTATCCCCATCCCCATTCTCTGCCAAACCTAACCCCCACCCACCACCCCATCCCACTCTCTCCGGCTCCCATCATTGCTTCCTTTCAGATATTTAGTTTTGTCTAATAGGCAACAGCGATTAAAAGGGTGTGAGCAGTATGTGTTCCAATGGAAAGGTTTCTCGGTTTTGTTGTGTGCTGATCTAGGAGTTTGCTCTGTGTGTCTGGCTGGATGGCTGACTCTCTCTCCTCTCTCCCTCTCTCTCTCTCTCTCTCTCTCTCTCTCCTCTCTCTCTCCTCTCTCTCTCTCTCTCACTCATCCTCTCTCTCTCACTCTCTCTCTCTCTCTCTGTGGTGGGTGGGTGGGTGGTGTGAGTGTGGGTGTACGCGTGCGTGCGTGTATTGTGGGCGTGTGCGTGCATGTGAGCGCGCGCGTACGTCTCTGATTATGTTTGTGTAATTTTGTAATGGAATTTTTTTTATCGTTATTATTCTTATTACTATTGTTATTGTTATTATTATAATGTTGCTACATTCTTCTTGTTTTCTGCCATTATTAATATGTGCAGTGTGTTAGTTGAATGTTGTAGAATAGCAAGGACAGATTGGAAGAATAGGCACTGCCTAAAATCTCTATCCTTGAGTAACAAAGTTTTTGAGTCTTGATCCTCTCTCTCTCTCTCTCTCTCTCTCTCCTCTCCTCTCCTCTCTCTCTCTCTCCTCTCTCTCTCTCTCTCTCTCTCTCTCTCTCTCTAACTGTCTGTCTGTCCATCTGTCTGTCTCCCTCTCTCTCTCTCTCTCTCTCTCTCTCATCTCTCTCTCCTCTCCTCTCTCTCTCCTCCTTCATACCAATAGTATTGACTGATGATGTTATCTTCTGTTGTTCATTAGTTTGTTCTTTATCTCTTCAGTTAATCATACACGTCTAAGCGTTTTCATTTGGTACATTGTAGACTTCTCAAGAGAGAAAAACAAATTGCCCTGTACTGCTCACTTTTCTTAGGAAACGATGAGTGTATGTTATGAAAAGAGCACATGAATGTGCTATGGTCTCTTGTCTGCTCAGTTCTGTTTTGTTTTGGTTTAGTTTGCTGTTGTTTTTCTTTCTTTCTTTTTCTTTCTTCTTTCTTTCCTTCTTTTGCTTTCTTTCTTTTCTTTTCTTTTTTTTCTTCTTCTATCTTTCTCTTTAATCCTTCTGGTGCGTATTGGTTATTTATTTCAGTGGATCCTTTACAAAAGATGATGAATCTCTATCAAACGAGTTCATGGGTGACCATTTCGTTTCTTTTCAGACATTAAATCCATCAATGTGCCAGACATCTCAGTTATCTGCATCATGAACCTGTGCTTCCAGCCAGTCTATTAAGGTCCGGATGAAGACGTTCCTTGCATGATTCAGTTGTGTCTAAACAGGTAACCTAGTGCACACACACTGATACCGGTCCACCGTAAGAGATACGTGATACATAAAATGCCTTGAGCTGGAGAGACACAGACCAACAAGTCTGATTACTGAAATCCCCAGTGCGGATGGAATGGCATTGTAAAGAACCTATTGGGCCCCAGTACTCTGGCGGCGGCGTAACAACAATCGGCTGGCAAGACATACAAGTGGATCACCAGGTCGCACCATTCAGTTCCCGTCTTAAGGTTCGCCTTGAGATTTGCCATTAATCTTGGTGGTGAATGTTTGTTCTTGTGCTCGACCGACATTGTTGTCTTGTGTGGGGTAGTGCGGTGTGTGGTGCTTTGATTTCTCTCTCTCTCTCTCTCTCTCTCCTCTCTCTCTCTCTCTCTCTCTCTCTCTCTCTCTCTCTCTCTCTCTCTCTCTCTCTCTCCTCTCCCCACACACACACACACCAAAACCACACACACACCAACACCACACACACAACACACACCACACACACACACAACATACACACACATACACTTTCACACTTTTTCACTACTGCACCCAGCACATTGAGATGTAAAATGCTAGTCATTAGCATATCAGTCTCTCTTTCGTTCCATTTTTTCTCTTGGCTTCCCAGATGCATCTGTTAGATGCATAGACAAAATGGACAGATTCCAACGCGACTCTGTCCGATCACAAATCTTGCCTGAGCTCCACATCTTGAATTGCTTTGTAGCCCATGAGAACGGAAAGCTGACACGATTCAAACGGCGCACTGGCTCTGTAGGTATAGCAATAATCCGGCCTGAATGGCGCGTCCCTTTCATTCGGCCCTTAAGGATCACCTAAGCACGGTAACCTGAATCCATTAATGTTCCATGTGGAACGGCCAGTAATATAATAACAGCTCAGATGGAGCGTCCGATGGCGAAAGGATCCAGTGAAGATGGCGAACAGAACATATCCAAGGGGAAAAATTTAGAGAGAGAGAGAAGGAGGAGAGAGAAGAGAGAGAGAGAGAGGAGAGGAGGAGACTGAGAAGTGGGACATAAAAGCCTCGAGTTACAGACGCTGAGCAAGAGGTCTGATTCCTGAAATCCCTGACGCGCATGGAATGGCATTTGTACAGAACGATTTTCTCCCTTCTTGATCTACCACAGTCAGACCTCGGGCCTGCGTGGCTCAGCAGCATTGATCGTCATTCGACCAGGAAGGCATAGTACTAGATCACCACTCTGTTTCCAGTCTTATGGTTCACTCCCAGACTTGAAGTTCATCCCGTTTAAAAATGTTTCTCGTGTCTGATCGAGCGACACAGTTCTCTTGTTTGGTATTGCAGTGTGTTGCTCCTCCCCCTCCCCACCCTCTCTCTCTCTCTCTCTCTCCTTCTCTCTCTCTCTCTCCTCTCTCTCTCTCTCTCTCTCCTCTCTCTCTCTCTCGGGTGAGATATGTGTGTGCATGAGCCACACAGTTCTTTCGTTTGGTATTGCAGTGTGTTGCTTAATCTCTCTCTCTCTCTCTCTCTCTCTCTCTCTCTCTCTCTCTCTCTCTCTCTCTCCTCTCTCCTCTCTCACCACACACACACACACACACACACACACACACACACACACACACACACACACACACACACACACACACACACACACACACACACACACACACCACACTCACGCCACACGCAACACACACATACATTCCCCACACACACACCCACGCACACGCACACACACACACACACACACACACACACACACACACACACACACACAACACACACACACACACACACACACACACACAGACATGTATATTCTACGTGATGTGCTTTATCATATTTTCACATATTCTTTTCTTAATTAGTTACTGGCATCTCTCCTGCATTCCAGTCACCCTTCGAGGTAATGCCCAACGTGTTGGGAGAAGTCCACAACCCAACACATCGACCCTTTCCACTTCTACCCAACGTGTTGGGAGAAGTCCACAACCCAACACAGCGACCCTTTCCACTTCTACCCAACGTGTTGGGAGAAGTCCACAACCCAACACAGCGACCCTTTCCACTTCTACCCAACGTGTTGGGAGAAGTCCACAACGCACACAGTGACCCTTTCCACTTCTACCCAACGTGTTGGAGAAGTCCACAACCCAACACAGCGACCCTTTCCACTTCTACCCAACGTGTTGGGAGAAGTCCACAACGCAACACAGTGACCCTTTCCACTTCTACCCAACGTGTTGGGAGAAGTCCACAATCCAACACAGTGACCCTTTCCACTTCTACCCAACGTGTTGGGAGAAGTCCACAATCCAACACAGCGACCCTTTCCACTTCTACAGGTTTCTTTTTTTCTGCAATTCCATCAGACTGGACCTTGTTCGGAGCCTAGTGACGTTGGAGATGAGGACAGGACAGCAAACAGTAGTGCGTCTGAGAACCAGTGGACAGATCTACCACACACGCATTCTGCTGTATAGGGGATTGATTCTGGAAACATAGTAGTGAAGCCACAATAGTCTTCTGAAGATGATGATTTTCAGGGTTTAGTCTAACAGGGACATTCTGCTTCTCCAGACGCCATATGAATGTGAAACTGAGGTCACACATAGGAAAACTCATGCGCGCACCGATACACCACAAATAAAGAGGCATGAGACACAAA
>CM031596.1:125289652-125294652 GCA_018398815.1 Conus ventricosus | reverse complement strand
ACACACACACACACACACACACACACACACACACATACGCACACGCTGGCATCTCAATTGCATTCTAGCGTGCTGTACTGTTTTGCATTTCGTACATTCTTTCCGTAGGTGATTTTTTTTCTTTTTTCTCTTTTCCTGCGTTCTCAGCCATGTGGGTTGGAAAGACTATTGTGGTGTGCCAAGTATGCAAATCACTTGAATAAGTCCTCTGATATCCACAGCTTTTGCTTAGAGCTTCACCAGTGAGCGCCATGTATATTGCGTCAGTATCTCCAAGGTCAGACAAGACTGCTGATTGCGCACGGAGGTCTATAGGTCAGTATCATGCATGCACTCAACCATGCATATTTTGATTCTGTACAGTAGGACAGTAGTACCAACAGCCTGTAACGATTCCTAAGATGTTCACAGGCTGAACTTTGTCCCATTGAAGTATATTGCGATTTCCAGCCCCCCAGATGAAGGCGTTCCCTGCAGGCAGTTCTGCAATGGCTCCACACGTGAACCAGTGCGCGCACATTGGTACACTACCATCTGCGAAAAAGAGACACGAGACATAGAACGCCTTGAGTTAGAGTCACAGAGCAAGAGGTCTGATTCCTGAAATCCCTGATTGCGCATGAAATGGCATCGCACAGAACGTTCTTCTCCCCTTTCTGAACTTTCAAAGACTGCCTCTTGGGCCTCAGTGGCTTGGCAGCGTTGTAATGTCTTCCTCTCACGCAGGTAGAGAAGTAGATCACCATCCTGTTCCCAGTGTTTGGCTTCACCTATAGATTTGCATGTCCTCCTGGTCAGACATGTTTTATTCGTTGTGCACAAACGACACAGTTTTCTTGTTGTGCTATGTGTTCTTTGCCCCTCTCTCTCTCTCTCTCTCTCTCTCTCTCTCTCTCTCTCTCTCTCTCTCTCTCTCTCTCTCTCTCTCTCTCTCTCTCTCTCTCTCTCTCTCTCCCTCCCTCTCTCTCTCTCCCTCCATCTACCTCTCTCACTCTCCACAAACACACATACACACACAGAAGCATGCACATGCACATGCGCGCGTGCACACACCGCACACACCACACACACACCACACACACACACACACACACCACACACACACACACACACACACACACACACACACACACACACACACACACACACACACACACACACACACACACACACACAACACACACACACACAACACACACACACACACACACACAACACACAACACACACACACACACACACACACACACACACACACACACCACACAACACACACACACACACACCACACACACACACACACACACACACACACACACACACACACACACACACCACACACACACACACACACACACACACACACACACACACACACACACACCACACACACACACACACACACACACACACACACCACACACACACACACACACACACACACAACACACACACACACGCACACACACACACACATTTCACACCACACACACACACACACACACACACACACACACACACACACACACACACACACACACACACACACACACACCACACACACACACCCGAAGTCCACGAAACCACCACAGTGACCCTAGCCCACCTCTACAAGTTCTTGGTTATCTGGAGTTCCATCAGACTAGACCTTGCTCGGAGCCAAGGGACATTGAAGATGGGGACAGGAATACAAATTGCGGATGTCTGTGAGCCAGTAGACAGACCTACTACACAGACATTCTGTCGTATAAGAAATCGATCTTGGAGACATAGGGGAAGAGCCGCAGTGGTCGCCTGAAGATGGTTTTCAACTGGACTGCCGTCTCCAGCAACTAAATGAATGCTTCACTGAATGTGGTTCTAATGTCACTCAGCGAGTAAACCGATGCCCGCACCAGTACACCACGTCTCCACAAATAAGAGGCGTAAGACATGAAACGCCTCGGGTTAGAGCTACAGAGCAACAAGTCTGATTTCTGAAATCCCTGGTGCGGACGGAATGGCATTGTAAAGAACGTTTCTAATCCCGTTCTTGAACTTCCCACTGACAGCCTCCAGGGTCTTAGTGGGCTGGCAGCGCTGTAACAACATTCGGCTGGGAAGGCGTAGAACTGGATCGTCATTCAGTTCACAGTCTTCGGGGAGATTTTCCATTGCTGCTGGTTAGAATTTTTAACGCATGAACGACAAAGTTGTCTTGCTTACATTTGTTGTTGTGTGGGCAAGAGTTTGTTTTTTATGACGTCTCTCTCTCTCCCTCTCTCTCTCTCTCTCTCTCTCTCTCTCTCTCTCTCTCTCTCTCTCTCTCTCTCTCTCTCTCTCTCTCTCTCTCTCTCTCTCTCCTTAACTGTTCTAGGCTGAGTTAACATTTTCGATCTTTTTTTTTTTTGCTCTTTCCTTCTCCTTCCCTTCCCCCACTCCACCATCTTACCCTCCCTCCACTCACCTCTCTCTCTCTCTATCTCTGTCTCTCTTCTCTCTCTCTCTCTGTCTCTCTCTCTCCTCTCTCTCTCTCTCTCTCTCTCTCTCTCTCTCTCTCTCTCGCAGCACATTGATTTCTTTTGGGGGACAGTTGATTCTGATAGAGATCTCCAGAGTAGAGACACACACAACAGAAAAGGAGCGGAAGTACGCTCTCAAAAAACGGAAGTGACGACATTTCCGGAAAGACGACAATGATTAGTGTGGGCTGGGCTGACCATGCCTTGGTAATGACATTGAGAGACGAGATTGAGGAATGGGGGAGGACGGGGGAGGGGGACAAGGGGATGAAGACAAAAAAAAACAGTGTGGCAAGTCAAGGCATTCTCTTTACATGGCAAAGAAAGAAGAGACTTTGGCACTGAAAGGAGGAGGAAGAGAGAGGAGGGGAAGGGGAAGGGAGGGGAGAGGGAGGCACCCACAGATTTGGAGTTATCGAAGAGACAAAAACGTGCCTGCAAATGACACAGACAAACGAGATTTAGGGGGGTGTGGGTGGGAAGAGGATGAGAGATTACTTAAAGAAATCGAGTGAGCAAACGAGAAGGACCATTTGAAATAAAAGAGACGACATTTCATTTGAGGGAAATAAACCACAAAACTTCCAAGGACAGATAAAAAAAATGCCTCTGAAGTTGCACAAACATATAACAGAGACAAAACAAAACTTACTGTCATTTTTTAAGCAGGTTTAAAAAAGAATATGACTTCACTGAAGAAAGAAAACAATAGGTCTTCAGACAAGATAATGGCTGTAAAATCTAGTGATCAAACAATTCTGTGGTTTTCATTTTAAAATCATATTTTTCTGCGTTATGAATTCACTGTTACACTCATTGTTGCAACTGGAGGAGGAAAAATATATTTCAAGACATTGTTTTCGTCTCTGATGCACAATTCTCAAATACCTTTGCCGATATTTTATGTTGCATATATGATCTTTGGAGCAGATAAGACAACGAAACTGCGATTGCTTGGTTTCACTTGCACGTAATTCCCGTGAGGCAGTCTGACTTGTACGATATCGCATGAGTGCTTTGGGTGAGAATAGATCTAGCACAATGTACCAGGGAATGTATTTGTCTTTAATAAATCTGAAGGAAAAAAAAACGCATAACTTCTGTCAGTGAATGAGACAGTACTACGGACCGGTAGAAAACTAGTTTGGTGTGACCAGAAGACTCCATGTTTCATGCTCTGTTTCCAGCCAACACTGATGGGACCCTTACGAATTGACTGCTTTGTAAGATCAGCAAAGCCCAAGACGGCGTGAAGACAGGCTAGTGGTCAACATAGCCACCAGATTACTGCATGTTTATATTTACTGAAGTTCACTTCTGCTGAGAGATTTTAGCTGCATGCTCCAGTTCACGTCAAGAGTCCTGTTTTGTGTCCTGGTTTTTACAGAACAGATAAAACAAGAATCGAGTTGAAAGATGAAAGTGTTGTTTTAAAAAGTTACGTCCTCTGTCTACGTGGCAGAAGACCAGTTTATTACTTTTTTTCATGTGCACATACGCGCACGCACGCACGCGCGCACAAGCACACACACACACACACACACACACACACACACCACACACACACACAACACACACACACACACACACGTCACATCACATCACATCACAGAGAGAGAGAGAGAGAGAGTGTGTGTGTGTGTGTGTGTGTGTTGTGTGTTGTGTGTGTGGGGTGTGTGTGTGTTGTGTGTGTGTGTGTTGTGGTGTGTGTGTGTGTGTGAAAAAGAGAGAGCGACAGACAGACAAACAGACAGACAAAAACTGTTCAGATGATCATGTAATGATTATACTTTGAAGGGGATCTTGTCATAAACATAGTCTGAGCCATGAATTTCATCTAATCGTTTTCCTTCACAATACAAAAAAAAAAAATCAGAATATGTCACAGAGTCTCTTCTCTCTCTCTCTCTCTCTCTCTCTCTCTCTCTCCTCTCTCTCTCTCTCTCTCTCTCTCTCTCTCTCTCTCTTCAATTCATGTTTTCTGTATTTGGAGTTTTCTTCTTTTCTTTGACAGGTTTTTTTTTCAAGAATATCATTGTTTGCCTGCATGAGTAACTCTGTCTTCAGATTTCTTTTCCGAAATATGTGACTTCTCATATTTCGTTATGTTTAATAATCCAGTGAACAGAGACTCACATGAGTCTTCATTTAATGACTCTTCAACACGACTTGCACCACAAGACCAACACCCAGGACCATGCGCAATGAAGAGAGCATGCCAAGGAAGAAAAAAAAGAAAGAAACAGAAGAAGAAGAAAAAAAATATTGAACATCGTAGGCAAGCATTTCCACTACTATACCAACCAGCCGCAAAAAAAAAAAAAAATCGAAAGAGCCATAAACTCGTCTGTTAGGAAGCCAGAGCCATACAGCCCCCGTAAAGAACACCCGTTTGGGGGAAATAGAGAGTATCAGAAATGATGCTTTTCACACATCCCAAGTGTCCCCAGACAGTTGCGAGTTCACGTGCATTGGCACGGGTGTAATGAAACCTGGCCGG
>CM031596.1:125254652-125279652 GCA_018398815.1 Conus ventricosus | reverse complement strand
TGTTATTATTATCGTTATTGTTATTATTATTATTATTATATTATCTAATAATCATTATCATTATTATTATTATTATTATTATTATCATCATTATTCTCCTCCTCCTCCTCCTCCTCCTCCTCTGCCTTTCTTGTTCTTCTTGTTCTTGTTGTTGTTCTTCTTCTTCTTTTTCTTCTTTCCTTCTTCTTCTTCTTCTTCTTCTTCTTTTCTTCTTCTATCGATTCGCACCCAAGTATTGAGACGTTTCCGTTCCTGTTATAATCCCACCATACAGACATTTCCCACAGCCAGCGGCCGTAGAGGCAGTGAACTGTCAGATGTTTACTGTGTCAAGGGCACGACATGACTTGATACAGAGTCCATCCCTCTCCTTCAGCCGACTTTAAACTTCCCTGAACTGAATTAGGTATGCATTTACTTGCTGCGTGCACAGAGAGGATTTTCAAGCCGAGAAAAATCCGATCCCACGCGCGGTTCGAACCCATGACCGTCAGCTTCGCAGACAAGCGCTCTGACCACTGACTACGCGACCCTGTAAGGTATAATCCAGGTTGTCGTAGTGCTTCCTCGGGGATGACGTGTCAACATTTTCACCACCTTGCATGCTTCTTTGGGTTTTCTTTGTTTCTGCTTTTTGTTGGTGTCTGCGAGTGTTCTCCATTCCACTGACACACGATTGCTTGCTCTTATACGAGGTATGGCGTGGAAGTTATGTGCACGTAAGTTTTATCATGTCTTTATATATTTTCTTTTAAGATATCTGCTTTTACATAAGACCTTAGTCTAAAGCTTTTTCTGAAGAACTGAACTTCAGGGGATGAGCCATGCATAGATGTCAACTCCGTGAAGAAGAAAAAAAAAGACATTTCAAACCTGTGTCAATCGGAAATTGAACCCAGAACTCTTGGATACAATGCTTTATCTACTAGGCGACCCGTCCTTTCCGCTTCCACCTCGTTCCCCGCTACCCACCTCCTCTCACCCCCCCCCCCCCCCCCCCCCTCCTTCTGGCCTGCGTGAATGATTCATCTTAGGGCTCGTGATCCTCAAATGGAAAAAGTGTGCGAAGTGAGTTATTGAGAGTGCTTTTATATGTAATCTTATGCGTGTACGCAATACGCTTGTGCCTGTGTGGGTTGGACATGGGTTTATAGCCTTTCCATGTCAATGAATTTTTCTAAAAGTAAATTATGAGAGAAAAAAAATGTAGTTTTCAGGAAGAGGGTAAGGGACTGGAAAGTGGAGAGATACGAGTTGCAGATGACTCTCTGTGTGACTCACAGGCATTCCATTCAACGTATAGTTCGTGTTTATTATATTATATTTATATTATATTATTAAATTTTATTATATTATATTATATTATATTATATTATATTATATTATATTATGTTATGTTATGTTATGTTATGTTATGTTATGTTATGTTATGTTATGTTATGTTGTGTTTGTTTGTTTGTGTTGTGTTGTGTTGTGTTGTGTTGTGTTGTGTTGTGTTGTTGTGTTGTGTTGTGCTGTGCTGTGCTGTGCTGTGCTGTGCTGTGCTGTGCTGTGCTGTAGCATAGCATAGCATAGCATAGCATAGTATAGTATAGCATAGTTGTTTTGTGTCGTGTCGTGTCGTGTCGTGTCGGTGTCGTGTCGTGTTGTGTTGTGTTATGTTATATTACATTATAGTACAGCACAGTACAGTACGGTACAGCATAGCATAGCATAGCATAGCATAGCATAGATAGTATAGTATAGTATAGTATAGTATAGTATAGTATAGTATAGTATAGTATAGTATAGTATAGTATAGTATAGTATAGTATAGTATAGTATTGCATGTAGTGTATCATGTTCGTTTCTATTCTATATTTCATTATAGATTGTTCTCATCATCTCTGCGATCGATTCAGTTTCCTTTGCTTCCGACGGATGCTGAAAAGACTGGGTGACGTAGCATCAGTGACGAATCTCGAGGCGCTGTACACTGCTGAAACATCCTATAGTCAGCTAGTACCTGATGGGGGACTGTGTGTGGAAGCGTTACAGACTTCCTGGACGCTCGTTCCTATGACAGCATGCTTCCTTCATAATGCCATTCTTTTCCTATTTCCTAGAAAACAGTGATGATAGGAGAAATCAGTTATCATCAGTTGTTTTTTTCTTCGTGGAAAATCGCTATTCTCCTTCAAGAAAATGGCATTGAGTTATTTCCCTTGATAGATTCCTCTTGATAGGTATTATCGCTATTTTCTGGAGGGGAAGTAATATTCTCCTGTTCGAGAAAGCAGGTGAGACATAATTATGGCTAAATGAATCTACGATGCTATGACAGCTATGCTTGACTTGTTCCCTCATGGAGGAATAGCAACGAGTTATTTTCCTTGATAGACAGGCATTTTCGCTGTTTTCTTGAGGGGAAATAACTGTTTTGTTCGAGAAAGCAGGTGAAACATACAGGCAAATAAAGTTACAATGCTATTATAGCTAAGCTCGCCTTGTTCCTCATGGAGAAAAAGCACCCTCATGGAGAAAAAGCACTGAGTTATTTCCTTGATAAACAGGTTATTATCACTGTTTTCTTGAGGGGAAGTAACTGTTTTGTTCGAGAAAGCAGGTGAGTCATACCGCCAAAATGAAGCTATTATGCTATTACAGCTAAGCCTGCCTTGTTCCCTTATGGTGGATTAGCATGAAGTTATTCTTCTTGATAGATTCCTCTTGATAGATATTATCACTGTTTTCTAGAGGGGAAGTAACGTTCCCCTGTTCGAGAAAGCAGGTGAAACATACGACTAAACGAAGATACGATGCTATGACAGCTATGTTGCCTTGTTTCCTCAAGGAGGAATAGCATCGAGTTATTTCCCTTGATAGACAGGCATGTTCGCTGTTTTCTTGAGGGGAAAATAACTGTTTTGTTCGATAAAGCAGGTGAAACATACGGGCAAATGAAGTTACTGTGCTATTATAGCTAAGCTCGCCTTGTTCCCTCAAGATGGGAAATAGCTTTGAGTTATTTCCCTTGATAAACAGGTTATTATCGCTGTTTTCTTGAGGGGACATAAATATTTCGTTCTAGAAAGCGAGTGAAACATAAGGCCAAATGAGACTGCTATACTATTACAGCTAAGCTCGCCTTGTTCCCTCATGGAGAAAAGGCCAACATGGAGCATAATGTCCGTGGCCGATGTTATTGAGGAAACGCTCGCTTCCACCATTCTTGCACCTTCTCAACGTCTCTCCCCTGTGCCTCTGCTATCAACCTTCCCCGTGTCTTTCGGTTCATCACTTCAGCTGATCGATTGTACGATCGTCAGGACTACTGCTGATCGATTGTTGGTTTGCACCCTCGAACACAATTACATGCTCTCTCTCTCTCTCTCTCTCTCTCTCTCTCTGTATGTGTGTGTGATCAAAATGGACGGAAGTATGTCTTTTCGTAATATCAATCTTTTGAACCGTTTTGATTTTCTGTGTTTGATTTTTATGTTTTATATTTTGTTTTCCCTTTTACTTGTGTTGATTGTATATTCTGTAAATCTTTATACTTCCACTTATTTTTTGTTTGTTTGTTTGTTGTTTGTATACATGTTTTCGTGCATAATGTAAAAAAGTTTTCAGCTTATCTATTCACCCTCATTAAAATATTCTTATTCTTAGTCTTAGTCTTATTCGTATTTTCTCTCTCTCTCTCTCTCTCTCTCTCTCTCTCTCTCTCTCCTCTCTCTCTCATCCGCTGTAAACTCGTCCATGGAAACAACAGCTTTGTCAGGTTATAATCAACACGAAAACCTAGCTTTTCAACTGGTCGATGTCACGCAGTAGTTAGCTTTAAGGACTAACATGGGAATTCAGATGCATCCTCATTGCAACTTTCCCCGTTCGCATCACTGGGCGGTATGTTGGCCCTAATCAGCTCATACCCTGAAGTGTAAAGTGTCCTCTTGACTCCAATGAAAAGTCTGGGACAAGGTACATTCTACTTCATAGACGCGGCACTGAAGGGAATATGTGTCAATATTGGGCCTGTTCCTTTACAGAGCCACCCCACCTAGAGCGTTTTCTATGGGGAGCAACACATTGAACCAGCATCGGTGTGTTTCCCTTTAATTTCAAGGAAAGATCACTCTTCAAACCGAAGCAGACAGTGACACCGCTGAGTTGAAGTAGACTGTTATGGTAATTTCTAATAATTGCTCTGACTAATGATATGAATCATCTGGGAGAAAAAAAAAAGGAAGGACTGTATGGTTCTGAGGCTTTCTCAAGTCAAGTATACAGCCATTTCCTTCCTTTGTCTGGAAAGCAGGCAAACGGTGCTCGTTTACTTTAGACATCCATCTCTGCCTACACCAGGATGGCGGAATTTGCTACATTGGTCGTAACTGGCCACTCGGTGGAATAAACCTGGTCCGGCATGGAAAATACTGGTCCAGTCAAAAGGCTTAACTGATTTTATCTCGGCCGAGATGTTCCTCTTACTTTATATCTTATTTTATCTCATGGATCCCATCAAAGCGGTATAACAGCGGCATATTTACCACTGCCTCCACCACCACCCCACCCCCTTCGCAACCTTCTTTTTCGTTGTTGTTGTGTGTGTTGTTTGTTTGTTTCATCTTCCATAATCCCACAATTTAATGGATCTTGTAGGCATCGAACCCGGGACTTCCTAACCAGGTGTCCTTGGCATTAATCACTCTGCCACGGCCGTTTCTTAATCCCCCATTTTCACTATCAATGACATTTTAAGACGACTCATCCTTTTTGTGTAAAAACGAGTATATTTCTGTGGGCAGTCTTCTGACGAAGGGGTTTCTTTTTGTTTACCAATACGTTGTGTACGTATTGCCACGTTTTAGTCGATTGTATGTCCGGCATACTATTTCCAGTGTAAGAAAGTAACTAGATTATAATAACGATGGTGTGCCTAATGTTAGCAGAGGTGTGGCTCAGTTTTGGAAGAGTCTTCCAATATTGTGCCACATTCTGAAAAATCGAGTTCACTTCATAAAGAATATAAAGACTAGTACTAGCAACATTCGGCTTGAACAACGGATTTCACAACAGCTTGTAAAATCGCCTGACCAACGTCTGCTTTGGGGTCTGACCATTGTATAGCAGACTGTGACCATTGTATAGCAGACTGTGACCATTGTATAGCAAACTGTGACCATTGTATAGCAGACTGTGACCATTGTATAGCAGACCGTGACCATTGTATAGCAGACGTGACCATTGTATAGCAGACCGTGACCACTGTATAGCAGACCGTGACCATTGTATAGCAGACTGTGGACCATTGTATAGCAGACCATGACCATTGTATAGCAAACTGTGACCATTGTATAGCAAACCGTGACCATTGTATAGCAAACTGTGACCATTGTATAGCAGACCGTGACCATTGTATAGCAGACTATGACCATGTATAGCAAACTGTGACCATTGTATAGCAGACTGTGACCATTGTATAGCAGACTGTGACCATTGTATAGCAGACTGTGACCATTGTATAGCAAACTGTGACCATTGTATAGCAGACTGTGACCATTGTATAGCAGACTGTAACCATTGTATAGCAGCAGACTGTGGCCATTGTATAGCAAACTGTGATCATTGTATAGCAGACTGTGACCATTGTATAGGAAACTGTGACCATTGTATAGCAGACTGTGACCATTGTATAGCAGACTGTGACCATTGTATAGCAGACTGTGACCATTGTATAGCAGACTGTGACCATTGTATAGCAGACTGTGACCATTGTATAGCAGACTGTGACCATTGTATAGCAGACTGTGACCATTGTATAGCAGACTGTGACCATGACCATTGTATAGCAGACTGTGACCATTGTATAGCAAAACTGTGACCATTGTATAGCAGACTGTGACCATTGTATAGCAGACTGTGACCATCGTATAGCAGACTGTGACCATTGTATAGCAGACTGTGACCATTGTATAGCAGACTGTGACCATTGTATAGCAAACTGTTATAGCAGACTGTGACCATTGTATAGCAGACTGTGACCATTGTATAGCAGACTGTGACCATTGTATAGCAGACTGTAACCATTGTATAGCAGACTGTGACCATTGTATAGCAGACTGTGACCATTGTATAGCAAATTGTGATCATTGTATAGCAGACTGTAACCATTGTATAGCAGACTGTGACCATTGTATAGCAAACTGTGACCATTGTATAGCAGACTGTGACCATTGTATAGCAGACTGTGGCTGGTGGAAAGAAAAAGAGGCCGAGGTTGGAACATGTCCCCTACGTTTTATTTCTGATATGCACTTTACTAATCAACTTTGCCAGTGTGTGTATCTCCCGGGTCTGTATCATGCCGGAAGCTAAGAACGCACCCCCCTGCTGCCATGGCATCACCGTGGTAACCATTTTCATCACTGATCAACATGGAATAAAGCAGAAAGAAGTACCGTGCTCTTATAATGAAATTGCTTTTGAGTCCTCTTCCCCTGCCATGCCTATGGAGAGTTGATTGTCAGTGTCCATGGATCCACTGGGACTGCTGTTAAAAGGAATAATTGGTAGCATCCATATTGGGGGGGAGGGGGGAATACTGGAGAGGGTAAGGCTATCACTCATTCTGACTCTGAGATGAGGTATCTATTTCCTTCAGCTTTCTTCTCCAGAATGTTTGCTAAATTAGTAAAGTGACCCGCTGGTAGTGCAGGGATTCTTCTGAAAGGTGACGTCACGCCATCTTGACATCGACAGCTCCCTGTGGGGCTACTGGCGGCGAGACCGCTTTCCAACAACGCCAGCGTTTTGCCGTGAAAGGCGGAGACTAGAGAAGTGGCGTGAATTTAATGCTGCTAAGGGGATTCCAAAAGCAGGGCCGCAAAATAGGAACACCAGGCTTTTTGAATCATGCTGAATTTCAACTGAAGCGTCTTGGTCTGAAAAGTAAGGGGGATGTGTTGGGATAAAAATGCTTCGGGGTTTAGCTGCCAGATACTTGGATGTATTATCGAAGGAAACGTACAGTGCATGCTTGTTCCGCCAGTCTCAGCTGAAAACAGGACTTCACATATTGTCTTCATCATTCTCATTAATCACAATCTAATTAATCAATGGTAATTTGAGTAAAGTCTCAGATTATTCTTCATCCCTTGCTCTCATGGTGACTCACTGCCTGTGGTCAGATCAAATTAAAGTCCTCGGTGCTGGGATATTCACAGGAACAGTCATTCCATGGACGTGGTTGCTGCCATCGGAGTGGAAAAGCTTATTCTGACTGGTTTTCCCCCAAAGAATCAGCTGTTGTCGTCGGTAGGAACTAGTGGCTGACTGGTTCCCCAACGAATCAGCTGTTGTCGTCAGTAGGAACTAGTGGCTGACTGGTTCCCCAACGAATCAGCTGTTGTCGTCAGTAGGAACTAGTGGCTGACTGGTTCCCCAACGAATCAGCTGTTGTCGTCAGTAGGAACTAGTGGCTGACTGGTTCCCCAACGAATCAGCTGTTGTCGTCTTATTCTGACTGGTTCCCCAACGAATCAGCTGTTGTCGTCTTATTCTGACTGGTTCCCCAACGAATCAGCTGTTGTCGTCTTATTCTGACTGGTTCCCCAACGAATCAGCTATTGTCGTCTTATTTTGACTGGTTCCCCAACGAATCAGCTGTTGTCGTCTTATTCTGACTGGTTCCCCAACGAATCCTGTTGTCGTCTTATTCTGACTGGTTCCCCAACGAATCAGCTGTTGTCGTCTTATTCTGACTGGTTCCCCAACGAATCAGCTGTTGTCGTCTTATTTTGACTGGGTTCCCCAACGAATCAGCTGTTGTCGTCTTATTCTGACTGGTTCCCCAACGAATCAGCTGTTGTCGTCTTATTCTGACTGGTTCCCAACGAATCAGCTGTTGTCGTCAGTAGGAACTAGTGGCTGTGTTGGGCCAGAACAGACATTGCTGAACATCACTGGAGTGAGTCAAAAGTGCGGTATCTCCTCTGGCAGGTTTTCTCATGCCAGCCTGATGTTGACACCTTATGGGCTTTTGGTATTGAGACTGCATTGCAGGGTTATTGGGTTTGAGCGTCTATGAGAATGCCTTTGTGAGCTCATGGAAGATGAAACAACAATAAACAAAAAAGAGGGGGAACATGTGTCTGGGATGAATGTCTTGAAGGGCCCGCTTAGAAAAGGGTGTGCAAAAAGAAGAGAAAACGGATTGCAGCAGCCACAGGACAATGACAGAAAAGGACTACTGTACCGCATTGACGGAAAGAGAAATCTAGGTCAGCCGCCGGGGCGTTTTGACAACGACAGCTAATCTCCAAATACAGGACTTCTACCCAATCTCTCGTCCTTCCCTTCGTTCTAAAGAGGGGTTTTTTTCGGAACATTTCTGTCTTTGTCTACTCCAGATTTGCAACCCAGCAAATATTTCAATAAACAGATTGCAACTTTTAATCATCTCCATGACATCCCTCAGCTTTCCAACGGAAATTCTCAGCTTTTCTGATTGTTATTTCCACTCCCGCACCCATCTCTTTTAACCTCCATGTCCCCCTTCCCCACTTCCCAGTGACCTCGCCACCCCAACCCCTCTCCCTCCTATTTCGTCTCATTTGTTTGTCTTTCCTTTTACCTTGATTCAGTCGTCGGACTCTATCGTGCGTATTAAACAAGACAAAAACAAAATCGCTGAGTGAGTTTACGTGCTTTTTAAAAACTGTTTGCCTTACACACATGGGGTTAGAGAGTGCTTGCGGCCTGGTTCAGTGATCTAGTGTGCAGGTCGTCAGTGGAGTTTTGACTACGTTTTTTTTTTCATCCCTTGAGTAATGATCGTGTGAAAGAACTGGCTGTCGTGGGCCTTGTCCTGTGCTAATGGACGAAGAGAAGAACAATATTCTTAACAAAAATAGAACAGTGTTAACGTTCAGCAAGAGCAGAATATTTTGTGGTGCTCAGCAAAGAATAGAAGATATGTGTGCTCAGTGAAAACAAATTTTGTTCGTGCTCAGCAAAAAGAAGGAACTGTTTATGTTCAAAAGAATTTTATAATAATATATTCAGCAAAGTTTATACTGAACACAGAGAGAGAGAGAGAGAGGAGGAGAGAGAGAGAGAGAGAGAGAGGAGAGAGAGATACACACATACACACACAGACAAACAGAGACAGAGAGAGACAGACAGAAACTGAGGACAGACAGACAGAAAGGCAGAATTTTTGTGGTGCTCAACAAAAAAAGAAGATTATTGGATCAGATAAAAGATAATGTTGCCCTGTGACCATTTTTATAGCAGACTGTGCCCATTTTTATAGAGGCTGGGACCATTGTTAAAGGACTGTGACCATTTTTCCTTGAAGAAAACGGGGCCCAGACTGTGACCTTTGGTATAGCAGACTGGGACCATTGTTAGCAGACTGTGACCATTTTTAAATTTTAATTTAAGCAGGGCCCTTTAGAACAATTGTATAGCAGACTATGACCTTTTGGTATAAGGCAAACTGGGCATTGTTTTGAAAAAGTGCCATTGTATGCGCCGTGCCTTGTTAGCAGCTGTGCCCATTGTTGAGACCGTGCCATTGTTATACCAGGCGGGACCATTTTTTAAGAGCTGTGCCATTGTTAGCGCTGTGCCCTTGTTAGCAAAACTGGGACCTTTTTTATAGAGACTTGACCATTTTTAAAGCAGCTATGCCCATTGTATAGCGCTGTGACCATGTATAGGACTGTGACCTTTTGATGCAGATGTGCCCATTGTTAGCTTTTTGACATTGAAAGCAAACTGTCCCCATTGTTAGAGACTGGACATTGTATAGAGATTGCCATTGTATGCAAACTGTGCCATTGTATAGGCTGTGCCCATTGTTAGAAAAACTGGACCATTGTTAGCAGACTGTGACCTTGTATGCAGATATGACCATTGTATAGCAGCTGTGCCCATGGTATAGAAACTGTGCCCCTTTGTATAGAGACTGTGACCATTGTATAGAGACTGTGCCCATTGTATAGCAAACGTGCATTGTATAGCAGCCCGTGCCTTTGTAAGCAGACTGTGCCCATTGTTTGCAGAGTGCCCTTTTGTATAGCAGACTGTGCCCATTGTTAGCAGACGTGGGGGGTGGAAAGAAAAAAGGGCCCGGGGTTGGAAACATGTCCCTGTTTTATTTCTGTATGCACTTTACAAATTCAACTTTCCGTGCTTTATCCCCGGGTCGTATCATCCCCGGAAGCTAAGAACGCACCCCCCTGTGCCGGGATCCCCGTGGAAAACATTTTCATCATTGATAACATGGAATAAAGCAGAAAAAAGTACCGTCTCTATAATGAAATTGCTTTTTAGTCCCCTTCCCCCGCTTTCCCTTTGGGGAGTTGATTGTCAGGTCCATGGATCCCCTGGGACTGCTGTTTTAAAAGGGAAAATTTGGTAGCATCCATATTGGGAGGGGGGGGGGGGGGGATACGGGGAGGGTAAGGGGTATCACTCATTCTGACTCTGAGACTGAGGTATCTATTTCCTTAGCTTTCTTCTCCCGAATGTTTTCTAAATTTGAAAGTGACCGCCGGTAGTGCGGGATTCTTCTGAAAGGGAGTCAGCCATTTGACACGAAGCTCCCTGTGGATACTGGCGGGGGACCCCTTTCCAACAACCCAGCTTTTGCCGTGAAAGGCGGAAGGAATAGAGAAGTGGCGTGAATTTAATGGCTAAGGGGTTCCAAAAGCGGGGGGCAAAATGGAACACCAGGCTTTTTTGAATCATGCTGAATTTCAACTGAAGCGTCTTGGTCTGAAAAGTAAGGGGGATGTGTTGGGATAAAAATGCTTCTGGGTTTAGCTGCCAGATACTTGGATGTATTATTGAAGGAAACGTACAGTGCATGCTTGTTCCGCCAGTCTCAGCTGAAAACAGGACTTCACAGTATTGTCTTCATCATTCTCATTAATCACAATCTAATTAATCAATGGTAATTTGAGTAAAGTCTCAGATTATTCTTCATCCCTTGCTCTCCTGGTGACTCACTGCCTGTGGTCAGATCAAATTAAAGTCCTCGGTGCTGGGATATTCCCAGGAACAGCCATTCCATGGACGTGGTTGCTGCCATCGGAGTGGCACGCTTATTCTGACTGGTTCCCCAACGAATCAGCTGTTGTCGTCAGTAGGAACTAGTGGCTGTGTGGACCAGAACAGACATTGCTGAACATCATTGGAGTGAGTCAACAGTGCGGTATCTCCTCTGGCAGGTTTTCTCATGCCAGCCTGATGTTGACACCTTATGGGCTTCTGGTATTGAGACAGCATTGCAGGGTTATTGGGTTTGAGCGTCTATGAGAATGTCTTTGTGAGCTCATGGAAGATGAAACAACAATAAACAAAAAAGAGGGGGAGCATGTGACTGGGATGAATGTCTTGAAGGGCCCGCTTAGAAAAGGGTGTGCAAAAAGAAGAGAAAAACGGATTGCAGCAGCCACAGGACAATGACAGAAAAGGACTACTGTACGGCATTGACGGAAAGAAAAATCTAGGTCATCCGCCGAGGGCGTTTTGACAACGACAGCTAATCTCCAAATATAGGACTTCTACCCAATCTCTCTTCCTTCCCTTCGTTCTAAAGAGTGTTTTTTTTTTTTTCGGAACATTTCCTTGTCTACTCCAGATTTGCAACCCAGCAAAGACTTTCAGTATACAGATTGTAACTTTTAATCATCTCCGTGACATCCCTCAGCTTTCCAACGGAAATTCTCAGCTTTTCTGATTGTTATTTCCACTCCCGCACCCATCTCTTTTAACCTCAATGTCCCCCTTCCCCACTTCCCAGTGACCTCGCCACCCCCAACCCCTCTCCCTCCTATTTCGTCTCATTTGTTTGTCTTTCCTTTTACCTTGATTCAGTCGTCGGGCTCTATCGTGCGTATTAAACAAGACAAAAAACAAAATCGCTGAGTGCGTTTACGTGCTTTCTAAAAACTGTTTGCCTTACACACATGGGGTTAGAGAGTGCTTGCGGCCTGGTTCAGTGATCTAGTGTGCAGGTCGTCAGTGGAGTTTTGACTACGGTTTTTTTTCATCCTTGAGTAATGATCGTGTGAAAGAACTGGCTGTCGTGGGCCTTGTCCTGTGCTAATGGACGAAAAGAAGAACAATATTCTTAACAAAAATAGAACAGTGTTAACGTTCAGCAAGAGCAGAATATTTTGTGGTGCTCAGCAAAGAATAGAAGATATGTGTGCTCAGTGAAAACGAAATTTTGTTCGTGCTCAGCAAAAAGAAGGAACTGTTTATGTTCAACAGAATTTGATAATATATATTCAGCAAAGTTTATACTGAACAGAGAGAGAGAGAGAGAGAGAGAGAGAGAGAGGAGAGAGAGAGAGAGAGAGAGAGAGAGAGAGAGAGAGAGAGAGATACACACACATACACACACAGACAAACAGAGACAGAGACAGACAGACAGAAACTGAGACAGACAGACAGAAAGACAGAGAGATACAAATGGTATGCTCAACGAAACTACAATGATTATGCTCAAGAACATTATGGTCATGCTCATCAAAAGCAGAATGACATTATTGCTCAAGTAAGGAAAAGTCATGTGCTGAAAAGAACGATATTTATGCTCAGTCAAACTAGAACTATTTCTATGGTCAATGTAAAATGATACCGAATGCATTTTCCACAAGTATCAACAAAGTGAATCCATGTAATGGTCAATGTAAAATGATACCGAATGCATTTTCCACAAGTATCAACAAAGTGAATCCATGTAATTGCTGTCTATGTTATCAGTGTGTGTGTGTGTGTGTGTGTGTGTGTGTGTGTGTGTGTGTGTGTGTGTGTGTGTGTGTGTGTGTGTGTGAGAGACCCTCTAGCATTGGCTTTTTCTCTGCAATTACAAGTGCCATCAAGACCAAACTTCGCACAATGATAGATATCGATGAGATCTTTCCAGCCATTTTTCTGCAACAAAATGTCGCTGAAATTTCCCAGTTATATATCTGCGAGAAACAATTTCAGCAATGTACGTATTTTCACCATTACAACATACGCATTAAACATTATGGAGGCAATCAGTGCTCAAGACACAGACAAAGGATGTGTGTTGGCTCTTTACGTTAACAGCAGCACTGTAGCCTTTGACCAGTTCACTTAGAACATTTTGCATTGATTTTCGGCACATTCGTCTATTTATCACACACAGAGACAGCACATTTGAACGGTGAGCATGAGGACATCCGACAAGGGAGAGTACTCTGAGGTCACATTATCAGCTGCTTGTTGAGAGAAAAACGCTTCTGGATTTAGCTGATAGACTAGCGAAGAGCAGAGATTTGTTTCTCTAGTTCCAGCAGAAAACTGAACTTTGCAGCATTGTCTTCGTCATCCTCGTCGACCATCATCTGAAATGAAATAATAGGTGTTTAACAGTAATGAGAAGTCTCAGATTATTCTTCATCCCCTGCTCTCATGGCGACCTCATTTTCGGTTTCCTCTCCATGGCTGTCGTCGGTGTCTGCAAGTTTACAGGAATTGTCGTTTCATGAGCTTGGAGGCAATCTTCAGCATGGCATGCTCATTCACGCCGGTTCCCGAAGAATCAGCTATTGTCGTCAGTTGGAGTTAGTGGTTGTGTCCTAGGTGTATTGGACCAGAACAAACATCTCCTTACAGCGCTGCAGTGTCTCTTCTGGGGGTTGTCTCATGGCAACCTGACGTTGACTCCTCTTAGAGACGTCTGGTAGAGAGGTTATAGAGAGTGAGTGTCCATAAGAATGCCTCTGTGAATTCATGGAAGATGAAACAACCACAAAGAAAGAAAAGTGGAGGGAAATGTGACTGGCAGAGACGTCTTGAAGGGTCTGCTAAAAAAGGGTGTGCAGAAAGGAGAGAAAATGGATCGAGAAGCCACAGGACAAACAAGGACAAAAAAGAAACAGTGTATGACATTGACGGAGAGACGAATCTATGGTCATGCTCCAGGGGTGTTATGACAAATACAGCCCAACCTTCAAATATAGGACTCCCACAAACTTCGTCTTCCCCTTCTTTTTATACACTTTTTTTCTCAAGCATTTGTCTCTTTGTCCACTCTAGATCTGAGTCGCACCAAAGACTTTTTCGATGTAAAACAAAATGCAACTTTAACCATCTCTAGGGTATCCCTCAGCTTTCCTACGGAAATTCTCAGCTTTTCCGAGTGTTATTTTGACTCCTGCACCCTTGTCTTTTAACCTCTCTATCTTCTTCCCCACTTCCATTGACCTCACCACCCCCAACCCCTCTCCCTCCTCTTTCGTCTCATTTGTTTGTCCTTCCTTTTATCTTGTTTCAGCCTTCGGGCCCTTTCTCGTGTATGTTGATTAAACAAGGCAAAAACAAAAACAAAATCGCTCAGTGAGTTTACGTGCTTCCTAAAAACTATGTTTGCTTTACACACATGGGGTTAGAAAGTGCTTGCGGCCTGGTTTAGTGGTCTAGTGTGCATGTCGCCTGTGGGGTTTTGACAACGATTTTTGGTTGGTTTGTTGTTGTTGTTTTTTATCCCTTGGTAGTGATTGTTTGAACGAGCTGGCTGTTGAGAACCCCATCTTGTGCTAACGGAAAAACGGAGAACGATATTCCCAACAAAAATGGAACGGCCTTAACATTCAGCAAGTGCAGAATATTGCTGTGCTCAACAAACCTAGAATACCTGTGTGCTCAGTAAAAGCGAAATTTTGTTCCTGCTCAGCAAAAAAGAGAAATGTTTATGTTCAACAAAATTTTAATAATAATGTATTCAGCTTATTCTGCACAGAGAGAGAGAGAGAGAGAGAGAGAGAGGAGAGAGAGAGAGAGAGAGAGGAGAGAGGAGAGAGAGAGAGAGAGGAGAGAGGAGAGAGAGATGTATACGTATAATACGCTCAAAGGTAATACTACTACAAAAGTACAATATAGTCATGCTCAGCAAAGCAGAATGACATTTTCGCTCAAGTAATGAAGAACTATACGCTGAAAAGGTAGTGTATTTGTGCTCAGTCAAACTTGAACAATTTCTTTGATCAATGTGAATGATATCGAAAACATTTTTTCACTTGTATCAACAAAGTCAGTCCATGTAATCGCTGTCACTGTTGTCAGTGCACGTGTGTGTGTGTGTGTGTGTGTGTGTGTGTGTGTGTGTGTGTGTGTGTGTGTGTGTGTGGTGTGTGTGTGTGTGTGTGTGTAGTGGTGTGGTGCTGTGTGTGTGTTATGTGTGTGTGTATGTGATGTGGTCGTGGGTGTGGTGTGTGTGTGTGCGTGCGTGCGTGCGTGCGTGCGTATGGTCGTGCCGTGCGTGCGTGCGTGCGTGCGTGGTGGTGTGTGTGTGTGTGTGTGTGTGTGTGTGTGTGGAGAGTGTGAGGAGAGAGATGGAGAGAGACAGACAGACAGACAGACAGACGACAGACAGAGAGAAACTCTAACATTGGGTTTTACTCCGCAGTTACAAGTACCACCGAGGCCAAAATGACAGAACGATAGATATCGATAAGATCTTTCCAGCCGTTCTCTGCAACAAAATGTCACCGAGACTTTTCATCTGCATATCTGCGAGTAACATTTTCAGCAATGTATATATTTTCACTATCGTAGCATTCATATTTGCTTAAAAATCATAGAGACAGTCACAGTTCAAGACACAGATGAAGGATGTTTGTTGGCTCTTTACGTTAACAACAGCACTGTAGCCTTACAGCTGTCCACCTAGAACATTTTGCATTGATTTTCGGCCCCTTTGCTATTTATCACACACAGAGACAGCACATTTGAACGGTGAGGATAAGAACATCCGACAAGAGAGAGTACTCAGCTGTTAACCTAAAGAGCCCACAGACCTGTGAAATAACATTACGTGCAAATGTTGTTTAACAAATATCAAGTTACTTACCATCAATATTGGCCCTTTTAATGCGACTTCCATTTGACAGAGGTACAGACAGGAAAAAAGATATTGCTAAATATAGAGTTAAGCTATACCAGTATTGATAGAACTTTATTAAAAGGAGCAAAAAAATAAAGATACACACACACACAAACATGCGCGTGCATGCGCTTGATCCTACTTTACTTACACACACACACACACGCACGCACGCACGCACGCACGCACGCACGCACGCACGCACGCACGCACGCACGCACGCACGCACGCACGCACACACACACACACACACACACACACACACATGCCACACCACACCTAAGCAATCTTTCGAGAGAATAATTGCATAGACAACCAGTGTCAATCCTTAAAAACCTTGTCAAGGGCATCAGTTGTGGACTAAGCTAGACACTACCATCACGTTGTAAACTGTGACAGGTGGAAAGGAAAACAGGCCCATCACTGGCACATCTCTCCTGATGGTTGTTAAGAAATGCTTATCGCTTATCAACATTGCATTCCCTGGTCTGTATCATGTCAGGAGTGTAGGACGCAGTCCTGCTACCCTGGCGTCATCATGCTCATTTTTGTCGTCGTTGATCAAGATGCAATGAAGAAGAGAAAAGAACCATGCTCTTGTAATGACGTTGCGTTTGGTTCCTCTTCCATGCCCATGTCCTGCCCATGGAGAGTTTTTGTCAGTGCTTATGGATCCACGGGGACTGTTGTTAAAGGATGCCTTGTTAGTCCCCATAGGAGAAGGGGGGAAGGTCAGATGGTGGGGGAGGGTAGGGCTATCACTCAGTCTGGCTCTATGACTGAGGGTACTATATCCGTCAGTTTTCTTCTCTATAAAATTGCTGAGTTAGTCAAGTGACCCGGCAGTAGTGCGGGGGACTCTTCTGAAAGGTGGCCTTACGCAGACCTGACAATGACAGCTCCCTGCGGACTGCTGGTACTGACACGGCGTCTGAACAACGCCTGAGTGCGGCTGTGAATGGCGGAGTGTAGATGAGTGGAGTGGCAGTGATGCCGTTTGAGGGATTCGAAAATCAGTGCTGCAAAACAGAAACTTTAGGCATTGAATAATGCTGAATTTCGGCTGAAGAGTCTTGGTCTGAAAAGAACGTGGGTTTGTGTTGGAGAAAAATACTTCTGGATTTAGCTGATAGACTCTGGCATGCATCATTGTTGCAAACATAGAGCGCAGACGTCTTCCTCCAGTCTCAGCTGAAAACAGGACTTCCCAGCATTGTCTTCATCGTCCTCATTAATCATCTAAAACAATAGTCGTTTAGTAGTAATGCGAAGTGTTAGATTATTCTTCATCCCCTGCTTTCATGGTGACCTTATTTTCGACTTCCTCTCCACGCCTGTCTTTGGTGTCGGCCAGTTTAGGGGAATGTCGTTCCATGGGCTTGGAGGCGACCTTAAGAGTGGTACGCTCGTTCACGCGGGTTCCCCGAAGAATCAACTATTGTCGTCAGTAGTACGTAGAGGTTGTGTTCGGGGTGTGTTGGACAAAACGGACTTTTCTGAACATCGCTGGAGTGACATAACAGTGCTGCAATGTCTGTTCTGGCGGGTTGTGTCACGGCAACCTGACGTTGACTCCTCCTTATA
This sequence comes from Conus ventricosus, assembly GCA_018398815.1. NCBI lineage: Eukaryota > Metazoa > Mollusca > Gastropoda > Neogastropoda > Conidae > Conus > Conus ventricosus. The sequence continues at coordinate 125,262,152 of CM031596.1, read as the reverse complement.
GACGTCTGGTAGAGAGGTTATAGAGAGTGAGTGTCTATAAGAATGCCTCTGTGAGTTCAGGGAAGATGAAACAACAACAAACAAAGAAAACTGGGGAAAGCAGAGATGTCTTGGAGGGCCCGCTAAGAAAAGGGTGTGCAGAAGGAAAGGAAATGGATTACAGAAGCCACAGGACAAACAAGGACAAAAACGAAACAGTGTATGGCATTGACGGAAAGAAAATCTAGGTTATGCGCCAGGGGCGTTATGACAAATAAAGCCCAACATCCAAAATATAAGACTCCTTCCTCGCCCTTCAACTTCCCCTTCCTTCTAAAGACATTTCCTGTCGAAACATTTGTCTTTGTGTCCACTCTAGTTCACGTCTCAGCAAAGACTTTCCAGATGTAAAGATCACAACTTTAATCATCTCTGTGGTATCCCTCAGCTTTCCTACGGAAATTCTCAGCTTTTCCCATTGTTATTTTGACTCCTGCACTCTTGTCTTTTAACCTCTCTATCCTCCTTCCCCACTTCCCAGTGACCTCGCCACCCCCAACCCCTCTCCCTCCTCTTTCGTCTTAATTGTTTGTCTTTCCTTTTATCTTTTTTCAGCCTTCGGGCCCCATCCTGTGTACATTCTTTAAACAAGACAAAAACAAAAAGCAAAATTCGCTCAGTGAGTTTTACGTGCTTTCTTTAAGAAAAACTGTTTCCCTTACATCCATGGGGTTAGAGTGTGCTTGCAGCCTGGTTCAGTGGGCGAGTGTGCATGTTGCTTGAGGGAGGTTTGACAACGATTTTTGGAGTGTGTGTGTTGTTGTTGTTGTTGTTGTTGTTGTTGTTGTTGTTGTTGTTGCTTTTGTTTTTTGCTTTTGTTGTTGTTGATGTCCTTGTTGTGTTTCTTTTCATCACTTGAGCAGTGATTGTTTGATATACCTGGCTGTCAAGGACCCAATTTTGTGCCAATGGATGAAAAGGCAGAACAATATTCTCTGCAAAAGAGAACAGTATTAACATTCATCGGGAGCAGGCATTTTTTGTGCTCAACAAAAGTTAGAATACCTGTGTGGTCAATGAAAGTGAAAGTTTGTTTATGCTCAGCAAAGAGAGATAAATGTTTTCCTTCAACAGAATTTGAATGATAATATTTTCAGCTAAGTTCATACTTCAAAGAGAGAGAGAGAGAGAGAGAGAAAAGAGAGAGAGAAGAGAGAGAGAGAGAGAGACAGCCAGACAGACAGACAGACAGACAGACAGACAGACAGACAGACAGACGGACAGACAGACAGACAGACAGACAGAGCTGTATATGTATGCAGGTATATGTATAGATAGAAGTTCACGGGACCTGTCATTCCAAGGCTTGGAGGCGACCTCCAGAGTGACACACTCATTCATGCAGGTTCCCTGAAGAACCAGCTCCTCAGTAGGAGTTAGAGGTCGTGTCCTACGTGTGTTGGACCGGAGCAGACATCTCTGAACATCACAGGACTGACTCATCAGCAGTACAGTGTCTCCTTTCCGGCGAGTTGTGTCATGACAACCTGACGTTGACTCCTCCCTATAGACATCTGGCAGAGAGGTTATAGAGTGTAAGTGTCTGTAAGAATGCCTCTGTGAATACACGTAAGATGAAACAACAATAAACAAAGAGAACTGAGGGAAAATGTGACTGGCAAGACGTCTTGAAGGGTCTGCTAAGAAAAGGGTGTGCAGAAAGGAGAGAAATGGATCGTAGAAGCCACAGGTCAAACAAGACAAAAAGAAAACAGTGTATGACATTGACGGAAAGACGAAATCTTGGTCATGCGCCAGGGGCGTTATGACAAATACAGCCCAACCTCCAGACTCCTTCCTCATCCTTCGCCTTCCCCTTCCTTCTAAAATGCATTTTTTTCCAAACATTTGTCTCTTTGTCCACTCCAGACTTGAGTCACGCAAAGACTTTTTCGATGTAAAAAATGCAAGTTTTTTTTTTTTAATTTTTTTTTTCTTTTCTTTTTGTTTTTTTTTCTGTCCCAACCTCTGCGCCACTCAAAGGCAGTGTACCCACGCCGCTCATTCCGACACCCCGTCCATAGCCACAGCCCGGCCGGCCCCGCCGCAGCCCCGGCACCAGCAATCCACAGGGAGCAGTCAATGTCAAGTCGTTAAGAGGCAACCCACCGGAGGAGACACTGCACTGCTGCCGATCACTTCGGTGGTGTTCAGTGGCGCCTGTTCTGATCTAACATACGCAGGACACCACCTACTAAGCCCCCTACTGACGACAATAATTGCTTAGTCGCGGAGCCGGCGTGAGTGAGCTCTCCCTCCGGAGGGCGCCACCACGTCCGTCCATCGACAGACCCCATGGACTCGCCGATACCGGTGACCCCGACGGAACCAAACCAAAGCCACAGACGTGGAGAGGACATAGAAATTGAGGTCACCATGAGAGCAGGCATGAAGGGCCACAGAATTTGAGACATTTTTTTAATGCTGATCAATGAGAATGAGGATGATTAAGATGATGCTGCGGATTTCCATTTCGGTCTGAGACTACATGACAGGGCTGTACTCTACGCTTCCTTTCATAATATATCCCGGCGTCAACCAGGCCCGAGAGATACAGGCACCTGCAGTGCTGGTCAGGAAATTTGAGCAAACACTCCCAGAAACGCATCCATTAAGTGGATGAAACTCGACTGTGTGGTCCCAGTCTTCCCAACTGAGTCCGCAGCAAACTCAACTCTGGGTAGGAGCCGGTCGGGGCAGAAAAACCCACATGACTTCTGATGGGATTCGAACCCACGACCTCCCAGCCGGGAGTCCGCGACGCTAACCACTTCGCCACGGCGGCTGGTAAAAAATGCAACTTTTTAGCATCTCTGCGACATCCCTCAGCTTTTCTACGGAAATTTTCAGCTTTTCCGACTGTTATTTGGACTCCTGCACCCATCTCTTTTAACCTCTCTATCCTCCTTCCCCACTTCCCATTGACCTCGCCACCCCCAACCCCTCTCCCTCCTATTTCGTCTTATTGTTTGTCCTTCCTTTTATCTTGTTTCAGCCTTTGGGCCCTTTCTCGTGTATGTTGATTAAACAAGGCAAAGACAAAAACAAAATCGCTCAGTGAGTTCATGTACTTTCTAAAACCTCTGCTTGCTTTACACACATGGGGTTAGAGAGTAGGCCTACTTGCGGCCTGGTTCAGTGGTCTAGTGTCCATGTCGCCGGTGGGGTTTTGACTGCGATTTTGTTTTTTTTCTTTCATCCCTTGGGTGGGGTTGCGAAAGAACCGTCTGTTGAGGACCCTGTCCTGTACTAACGAACGAAAAGAAGAACAATTTTCTCAGCGAAAGTAGAACAACATTAAAGCAAATCATTCAGCAAACGATGAGCAACATTTGTGCTAAAACAAAAAAAATGTTTGTATTTATTATATCTGTGTGCATCGTCAAAGTGGAATTTTGTTCATGATATTCAGGGGAAAAAACAGAAATGCTTATGTTGTACGGAATTTTAATCATAATCATGTTGAGCAAAGATAGATATAGATTCATACATACATAGATTCATAGATAGAAACATAGATAGAAAGTCGAGAGAGACAGGGAGAGAGAGGAGAGAACTAGAGAGAGAGAGAGAGATGTATGCATGCATGTGTGTATATACATATGAATATATGAAATGATAGATAGATAGATAGATAGATAGATAGATAGATAGATAGATAGATAGATAGATAGATATGTATACATACATACATACATACATGTGTGTGTGTGTGTGTGCGTGCGTGCCTGCGTGCGTGCGTGCGTGCGTGCGTGCGTGCGCGTGCGTGTGTGCGTGCGTGCGTGTGTGATTTTTGCCCTTTTAATGTTTCACCTCGGTCATGCCAGCGATGACAGCGCGATAGATATCGACCACAGCCTGCATCTCAGTGATCACATTCACCATGTGGTCTGCATTTGTGTAGAGACATGTGCAATTCTTCATTTTCTTCAACTGGACTGTTTTCTTGAACAAGGAGTCTCAACCTAACCCTTAACCTTAAATCTAGGATTTAAAGCATGCGTCCTTTCGCTGTTAAAACTATTCACACTTTTTAAAACTATTCACACTTTTTTAAACTATTCACACTTTTTTAAACTATTCACACTTTTTAAAACTATTCACACAGACACCCCCCCCCCCCCCCCACACACACACACACACACACACACCCTCCTTCGGTTCTTTTTTTTTCCTTTTTTTTGTACTCCCAGTTCATATAGAACAGGGAGTACTTTACAATGGGAACGAAGAAATGCTCTCTGTGTGTGTGTGTGTGTGTGTGTGTGTGTGTGTGTGTGTGTGTGTGTGTGTGTGTGTGTGTGTGTTTGTGTGTGTGTGCGTGCGTGCGTGCGTGCGTGCGTGCGTGAGTGCGTGAGTGCGTGCGTGCGTGCGTGCGTGCGTGCGTGCGTGCGTGCGTCCGTCCGTCCGTCCGTCCGTGGTCAAAATGTGTTCCACTCGCTCTAGACAAAACTGCTCGGCCGATCTTTCTGAAAATTTGTAGGTATGTTCAGTATGGGTCACGGGTGATGCCCGATGTTTTAGTTTACCGTTATGGCCGTAACTAACGGTTGTAACGGCCTGTAACGGTTTTTTTCTTTGTGGAATATCTCAGAAAGTACTTGGCCGATCTTTCTGAAAATGTGTAGGTATGTTCATTATGGTTCACAAATAATGCCTGATGTTTTAGTTTACCGTTATAGCCGTTACTAACGGTTGTAACGGCCCATAACAGTTTTTCTTCTTTATGGAATATCTCAAAAAGTAGCCTACTTGGCCGATCTTTCTGAAAATTTGTAGGTATGTTCATTATGGGACGGATGATGCCCGACGTTTTAGTTTACCGTTATAGCCGTTACTAACGCCTGTAACGGCCCATAACGGTTTTTCTTTTTTATGGAATGTCTCAGAAAGTACTCGGCCGATCTTTCTGAAAATTTGTAGGTATGTTTATTATGGGTCACAGATGATGCCCCACGGTTTAGTTTACCGTTATAACCGTTAGTGCCCATAATGTTTTTTTCTATAGAATATCTCAGAAAGTACTAGGCCGATCTTTCTGAAAATTTGTAGGTATGTTCATTATGGGTCACGGATGATGCTCGATGTGTAGTTTACCGTTATATCCGTCACTAACGACTGTAACGGCCCATAGCGGTTTTTCTTCTTCATGGAATATTTCAGAAAGTACGTGGCCGATATTTCTGAAAATCTGTAGGTTTGTTCATTATGAGTCACGGATGATGCCCGATGTGTAAGTTTACTGTTATAGCCGTTATTAATGGCCCATAATGGTTTTCTTCTTTATTGAAAATCTTGAAGTTCTTGGCCGATCTTTCTGAAAATATGTAAGTATATATGTTCATTATAGGTCGCAGATGATGGCCAATGTTTACTATAATAGCCATTACTAACGGTTACACCAGCCCAAGACGGTTTTTTCCTCTTTATGGAATATCTCACGCGTATTCAGGATAAACTGGGAGTATGTTTATATGCTTTGCATCTTGTTTTGTTTTTGGTTTTTTTGTCTGTTTTTTCTTTTCTTTTGCTACTTTGTTTACTTTCTCACATTTCCAACTCGACCCCGCATTCGTATCTAGCGAGCGCATTCATCCCCCGAATTATGTAACGCTCGGCACTTGCCGATCGATCATTTGCTTGAACAGGGCTCTTTCTGCTTCTCTTTCAGTGGATGGGTGGCCTTTCCTTATTGAGGTACACGAAAGTAACCTCCCTTCTCCCCTACCCCATCCCCTTGCCGGGATCTTGGCGAATTTGTGCATAACGAGGTGTGTCTAACTTGGAACGACTTCATTCTAAGCTGTCTCGAAGTTTCATAGCAATCTCGGAGCTAAAACTAAAACGACCTGGTCGGATCTTAATGTAACATTCTATCGGCCAATAATCAGTCTTTATTTCCTTTAGCAGTTGTTCAACCTTGCGTATATCAATAAGGCTGAACAGCTACTAAAGGTTCTAGAGACTGGGTCTTCTTTCTATCTTCTTTCAAGAGATTCTTTGTCATCTACATGCATTTCGAAGATGATGATGTTCGTCTTTCTTTTCACTTTCTCCTCAGTTTCTGCAAGCTGATCCTTTGTCCTCGTTGCAATATTTTTTTCGCATCCGCTGCAGTATTCTCTCTCTGTCTCTCACGCAGCCACACTTGCATACACACGCGCGATTGCGCACAAGAGAGATAGAGAGACAGACAGACAGAGACAGACCAACACAGAAAAAGATACAGACAGACAGACGGACAGACAGACGGAGACAGAGACAAATAAAAACATCGAGAGAGATTATGATGATGATGATGATGATGATGATGATCAGAGAGAGAGAGAGAGAGGAAAACATTCGCTTGCACGAGAGAGAGCTGAAAGCATTCGCTTACGCGAGAGAGAGCTGAAAACATTCGCTTACACGAGAGACAGCTGAAAACATTCGCTTACACAATAGGTAATGAACTGTGAGATGGACTTCCGGGCATTTTCCGCCAGTTCATCGCCATTTCCATCACCTCGGATTTGCTGAACGTGCGATACCATTCACGTAACAGAAACACGTGCAGACATCCATAGCACTACCCTCAGATACTGTCTGTCACAAACATAACTTTTTTTTAATTATTTGTTGAATTTGACCGTTGCACAGTTCAGCTGGCTTAGCACCAGACAGTATACATTACTACAAGGCTTGTGGGTTCAATCCTCCTAAGGGTATGTGCTTTGTGCGAGAACTGGCATCATGCGCCTGTGCCATTCTACAGGTATGTGCAAACGTTCGGCCACGGCCCTTCCACTGCGCACTCCTGAGATTGTTTTTGCCTGTACTTAGTCATTTCATGTGATGGGTGTCAACTTTAAGCGTGAATGTTAATAGGCTTTAAACAACAAAACGAAAAAAAGAAGAAGTTAAAGTACCCCCCCCCCCCCCCCCCCCACACACACACACACACACACACCACCCCCGTCATCCTCCTCCGCCCGCACCTTTTCCCGCCCGTCGTGTTGCCTTCACTCTTCTTTCTTCACTCCATCCCATCCTTCATGTTTGTGTGTGAGCGTGCGTGTGTGTGTGTGTGTGTGTGTGTGTGTGTGTGCGTGCTGCGTGCGTGTGTGTGTGTGTGTTATGTGTGCGTGTGTGTGTGTGCGTGTGTGTGTGTGTGCTGTGTGTGTGTGTGTGTGTGTGGTGGTGGGTGGGTGGGTGGGTATGGGGTGTGTGTGTGTGTGTGTGTGTGTGTGAGTGTGTGTGTGTGTGTGTGTGTGTGTGTGTGTGTGTGTGTGTGTTCGCGCACACACGCACATACACACACAAACACACGTGCGAGCGCGCGTGCATTGTATGCCGTGCCCACACGTACGCACGCACACACTTACATACAAGCAGAGAGAGAGAGAGAGACGAGAGAGAGAGAGAGAGAGAAGACTGCTGGGGAGATGTTTGTTGGTTTGGAAATGACATCGAACAAAATAA